>CM068284.1:35909217-36509217 GCA_034703905.1 Chenopodium berlandieri
TTATAAATAGAGTGGAAGAAAAAACATTTTTGAAAACAGAAAGAGAGATATTTTAATAAAAAATCCACATCACTAGACCTTTCACACTTTTACTTTGTTAGATAATCAAATGACATGAAAGGTATTTTTCACTGGGTTTGGTTTTGGGGAGACACATTTGGGTGTCTAAAATAATAAACTAATAAAATTAACATAATCTAACAACTGAAAATAGTAACGTGTTTAAATCTAGAAGCAAAATAAAACCAAACATGCTACAACCCGACAAAACCCATTTAGAACCCATTTCAACCAACCAAAATATATCCAAATCAAACTGTCCCGTAAGTTTCACTATTCCAAATTGACTCATCACTGAAATGAATTTGTTTCAACGCGACTCGATTTGACCCACTACCCGATAAACTAGACCCATATTAGTTCAAACCCAATTATAAACTGAACCGATATCAACCCAAACCGGCTCATTTAAAATCAACCCGATTATGATCCAAACCAATTATGACTCGAATCGAATAAGAACAGCACAAAAATAAACCGAAACCAAACTGACCTATCGCTAACCGAAGTGTTTGAAATTGACCCACTTTAAACTGAAACCGTTTCATCCCGATCCGAAACCAAATTGTCGAACCGATTTGAGAGTGCCACACTGCCACTAATACTCTCTGTCCAGCCAAAGTTGGGAGAGAAGCCTGGCGAAGTAAAGTGCGCGCTCATTACTCGTATTTAGCGAATTAGCGGCATTTGTTAGCACTACATACGGACACCACCTGTGTGAATTACACACTCCATTATCTCTCTCCCTGAAACTCTCCTCTTTCATTCTCCATTTTCTCTCTTCCTGAAACTCTCCTCAAGTCCTCATTCATTCTCATACCAAAATGGGAGGTTGGCTAAGCAAAGAACCGCCTCCGCCGATGGTGTTGGTGCCACCGCTTTTCGATTTTCCTCCGCTTAGCGCTCGAACCAGGTCCTCCCCTTCTTCCCATGGTTTACATTTCATTTTTGTTACTTGTTGAGTTTTATACATTTGGATTAATTGTTATGTTCTTCTCTAACTTAATCATCATGTGTGTTTGAATGTGTGCTGTTATCTGTGTTCTTCTAGTCAATTCAGGTGTCTTTGTTTCTATTTGATGTTAATTGTGTATTTGCTTGGAAAAGGGGAATGTAATTTGCATTTGCAAAATTGTGTATTTGCTTGGAAAAGGGGAATGTAATTTGCATTTGCAGAATTGTGTATTTGCTTGGAAAAGGGGAATGTAATTTGCATTTGCAAAATGGTGCATCTTTATTTTTTTTTATCTCGCTGCCTCAACCAATCGGTTTGGCCGATAATGGGGTATCAGGCTTATTCGGCAAAATAACATTCGGAGACGACAATTTAGGGCTAATTGCAATAATTTATTCATTGATCTATAAATAAATACAGTAGCCTGTAGCATGTAATAAATAGTGATTCGTGGCATTGGGAATGAATTTTTAGTGTAATTTAGTATGAAGAACAACTTATAATGAACACAATTTTATCCCAAAGCACGTGTTTTCTTCGTGTATTTCCATTACCATCCGTTACAACTTGAAAGGTGGTATAAGGTGGACATAAAAAGTACAACCTCCGTTAATTATTATGTGCAACTTTGGGGTATTATTTGTGAGATATAAAATATTCCAAAGTTGCACATAATAATTAACGGAGGTAGTATTAAAAATTGGAAAATATGACATTTGCTACCCGTTTAATTATTTATTTATTTATTTTAATTTTGCTACCACCCAAATCCCTAAAATATTTATTTCATTACCAAATGACTTAGTTGGGTTTAGCCACCATTCAACCACCTTGCACCCACCCCTCCACCTCAATGCCACCCTTCCCCCCTGCAGGCGCCGGCGCGAACCCACCGCCTCCCTTTCCCCAACCCTACGCAGCCAAACCCCCCTCGTTCTTTCTGTCGACCCCGAACCAAAACCACCCCTTTCCCTTTCCCCCCACTGGAATCGGCCCCCAGCCCCGCCCCCCCAGAAATCGACCCCCTCCCCTTCCCCTACCCTTTTCAGCCATCCCTAACTAAATCGCCACCCCAAAACCACCCTAAACGAATTTTAGGGTTTCACTTATGGTGGTTTTGGGGTGGCGGTTTAGTGTTAGGGATGACCGAAAAGGGTAGGGGAAGGGGAGGGAGTCGATTTTTGTGGGGGGGATCAGGGAGGGGGGCCGATTTCCGGTGGGGGGAAGGGAAAAGGGGTGGTTTCCCATTCGGGGTGGAAGTCAAGGCAACAAGAAGAGGGAAAAAGAGGGGAGGTTGGCTGCTTAATGCCTTGTCGGCGTAGACGGAACGAGGACATTCTGCCCGAGTCCTTCTTGAACAAGAGTTCTACGGTAAAATCGAAAAAGGGTTGGATTACCTTAGCAGGAATTTCGTTCCTCCCTCCTACTCCTCGTCCATTAAAAAATAGAAGTTGTCCTTCAAAGAGGCTATTCAAAGAGGGTATTGGTGCAAAGACCTTCTTTGTCCTTTCCTAATCGCCTATTGCTTATACTATTGATTCACTGTCTATACGCCCATCCTATTATCATCTCAGCAGGGCATTTTATGGTAATTTATAGATTCATATTCATATTAAAGATATGCCCGAATCGAAAGAAAGACCAGGGGTGAATGTCTTACTCCTGTAGAATTGGTACAGCCCAATTTCAAACCTTATGTCTAAGTTGTACTCTGGTTTTTCCTCCTCGTACCTTTTAGGCCCTTCTCTATTGCGATGGTTGGGAAGGGGAGGGGGGTGGGTTAGCGCCGGCGCCGACCGAAGCTCTGGGCGCCGGTTGCCGGCAGGGGGGAGGGGTTAGCAGTGAGGTGGAGGGGTGGCATTTGAGGGTGGCTAGGTTACTTTCTTTTAATTTTAATTTTTTTTTTTTGATGAATAAACTTAACAGAACCTTAACGGATTCCGTTAAGTGGTGAAATTTTAATTATTTGATTTTAGGTGGTATCAAAATAAAATAAAAATTAAATGGGTAGCAAATGTAGCACAAGGTACTTTCGTGGGTAGTAAATGTCAATTTTTTCTAAAACATTAGACGATTTAGGATCATCTTGAATGACCATTGCTTTTCTTTCCAAACCGGCCATAAAGGCAACTACTAACATTTCAGTGATTCGAATGGGTCTCTCTTTTCTCACCTTTGATTCATTTTGATCCTTAACTTTTTTTTCTATCTTGAAGCTGGTAGCAAATTTACTATTTTTTTTTCCCTTGTGGCTCTCATTTGTAGAAAAAAAAAGTTTGAATCAATATTCCTAGAAGACTTTTGAATCTAAGATAAAATAAAGTTAGGCTTCAGCAAAACTACGCTCGTCTTGTGAGATACTTCCACATAGTGTACCATTTTCGAGGAGATAATTTAACAATTTGTTGTAGATTTAAGGATGTTTTCCTTGTGATTCATTTGATTATATTTGAAAATTATAATTTGTTATGATCCAACATAGATCTATATCACAAACCAATTTCACGATAACTTGCCAAACTTCTTAGAATTGCTAGATGAATTAGAAGGTACCTTAGAATTGCTAGATGAATTAGACAGTTCACCCCCTAACCCCCTAAGGTCATTTCATTTTCCATGATAAGTGCTCTATGTCCTTTTTGTTTGCATACATTGAAATATAAGTTCACGAATTGTGTCCCTTAGTTGTATACAGAATCAATAGACTTGTTTACTATGTATAGCCTACAATTCAGTGGATAGGAAGCGACTTAGCTAGGAATATGGAATACATTCATGAACTTCGTTAAATTTGTACGCCATCAATAGTTTTCTATATAATATATACCAATGTCTAGCATTAAAATACAAGGGAATCATGTAAAAACTTTTTCATTGAATTAAGAAGAGTGAAATCACAAAAGCTAAACAAGCTAAAGAAATAAATGCTAAGAACACACCACCAAGACATACATCCTTACAAATGAAAAAAAAAACTAAGAACAGACCACCAAGACATGAGTAGCACTAATAGCTAGTCTTACATAGGAACATTAGCATTCAACTTCGCTACACCTTCTGGTAAGGGTTAGGAATGATAGATTTTTTGAAACTTGAGGAGTGAACAGGTTGAACAAATACCCAAGGAGTTACCAAGATGTCTGTTGTAGCCAAGCCTAACAACTTGGTTATGGACATTTCTTTGGTTCAAGATGTAGCATCATGTATTGGTGCTATGCATTCTATCCATGGGCAGCAAGATATTCAATCCCTTGAATTTCTTGTTGTTCTTATTAACTAGTTTATTCTAGTTCTTTTTATGCTTTGAATAAATTGTAAACTTTAGTCATTTTAAGTTTGCAAATTAGTTATATTTTTTCTTAGTTCTTTTTAGCTGATTTTAGTTCGAAAAATATTGTCACATTCACACAAAAGTACAAGTGCAAAGATACATCAAAATGGCAGCCATTTAAGCTTGGAATCCGAAATTCTTTTACAAGGAATTTCAAAGCTTTGACTTGGGAGTTACAATCAGTTTTCAAAGAGGAATTACAAGCCATTACAAGCCTTAACTTCAGCCTTCAAGTGGCCGTTGATATCAGTCAACATTGGAGCATCTTAAGCCTTAATTTCAGCCTTCAATTGGCTGTTTAATTCACTCAGCTTTTGGAGCAACTAAAGAGCGTCCAAGTACACCCTTGTCCACATACATTCAAGCTAATTTCAAGGCTTGAACCAAGGAGGAGTTACACTTCTTTGCTGTTTGAATTTGGGCGTGAAAATTGGAGGAAATACATCTCCAACTTGCTGCTTGGATGGCGTGAATTAAGGGGAGTTACACTCTCTTAATTCTGATTTTATTTCAGCCTTAATTTGGAGGTTATAAGCCACCATTTTCTCTATGATGTATCTAGTTAAATGAGGCTTCTTTTATTAATGTATCTAGACAACAAAAAGCTGATTTATACTTAGCTTTAGCTTAGGCGTGTAACAAGTGAGCTGAACAGCCAGTTAAAGTTAGCTTGTACTTAAGGATGCTTGTTTACTATAAATAGCAAGCAAATGTGAATGAAAAAAGGCAGATTATTAAAACAAAAAAAACTTGTCTTACATTCGTTTCTTGGATTAGAAACAAAAACCTGAAATTCTTGGATTTGGAATTTCGTTTCCTTTGCTTAGTTAGCTAGTTTAGGCTACTAGTTTGCCTGTGATCTTAGGAATCCAAAACGTTTCTTAGTGGTGTGACTTTATCTAAGAAGCCTTTGGTTCTTTAGCCTTATCTATCCCTTGGTTTATCCCTTGTGTATTTCGAGTGTTACTCCAAATATACAACATTTGGCGCTAGAAGGAGGGGGGTCTAGCAAAACAAATACCCAAACACATACCCCAAACACATACCCAAACACATACCCCAAACACAAACCATGTCCGACATCCCACCCCCTAATTGGCAAGAATATGTCAATAAGGTTGCATAAGAGAAAGAAGATATGGAGCAACGAATGCAATATTTGCAAGGTCAGTTAAAAGATCTTTCTACTAAGTTGCGCCATCAAAAAGAGGGTTCACCCAATCATAGTGATGAAGAAGTGAGTGAGTCTAATTTCAATCACAATGATAGACCTTTTCATGAAAGAGAAAGGTCACGGCCTAATAATGACATTAAGGCTGACATCCCGGAGTATGATGGCAAATTCGATGCTGATGAGTTTGTAGAATGGCTTAGAACGGTGGAGAGAGTGTTTGATTACAAGCAAACACCGGAAGAAAAAAAGGTGAAGATTGTAGCCTTGAAGTTAAGAAAATATGCCTCAACTTGGTGGGCTAGTGTGTGCCAAAAGGGAAAGGCAAGACAAAGAGAAAGTGAGATCGTGGACCAAGATGAAAAAGATGCTGAAACAAAAGTTTCTTCCCACATACTATGTGCAAGAAAACTTTTCCAAGTTCCACAACCTCAAACAAGGTACAAAATCAGTAGAATAATATGCTAGGGAATTTGAAGGATTTGTCATGAAATGTGGAGTAGAGGAAGATGAACCTCAAACATTGGTGCGTTTTTTGGGAGGACTTGACCCAAAAATAGCCAATGTGGTCGAACTACACCCTTACACCACCCTTGAAGAGCTCATTATCTTAGCACATAAGATTGAGCAGCAACAAAAAGCAAGAGGAAAAAGTGAATCATCACGTTTTGCATCTCAAACCTCATTTCCCCAAAAAAAGCAAACATCCAATTCCCCACCTTTCAAACCCACATCCAATCAGCCTACTTCTAAACCACCTTCACAAAACACCCAAAATCCCAACCCAAAACCAGCCCCAAGAAGATGTTTTCGGTGTCAAGGCCTTGGACATTTGGCTAGTGATTGTCCAAATAAAAGGATTGTCACTTTGATTGAGCATGAAGAGGAGGACGAATTAGAAATTGCAGTAGACAGCAACCTTGAGGAGAATGATGATTATGCGTGTCTTGGACCCGATGAAGGAGAATGCTTGGTGGTTCGACGTACACTAAGCAATATGATTGGCAAAGCAGGGAGTTTACAACGTGAGGCAATCTTTCACACTCGTTGCACCATTGGTGGTAAGGTATGTACCTTGATTATTGATGGAGGTAGTTGTACCAATGTAGCTTCACAAGTAATGATAGACAAGCTGAAAATTAAAACCGTCCCTCACCCTAAACCTTATGTGATTCAATGGCTAAATCATGGTAAAGGGATTCAAGTAACACAACAAGCCTTGTTATCATTTAGCATTGGTAAAACTTATGAGGAAGAATTATGGTGTGATGTTATACCTATGGATGCATGTCATATTTTACTTGGTAGACCTTGGCTATTTGATAGGCATGTTGATGCGAATCAAGAAGCTAATTCTTTTGAAGGATCTAATGTACTTTTAGATGGTCTAAACAACTCCATTATAGGTTGCCCAAACAAGGAAATAATCAAGAAAAGGTTCAATAGCTTAAATTGGAAAGAAAGAACCATGATTTCCAAGAACGAAGAAGTTGCGCAGTTCACTTCCGGCGACGATACAGGCGGCCACGCGCCGAGATGGGTCCCACGCTCCTGTCTTCCGGCACCGGACTGAGCCTAGCTACAAGGTGGTGTGGCGCGTGTCACAAGTGGTGGCGCGTGAAGTGGTGTTCAAGCGGAGATATGAAAAGAATGATTTCTTTTCCTTAGTTTTATTTTGTGAGTCTTTACTTAGGTTTTTGCTTACAAGTTTTTACCTTTCACTTGAAAGGGTTTTTCTTGTTTTAAGCACTTAGGATTTCTAATTGCATTAGGAATTGTTTTAGCTTAATAAGTTCCTAGATTGATTAGGACTAGTTTTAGCTAAGCAAGTTTCTAAGTTGATTAGGATTTGTTTTTAGCAAAGTGAGTTCCTAAGTTGATTAGGAATTGTTTTTAGTCTAGTAGGCGTCAATAATAGCTTGGAGTGCAAGCATGAGTTAGGATAAAATAGGCAAGTTTTATCTTAAGAGTAGTTAGAGTTTAAATAGGATTAAATAACTAAAATCAAAGTTATCTAAACTTGATTAAGTTATGCAATCCGTGGGTTTTTGTTAGGGAATTAGAATTCTAATGGGATTAGGATAGTTGATTGAGTCTATAAATATAGGGTTGTAATCTTGAATAATATACAAGTTTAATCATACATTCATAATCATATTTCTTATTGCTTTTGTTTAAGTTGGATTACTTAAATTCTTGATTGGTGGATTCCAATTTGCTGTTTTGTTTGTTTTAGTTAAAACAATCATCTAGGTTGATTAATTAGGTGGATTCTTGATTAATTAATCTAAGTTTCTTGCTTAATTCTTGGTGAATTTTCTGTATAGAATTAGGTTAGATTCATATCTTTGTGAGGCTTAGTTTTCGGACTAAAAATCACATCATCTTGGTATCAGAGCACAGGTCCGTAGAATTTAAACTGGTAACGTTTGGCTTGGAATTTTTGAGTGATTCTTTTTGCATTAGACTGGAAAAACGTCTAGCTATCTTCACCTAAAATTTCGTAACATTTGGTTGAGTAACGAACTCTGTACAGCCTTAAACTTTTGGTGTTGTTTCACTGGAATACGGGTTGGGAGTCCGGTTGTTGTTTGCTTCAAGATTCCTTCAAGATTTTATCTTTTAATCAAGATTTTTGCATAGACTAACTTGGTTTGTGTAGGAATCATGAGTGACGAAGAGGTTCCACAAGTTCCAAGGGGTTTAACCTTAGAACAAGCGCAAAATCTTAGAAGAGATAGGCAAATCACCGAGTTGGCAGCAAGGTTGGAGGAGGTATTGAAGAGACTTGATACTCGTGATGGATCTTCTTCAAAGAGGGGTGATTCTAACCCTAATTCTAGTTCAAGTGAGGAAGAACAACCAAGGAGAAACCCTAGGAGGTCACGAAAGAATTATTCACCAAGTGATGATTCACCTAGACCTAGGAGAAGGGATAGACCTAAAGATGATGATAGAAACCTTAGGTTAGACCTTCCCGAATTCAATGGGAGTATGAATGAACCAGAGAAATATTTTGAATGGAGTAGAAGGGCCGAAACACTCTTTGATTACAAGGAGTATGATGAGAGGAAGAAGTGTAAACTTGCGGAGTTGAAGCTCACTGGTTATGCTAGTCTTTGGTATGATAATTTGAAAAAGAAGAGGCATAAAGAAGGGCGTAACAAAATCACAACTTGGGAGCAACTCAAGAAGCACATGAAAAAGAGGTTCGTTCCTAGTGATTATATTCAAGATATCTATCTAAAGATGCAAACTTTTAAACAAAATTCTATGACTGTTGAGAATTATATTGTTGAATTTGAGAAGTTATGCATGCTATGTGGTTTAGAAGAGATTGTTGAACATAAGATTGCTAGATTTATTTCGGGATTGAATGATAATATTGCTGAAAAAGTTGAATTACAACAATATTGGTCTTTTGAGGATGTGTGTAAAGTGGCTATCAAAGTTGAAAAACAATTAAAAGTGAAGAAAAGCTCATTCTCTAAACCGTTTATAAAAGGATTCTCAAAACCTTTTGAGAAAGCTAATGTGGAAAAGGGTAGTTCAAGTTCGAATTACAAAGATTCTAAAACTAAATTCGAAACTAACAAGAAGTTTGTGGAAGGAAGGAAGTGCTTTAAGTGTGGTAGTGTTGGTCACATTGCAAGTGATTGTCCTTCAAAAAGGGTCATGACTGCACAAGAATGGGAGCAAGAAAAGACTTTGTGTGAGCAAGGTAGTGACGTTGAAAAGGATCAAGAAAACCTTGAAGAAGAAGAGGAGGGGCTCTTGGAAGAAGTAGAGGCCGAACATCAAGGTCAAAGTTTGGTCCTAAGAAGAACACTGCATTCGAAACCTACACCTATGGAGGGCGATCAAAGAGAGAAGATTTTCCATACAAGGTGCAAGGTGAAGGATAGATTGTGTGATGTAATCATAGACACGGGAAGTTGCACTAATGTGGTGTCTACGATCTTGATTGATAAGTTGGAGTGGCCAGTCACCGAGCATCCACAACCATACAAGCTTCATTGGCTTAACAACACAAGTGATGTCAAGGTCAACAAGCAAGCGCTAATATCCTTTTCAATTGGTAAATTTCATGATAAAGTTTTATGTGATGTTTGTCCTATGGATGCATGTCATATATTATTAGGCCGTCCTTGGCAATATGATAGATTTGTGAAATTTAATGGAAGGACTAATGTGTACTCCGTGGAGGTTGGAAACAAACGTTTAAGTCTACATCCTTTATCTCATAAAGGACAGAATAAGTGCTCAAATGTTACTCGTAGTTCAAGTTTGTTTCTAAGAGAAAAAGTATTCAAGGAAGAAATCGATAGAGGACCCAAGACATGTTTTCTTGCTAAAGAAGGTGACAATTATGAAGATGGTGAGTGCCAAGAAGACTTGTCTACTGAAAGCGGTGATGAAGATTCTACATATACTATTGAAAACCTTTTTACTTGTTTTGATGAAGTAAATTTGAGGGCAAATTCTTTTGAAGAAGAGGAGGATGATGCGAATCAAGAAGCTAATTCTTTTGAAGGATCTAATGTACTTTTAGATGGTCTAAACAACTCCATTATAGGTTGCCCAAACAAGGAAATAATCAAGAAAAGGTTCAATAGCTTAAATTGGAAAGAAAGAACCATGATTTCCAAGAACGAAGAAGTTGCGCAGTTCACTTCCGGCGACGATACAGGCGGCCACGCGCCGAGATGGGTCCCACGCTCCTGTCTTCCGGCACCGGACTGAGCCTAGCTACAAGGTGGTGTGGCGCGTGTCACAAGTGGTGGCGCGTGAAGTGGTGTTCAAGCGGAGATATGAAAAGAATGATTTCTTTTCCTTAGTTTTATTTTGTGAGTCTTTACTTAGGTTTTTGCTTACAAGTTTTTACCTTTCACTTGAAAGGGTTTTTCTTGTTTTAAGCACTTAGGATTTCTAATTGCATTAGGAATTGTTTTAGCTTAATAAGTTCCTAGATTGATTAGGACTAGTTTTAGCTAAGCAAGTTTCTAAGTTGATTAGGATTTGTTTTTAGCAAAGTGAGTTCCTAAGTTGATTAGGAATTGTTTTTAGTCTAGTAGGCGTCAATAATAGCTTGGAGTGCAAGCATGAGTTAGGATAAAATAGGCAAGTTTTATCTTAAGAGTAGTTAGAGTTTAAATAGGATTAAATAACTAAAATCAAAGTTATCTAAACTTGATTAAGTTATGCAATCCGTGGGTTTTTGTTAGGGAATTAGAATTCTAATGGGATTAGGATAGTTGATTGAGTCTATAAATATAGGGTTGTAATCTTGAATAATATACAAGTTTAATCATACATTCATAATCATATTTCTTATTGCTTTTGTTTAAGTTGGATTACTTAAATTCTTGATTGGTGGATTCCAATTTGCTGTTTTGTTTGTTTTAGTTAAAACAATCATCTAGGTTGATTAATTAGGTGGATTCTTGATTAATTAATCTAAGTTTCTTGCTTAATTCTTGGTGAATTTTCTGTATAGAATTAGGTTAGATTCATATCTTTGTGAGGCTTAGTTTTCGGACTAAAAATCACATCACATGTGATGCATGATGGGTATAAAAACACATATTCCTTCACTAAGGATGGACAGAAAATACTCCTTACCCCTCTAAACCTAAAAAACGGCCACCCCATATCCACACCCCCCACTTCTCTTACCACTCTCATAAAGTCAGAATTGCATGAGTATAAAGCTCACAAACAATTCATTTTAAGCCAACTTGATACCCCTTCCCAACCGACACAAAAAGAACCACACCCACTCCTCACCCCTCTTCTCAAAACCTTTTCCCATGTTTTCCCCGAAGACATTCCCCATGGCCTACCCCCAAAACGTGACATACAACACAAAATTGATCTTGTTCCCGGATCAATGCTCCCAAACAAACCAGCCTATAGAACCACTCCAAAAGAAACCGAAGAGATTAGGAGGCAAGTGGAAGAATTATTGTCCAAGGGTCTTATTCGTAAGTCTCTTAGTCCATGTGCTTGTCCTACTTTGATTGTGCCTAAGAAGAATGGAGAATGGAGAATGTGTGTTGATAGTAGGTCAATCAATAAAATCACTATCAAGTACCGGTTTCCTATTCCAAGGTTGAATGATTTACTTGATGATTTGCATGGTTCTAAAGTGTTCTCTAAAACTGATTTGAGAAGTGGCTATCATCAAATTCGAATTTTTGAAGGAGATGAATGGAAGACCGCTTTCAAGACAAAGGAGGGCCTCTATGAGTGGCTTGTGATGCCATTTGGTTTGTCTAATGCACCATCTACATTTATGCGCCTTATGAATCAGGTTATGCAACCTTTCATGGGTAACTTTGTTGTAGTTTATTTTGATGATATTTTGGTGTATAGTAGGGAGGAAGAAGAGCATTCTATGCACTTACAACAGGTTTTTGAAGCCCTTGAACGTGAGAAATTGTATGGTAACTTAGAGAAGTGTCATTTCTTCACTTCCCAAGTTATTTTTCTTGGCTTTAAAGTCTCATCACAAGGCATTGAAGTTGATGAAAAGAAAGTTGCTGCAATTCGTGAGTGGCCCAGGCCACAAACCATGCAACAAGTTCGTAGCTTTCATGGACTTGCTTCTTTCTATAGAAGATTTGTGCGGAATTTTAGTACCCTCATGGCACCTATCACGGAACTAACTAAAAATCAGAAGTTAGTTTGGAATGATAAGGCTCAAAAGGCCTTTGATGAGGTAAAACATCAACTTACTAGTGCACCTATTCTTGCTTTGCCTAACTTTGATGAAGTTTTTGAAGTAGAATGTGATGCTAGTGGAGTTGGTATTGGTGCTGTTTTGTCACAAGTTGGGCGTCCCCTTGCCTACTTTAGTGAATAACTCAATGAAGCACAACGGAAGTATAGCGCCTATGATAAGGAATTCTTTGCTCTTGTTCGTGCTTTGGACCATTGGAGACATTATGATGTAAGTCTAATACACCCTTCCAACATAATGATAAGGTATTAGACTCGAAAGAAAACAACTCGCCTTTGAAACGTTTTGGAATTGCGAAAATAACCAAAACCCAAGAACAAACTCAAGGTATTGGGATCTTAGGCTAGAAACTTGAGACACACTCAAAGTTTCCCCTAATCTTACAACTCAAGAACACACTCAAAGTTATAAGGAGACTCTTTGATTGAGACACACTCAAATCAGAAAAGCACAAGGTTTTTGTTTAATATTTCAACTCTGATTTTATTTCTGGTTTGCTCTCCCTTTTATAGAGGAAAGGAGCAGCAAATAAGCACACCAAAAGGCAAGGAAAACCGTCCAAAAGATGGAGAGCCAAAAGCCACGGTTTTCCTTAATACAAGCTAGCTTTAAATGCACTAATTAAGCCTAAAGATGAAGAGTTAAACTCTTCCTATTACAACCAGCCAAAGTTCAACTCTTGGCATTATTTTTCAGCAAAGAAAAGTTAAAAACTTAAGCTAATAATAAGAAGTAAATGGAACAAGAATCACACGCCCAAAATAGTAGTGAAATGAGCCAAAGTGTGATTTATGTCAACTGTTTTCCAATCTTCAATCCACCCATGAAATGCAACATAGAATTTCGGCCTTCTTTGAAAATGGGTAGAACCCAAGAGTCTCCAAGACTAGAGCAACTGGTTCTTGATCCATGAAGCTTCTAAGTGGGCTTCTCGATCTTGGATCATTCTCCCCTTCTTGAAAAAAGTTTGACCCCAAACTTGCATCTTTTAAATAAGGAGATAAATCTCGTATGTTGAAAGTAGCACTTTTTAAATCAATTTTATGATTCACTTGCACACACCCCCTTTTTAGCATCTTTTTCAACCACTCATACAACCCTTGCTTGGTTTTGGACGTCGTTTTCCACTTATTCCCCCCTTTAAGTGTCATTTGCCGGCAGATAGCATTGTGAGGCAAAGGGACTCTTGGAATTGCATGGTCAATACACCTATTTGAAGGTAGACTGTTGGACAAGTCATCTGGAAAAACATATTTGTATTCTCCTAACAACTCATTTAAAGGTGATGAGTTATTATGAGAAGTACAAATCTCATCTTTGGCCTTCCCAACCAAAGCATACCCTTCCCCCATTTCTTCCACTATATTTTCAAGTTTAGTACAAATTACAAGATAGTTGCTTTTCTCTTTTTCTTTCTTAGCAACTTTTGGAGGTAAAGGCAACAATCTAACTTTTCTACCATCTTTGGTAGTTACAATAAACACATTAGATTTACATTTGTGTACCGAATCATGATCAAATTGCCACAGTCTTCCAAGCAACAAATGGCAAGCATCCATAGGAAGAATATCACACCAACGCTCATCTTTGAACCCTCCAATGGAATAAGTCACCAAGGCTTGTTTCTTCACCCTCATGTTGGTACCATCATTCAACCAATTGAGCTTATAAGGCTCATCATGAATCCTAGTAGGTAGCTTCAACTTACTCACAGCCTCAGACGAAATCACATCAATTTGAGCGCCACTATCCACAATCACATTACAAGTTTTTTCACCTATCTTGCATCTAGTGTGGAACAAGTTGTTTCGTTGCCTCCCATCAACTTGGGGCTCACCAAGTAAGATTTTGCGAACCACCAATAAGTTATGGTCACTTTCTGGAGAAATCTCTTCTTCAAAGTCGTCCTCCCCATTACTCTCTTCTTCTTGAGTCACAAAGTTATACATTTGTTCTTCTTCATCCATAATTGCGCATTGTGTGGCGGTCAAAACAGTTTTACTAGGACACTCACTAGCGATATGACCCCTACCATGACACTTGAAGCATTTTCTCCTAGTTGCAAGCTCACTAGGGGAAACTACTTGCTTTTCTTTCCCTTTATCAAACTTAGAACTTGATGAGCTATTTGGAGAAGTTTCTCTTTGAAAAGTACTCTCATTAGAGTTGAAAGGAGTAAATTTCGAAGTACTCTTAAAAGAGGAAGTTTTGGGCTTCTCTTTCTCCTTTTCCACCTTAGCTTGTGCCTCATACTTCAAGGCGAGTTTACAAACATCACTAAAAGTGGCATAGTGAGTCACCTCCACTTTTCTACAAATCCCTTTAGACAACCCTTTAACAAAACGAGCTATCTTGAAAGTTTCTTTTTCTTGTAAATCGCAAATTAAGCACAACTTCTCAAACTCCTTAATGTAATCTTCTACACTCATGTTTTCTTGGGACAGATGGGTTAATTTTAGGTATTGCTCTTGTTCATACTCCCTATTTACCCATTTTTCCCTCATCTTCCTTTTCAATTTCTCCCATGAGTCAATTTTTTCTTTTCCCTCTCTTCTTCTATTTGCCTTGAGGTTTTCATACCATAGGGCAGCAAGTTTAGTGAGTTTTAGAACAGACAATTTGAACCTTTTTTTATCATTAAACCCCTTATACTCAAAAACAGTTTCAATTTGCCTCACCCAATCTAGAAAGGCTTCACTATCATGTCCCCCATCAAACTCTGGTAGGTCAATCTTAAGCCCCCTATCTTCATCAAATTGCCTAAGGTTGTTTCCACTACCCACATCCTCATTTTCTAACTCGTTCAGTTTTCTAGTTGTTTGCAACACCATATCGGCAATTGTATTCATCCTAGAATTTTGCCTAGCCTTCTCCTCCTCACTTTCTTCTGTTTTTTTCTCCAAACTCTCCAATTTTTCAGTGATTACTTGCAACATTCTAGCAAGCTCCTCACTAGCCATGATTTCCACTATTTTGCTAGGCTATTACAAGTACAATGAGTGAAAACTGCCGAAATTAGAGACAAAGTGCAAAACGAAAATTGCCTCGAGACTCTCAAAGGCTTACAAATTCAGAAAATTCAGATCAAAACAACCAATTTGAAAAAAAGAAACTCCTCAAAAGCTTTTCGGATGAGGGAGAAATCTTCAATTGAATTCTGCCTTCCCAGATTTGTTTCTTTTCTGCGCTGCTTCGAAAAAACCTGTCCAGTTTATTAGCAGAAAAAATCCAAAAAATCTGAAATTTTTTTTGAGTATTCTACACAAAAAAATATCCAGATTCAAAAAAGAATCACTCAATTTGGACAGAAAATGAAGGAGATATGGCCTTTACAAACCGTAACTCCAAACTGATCGAATTCTGCCGTTTTGCTCCAACGCCTTCAAACTCGATTTTCTTGAAGAAAACCCTAACCTAGGCTCTGATACCAGATGATGTAAGTCTAATACACCCTTCCAACATAATGATAAGGTATTAGACTCGAAAGAAAACAACTCGCCTTTGAAACGTTTTGGAATTGCGAAAATAACCAAAACCCAAGAACAAACTCAAGGTATTGGGATCTTAGGCTAGAAACTTGAGACACACTCAAAGTTTCCCCTAATCTTACAACTCAAGAACACACTCAAAGTTATAAGGAGACTCTTTGATTGAGACACACTCAAATCAGAAAAGCACAAGGTTTTTGTTTAATATTTCAACTCTGATTTTATTTCTGGTTTGCTCTCCCTTTTATAGAGGAAAGGAGCAGCAAATAAGCACACCAAAAGGCAAGGAAAACCGTCCAAAAGATGGAGAGCCAAAAGCCACGGTTTTCCTTAATACAAGCTAGCTTTAAATGCACTAATTAAGCCTAAAGATGAAGAGTTAAACTCTTCCTATTACAACCAGCCAAAGTTCAACTCTTGGCATTATTTTTCAGCAAAGAAAAGTTAAAAACTTAAGCTAATAATAAGAAGTAAATGGAACAAGAATCACACGCCCAAAATAGTAGTGAAATGAGCCAAAGTGTGATTTATGTCAACTGTTTTCCAATCTTCAATCCACCCATGAAATGCAACATAGAATTTCGGCCTTCTTTGAAAATGGGTAGAACCCAAGAGTCTCCAAGACTAGAGCAACTGGTTCTTGATCCATGAAGCTTCTAAGTGGGCTTCTCGATCTTGGATCACATTACCTCATTTCCAAGGAGTTCATCCTTCATTTAGATCATGAAGGCCTCAAATATCTTCAAAGCCAACAAAAACTCCAACCTCGCCATGCCAAATGGGTGGAGTATTTGCAAGCTTTTCATTTTGTGATCAAGCATAGGAGAGGCGCCATGAACAAAGGAGCTGATGCGCTTTCAAGGAGATACACACTCTTGAATTCTTTCAAAGAAAGGGTGATTAGTGTTGAAGATGTGAAAGCAAGTTACAAAAATGATCATGACTTTGGTGATTTATTTTTAAAATGTTCTAATCATGCTTACAAAGATTATTACATTTTAGATGGCTATTTGTTCAAAGGAAACAGGTTGTGCATTCCAAGATCAAGCCTAAGAGAATCTCTTATCAAAGAGTTTCATGAAGGAGGAATGGCGGGACACTTTGGCATAGAGAAGACTACACTTCTTGTCCAAGAATACTTTCATTAGCCTAGGTTGGTCCGTGATGTGGAGTTCATTGTGAAGAGATGTGTGATATGTCAAAAGGCCAAGAGTCATAGTCTACCACAAGGCTATCTTTTGCCCTTACCTATTCCACAAGCACCATGGGAGGATATTAGTCTTGATTTCATTGTGGGACTTCCTATCACCCAACGAAAGAAAGATTCTATAATGGTTGTTGTGGATCGATTTTCTAAAATGGCTCATTTTATTGCTTGTCATTCAACTTATGATGCTACTCATGTTGCTAACTTGTTTTTCAATGAGATTGTTCGTTTGCATGGTGTACCTAAATCCATGGTGAGTGATCGTGATCCAAAATTTCTAAGTCATTTTTGGCTTACATTATGGAGGAAGATGGGCACGAAATTGAACTTTAGCACTTCAAGTCATCCTCAAACAGATGGTCAAACCGAAGTGACTAATAGAACTTTGGGATCCTTGCTGCGGTCTTTGGCTACTAAACGTCCCAAGCAATGGGAAGAGATGATTCCTCATGCGGAGTTTGCTTACAATCGTGTGCCTAGCAAGACAACAGGTTTGAGTCCTTTTGAAGTGGTGTATGGATTCAATCCGTGCACTCCTATTGATCTCACTCCCATTCCCTCACCAAACAAGTTCAGCAATGATGCCGAGGTGCGCGCAAAAGAAATCAAGTCTATGCATGAGCAAGTTCGTTCCAAAATTGAACAAGCTAATGCAAAGACAAAGGCATACTATGACAAGAAAAGAAAGGAGGTCCGTTTTCAGCCCGGTGACTTAGTTTGGATTCATCTTCGAAAGGAAAGATTTCCTTCCAAAAGGCGGTCCAAGGTTAGTCCTCGTAGTGATGGTCCATTTGCTATTGTTGAAAAGGTGAATGATAATGCTTACAAAGTTGAGTTGCCCGGAGATTATGGTGTTTCTAGCACCTTTAATGTGGCTGATTTATCACCTTACTATGATGAGTTTGAAGAGTTGCCGAGTTTGAGGGCAAACTCTTTTCAAGAAGGGGGGAATGTTGTAGCCAAGCCTAACAACTTGGTTATGGACATTTCTTTGGTTCAAGATGTAGCATCATGTATTGGTGCTATGCATTCTATCCATGGGCAGCAAGATATTCAATCCCTTGAATTTCTTGTTGTTCTTATTAACTAGTTTATTCTAGTTCTTTTTATGCTTTGAATAAATTGTAAACTTTAGTCATTTTAAGTTTGCAAATTAGTTATATTTTTTCTTAGTTCTTTTTAGCTGATTTTAGTTCGAAAAATATTGTCACATTCACACAAAAGTACAAGTGCAAAGATACATCAAAATGGCAGCCAATTAAGCTTGGAATCCGAAATTCTTTTACAAGGAATTTCAAAGCTTTGACTTGGGAGTTACAATCAGTTTTCAAAGAGGAATTACAAGCCATTACAAGCCTTAACTTCAGCCTTCAAGTGGCCGTTGATATCAGTCAACATTGGAGCATCTTAAGCCTTAATTTCAGCCTTCAATTGGCTGTTTAATACAGTCAGCTTTTGGAGCAACTAAAGGGCGTCCAAGTACATCCTTGTCCACATACATTCAAGCTAATTTCAAGGCTTGAACCAAGGAGGAGTTACACTTCTTTGCTGTTTGAATTTGGGCGTGAAAATTGGAGGAAATACATCTCCAACTTGCTGCTTGGATGGGCGTGAATTAAGGGGAGTTACACTCTCTTAATTCTGATTTTATTTCAGCCTTAATTTGGAGGTTATAAGCCACCATTTTCTCTATGATGTATCTAGTTAAATGAGGCTTCTTTTATTAATGTATCTAGACAACAAAAAGCTGATTTATACTTAGCTTTAGCTTAGGCGTGTAACAAGTGAGCTGAACAGCCAGTTAAAGTTAGCTTGTACTTAAGGATGCTTGTTTACTATAAATAGCAAGCAAATGTGAATGAAAAAAGGCAGATTATTAAAACAAAAAAAACTTGTCTTACATTCGTTTCTTGGATTAGAAACAAAAACCTGAAATTCTTGGATTTGGAATTTCGTTTCCTTTGCTTAGTTAGCTAGTTTAGGCTACTAGTTGGCTTGTGATCTTAGGAATCCAAAACGTTTCTTAGTGGTGTGACTTTATCTAAGAAGCCTTTGGTTCTTTAGCCTTATCTATCCCTTGGTTTATCCCTTGTGTATTTCGAGTGTTACTCCAAATATACAACAATGTCCAAGAGTTTAGGAACACCCACAAGCTATAAGGAAAACAGATGGGTTTATTGAATTTATGTAATAGACTAAGGCTGATTTCACTCAATCATACTCATTAGTAGAAGAATGACTGATTTCATTAAGCTAAAGATTAAAGGGATACAAGGTAGTAGCTTGAGGCTACAAATCTCCAAGCAACTTGAGGTTGCAACTCTCCAAATGTTCCTCACAATTTTCTGCCTACCTTCTATGTTACACATACTAACTTACTTGTACAAATAGTCAAGGTTGACCTTAAAGCTTACATGTGACTACATAACGAAAATGGAAAAACCATAATAAAACATACTAAAAGCTGATTGCTTTCTTTCCTTCTCTTCTTTTTAATTAAATTTGTCTTCTACTTAATTACCCCCTAAAGTCGGTTTATTACATTGCCGGCCCACTAAAGTTCCACCTTGTTCTCAAGGTGGTTTGTTATCGGCACTTGAATTTGGGTCCCGGTAACGTTGATCTCTACTCCAACTCTTGAATGGGCCAAGACTAGAATTAGCCGCCATGAGAGTTGTTGCTCATTGGTAAATGTAACAGAAAAGCTCAACAGTTTGCCACGAGAGATGATTGACTTTTGGGTGAAGTAAGTAGTGTTTACTTTGAGACAGCATGGGTGCAAGTTGAAGAGAGATGAAGGGTAGCTTGGTCCTTGGATCAGGTTGGAAAACGTTTGAGTAGATGGGGTTGTGAGTTGTAGGATGGGAAATTGCGGGTTTAAAATTGTGACTGGAAAATTGGGTTTAGTGATATAACTGTTTCGGGGTTTTCTGATGTCCTGCGGGAGAGTTACAACACTGAGACTGGAACCGGACGCCTGTACCTGCAAAACAACGAAGACTCCTTGTGGTAGGAGCTCCGCCTCCAACGGTCAAGTTAGTAACTGTTTAAGGAGTAATTAATGCGGAAATTAAGGAGTTTTGGTCTCTCTAGGTGAGAGTGTTTAATGTATAATCCGTGTTTTTTCGAGTTCCTCCCCTCTTAATGAGGATTAAGAGGGGTATTTATAACCTTGGGAAGCGTGCCAAGCTCTAGGTTTAGGGTAAACCTAGGGCTGACTGGGCCTCTAAATAGGATTGGGCCTTGTTGGCCGGTTTTCCCATTTGGCATGGGTGGACACGTGGCGTGTCTCAATTGGCCCGTAGTGGACGAATCTGGGACTGACACGTGGCAGGCTCCTATTGGCCTACGTGAAGGACACGTGGCAGAACCTGGTTGGTCCACTTGTCAGACGGTGATTGGTGGATAAAAATCCCCTAATCATTTGCCCCTCACAGGTGGCATGTGACTGGTCACGTGTCACCTGTGACAGGTGTCGCATGGTGACAGGCGACGGCCTGCGACAGGTGTCGCCCTGCAATTGGCCGAGAGATTTTTCCCGCCCAAATTTTGAATTTGGAAGTGACCCTTCGCCTTCTCACTTTGCCTATATAAGGAAGTGCTGACTTCGGTCATTTTCACATTTGAGAACTTTTGCGAGAGAACATTCGGACCCCTGAATGCTCTGACACGTTGGACTTTGTTGCCTACCGCCTGCTCTGACAAACCGTTTACAAAGGACTTCAGACTTTCATCAACCGTCACTCGTTCAGGTAACCGTTGGTTCTCTTACTCTTTAACTTTTTCTTTATTATTATTTTTTTTTTGAAATGGCCCCATGGAAGCACACGACATGGCCTAAGTTAGTGATCAGCCGGTCACCGGGGACGGCTGAATCTAGGACTAGGAGTGCCGCCTGCCCTTTTCTGGACCCATCTTTGCCCTTTATACAAAGTCCGACTGTATCTGTGTCTATGCAGAACGTGATGGCCAGAACAAAAAAGACTGCTAGGATCTCAAACTCAGATGGCTCCTCCCAAAGGGTGCCAATTAGTGAAACATCTGACCAGACGCCAGATGTAGAAGTAAAGCAAAGCGGCTGCCAAGCCGACAGTTCTGAGGGAGGGGTCAAGGTGGTCCCTTCCCATTTCACAATTGATATGTCAAACTTTTCTCCTTCTAAGGGAGAGGAGGCGGGCCCCTCTGGGAGAGGGGATGAGTCGTCTTCTTCTGACTCGTCAGAGGACGAGTCTGAGTCCAGCTCTTCTGGCCACTCTTCTCCAGGCTCAGAAGAGAGAAACAGCCGCCTACAAGAGGCGAGGAGTTCTCATGCAGTTGAGAAGGGGGATAATTGGGCGGAGCCGTCCGCCTCTTACCGAGAGGAAAACACCCCCTATTACTGCACGGTGCCCCGGGGCCGAATCGCAGCCATGCAAGACAAGGTGGAGAGCTTTATAGCTAACCACAGAATGGGCCCTGGATTTTTACTGTTCGTGTCGGATCCAGAAGACACAGTCGTCTGGCCGGCTGGTACCAGCTATGATGACGGCTGCTTTGGCTGCTATGTGGCGGCCATCAAAGCTGGACTGCGCTTCCCATTACATCCGGCTGTTCAGCGGATTTTGGATGGGTATGATTTGGGGTTATGGCAGCTAGCCATGAGTAAAATAACATCATCCAAGACTGCGGCGGCCATGTTGCGGGCCTCTCTCATGCAACAGTCTTGTACCGACTCCCCCAACAAGGGGGCACCCTTGGTAGGCTTTGAAACTCTTCCTCTTTTTGGAGTAGTTGTCTTATGCATATACTAACTCCTCTCTTTTTTTTTTTTTTTTTTTTTTTTTTTTTTTTTTTTTTTAGTCGGGCACTCCAAGAGCTTCTTCCTCGCAACAGCCGGACCCCAAGGCCCGGAGGACGACTGTTGCAAGCTCTCCTGGGTCTTCCAGGAAAACAGTGGCGGCTGAGAAGCAGCCGGCCACTTCTTCTAAAACTCCAGCGGGGCCGCCTAAAAGTATGGACAATTTCCTTGTAAAAATTTTTACACCTGTTTCCTTCATGAATAGGTCTAACTTGCTTTATTACGCTTGATGCAGCCGGCCCTCAGGAGCCTGACTTGGTGGAGGTAGCCAAGTCTATGATAAAAGTTGTGCCTCCATCAGAAAGGGAGGCGGTCAGGGGTGTCGGCACCCTTGACCTTGATGGGATTGCAAGGGTCCTTGCTGAGGTATACTTAGCGCTTTTTGAGTATTTTTATTCCAGGACGCCTATTACCTTTTTGCTTGGAAACTGACGCATGTTTTCTCTTTACTTAGGCCCTGCTCCGAGTGAACGGCCTTCGCAAGCCGCTTGATCGGAAGAATAAAGAGGTAAAGGCTGCAAAACCTATGGCCGCCTCTAACTGTGATAAGGCAATGTTTCAAATTGCCCAAAATGAAGTTCTGACCATTGATATTCTTTATTATCAGGCGCAGGCTGCCGCCGCTATCCGGGCCCAGTTAGAGGCGGCCCAGAAGAGGAACAGCGAGCTGGAGGTGACCGTCTCCAATCTCAAGGCCGAGCTTAAACCCCTCCGCCAAAAAATGCTCTCATACGAAGTCATGGAGAAATCCTTGGCTAGCGTAAAGGAACAACTGGTGACTCAGGAGAAGAGTCTCACTAAAGAGCTCTCGGAGAAGGCTGAGCAAGAGAAGAGAGAGCTCGTCCGAGAGATGATGGAAGACTCTTCCCAGATCCAGCGTATGACCTGGAGCCGCCTCTTCCCCAGTGCCGACTTTGCCTCGTGGGAAAAAACGTACCGCCAGTGTTCTGAAACATATAATCAAGAGATCCTGGCGGCTGCTGAAGACGAGGCGTTCGAGGAGGGCTTGGAGGTGGAGGAGCAGCCGGTAGTGGCGCTTGTGCCACTTGGGGGCAAGGCATCAAAGAAGGATGCAGCGGAGGCCGAGTCTAGCAAGAAGAATGCTGACCAGGCGGACGCTGCTAATGTTTAGGATTTGCCCCCTTCATAAGCTTTTGTCTTCTTTCACGGCTTGCGTGCCGTTTGATTGTATTTACCCGGCCAGGGGGCCGGGGTTCTGAATATTTTTCTCTCCTTAATGAAATTTTATTTTTCTTGAAATTTGTCTAAGTGTTGAATATTTGATATTGAATTGTACACTATATCGACTGTTTTGCATGGCCGATTGTAGATAGGTACGGATGGTCCGCCTATGCCCCTGGACGACTGGTTGTTTGTTTCCAAGCTGGGCGATCAGTCGGCCATTTATTCAATTGGTATTCGACCCGTTTAAAAGACTGGATTACCTTTAGGCAGGCGGTCTGTTATTTGTAAAATTAACTAAGTAAAAAAGAGTTTTCTTACTTGTATTTTGTAGGCTAGACTTTAGGCAGTTTATGACTGGATTACCTTTAGGCAGGCGGTCCTGTCATTTGTAAAATTTACTAAGTAAGAAAGGGTATTCTTACTTGTGTTTTTTGAGCTAAAGGCAGTCTAGGACGACTGTTTCCTATCATAAATACTTAAAATTTTTAGGGGATGACCAAGTAACTATGACCGTTACCTAGTCGCCGATTGATTGAGTAGTAGAGGTATCAAGCGGTGGGTACCAGTTGTTCCCCTTTATTTGCCAATGTTTGTTGGCTATTAACTCGAAGGTAAAACTAGTAGGAATAGTAGTTTGAATGCCCTTGTTTGCCAAAAAACAGGTGGTCTATTCAAACTTTTTAGGTTCCATGCCAAGTTTTGGGAGAGTGACTATGAGTTAAGTTGGTGTTACTCAGTCGTCCTCATTCTAGATTGAGTAGTAGAGGTGCCAGGCGGCGGAGGCCGGCTGGACCCCTTGATTCGCCAATGTTTGTTGGCTATTAACTCAAAAGGTACCCCCTGCATTTATCCCAAGTAATACAGGTGGTAATCCGACTCAGATGTCAACTGTTACCACTAGTTTGGTTAGTGATAGAAGTTATCCTTGTCTCAAAAACGGCTACGTGGTTGCCCTTGGGGACAGTCGTATAGGTGCCGTGTGATTAGTTTATAGAACAATGTTCCACCCAAAAGGGAGCTGCTCTCTGCGACGAATTTCATCCGGATGGATGCCGTCGGACGCCTGCTATAATGTTGGGACAGGTCGAATTGAATTTTTATATTTTGATCAGTTGGCTTGACGCCTGGTCTGATCATGTTATTTGATAGTTCTTGGTGAACTATCTATTATGTGAGGGTAGCCGGTCAAGCGGCGTGCCCCTCTTAATTTAAACATAGAGAGTGGCCGACTGTTTGTCAGTTGGCATGCCCCTCTTAAATAAAAATAAATATAAACATGGAGAGTAGCCGACTGTTGGTCAGTTGGCATGCCCCTCTTAATACAGAATTGAATAGTAAAGATGCAAGCTTTATTCAAGTAATCCTTGACTTTACACTTTTCAAAAGAAATATTTCTTAAGGTTATCTATGTTCCAGGTTCGAGGTAACGGCTGGCCGTCTGGTGTTTCCAGACGGTAGGTACCGTCTCTAACCTCTTCATATATTCGATAGGGGCCTTCCCAGTTGGGAGTTAGCTTGCCAGACTCGTTAGCCCTACCAACAGCTTCCATTTTTCTAAGTACAAAGTCCCCCACTTTGAGTGGACGCCTGTGCACTTTTTTGTTGTATGATCGAGTCATTCTCAGGCGGTAAATCTCATGGCGTAAGACAGCATTGCCCCTCTTTTCAGGGAGTGAGTCTAATGCCAGGCGCATGGCTTCCCAGTTTGCCTCTTCGTCATATAGCATGACTCGAAGAGTCGGCTTGTAGTGCTCTATTGGGAGAACAGCCTCCGCACCATAAGTTAGGAGGAATGGAGTTTCTCCAGTCGCCCCTTTTTAAGTCGTCCTAATGGCCCAGAGAACATGTGGTAGTTCATCCGCCCATAGGCCGCTTGCTCGTTCAATCTTTTTCTTCAGACCGTCTGAGATAATTTTTATTAAAGGCTTCTACCTGGCCGTTTGCTTGTGGACGGCCGACAGATGCAAAGTAGTGTGCAATTCCTTGGTCACCCAACCAGCTTTTGAGAACAGGCGTCTCAAATTGGGGACCATTATCAAAAACCATAGACATGGGAACCCCGAACCGAGTGATGACATTCCTCCAAATGAACGAAATTACATCCTTCGTCTTGATTCCCTTCACAGCCTCCGCCTCTACCCATTTAGTGAAGTAGTCGACAGCAACAAGTATGTACCTTCTTCCGCCTGTAGCAGGCGTATATGGACCCAGATATCCATGCCCCACTTAGCAAACGGTAGGGGGCTATGAATGGTGGTGAGGTCAGTAGCCGGACGGTGAATTAGTTTGCCAAACCTTTGACACTTGTCACACTTTTTCACCATCTCCATAGCATCAGCTTCTATGGTAGGCCAGAAGTAGCCCTGGCGCCTTGCCCGTTGAGCAAGCGTCCTTCCGCCTATATGTGAAGCACAGAAACCAGAGTGAAGGTCATCTAGTATCTCTCGCCCTTTTTCTGGAGTAACACACTTTAAGAAGGGTTGAAGGTACCCCCTTTTGTGAAGTTCTCCCTTTATCATTTCAAAATTGGTGGCTCGTCTTTTCAGCACTACCGCCTGTTGATGATCATCCGGCAGGGTACCGTTTGTCAGATATGCCGTGATTGGATCCATCCAGGTTGAGCTTCTGTCTAGGATTCCAATAGGGTCTCCCTCAATGCTTCTCTTCTCCACTACTTCCCAAAAATCGGTTCGAGAAGTATCACAGGAGGCGGATGATGCTAATTTTGAAAGCGCATCCGCTTGGTTATTTTCTGATCTCGGTACTTGGACCAGATGGAAATCCTCAAGGGAGCCGACTGCTTGACGGACCGCCTGTAAATACTTGATCATGGCCGGATGGGTCGCTTCGTATTCGCCATTGTACTGACTCACTATCAATTGTGAATCAGAACAGGCGTCTATTTTTCTTGCCCCTACCGCCTTGCACATGCGGATTCCGGCTAGTAAAGCTTCATATTCTGCCTCATTGTTTGAAGCCTGAAAACTGAAACGTAAAGCATACTCGTACCTGTCGCCCTCTGGCGACTGACATATGACGCCTGCTCCACAACCAGTTGAAGTGGAGCTTCCATCCACATATACCTTCCAGACTTGGTCTGGAACTTGAGAGTCAGGGGGACGAGTCATTTCAACAATAAAGTCAGCAAAGGCTTGCCCCTTCACTACTTTTCTAGGCTCGAAGGTAACTTCGAGGCTCTATATTTCTATGGCCCATTTGATCATTCGGCCTGACAACTCCATGGTGGTCAGTGGCCGCTTGATTGGTTGATCTGTATACACGACGACTGCATGCGCCAAAAAGTAGGGCTTTAATTTTTTAACAGCCATGAAGAGTGCAAGACCAAACTTCTCCACTAAGGGATACCTTAACTCGGCATTTTTCAGCACATGGCTGACAAAGTAGACCGGGAGCTGACAGTCGTCTCTTTCAGCAAGAAGAATAGCACTTAACGCATGATCAGAGACGGCCAGGTACATGTAGAGTACTTCTTTGGGCAAAGGGATGACTAGCCTTGGCAAGGAATGCAAGTGAACTTTCAATTTTTGGAAGGCCGCCTCAGCATCCGGCCCCCATTCAAACCTTGCCTTTTTCTTAATTGCCTGGAAAAAGTATAGGCATTTGTCGCCTGATCGACTTAGGAATCTACCCAAGGCCGCCAGACAACCTGTTAACTTCTGAACCTCTCGGACGGTGCGGGGCGACTGCATGTCGATGACCGCCTGCACCTTCTCAGGGTTCGCCTCTATTCCTCTCTGATTAATGAGAAATCCGAGAAATTTCCCAGACTCAACTCCAAAGACACATTTCTTGGGATTAAGCATGACATGGTGCCGCCTGAGTGTGGCGAAAGTTTCTCGGAGGTCCGACAGATGATCTTTCTGAAGTTTAGACTTGACAATCATATCATCAATATATGCCTCGACATTTCTCCCAATCTGATCAAAGAACACAGTGTTTATCATTCGTTGGAAGGTGGCCGGGGCATTCTTAAGACCAAACGGCATGACCGTGTAACAGTATAACCCTTGATCAGTGACGAAGGCCGTCTTCTCCTGATCCTTCTTCAATAAAGGTATTTGATGGAAACCAGAGTAGGCATC
The DNA here is from genome assembly GCA_034703905.1 of Chenopodium berlandieri. Taxonomy (NCBI): domain Eukaryota; kingdom Viridiplantae; phylum Streptophyta; class Magnoliopsida; order Caryophyllales; family Amaranthaceae; genus Chenopodium; species Chenopodium berlandieri. The sequence continues at coordinate 35,936,297 of CM068284.1, forward strand.
CATAAAACTCATCAAAGCATGGCCGGCTGTTGAGTCGACCAGGTTGTCAATTTTAGGCAGAGGGTAACTGTCTTTTGGGCACGCCTTATTCAAGTCTGTGTAGTCTACACACATTCGCCAGGTACCATTCGGCTTTTTAACAAGCACAACATTTGCAACCCAGTCTGGGAAATAACATTGCCGAATGAATCCTGCATCAAGTAATTTTTTAACTTCGGCGGCTGCCGCCTGGCTTCTTTCCTGGCCATGGTTCCGCTTCTTCTGCCTTACCGGCTTCTTATTTGGATCCACAGCCAGTTTATGTACCGCCAGCTCAGAACTAATGTCTGGCATTTCATGGACTTCGAATGCAAAGATGTCCTTGTATTCTTTCAAGAGATTGTGAAAGTCTTCACCCAGGACCCCTAGAGCAGTCGTCCCAACTTTAACTGTTCTGTCAGGACGTGAGGCATCTAAGATCAGGTCCGTATGCTCACCAGCTGGCTGAGGGCGGAATTCATCCGACCGCTCCTCTGCCAATGATTGCTATTTTTTATCTTTTCTTGTGGCCCCCATCTGGGACGCCTTTCTTTTCTTGCCGCCTGCTTCTTGAACAGGCGCATTATCCTTGACATTATCCAGCCGCCTGATATTGTCTTTGTTGCCCCTAATAGTGGGACCTCCTCCTGCGAAGCCGCCTGCAATAGTGTAGACGACTGCATCATCTATATCAGAGCTGTCGGCCTGTTGATTCTTTTTGGCCGACTGTTTCTTCGAGGAAGTGCTCCCCGTGGATTTCTTGACGAAGGAGTCAAGATCACCTTGCTCAGCCAGGCGGTCCAGATACCGCATGAGACTAATGCATTCGTTGGTGTGATGACCAACATCTTCGTGATAATTACAGAATTTGTCTTGGTTCCGGTTGCTTGCAGAACCCTTCATGGGGACCGGCTTCTCAATAGAGATCCGTCCCTTGATTTCTTTCAGGATAGCTTGGCCATCCTTGTTAAACGCATACTTTGGGGAGTATGGCTTGAATTCTTTTTTCTTCTTCTGGGCCGGCTGTTTAGAGGAATCAGCCGCCCAGACCTCTTTTCTCTTCTTTTCTTTGCTTGACGACTGTACCTGTCGTCCTTCTTTTTTGTCGAACTTTTTCCCGTCCGACTGTTTTACAACACTACAAAGATCAGTCGCCTGTATATAGGCTTCTGCTTCAATCAAGGCCTCCTGAAGAGTCGCCACCCTCTTTCGAACCAGATCAAATTTGAAGGTCGACCCGTCTTTGAGACCCCTGAAAAAGTCAGTATAAGCTACCTCATCCGGTAACCCTTGAATCTGTATTCTCATCAGGTTAAACTGCCTGATGTAGGATCGAAGCCCCTCCTTCTCACCCTGCTGAATTGTTCCCAAATCAAGGGTCGTCTTCTTCGCAGGAATGTTCATGGCGAAGTTGGAGGTGAACAAGTAAGCAAGCGTCCTGAAGTTGTTTACACAACCAGTCGGCAGGTTGCCGAACCATTGCTGTGCAATTCCTTTGAGAGTCGCTGGAAAACACTTGCACCAAGTGGGATCATCCAACCCTTGAAGGTACATTAGGTTGGAGAATGCCATCAGATGGTCTTCTGGGTTAGTAGTGCCATCATAGGCGCCTACTAACACATTTTTCACTTTGGCCGGCTGAGCGGCTTTAGTGATTTCCTTGGAGAAGGCCGTCGGCTGTTCACCAAGTCTAAGCAACCGTAGCTGCCAGTCCAAAGGTTGGACATTTTTAGCTGCGTGTCCACCAAACGGAGGTGGCTGCATAAAATATTGTTGCTGTGGTACAAACGGTAAAGTTGGTACCGCTTGGTCGCTATGAAAGCCTGACTGACGGGAGGTACCGCCTGACTGACTCTCATGATACGACTGGGTATGCCTCATCGAGGTATTTAGCAGACTATCTTGGAAATTTGAAGTAGAGGCCGACTCTGACAGTCGGTCACTCTTCTTCTGTTCTAACAGCAGACGAGCGTCTGTGTATGTCTTCTTCGACCCGTCCGCCTGAATGTGACGAACAGGTTTCCTATTTCCTGGAGTAGGAAAATGGTATTTTGTGAGGTCAAGGGCAGGCGGCTCCCACTTCTTGGATTTAGGATGAGGAGTTCCCTCTCGCCCTTGAACCGGCTTCCTCTTGCCTGAGGTGGAAGGTTTCTTAGCTGATTGTTCCTTGGCCGGAACAGGCTTCTTATTAAGCAACTCTTGAATCTCTCCCTTGAAGTCCCTCATGAAGGTCATGAGTTCATTCCTTGTGATGGGAGCAGACCCATCAGTCGCCTGCTGCCGAACAGACGGTGCGCCTGTTGACTCGCTTACAGTTTGAAAATGTTCCCGTTCCCTCCTTTAGGTCTGACGGGTACGTCGGGCCCTTAGGGTCCCGTCTGGAGCTGTGTGAGCTTCAACTTCAAGTTCATTGTCAGTGTCATGGTCCGACTGGACTTGAGGGTCGTCTAGGGGACGCCTCTCTTCAAAAGTCGGTACAAACGTGGATGCCATCTCAGAAGTACTCTCCCCACAGACGGCGCCAAAATGTTTCGGGGTTTTCTGATGTCCTGCGGGAGAGTTACAACACCGAGACTGGAACCGGACGCCTGTACCTGCAAAACAACGAAGACTCCTTGTGGTAGGAGCTCCGCCTCCAACGGTCAAGTTAGTAACTGTTTAAGGAGTAATTAATGCGGAAATTAAGGAGTTTTGGTCCCTCTAGGTGAGAGTGTTTAATGTATAATCCGTGTTTTTTCGAGTTCCTCCCCTCTTAATGAGGATTAAGAGGGGTATTTATAACCTTGGGAAGCGTGCCAAGCTCTAAGTTTAGGGTAAACCTAGGGCTGACTGGGCCTCTAAATAGGATTGGGCCTTGTTGGCCGGTTTTCCCATTTGGCATGGGTGGACACGTGGCGTGTCTCAATTGGCCCGTAGTGGACGAATCTGGGACTGACACGTGGCAGGCTCCTATTGGCCTACGTGAAGGACACGTGGCAGAACCTGGTTGGTCCACTTGTCAGACGGTGATTGGTGGATAAAAATCCCCTAATCAATAACCATTAATGAAGAGCCCAAACTTTAGTGCCAGAACTGAATTTTGGGAGTTAAAAGAAATGGGCTTTAGAACATAAATGGTGAAATTTGATTTGGGTATTTTTACCCGGCCAGGTGGCCCAATCAGAAACTACCATGTGTCATTAGTAAAGGTGCCATTTGGACCTATGAGATGATGACACGTGGTGGGCAAACAATCTGATGGCTTGCATGATTCACCTCAGAGAGATAGCAATTTTTTTTGTTAGAATTACCCTTAAGAATAATTAAATGGCTTGTATGCAATTTTTCACTCCCTTGAACTGAATTTAGGCATTCTCAAAGATTAAATGCAATTGTGTTCGCTTCATTTCCTAGTCACTTTTTTGATAGCTTTTCGTGAGATGAAAGGCTAGTTCAAAAACCAGATGGGATAATTTCTGTATCATACCTGTTTTAAGTAATTTTACCCCGCCACGTGGTCCAATCAGAGGATGACACGTGTCAGCCTCAGGATGGCCCAAAGTGGACCAATCTCTACTTGACACGTGTCACTCCAGAACTTATGGGAAAAAGGCGGCCTTCAGGCCCAAGTTCCGAGAAAGCCGCAAAGCGGCGCAGCCCATCAATGATTAGGGTTCAGTGACCTAATCAGGGGCACAAATCCCAAATACCCTATAAATAGGGAGATGTCCCTCTTTTTGAGGGCACGTTTTTGACCATTTATTACACATTTACTCTTTGATAGAGACATCCTGAGCTTGGAATCCGAGTGGATCCCTACTTAAATTTTCGCACCTTTTTTCTCCCTTCAAGTTTCTAACTTGTGCGTCGGAGGCGGAGCACCACCCAACCGGTGTCTTCGTTTGTTTTGCAGGTACAGCTCGCCCCGGATCAGTCTTCGTGTTGTAACTCTCCCGAGGGACAAAAACACCCAAAACACCACTTGTAAAGGGGAATGTAGCTCTGGGGGACGACTATTTTCTCCCCATGCTTGTTTGTCCGAACGGACACTGCAAACAGACCCCGGTCGAAAATTTCCGCCTGGGCCCGCCTTGGGAGAGGGGGCAAGGCACTCTTGCCAGCCAGAAGGGGCGGATCCTTGTTCCACCGATTGTATTTTTGGTTAAGTTGGCTTTTAGGGGAATGGACAATGTAGAACTTAGTTCTCCATTCCTTCCATTATTTGTTCTCTTTGCCGACTGCCATCATGTACCTCTTGCAGGTGGTCAAGGTATACCAGCCTTCGCCGCCCTTGGCAGGCGCTCGGCTGAGATAGTGCATGTGGGCGAATGCCTCAAAGCTGGGATCCACCTCCAGCATTTCACATGCGGCAACGTACCCGATGATATTTATCCATGAATTCGGGACAAGTTGCCAGATACCCAGTTGGTATCCATCCAGTATCCTCTCCACGGCCGGATGGAGAGGGAAGCGTAAGCTAGCCTGAACGACCGCCTCATAGCAGTCGAAGGATTTTCCTTATAACTGACCAGAGAGGGCCAGGTGATTGTATCCTCCTTGTTGGGGACGGATAAGGAGAAGCCATGTCCCATTACGACCTTGCGCTTGTAATTGGCAAGGTCGGATGTCATGGAGGCCCGCTTGTTCTGCGGGACATGGTGAAAATAGGGGGCGCGTTCCAAGCGCCTGGAAGCACTCGGCTCCGCCCAGCCTTCCCTATTTTCTACTTACAAGGACTCCCTTGTAGTATCTATTTTTGCTCGGACCTCCTCTGACTCAACAGAGGCGCTATTAGAGGATGACGAGGCTGAATCGTCATCAGAACCTTCCCCAATGCTAAGGGACTGCCGGCTAGGGCCAGCAGGGTCCTCCCCTAGACTCTCCTCAGGCGCCTGTTCTGAAGGCTCGGCCTGGTACTGACTGTCGGCTTCCCGCAGTATAGAATCACTGGGGGTGCTGCTTGAGGAAGAGGGAGAGTAGTAAGTTGGAGTTGGGGGAAGGTCAGAAGAAGGGTTTGGGGGGTGCTCAGAAATTTCACTAACTGGCACCCTAATGGAGCCGCCTGAAGTTGGAGTCTCACTGTCCGAATGGTAAAAGGAACCATCCGGCCTATATCTCCTTGCTGTTTGCTTTATTCGAGCCATTGTGTCCTGCAAATGCACAGACACTATCGGATTTGGAGATGCACTTAAAGGAAAGTTCTCGAACGAGCATTCGGCACTCCTAGTTCTAGATTCAGCCGTCCCCGGTGACCGGCTGATCGCTAACCTAGGCCGTGCCGTGTACGTTTGGGAAACCATTTGAATAAACGAAAAACACAAGAAAAAATAAAAGAAAAGAGCATGCGGTTACCTTAAAAGAAGGTAATTGAGACGCTTGGTTGGCTGAAGCAGTCGGTAGGAAAGGCCGAGTGTCGGATGCTTGACAAAAGTCAGGGTCTTTAAGAGTCTTTGAGAGTCAAAAGTCCAGAGATTCTCCAAGATTCGCAAAGGTGTGAAAGCAAAAATGAAGTCAAACCTTCCTATTTATAAAAAGGGGAAACCCTAATTTTTTCCCCCAAAATATAATTTGAACATCCAGTCAGTGAGATGAAGACACCTGTCACAGGTGCCACGTGCAATACACGTGACCCCTGTGAGGGGCAAATGATTTGGGTATTTTATACCCTACCAAGTGGCCCAATCAGGGCATGACACATGTCACTGGAAGGGGCACCTACTTGGACCTTCGAGATGGTGACACGTGTCGAGCTTATATTTCCCTTGAGAATGACGGCTTTCAAGGCCCAAATCCCAAGGGGCTCTTAAAAATGGCGTGCCCTAATCCCTAGGTCACCAGATCCTAGGTAGGGCACACTTTCCAAAAGGACCCTATAAAAAGGGATATTCTTACATTTATGACGAGACAGAAAAAGATATACACCGAAAAAGAGAGAGAATATTCACGCACTACGAGACAATACGTCACTTACTACAGAGTTGTCATTTTCAAAGAACAGACAGCACTTTACCTCTGCTTGGAATCCAAGCAGATAACTTTACTTGCGCACGTTTTATTACCGAACGTTTACTAACTTAATCTTCGGAGGCGGACCACCGACCATTCGGCGGTCCGTTTGCTTTGCAGGTACAGACGCCCGTTGTTGAATTCTGTTTCAGTGTTATAACTCTCCCAAGGGACAAAAACCCCCGAAACAGAGGTTTTGAATTCATTTTTGTTTTCACACCTTTGCGAATCTTGGAGAATCTCTGGACTTTTGACTTTCAAAGACTCTCAAAGACCTAAACTTTGTCATACATCCGACACTCGGCTTTCTGTCCGTCTGCTTCAGCCAACAAGGCATCTCGTAATACCTTCTTCTAAGGTAACCGCCTGCTCTTTTCTTTTATTCTTTCTTGCATTTTTCATTTATCAAATGGTTTCCCAAACGTACACGGCACGGCCTAAGTTAGTGATCAGCTGGTCACCGGGGACGGCTAAATCTAGAACTAGGAGTGCCGAATGCTCGTTCGAGAACTTTCCTTTAAGTACATCTCCAAATCCGACAGTGTCTGTGCATATGCAGGACACGATGGCTCGAAAAAAGCAAACAACAAGGAGATATAGGGCGGATGGTTCCTTTTACCATTCGGATAGTGAGACTCCCAACTCTGACGGCTCCATTAGGGTGCCTGCTAGCGAAATTTCTGAGCACCCCCTAAACCCTTCTTCTGACCTTCCCCTAACTCCAACTTATTACTCCTCCCCTTCTTCAAGCGGCACCCCTAGTGATACTATACTGCGGGAAGTCGACAGTCAGTACCAGGCCAAGCCTTCAGAACAGGCGTCGGAGGAGAGTCTAGGGGAGGACCCTACTGGCCCTAGCCGGCAGTCCCCTAGCTCTGGGAAGAGTTCTGATGACGATTCGGCCTCGTCATCTTCTGATAATGCCTCCGTTACCTCAGAGGAGGCCCGAGCAAAAATAAGCACTGCAAGGGAATCCTTGTTAGTGGAAAAGGGGGAAGGCTGGGCGGAGCCGAGTGCTTCTAGGCGCTTGGAACGCGCCCCCTACTATCACCATGTTCTGCAAAGAAAGCTGACCTCTATGACATCTGGTCTTGCTAATTTCAAGCGCAAGACCGTAATGGGTCATGGCTTTTCCTTGTCCGTTCCCTACAAGGATGACACGATAACCTGGCCGACCCTGTCCAGTTATAAGGACCAAGCCTTCGGCTGCTACGAGGCGGTCCTTCAGGCTGGTCTACGCTTCCCTCTCCATCCGGTCGTGGAGAGAATACTGGACGGATACCAACTGGGTATCTGGCAACTTGTCCCAAATTCATGGATCAATATCATCGGGTACGTTGCCGCATGTGAAATGCTGGAGGTAGATCCCAGCTTTGGGGCATTCACCCACATGCATTATCTCAGCCGAGCGCCTGCCAAGGGCGGCGAAGGCTGGTACACCTTGTCCACTTGCAAGGGGTACATGATGGCAGTCGGCATGGAGAACAAGTGGAAGGACTAGAGAACAAAGTTCTACATAGTCCATTCCTCTGATAGCCGACTGAACAAAAAATACAATAGGTGGAACAAGGATCCGCCCCTCCTTGCCGGCAAGAGCGCCTTGCCCCCTCTCCCTAGGCGAGCCCAGGAGGAAATTTTTGACCGGGGTTTGTTCAAAGTGTCCGTTCGGACAAATGAGCAGGGAGAGAAAATAGTCGTCCCCCAGAGGTACATTCCCCTTTACAAGTGGCTGGAAGATGGGGTGTTCTTAGCCGCTTGTGGGCTAAGCTCTGAGATGCCGAGAGGTAGTCGGCCGTTTGATTTTTTGCAACCTTTAAATTGTTTTTCAATGTATGTTTATAAAGTCTAACTCCTGCTTTTGGTGCAGACAAAGCTATGGAAAAGCTCTCGGCAACAAGGAAGCCCGCTGCCGTTTCTGCAGCAAAATATCGCTCAAACGTCCTTAATCGGGCGAATGACGAGCAGAAAACAGCCGGGACTCCAAGCAATCACGGCTGTTTATGACACTTGGTATATTTTTCAACAAAGGTTAAATTTTGCCCGCCTGTTTTTCTGACGCCTTTCTTTTTGCTCATGCAGAGTGGTTCCACCAGGCCCTCTCTCTCCAAGCAATCCCAACCCAAGATTCATAAAACTGGGGCTGGTGATGTGAGTGCATCCGGTAAGAACCGGAATCACATTGCTCACAAGCCCAAGAGAGGGGACGGCTCTACTCTCGAAGCTGACAGGGAGGTCAGCAAACCGGATGCTACTCAGGCATCGAAGGGACGTCACGGGAAGGAGGAGGAGGTTCAGCCGGACGGTATAAACCGCGCCTTTACTGAATTTCTATGTCAAGATAATTTCATAGAACTTCTTTGACTATCTTTTAATTTTGCAGCTCTTGTGCAAAGGCCGACTGTCGTCCAGATGGCCAAGGACATGCTGAGGGCGCTTGACCTAGAGGACAAGGCGTCCGTAAGAGGAGTTGGCACCCTCAACTTGGATGCCATCTTGGGGAACCTCTGTGAGGTAAAAAGTTAGCTTAATTTTCTTAGTATTTAAGCATATATCCGACTAGTCTTGACCATTCGGCCTTATTCTCATTTTCAGGCTATGCTGCGCATCCACGGGCTGAGAAGGCCAATCCAAGAGAAGTCTAAAGAGGTAACAGCCGCTAAAGCTCGAGCCGATTCCGCCTTAGACCGAGCTCAATTTGAAATTGCTCAGAATGAGCTTCTGACCCTTGATATGATGTATTCCCAGGCGAACGCCAACCTGTAGGTGAAGAAAGACTTGGATTCGGATCGCTCCAAAATTAATGACCTGAAGGCCGAAATTAAAGGTCTTAAGGAAAAGCTTGAGCCTCTTCAAGAGGCCAAGAAAGAGGCCGAGAGGGCCAAGGAGCAGGTTGGCCGCCTGGAGGGGCGCCTGACGAACCAGGAGCAGCAGCTGAAGGCCAATTTCCAGTCCCGAGCTGAGGAGGAGAAGGAGGCCCTTGTCAAACAAATGATGGAAGACTATGAGGCCATCATACGGATGGCATGGAAGGCGGTACAGCCGGGTGCTTATTTTGGCATCTGGAAATCCAAGTTTGATTAAGCAAACGAGGATTTCAATGCTGAACTCCTTCGCCAGGCTGAAGAGGAGGCGAACAAGGCTGATGCTGATGGCGAAGAGGCCGACTCCTCATCAGGCTCTTCTGGGGACGAGGAAAATGCGGAGCAGCCGGCAAGTGAAAATGCGGCTACCAATGTTGATAACTCCCCTGCCCCTTAAGCTTTTTATAAGTTCTTTCTGCGGCCGAATGGCCATTATTTCATCTTCCGGCCTGCGTGCCGAGTATTTGTGTATCTTTATCGACCGTGGGGTCGGGTAAATTAACAATTTCTTCTCTGGCTTTTTAATTTGAAATCATTCGGTCGTTTAGCTGAAGTTATTCATATTTTCGTTTTTTTTTTTTAAATTTTTTCATTGCATGTTTTTTGGCTAAGTATTGTAACCTGTATACCATGCGAATGTTCTTGCCCCTAGACGGATGTCGAGTGGTTTTGGTTGAATGGATTGATTAACTTAGAAAGTATTGATACTTAGAAGGGTATGCATGGTTTCTAAGACAATAAATCACTATGGTGATTGCCCCAAACCACACGATAGACGGCTATCAGGAGCTAATGAATAATTGTTTTCATTCGGCCATTGGCACAAACGAAATACAAAATTCTTGACTTTGCTAAAAAAAATTTACTTAAGAAGAATAACCGCCTGTCTTGCCCCTAGAGCAAAGAACAGGCGCATCCGACCCACAGGCCTCTTTTTTAATCTTCTAAGTATTTTAGCTCATTTTTCTTCGCAAGTAATCGTTCGCCTGTCCTGCTTTGGGCAAAAACAGGCGTATCTGGACAAAGGCCTCATAAGTTAACTTGACTTGTAGATCAGTAAAAATTTTCCGCCTGTCTTGCCCCAAAGCAAAAACAGGCGTATCCGGCCTAAAGCCTCAATAGCCTCTACTTATGAAACAGTGACCCTTTTCCAACTGTGCTAGAATAGTTAGAAAATTCTGGCCTTTTAGAATTCACGTTCGATTAAATAAAGCGAATGCGAATGCTGCCTTAGCATTCTGTAGGGCCACTTAATATATTTGTAGAGCAATGTGCCACCCAAATGGGAGATGCTTCTCCTCGACGAATTCGCCCGAATGGACGTCGTCGGTTATCTGACTCATGTCGGAGCAGACGGTCATACTCATGTTGGAGCAGACTGTGACCATTCGGCTTGTATTTGTTTTTTTTATTATTCGGCCATTGGCCTCAAAATGATTTTACCTGGCCTTAGGCCTTTTAAAGATTTAAGCGAACATTCGTTAAGTGTTAGCATAAACTTAAAGAATTTCGTAGGAAAGACTGCTTTAAAGCAGTCGGCTCCTTCAGAGAGATTGGGGCGTCTGCTGTTGGGACAGACGCTTACTAAATATATTGGTCGCCTGTATTTTGTACAGGCGACACTACTAAAAAAGACAAGTTGGGAAATGAAGGCATATTCTCATTAGAAAAATTTGAAATGACAAAATTTGAGGTATTTACATTCGTACTTAGAAATAGTACTTTTTCAAGTTGTCTACATTCCAAGTTCTAGGCAGCTTCCTGTCGTCTGGTTCATCTAGGTGGTAGGTGTCGTCTCTTAATTCCTCATATATTCGGTAGGGGCCTTCCCAATTTGGGGTCAACTTTCCCTGCTCATTCGCCCTACCGACTGCCTCCATTTTCCGTAGCACAAAGTCCCCCACTTTGAGAGGACGCTTGTGTACTCTTTTGTTGTAAGCCCGAGTCATTCTCAGACGGTAAATCTCATAGCGCAAGGCAGCATTGCCCCTGCACTCTGGAAGTGCGTCCAATGCCAGCTGCATGGCCTCCCAGTTAACTTCTTCGTCATATAACATGACTCGAAGAGTCGGCTCATAGTGTTCAATGGGCAGGACAGCTTCTGCACCATACACCATGAGGAACGGGGTTTCTCCAGTTTCCCCTTTAGCAGTCGTTCGGATGGACCAGAGGACGTGTGGTAATTCATCCGCCTAAAGACCACCAGCCCGTTCAATTTTCTTTTTAATCCCGTCTGAGATTAGCTTGTTGAAGGCTTCGACCTGGCTGTTTGCTTGAGGCTGGCCGACTTATGCAAAGAAGCTTGAGACCCCTTGTTCTCCCAGCCAAGTCTTGAGTTGAGGTGTCTCAAATTGAGGACCATTGTCAAAAACCATAGACATGGGCACCCCGAAACGAGTGATAATATTCCTCTAGATGAAGGAAATGACATCTTTTGTCTTGATATTTTTGACCGCCTCCACCTCTACCCACTTGGTAAAGTAATCCACAGCTACCAATATGTAGCGCTTTCCGCCTGGTGCCGTTGTGTAAGGCCCAAGTATATCCATGCCCCATTTGGCAAAGGGTATTGGGCTGTGGATGGCCGTCAGGTCTGTGGCCGGACGATGGATGAGCTTGCCAAACTTTTGGCACTTGTCACATTTTTAGACCATTTCCATGGCATCCGACTCTAGAGTAGGCTAGAAATAGAGCCGCCTGGCCTTGGCAACTAAAGACCTGCCGCCTATATGGGAGGCGTAGAAACCCGCAAGCAAATCTTCGAGGACCTCTTTACCCTTCTTTGGGGTAACACACTTCAACAAGGGTTTCAATAAACCAGTTTTGAAGAGTTCTCCTTGCCTCAGCTCGAAGTTTGCCGCTTTCTTCTTCAGAACAGCCGCCTCCTGGGGTGAATCGGGGAGTGTGCCATCTGCAAGATAAGCCCGGATGGTGTCCATCCAGGTAGAGCTTCGGTCGAGAATTCCAATGGGATCTTCATTAGATATACTTCTCTTTTCCATGACCTCCAAGAAAACCGACCGAGGTGTTTCACAGGAGGCGGATGATGCTAGTTTTGACAGAGCATCCGCTTGATTGTTTGAAGATCTGGGCACCTGAGTTAGATGGAACTCCTCAAGTGTCCCAACTTCACTTTTGACCGCCTGCAAATATTTTATCATGGCCGGATGAGTGGCCTCGTACGTTCCATTGACCTGGTGTACGACTAGTTGAGAATCAGAGCAGGCGTCAATCTTCTTTGCCCCTGCCGCCTTCCAATACTGAATGCCGGTTAGCAGGGCCTCATACTCGGCCTCATTGTTAGAGACCTGGAAATTGAACCGTAGTGCATATTCGTACTTATCTCCCTCAGGAGATTGACAGATAATCCCTGCACCACAGCCGTTCACAATGGAGCTCCCGTCCACATACACTTTCCAAACCTGGTCAGTATTGTCCTGTGCAACCGGCCTTGTCATTTCGACAATAAAGTCGACGAATGCTTGCCCCTTTATTGCCTTCCTTGGCTCGTAAGTGATTTCTAATCCTTGCATTTTAATTGCCCATTTAAGCATTCGTCCAGAAGACTCCAAGGTTGTGAGTGGCCGCTTGATCGGTTGGTCAGTATAGACCTCTACCGCATGCGCCAAGAAGTAGGGTTTTAGCTTCTTGATGGCCATGTAAAGGGCAAGACCAAATTTTTCAACCATGAGGTACCGAAGCTCTGCGTTCCTTAGAACATGGCTAATGAAATACACCGGGAGCTGGATGTCGTCTCTTTCAGCTAAGAGAACGGCACTGAGGGCATGATCAGAGATGGCTAAATACATGAAGAGCTTCTCTTTGGGAAATGGGCTAACAAGCCTCGGCAAAGAGTGTAGATGAGTTTTCAGCTTTTGAAAGGCCGCCTCTGCATCATCCCCCCATTCAAAGTTGGTCTTCTTTTTTATTGCCTGGAAGAAGTAAAGACACTTGTCGCCTGACTGACTGAGGAATCTCCCCAAGGCCACCAGGCTACCTGTTAACTTTTGCACTTCCTTCACAATACGGGGCGACTACATGTCGATTACCGCCTGTATTTTCTCAGGGTTGGCCTCTATTCCCCTTTGGTCAATCAAAAATCCGAGAAACTTCCCATACTCAACGCCAAAGACACACTTTTTTGGGCTTAGCATGACCTTGTGTCGCCTGAGTGTGGTGAATGTTTCTCGGAGATCAGCAAGATGATCAGCCTGTTGTTTGGATTTGACTATCATGTCATCAATGTACGCCTCTACATTTCTTCCGATTTGATTAATGAAGACCGTATTAATCATTCGTTAGAAAGTAGCAGGCGCATTCTTCAAACTAAACGGCATCACCGTATAACAGAACAACCCCTGATCAGTGACAAATGTCGTCTTTTCTTGATCTTTTTTCCACAGGGGGATTTGATGGAAACCTGAGTATGCGTCCATAAAACTCATTAGGGCATGTCCAGCTGTTGAATCGACCAGACAGTCGATCTTAGGCAGTGGATAGCTATCCTTTGGACATGCCTTGTTGAGGTTTGTGTAATCAACACACATGCGCCAAGTTCCATTCGGCTTTTTTACTAACACAATGTTAGCTACCCATTCAGGGAAATTGCGTGGTCGAATGAACTTGGCGTCAAGCAGCTTTTTAACTTCGGAGGCTGCCGCCTGACTTCTTTCCTCGCCATGGTTTCTTTTCTTTTGCCGGATGGCTTCTTTTTAGGATCCAAGGCGAGTTTGTGGACAGCGAGATTCGGGCTGATGCCTGGCATCTCTTCCACTTCAAAGGCAAAGATGTCTTTGAATTCTCTCAACAGCTGGTGCAGGCTCTCACCCAGCTTTGAAAAAGCAACCGTCCCCACCTTGACCGTCCGCTCTAGGCGGCTGTCGTCCAGAGGGATATCAATATGTTCGCCAGCAGGCTGGGTTTGGAGATCATCCGACCGTTCCCCGGTCAGTGATTGCTATTGTTTTTCTTTTTTGACCACCACCAGCTTATCAGTCTTTCTTTTCTTTACGGCTGGTGGGGCTGACTGTTCTTCCTCGACATCGTCGAGGTCGATCATTTGCTTGCCCCGGCCGGATTCTTTGGCCGCAGGCTTGACGTTCGAGAGATAACACTCTCGAGCCGTCTTTTGGTCCCCATTAAGGGAACCGACTGTTCCATCATCCTTCTCATACTTGAGCAGCATGAGAGCAGGGATGATGACGGCCTTACACTCATTTAGAGTGGGGCGGCCAAATTTGAGGTTGTAAGATGTGAGCTCTTCAACCACTAGGAAACGGATGGTCATGTGCCGACCGTCTCCCCTACTTCCTAGGAGGACAGGTAAATCAATGCGTTTGACTGGGTGCACAAGCCCTCCCCCAAACCCAACAAGGGTGTGGGAGAGCTCCACCATGCTATCCGGTTTGTACTTGAGATTCGATAAGCATTTGAGGCTGATGAGGTTTGAGGAGCTTCCTGTGTCAATCAGAATTCGACCAACCAGCTGGTTGGCCACCTTGCATTCAATTACCACAAGGTCATCATGTGGCCGACGGACTTTGCCTCTGTCCAGCTCGGTGATGACAACTTTAGGGAAGGTGGACGTGCCTGCCGCCTCTCCTTCCTCAACAAAGTCGACCATCTTCCTCATATGGTCCTTGGTGCCCCGGATGGTCAGGCCACCACCGGCAAATCCACCTGCTATGGTGTATACCGGATCTTCATCAGTTTCGGCACTCACAGCAAGCTGGGGAGTCTTTTTCATGGACTGCCCCGGATTTGCCTTTGAAGTCACTTTGGACTTCAGATAGGACTTCAGCTGTCCTTTGTCGGCCAAACGGTCGAGCTCCCGCTTGAGACTGAAGCAGTCATTCGTGTCATGGCCGACATCCTCATGGAAATGGCAATGCTTGTTCTTGTTCCGATTTTCAGCGGAACCTTTCATAGGAGTCGGCTTCTCAAGAGTCAGCCGATCCTTAATTTCCAATAGGATGGAGCAGCAGTCCTTATGGAACTCGTACCTTGGGACGTACGGTTTCCACTCTTTTTTCTTCTTCTGGGCCGGTTGATCAGAGTTATCAATGGCCCAGACTTGCTTTTTCTTTTTGCTCTCTTCAGGCTTAGGAGCCGGCTGAGCAGGCCGACTCTCCTTCTGTCGGTCGGACTTCTTATGGTCCGACTACTTATTGGAGGAGCAGAGTTCGGTCGCCTGTATATAGGCTTCCGCCTCACGTAAGGCTCCTTGTAGAGTAAAGTTTTGTTTGCGGACGAGTTCATACTTAAAAGTAGACCCGTCCTTCAGACCCTTAAAAAAGTCTGTGAAGGTGACCTCATCAGACAGCCCATGAATCTGGATTCGTACCAGATTGAACCGCCTGACATAGGAACGCAAGCCTTCTCTATCTCCCTATTGTACATTGCCCAAATCAAGGATTGTCTTTTTGGCAGGGATGTTCATATAGAAGTTTGAAGCGAACAAGAACGCAAGCGTCTTGAAGCTATTAATGCAAACAGCCGGCTGATTGCCGAACCACTGTTGGGCTATGCCCTTCAGGGTGGCTGGAAAGCAACGACACCATACGGCATCATCCAACCCCTGTAAATACATGAGGTGGGTGTATGCTAGCAGGTGGTCTTCTGGGTTGGAGGTCCCGTCATAGGTTCCAACCAGAACATTTTTAACCATGGCCGGCTGTTCGGCTTCAGTTATTTCCCTTGAGAAGGCAGAGGGTTGATCTCCAAGGTGTTGCAGCCTAAGCTGCCAGTCCATCGGCTGATAGCCGTATAACACCTGTCCTCCAAAGAGGGCAGGCTGCATGTAAGGAAAAGTCGGCGACTGGTACAATGGTTGAGCCATGTACTGGGCCGACTGGATCATATGAGGGCCAGACTGAACCCGTGGGCTGCTTGCTGGAGTCTCATGTACAAACTAGGAATATCTCACAGAGGTATTCCGAAAGCTATCATGGTAGGTCGACGTTGAAGCCGACTCTGATAGTTGGGTCTTCTTCTGCCCAATGTATTGTCGAGCATCAGAGAATGTTTTCTTGCTACCATCTGGCTATATGTGCCGGATAGCTTTTCTTGTGCCCGTTTCAGGGAAACGGAACCTGGTAAGGTCAAATTGGAGCCGAGCCTTCTCCGTAGGGGCAGGATGAGGAGTCGGCTGACGGTCCCTGACCGACTTCTGTTTACCAGCCTGGGCTGGTTTCTTGGTCGACTGCTCCTTTCTAGGAGTAGGCGACCTCTTTGAGGCGAGTTGTTTGATTTCACCCCTGAGACTGCTCAGGATTTTCACGAGTTCATCTCGAGTGACGGGAGTCGATCCTGCCACCTAGGAAGGATCACCCATCCGCACTGAGGTCTTTTTTGGCTGACCAGCAGTTTTGCTTGGCCCCGCCTTATCAGTGTGACGCTCTCGCTTTTCCCTACTGCGGATGCATTTTAAGATGAGGGACCCGTTAGGATCCACATAGGTTTCGACATCAGCGTCGTCCCCTAAGTCATGGTCCGTCTGGACCACTATATCTTCTGGAGGCCGATTGGCCTCAGGATTCGGTATAGGGACTTGTGAAGCCATTTCAGAGGTACTCTCTCCACAGACGGCGCCAAATGTTTCGGGGGTTTTTGTCCCTTGGGAGAGTTACAACACTGAGACTGGATTCAGCAAAGGACGCATGTACCTACAAAGCAAACGGACCGCCGGATGGTCGGTGGTCCGCCTCCGAAGATTAAGTTAGTACGTATTCGGTAGTAAAACGTGCGGAAAAAAAGTCATCTGCTCGGATTCCAAGCTCAGGTAAAGTGCTGTCTGTTCCTTGAAAACGACAGCTGTGTAATAAATGTGAAAGTGACGTGTTGTCTCGTATTACGTGTATCTGTTCTTGTCATAAATGTAGGAACTGTCCCTATTTATAGGGTCCTAGGGATTAGGTCATGCCGCAAAATGGCGCCTCAAGGTTTGGGCCCTTGAAGGCCGCCATTCCAGAGGCAATGTCTGAGTGACACGTGTCACTGAGCCCAAAAGGCTTTTGGGCATCTTTTAGGGTGACACGTGTCGCCCTCTAAATGGTCCATGCTGGATCGTCAATCTTTTTGGGACAGAAGGATGTTCGCCCACCACGTGTCATGATCTCATAGGTCCAGATGGCACCTTTACTAATGACACATGGCAGTTTCTGACTGGGCCACCTGGCCGGGTAAAAATACCCAAATCACTCCGTACGTACCTCCTATAGTCTACGGCCCGTATTCTCCTCACTTTATGCAGCCGACCTTCTTTGGGGGACAGGCGGCATTTAACGTCCCACCTTTGGACTGGCAACTCCTACTGCTCAAACTTGGTGAACAAACTTCTACGTTCACTAAGGAGATAACCGAAGCCGCATAGCCGGCCAAGGTTAAAAATGTGTTGGTAGGTGCTTATGATGGCACCACCAACCCCGAGGATCACCTCATGGCCTACTCTAACCTCATGCACATGCATGGGTTGGAGGATGCTATGTGGTGCCGGTGCTTCCCGGCTACATTGAAGGGCATTGCCCAACAATGGTTTGGCAACTTGCCAGCTAGCTGCATTAACAACTTCAAGAAGCTTGCCTTCCTGTTTGCTTCCAACTTCTCAATGAACATCCCTGCCAAGAAAACCAGTCTCGATCTGAGCACCATCCGGCAGGGAGACGAGGGGCTTCGCTCCTATGTCAGGCGGTTCAACCTGGTAAGAATCTAAATCCAGGGGTTTTTTGATGAGGTAGCATATATAAACTTCTTTAAGGGTCCGAAGGACGGGTCGACCTTTAAGTTCGACCTTGTCCGAAAGAGGGTTTTACCCTTCAAGAGGCATTAATAGAGGCGAAAAACTTTATTCAAGCAACCGACTCTGCTCGTCCAACCATCAGTCAGACTCCAAGAGGTCCGACAAACAAAAAGAGAGTCGGTCTGCTCAGCCGGCTCAGAAAGCTGAAGAGAGCAAAAAGAGAAAAGAAGTTTGGGCGGTTGAGGAACCTGATCAGCCGTCCAAAAAGAAAAAGAAAGAAAGAAAACTGTAGGATCGGCTAACCATTGAGAAGCCGAATCCTATGAAGAGTTCCGTTCAGTCGCGGAACAAAAATAAATTTTGTCACTTCCATTAGGAGGTGGGCCATGACACCAACGACTGCTATAGTCTCAAGCGGACGTTGGACCGTCTGGCGGATAAGGGCTTGCTGAAGTCCTATGTCTTGAAGTCCAAAGCGACTTCTAAGACGAATCCGGGGCAATCGTCAAAAACTGTCCAACCTACTAGTAACTCGGATACCGATAAGGATCCGGTCTACACCATAGCAGGTGGATTCGCGAGTGGTGGCATAAAAATTCGGGGCACCAAGGATCATCTAAAAAGGATGATCCATTCGGTCGATGATGGACAGGCGTCCTCTAGTGGAACATTCCCATACGTCCTCATCACTGAAAAGGATCGGGGCAAAGTTCGCCGACCGCACGATGACCTAGTCGTCATCGAATGCAAGGTCGCCAACCAGCTGGTTGGCCGGATCCTCATTGACACATGTAGATCCTCTGATCTTATTATCAGCTACAAGTGTCTATCCCGACTTAATTACAAGCAGGATGGCTTGCGCGATGTCTCCCATCCACTAGTTGGCTTTGGGGGCGGGGTCGTGCACCTAGTCGGACAAAATGACATATCCATGCGGTTGGGAGAAAAGGGCAAGGGCGACACATGGTCATCCGTTTTTTGGTGGTTAAAGAGTTAACCGCCTACAACATCATTATTGGCCGACCCACTCTCAACGAGTGCAAGGCCATCATCATCCCAACTGTCATGCTTCTCAAGTACGAAAGGGATGATGGCACTGTTGGCTCCCTCAATAGGGACCAAAAGACGGCCAGGGAGTGCTATCTCTCGGACGTCAAGCCGAATGCTGCTGCAGCCGGTCAACTGAAGGAGCCAATAGACCTTAATGATGTCAAAGACCCTGATTCACCCCCTCCAACGGCCGAAAAGAAGAGAAAAACTAAAAAGCTGGTGGAGGTGAAGAAGGAGAAGAAATAGCAATCACTGACCGGGGAATGGTTAGATGATCTCCATTCCCAGCCGGCTGGAGAGCACGTTGATATTCCTATGGACGATAGTCGTCTAGAGCGAATTGTTAAGGTGGGGATGACTGCTTTTGAAAGGTTAGGTGCAGACCTGCACCACCTACTGAAAGAATTCAAAGACATCTTTGCCTTTGAAGTGAAATAGATGCCAGACATCAGCCCGGATCTTGCCGTCCACAAGCTCGTCGTGGATCCAAAAAAGAAGCCCATTCGGCAAAAGAAAAGAAACCACGGCGAGGAAAAAAGTCAGGCGGCAGCTTTCGAAGTTAAAAAGTTGCTGGACGCTGGGTTAATTCGGCCATGTAACTTCCCTGATTGGGTGGCGAATGTTGTGCTTGTAAAGAAGCCGAATGGAACCTAGCGTATGTGTGTTTACTACACAGATCTCAACAAGGCATGTCCAAAGGATAGTTATCCGCTCCCAAAGATCGACAGTCTGGTCGACTCTACAGTCGGTCATGCCCTGATGAGTTTTATGGATGCCTACTCTGGCTTTCATCAGATACCCTTGTGGAAAAAAGATCAAGAGAAGACGACCTTCGTCACTGATCAAGGGTTATTCTGTTATACTGTGATGCCGTTTGGGTTGAAAAATGCGCCTGCTACTTTCCAGCGAATGATTAATACAATTTTCCTTAACCAAATTGGAAGAAACGTAGAGGCATACATTGATGATATGATAGTCAAATCTAAACTCTATACGGATCAACTTGCTGATCTCCGAGAAACATTCACCACACTCAGGCGGCATAAGGTGATGTTAAATCCCAAGAAATGTGTCTTTGGTGTTGAGTCTGGGAAGTTTATCAAATTCCTGATTGATCAAAGGGGGATAGAGGCTAACCCCGAAAAGATACAAACAGTCATTGACATGAAGTCACCCCGCACTGTCTAGGAAGTTCAGAAGCTCACTTGTTGTCTGGCGGCATTGGGAAGATTTCTCAGTCGGTCAGGTGATAAATGCTTATACTTCTTCCAAGCAATCAAGAAAAAGACTCGATTTAAATGGGGGAATGATGCTGAGGCGGCCTTTCAGAAATTGAAAGAACATTTACACTCCTTGCCAAGGCTTATTAGCCCTCTGCCAAAAGGAGACGCTCTTCATGTACTTAGTCGTCTCAGACCATGCCCTTAGTGTCGTCCTCCTTGCTGAAAGAGATGGCATCCAACTCCCGGTCTACTTCATAAGCCACGTGCTACGAAATGCTGAACTCCGGTACCTCATGGTTGAAAAATTTGGCCTTACCCTTTACATGGCTATCAAGAAGTTGAAACCATACTTCTTGGCTCATCCGATGGTGATCTATACAGATCAACCTCTCAAGCGGCCAATGACAACCCTGGACTCATCCGGCAGAATGTTTAAATGGGCTATTGAAATGCGAAGTCTTGAAATCTCCTACAAACCAAGAAAGGCAATGAAGGGTCAGGCGTTTGCCGACTTCATAGTGGAAATGACAAGGCTGGTTGCTCCGGATAACCTTGATCAGGTTCGGAAGGTGCATGTAGACGGGAGCTCTAATATGAACGGCCTGTGGTGCAGACATAATCTGTGAATCCCCGGAAGGGGACAAATACGAGTATGCACTACGATTCAAGTTTCAAGCCTCAAACAATGAGGCGGAATACGAAGCCCTGCTAGCCGGTATCCGCATGTGTAAGGCGGCAGGGGCAACAAAAATTGACGCCTGTTCAAACTCTCAGTTGGTTGTTCGCACTGCCATGGTTAGTTTGAAGCCACCCATCCGGTTATGATCAAGCATCTAGAGGCAGTCAAGGCTGAAGCGGGGACACTTGAAGAATTCCATCTAACCCAAGTGCCCCGGTCCAAAAATAATCAGGTGGATGCTCTATCAAAGTTAGCATCCTCCGCCTCCTGTGATACGTCTCGGACCGTCTTCTTGGAAATAATGGAAAAACAAAGCATATCTGTTGACGAGCCCATTGGAGTTTCGGACCGAAGCTCTACTTGGATGGATGGCATCCGGCCGTATCTAACAGACAGTACGTTCCCTGATTCACCTTAGGAGGCGGCCGTGCTGAAAAAGCGTGCAGCAAACTTTGAGATCAGAGAAGGAAAACTCTTCAAGGTAGGGTTTTTTGAAGCCCTTATTGAAGTGTGTTACCTAGGAAAAAGGGAAAGAGGTTCTTGAAGAGCTGCATGCGGGATACTACGCCTCCTACTAAGGCGGCAGATCCCTAGCCATCAGACCTAGGCGGCATTATTTCTGGCCTACCCTGGAGTCGGACGCAATGGAAATGGTAAAAAAATGCGACAAGTGTCAAAAATTTGGCAAGCTAATCCATCGTCTGGCTACTGACCTGACGGCAATCCACAGCTCAGTCCCGTTTGCGAAGTGGGGCATGGACATTCTAGGTCTGTATACGCCTGCACCAGGCGAAAAACGCTATATCTTGGTGGCTGTGGATTATTTCATCAAGTGGGTGGAAGCAGAGGCGGTCAAAGGCATCAAGACAAAAGATGTCATCTCCTTCATCGGGAAGAACATTATCACCAGGTTTGGGGTACCTATGTCTATGGTATTTGATAATGGACCTCAATTTGAGACGCCTCAGCTCAAGACTTGGTTGGGAGATCAAGGGATCTCAAATTATTTTGCATCTGTCGGCTGAACCTAAGAAAACGGCCAGGTAAAAGCCTTCAACAAACTCATCTCAAACGATATTAAAAAGAAAATTGAAAGAGCCGGAGGTTTATAGGCTAAGTAATTGATTCATGTCCTATGGGCCATCCGGACAACTGTAAAGGGGGCAATAGGAAAAACCTCATTTCTCATGGTATAAGGTGCTGAAGTCGTCTTGCCCATCGAGCATTATAAGACGACTCTTCGAGTCATGCTTTACGATGAAGAGGCAAACTGGGAGGCCATGCGCCTAGCATTGGACTCACTCCCAGAACGCAGGGGCAATGCCACCTTGCGTCATGAGATTTACCGTATGAGAATAACTTGTGCCTACAACAAGAAAGTACACAAGAGCCCTTTGAAAATTGGGGACTTTGTGTTACGCAAAATGGAGGCAACTGGTAGGGCGAATGAGCTGGGGAAGTTGACTCCTAATTGGGAAGGCCCCTACCGGATCTATGAAGATGTAAGAAATGACACCTACCGCCTGGAGACCCCAGACGGTAGGCGGCTGCCCAGAACTTGGAATGTAGACAATCTTAAAAAGTACTACTTTTAAGTGTTGTAAATATTTGTAAATGGAAAGTCTATGAATGAAAAGCTGCTTTTTGTTTCCAAATTATTTTATCTATTCCTATACATACATACATACGGCTTATCTTATGCGCCGCCTGTTTGAATTACAGGAGGTACCCTTTCTTTGACTAACTTGAAAAAATAATTGGAAGTTAACAACATCAAAGTAATGTGAGGCCAATGGCTGGATAATAAGCTAAACATTAAAAGGTTTAGTGGCTATACAACCGTCTTCCAAAAAATTAGACATGAGGCTAATGGCAAGATGGTTACCCATTTTATAAATTCGCCTGCTCCAATGTGAAATATGGCGTCCGGCACGCCCCTCCGGGTGTTATCGTCGCAGAGGGAATTCTATCGTCTGCTCTACAATCGCATACAGGCAGCAAAAATTGAACGACCTAATTGGTCAACTCATAGCTACCTGACCATGGGAATCTAAAGAATGACTAAGTATGCGGTGGTCAGATGTTAGATACATCAATCGGTTACTGACTGAAATTCTAACTTAAATTACCTCGCGAAATTATACAAGTCCTCCCAGTAGGGACATGCGGACATTGAGCATAATTAGATTATGGCCACCTACATAGTCGGTTAGTTTGAAAATTATCCTATGTAGTTGAAACTCACTCGAGATGGGGTGAGCATATAAGGCTTATAGAACCGCCTGCTTTGTGATAGAAAATTAGCAGGAGGACAATTGCAAACTTCCTATTTCTTGCAACTTGTAACATTTGTAGCATGATCACTCATCCGAACCCGTTGAACATGGCTAGGCGCAAAGGGCCGCCTGGAAAATACGAGACACTTGTTAGAAACCAAACACAAACATTAAAAACCGACCTATTGGGCCGATGATTCATCATAAAAAGCTGACCCTTGGCCAGCAAAATTAAAAATTAAAATTGTTAATTGGCTAAACAGCCGGTGAAAAGAAAGAGAAATTATTGATTAACCCGACTCCTCTGTCGGTAAAGATTCAAGAGATACTCGGCACGCAGACCAAAAATATATTTGAAATGGCCATCCGGCCGCAGAAACAACATTTAAATTAATCAGATTCAGGAGAGGACTCGGCTTCATTTTCATCCGCCACTTCTTTATTGGCCGGATGATCTCCATCGCCTTCCTTGGCCTCGTCCTCATGCTGGTCCCCCTCACCGCCATTAGTTCCCTGGCCCGCCTGAGCATCCAGCTCCTCTGTAGCTTGCTCATAACGATACTCCCAAATGGAGTAGTCATCTTTGGGAAAGAAAGCCTTCCACGCCATCTTCATTCAAGTGACGCAGTCGGCCTCGTTTTCCTCAACGAGCAGCCTTTTCTCCTCTTCCACCCTAACAGACCATTTGGAGGCGAGCTGCTTTTCTTGGTTGGCAAGCTTGTGTTGAAGTTTTTCATTTTCGCGCTTGAGACTATCCGTCTCTTTGCTAGCATCTTGGAGCTCTTCAACCTTCTCTTTAGCCGCCTTCGACTCAGTCACCCTCTTCTAGGTCGCCTCTAAATCTTTCTTCACTTGCAAATTTGCAGTCGCCTGTGAGTATAGGATATTTTGAGTCAACAACTTAGTCTTATTTACACCAATCATGGCTTTGTCAAGATTGGAAGCGGCCCTTAAGTTGGCAGCCCTTACCTCTTTCTGCTTGTTGGCGAATGGTTTTTAAAGACCATTAACTCGCAGCATGGTCTGCATCCGGCAAAAAGAAAAAGAAGGTGGCAGTATACAGTCGACAAAGGCAAGAGTTAGAAAATAACTTTAAAAAATACCTCCGCCAAATTTGCAAGGATATCATCGAAGTTCAGGGAGCCGACTCCTTTGATAGAGTCGCGCTTATCAACAGTGACGACGGCGAGCATGTCCTTGGCGATCCGTTTAACATCCGGCGCCTGGGGGAGCATTTGCACAATCAATACTTGGTGAGAGCCTGGCATAGATCCGGCCAAAAGACCGGCTGGTTTTAGAGTGGGTTGGGGAATGACTTTAAGTCTTAACCTAACAAGGGTAAGGCAAGGGATCAAAGGCGGAGGTACCTGGGATGATGACTAGATCCTGAGCATTCTTGTCCCTCCCCTTCTTGTATGGCCGTTTGGAGAGTCGGTGGCCCCTGTTTGAGGTTTGTCCTTAGTCGATTTGGACTTCTCCGCCTCCTTCAAGGCAGCCATTACAACCGGCGACTTGTTGCCTGTAGAGGGGTGGGACTCAGACTGGCTGGCCGACGATTTATGAGCAACCGTCTTCCTTCTTTTAGACGGAGTCTGGCCCTCATCCGAAGCCAGCTAATTCGGGGGCCTCACCTCAAGTGTTGGCAGTACAGGCGGCTTCACCGATCCTTCCTGAAAAAGAATCAACTTTGAAATAAGAAGTTTTAAAAAAGACCAATGACAAGAGGACGGATGTAGAAAAGCTTACAAGCTCAAGTAACACAATAAAAATAAAATTGCTCCCATTAATCTGAAATTTGCCTCGTCCGCCCAATTTAATCTCAACTTTCGTTTATTATCTATCACTCCCAACTTTAGGGGGTATTAATTTTTATTGCATCCAAATGACTTGCAACTAGTAAATCAGGTAAACATTCGTGAATTATTTTTTTTGCACACGTGTCAACATGTGATTGGTTGAGAAAAATAGAGAAAATAAAAAAAAGAAAAATGTAAAAAAAAAAAACTTAAAACTAACCAGCAGCTGCCCCACCACACGAACACCACCGACGCACACCACAGCACCACCATCGATGGCCAAAAATGGCCACAAATGGCCGAAAACGGCCGATGTTGGGGCTAAATACCCTAATCCGGCCGATTTCGACCGTTTGTGGCCGATTTCGTTGCTAAATGATTTCGTGGCTAAACTTCGCCGATTTCGGCCAATTGAGGCTGATTTTGTGGCTGGGTTGCTGGGGAGGGGTTTTCGAGGGTGGCTGGGTTGCTTGGGAGGGGTTTTTAAGGGGGAGGAGGGGTTTTCGAGGGTGGCTGGCTGCTGAGGAGGGGATTTCAAGGATGGGGGAAGGGAAGGGGTGGCTGGGCGGCGGTTTTTGACAGCGGGGAAGGGGTTTTCGGGGGTGGGCGCGACTTTCCGGCGGGGTGGGGGTTGTGATGGAGTGTTTTCAGGGAATGGGGGGTGGTGGCTGGGTTTGGTAGTTTTTTTTTTTATGTTTGTTTTTATTTGTTTTCTTTTTTTTAAAATTTTTTTTGGACCTATCACGTGTTGACACGTGTCTAGGTAATCTGCTACATCCCTGATGTAGCTGTTGGGTGCAATAGAAATTAACACCCCCTAAAATTGAGAGTGAGAGATAATAAATGAAAGTTGGGATTAATTTGGGCGGACGAGGCAAAGTTCAGATTAATGGGAGCAATTTTTCATGCAAATAATGCACTTTGGGTTACCTTTTGTCGTTAGAAATGTAATGTATGCCTTGAGATCTTCATGGAACAATTATGAGGTTATGCCTGTTTCGGGGTTTTCTGATGTCCTGCGGGAGAGTTACAATTCCAAGACTAGAGCCGGACGCCTGTACCTGCAAAACAAACGGATGCTCCGGATGATTGGAGAGCCGCCTTCGACGGTCAAGTTAGTACTTGATTAAGGAGTAATTAATGCGGAAATTAAAGTGATTGGGTCTCTCTAGGCGAGAGTGTTTAATGTGTGTAATCTGCGTAATCTGCGTAATCTCCCTTAATGAGGATTAAGGGAGGTATTTATAACCTCGGGAAACGTGCCAACCCTAGGTTTAGGTTAACCTTGGGCTGATTGGGCTTCCCTCGGAAGTTGGGCCTAGGTGGCCGACTTCTCCATTAAGCATGGAGTATGCCACGTGTCATGACATAATAGGTCCACGGTGGACGAATAAGAGTGTGCCACGTGGCAGGCCCTGAGAGGTCCAACTGGGGGACACTTGGCAGGACCTGATTGGCCCACGTGGCGCATTGCGATTGGTGGGAGCAAAATCCCCTAATCATTTGCCCCTCACAGGTGGCACGTGACGGGTCACGTGTTACCTGTGACAGGTGTCGCACGGTGACAGGCGACGGCCTGCTACAGGTGTCACTTGGCGAAAGGCCGAGAGATTCTCCCGCCCAAACTTTGAATTTTGGAAGTGACCCTTCGCCTTCTCACTTCGCCTATATAAGGGAGTGTTGACTTCGGTCATTTTCACACTTGAGAACTTTGTGAGAGAACATTCGGACCCCTGAACTTGCTCTGACACTTTGGACCCTTTCTGCCTACCGCCGACTGCAAAGGATTTTCAGAACTCCATCAACGTCACTCGTTCAGGTAACCGTCGGTTCTCTTACTCTTAATTTTTTCTTTATTATTATTTTTTTGAAATGGCACCACGGAAGCACACGACACGACCTAAGTTAGTGATCAGCCGGTCACCGGGGACGGCTGAATCTAGGACTAGGAGTGCCGCCTGCCCTTTTCTGGACCCATCTTTGCCCTTTATACAAAGTCCGACTGTATCTGTGTCTATGCAGAACATGATGGCCAGAACAAAAAAGACTGCCAAGATCTCAAACTCAGACGGCTCCTCCCATAGGGTGCCGATTAGTGAAACATCTGACCAGGCGCCAGATGTGGAAGTGAAACAAAGCGGCTTGAAAGCCGGCAGTTCTGAGGGAGGAGTCAAAGTGACCCCTTCCCATTTTACAGTTAACTCTACATTCTCTCCTACTCCCTTTAAGGGAGAGGAGGCGGCCCCCTCTGGGAGAGGGGAGGAGTCGTCCTCTTCGGACTCGTCGGAGGACGAATCCGAGTCTAGCTCTTCTGGCCATGCTTCTCTGGATACAGAAGAGAAAAACAGTCGCCTACAAGAGGCGAGGCTTTCTCACGCAGTTGAGAAGGGGGACAATTGGGCGGAGCCATCCGCCTCTCACCGAGAGCAAAATACCCCCTACTACTGCACGGTACCTCGGGGCCGGATCACGGCCATGCAAGAGAGAAAGTGGGGAGCTTTATCGCAAACCACACAATGGGCCCCGGCTTTTTAGTGTTCGTGCCGGATCCAGAAGACACAGTCTTCTGGCCGGCTGGTACTAGCTATGATGGCGCCTGCTTTGGCTGCTACGAGGCGGCCATCAAGGCTGGGCTGCGCTTCCCACTACATCCGGCTGTTCAGCGGATATTGGATGGGTATGAGTTGGGGTTATGGCAGTTAGCCCCAAACTCCTGGGTCAACGTACTCGGCTATGTGGCCGGGTGCGAACTGCACGGGGTGGAGCCAAACTTCGAGGCTTTCGCCCACATGAACTATCTCAGCCGGACCCCTAAGTCAGGCGGTACCGGCTGGTATCAATTGACGAGCCACAGGGGCTACCTCATGACGAGAGGCAAAGAAAACAAGTGGAAGGATTGGCGGAACACCTTCCTTATTATTGAGAGTTCAGACACAGAGCTGAACAAGCGCTTCAACAGGTGGAATAGGAATCCGCCTCTTCTTGCAGACGGCCGCAGTATGCCGCCTGTTCCCCCCAAGGCTAAAAAAGAGATCCTAGACAAAGGACTCTTCAGAGTAGAGTCTAGGGTGAACTCTACTTCAGGGGTACGAGAGCAAGTACCCCTGCACTGCGTCCCGAGCTTCAAATGGCTCTATGACGAGTACTTTTTGGCCGCCTGTGGCCTCAGCAGTCGGTGCTCAAGAGGTAGCCGGCCTGTCAAATACTCTGTTTTTCCATGCATTATTATTTTCTTTTTATTAACTTTGCTATTTGTTTTTGCAGCGGACGCCATGAGCAAAATTACCGCCTCCAAGACTGCGGCGGCCATGTTGCGGGCCTCCATCATGCAACAGTCTTCAACCGACTCCCCCAACAAGGGGGCGCCCTTTGTTGGCTTCGAAACTTTCACTCTTTTTGGAGTTGTGTTTTATGCATATACTGACCCTTTTCTTCTTCTTTTTTTTTTTTTTTTTTTTTTTTTTTTTTTTTTAGACGGGCACTCCAAGAGCTTCTTCTTCCCAACAGCCGGACTCCAAAGCCCGGAGGACGACTGTTGCGAGCTCTCCTGGTTCTGCCAGGAAACAGACGGTGGCTGGGAAGCAGCCGGCCACTCCTTCTAAAACTCCAGCGGGGCCGCCTAGAAGTATGAACTTGTCCTTGGAAATTTTTAGACTTGTTTCCTTCTTTACTAGGTCTAATCCGCTTGTTTATGCTTGATGCAGCCGGCCCTCATGAGCCTGACTTGGTCGAGGTGGCCAAGTCTATGATCAAGGCCGTTCCTCCATCTGAAAGGGAGGCGGTCAGGGGCGTCGGCTCCCTTGACCTAGATGGGATTGCAGGGGTCCTTGCTGAGGTATACTTAGCATATTTTTGAGTATTTGGATTCCAGGACGCCTGTTTTCTTTTTTGTTTGGAAACTGACGCCTGTTGTTTTTTTTACTTAGGCCCTGCTCCGAGTGAACGGCCTTCGCAAGCCGCTTGACCGGAAGAACAAAGAGGTAAAGGCTGCAAAATCTATGGCCGCCTCTAACTGTGATAAGGCAATGTTTCAAATTGCCCAAAATGAAGTTCTGACAATTGATATTCTTTATTATCAGGCGCAGGCTACCGCCGCTATCCGGGCTCAGTTAGAGGCGGCCCAGAAGAGGAATAGTGAGCTGGAGGCGACCATCAACAACCTCAAGGCCGAGCTGAGACCTCTTCGCCAAAAGATGTCCTCATACGAAACCTTGGAGAAATCCTTGGCGAACGTAAAGGAACGCCTGGTGACCCAGGAGAAGAGTCTTACTCAGGAGCTCTCGGAAAAGGCCGAGCAAGAGAAGAAAGAGCTGGTCCGAGAGATGATGGAAGACTCTGCTCAGATCCAGCGCATGGCATGGGGCCGCCTCTTCCCCAATGCCGACTTTGCCTCATGGGAAAAAACATACCGCTAGTGTTCTGATAGATATAATCAAGAGATCCTGGCGGCTGCTGAGGACGAGGCGTTGGAGGAAGCGTTGGAGGTGGAGGAGCAGCCGGTAGTGGCGCTTGTGCCACTTGGGGGTAATGCATCGAAGAAGGATGCAGCTAAAGCCGAGTCCAGCAAGAAGAGTGCTGACCAGGCGACAGCTGCTAGTATTGAAGATCTGCCCCCTTCTTAAGCTTTATGTCTTCTTTCCACGGCCTGCGTGCCGTTTGTTTGTATTTACCCGGCCAGGGGGCCGGGGCTCTGAATATTTTGCCGGTCTTTAATGACCGGCTTCCTTTTAATGAGTTTTTTTTTTGTTTTGCTTCAAATTTGTTTAAGTATTGAATATTCCGATATCCAATTGTACACTATACCGACTGTTTTACATGGCCGATTGTTGCAGACAGGTACGAATAGTTAGTCACGCCGTCTATGCCCCTGGACGACTGGTTGTCTGTTTCCAGGCTAGGCGATCAGTCGGCCATTTATCCAATCGGTGTTCGACCCATTTTAAAGACTGGATCACCTTTAGGCAGGCGGTCCTGTCATTTGTAAAATTAACCAAGTAGGAAACTGGTTTCCTACTTGTCATGTTTTTTAGGCTAGAGACTTTAGGCAGTCTAGGACGACTGTTCCCCGCCACATTTAATCAGTTTGAACAGGTGCTGTATGAACACCTTTTTAGTTTCATACTAAATTTTTGAGTGACCAAGTAAATATGACTGTTACCTAGTCGCCAAGTGATTGAGTAGTAGAGGTATCAAGCGGTGGGTACCGGTTGTTCCCCTTTATTCGCCAATGTTTGTTGGCTATTAACTCACAAAATACCAACTGTTCTTATCCCAAGTAGTTCAGTCGGTCGGTTGACCCGGATGGTTATTGCGAACACTTGCTTGACGTGATTAGTCAGTTTAAGTGAGATATCCTTGTCCGGGAAACGGCTACGTGGTTGTCGTGTTTAGACAGTCGTATAGGTGCCGTGTAATGTTTTTATAGAACAATGTTCCACCCAAAAGGGAGCTGCTCTCTGCGACGAATTTCATCCGGATGGATGCCGTCGGACGCCTGCTATAATGTTGGGACAGGTCGAATTGAATTTTTATATTTTGATCAGTTGGCGTGGCGCCTGGTCTGATCATTTTAGTCATGTGTTTTTGATAGTTCGGTGAACTGTATTATGGGAGGGTAGCCGGTTGAGTGAAACAAGCGGCGTGCCCTTCTTAAGTATAAAAATTAAACATAGAGAGTAGCCGACTGTTTGTCAGTTGGCATGCCCCTCAAGTAAAAATAATTAAACATGGAGAGTAGCCGACTGTTTGTTAGTTGGCATGCCCCTCTGAAGTATAAAAATTAAACATAGAGAGTAGCCGACTGTTTGTCAGTTGGCATGCCCCTCTTAAGTAAAAATGAAAATTAAACATGGAGAGTAGCCGACTGTTTGTCAGTTGGCATGCCCCTCTTAATACAAAATTGAATATTATGCAAACTTTATTCAAGTAGCCCTTGACTATTTACATCATTCAAAAGAAATATTTCTTAAGATTATCTACATTCCAAGTTCGAGGCAACGGTTGGCCGTCTGGTGTTTCCAGACGGTAGGTACCGTCTCTAACCTCTTCACAAATTCGATAGGGACCTTCCCAATTGGGAGTTAGCTTTCCAGACTCA
This sequence comes from Chenopodium berlandieri, assembly GCA_034703905.1. Classification (NCBI taxonomy): domain Eukaryota; kingdom Viridiplantae; phylum Streptophyta; class Magnoliopsida; order Caryophyllales; family Amaranthaceae; genus Chenopodium; species Chenopodium berlandieri. The sequence continues at coordinate 35,967,019 of CM068284.1, forward strand.
TTAACCCTACCAACGGCTTCCATTTTTCTAAGTACAAAGTCCCCCACTTTGAGGGGACGCCTGTGTACTTTTCTGTTGTATGATCGAGTCATTCTCAGGCGGTAAATTTCATGGCGCAAGACAGCATTGCCCCTCCTTTCAGGAAGTGAGTCTAATGCCAGGCGCATGGCTTCCCAGTTTGCCTCTTCGTCATATAGCATTACTCGAAGAGTCGGCTCGTAGTGTTCTATTGGAAGAACAGCTTCCGCACCATAAGTTAGGAGGAATGGAGTTTCTCCAGTCGCCCCTTTTTCAGTCGTCCTAATGGCCCAGAGAACATGTGGTAATTAATCCGCCCATAGGCCGCCTGCTCGTTCAATCTTTTTCTTGAGACCGTCTGAGATGATTTTATTAAAGGCTTCTACCTGGCCGTTTGCTTGTGGACGGCCGACAGATGCAAAGTAGTGTGCGATTCCTCGGTCACCCAACCAGCTTTTTAGAACAGGCGTCTCAAATTGGGGACCATTATCAAAAACCATAGACATGGGAACCCCGAACCGAGTGATGACATTTTTCCAAATGAATGAAATTACATCCTTCGTCTTGATTCCCTTTACAGCCTCCGCCTCTACCCATTTAGTGAAGTAATCGACGGCAACAAGTATGTATCTCCTTCCGCCTGTAGCAGGCGTATATGGACCCAGAATATCCATGCCCCACTTAGCAAACGGTAGTGGGCTATGAATGGTAGTGAGGTCAGTAGCCGGACGGTGAATTAGTTTGCCAAACCTTTGACACTTGTCACATTTTTTCACCATCTCCATCGCATCTGCTTCTAAAGTAGGCCAAAAGTAGCCCTGCCGCCTTGCCTGTTGAGCAAGCGTCCTACCGCCTATATGGGAAGCACAGTAACCGGAGTGAAGATCGTCTAGTATCTCTCGCCCCTTTTCTGGAGTAACACACTTTAAGAAGGGTTGAAGGTACCCCCTTTTGTGAAGTTCTCCCTTTATTATTTCAAAACTGGTTGCTCGTTTTTTCAGTGCTGCCGCCTGTTGATGATCATCCGGCAGGGTACCATTTGTCAGATATGCCCTGATTGGATCCATCCAGGTTGAGCTTCTGTCTAAGATTCCAATAGGGTCTTCCTCAATGCTTCTCCTCTCCATTACTTCCCAAAAAAACGGTTCGAGGAGTATCACAGGAGGCGGATGATGCTAATTTTGAAAGTGCATCTGCCTGGTTGTTTTCGGATCTCGGCACTTGGGTCAGATGGAAATCCTCAAGGGAGCCGACTGCTTGTCGGACCGCCTGTAAATACTTGATCATGGCCGGATGGGTTGCTTCGTATTCTCCATTATACTGACTCACTATCAATTGTGAATCAGAAAAGGCGTTTATCTTTCGTGCCCCTGCCGCCTTGCACATGCGGATTCCGGCTAGTAAAGCTTCATATTCTGCTTCATTGTTTGAGGCCTGAAAACTGAAGCGTAAAGCATACTCGTACCTGTCGCCCTCTGGCGACTGACATATGACGCCTGCTCCACAACCATTTGAAGTAGAGCTTCCATCCACATATACCTTCCAGACTTGGTCTGGAACTTGAGAGTCAGGAGGACGAGTCATCTCAACAATAAAGTCAGCAAAGGCTTGCCCCTTCACTGCTTTTCTAGGCTCGAAAGTAACTTTGAGACTCTGTATTTCTATGGCCCATTTGATCATTCGGCCTGACGACTCCATGATGGTCAGTGGCCGCTTGATAGGTTGGTCTGTATACACAACGACTGCATGTGCCAAAAAGTAGGGCTTCAATTTTTTAACAGCCATGAAGAGTGCAAGACCAAATTTCTCCACTAAGGGATACCTCAACTCGGCATTTTTCAGTACATGACTGACAAAGTAGACCGGGAGTTGACAGTCGTCTCTTTCAGCAAGGAGAACAGCGCTTAACGCATGATTAGAGACGGTCAGGTACATGTAAAGTACTTCTTTGGGCAAAGGGCTGACCAGCCTCGGCAAGGAATGCAAGTGAACTTTCAATTTCTGGAAGGCCGCCTCGGCATCCGGCCCCCATTCAAACCTTGCCTTTTCTTAATTGCCTGGAAAAAGTATAGGCATTTGTCGCCTGATCGGCTTAGAAATCTTCCCAAGGCCGCCAGACAACCTGTTAACTTCTGAACCTCTCGGACGGTACGAGGCGACTGCATGTCGATGACCGCCTGCACCTTCTCAGGGTTCGCCTCTATTCCTCTCTGATTGATAAGGAATCCGAGAAATTTCCCAGACTCAACTCCAAAGACACATTTCTTGGGATTGAGCTTGACATGGTGCCGCCTGAGTGTGGCGAAAGTTTCTCGGAGGTCCGACAGATGATCTTTCTGAAGTTTAGACTTGACAATCATATCATCAATATATGCCTCGACATTTCTCCCAATCTGATCAAAGAACACAGTGTTTATCATTCGCTGGAAAGTGGTCGGGGCATTCTTAAGACCAAACGGCATGACCGTGTAACAGTATAACCCTTGATCATTGACGAAGGTCGTCTTCTCCTGATCTTTCTTCCATAAAGGAATTTGATGGAAACCAGAGTAGGCGTCCATAAAGCTCATCAAAGAATGGCCGGCTGTTGAGTCGACCAGGTTATCAATTTTAGGCAGAGGGTAACTGTCTTTAGGGCACGCCTTGTTTAAGTCTGTGTAGTCTACACACATTCGCCAGGTGCCATTCGGCTTTTTAACAAGCACCACATTTGCAACCCAGTCTGGGAAGTAACATTGACGAATGAATCCTGCATCAAGTAATTTTTTAACTTCGGCGGCTGCCGCCTGACTTCTTTCTTCGCCATGGTTCCGCTTCTTCTGCCTTACCGGCTTCTTTTTCGGATCCACAGCCAGTTTATGTACCGCTAGGTCAGGACTAATGCCTGGCATTTCGTGTACGTCGAATGCAAAGATGTCCTTGTATTCTTTCAATAGTTTGTGAAAGTCGTCACCCAGGACCTTTAGAGCAGTCGTCCCAACTTTAACTGTTCTGTCAGGACGCGAGTCATCTAAGATCAGGTCCGTATGCTCACCAGCCGGCTGAGGGCGGAATTCATCCGACCGCTCCTCTGCCAATGATTGCTATTTTCTGTCTTTTCTTGCGGCCCCTGTCTGGGATGCCTTTCTCTTCTTGCCGCCTACTTCTTGAACAGGCACACTCTCCTTGACATTGTCAAGGTCTATTTTTCCCCCACTGGACCCAGCGGCCATAACAGTGGGCTTGACATCCGAGAGATAGCACTCTCGGGCCATCCTCTGATCTCCCCTTAGGGACCCGACTGTTCCATTATCCCTCTCAAACTTGAGCAACATATGAGATGGGATTATTACAGCCTTGGAATTATTCAGGGTTGGTCGTCCCAGAATCATGTTGTAGGCCGAGAGTTCTTCCACTACCAGGAACCGGACTACCATGTGTCGTCCTTCCCCTTTTTCGCCTAGGCGGATGGGTAAATCCACTCGTCCCACTGGGTGAACGACTCCTCCTCCAAACCCCATTAGAGGGTGGGATGCCGGATGTATGCAATCAGTCTGATATTTTAGTTTCGACAGACATTTGCTACTGATGAGATCTGAGGAGCTTCCGGTATCTATGAGGATTCAGCCTACTCTCTGGTTGGCCACTTTACATTCAATAACGATAGGGTCGTCATGTGGCCCTCTTACCCCTCCTAGATCTTCTTCAGTGATGACAATCTCAGGAAATGAATATTTGGAGGGCCGTTCTTGGTGAACGGAATTTACATCTAACCGTCTGATGTTGTCTTTGTTGCCCCTAATAGTGGGACCGCCTCCTGAGAAGCCGCCTGCAATGGTGTAGACGACTGCATCATCTGTATCGGAGCTGTCGGCCTGTTGATTCTTTTTGGTCGACTGCTTTTTCGAGGAAGTGTTTCCCGTGGATTTCTTGACAAAAGAGTCAAGATCACCTTGCTCAGCCAGGCGGTCCAGATACCGCATGAGACTGATGCATTCGTTGGTGCGATGACCAACATCTTCATGATAATCACAGAATTTTTCTTGGTTCCGGTTGTTTGCAGAACCCTTCATGGGGACCGGCTTCTCAATCGAGATTCGTCCCTTGATTTCCTTTAGGATAGCTTAGCTGTCCTTGCTAAACGCATACTTTGGGGAGTATGGTTTGTATTCTTTTTTCTTCTTCTGGGCCGGCTGTTTAGAGGAATCAGCCGCCCAGACCTCTTTTCTTTTCTTATCTTTGTTTGACGACTGTATCTGTCGTCCTTCTCTTTTGTCGAACTTCTTCCCGTCCGACTGTTTTACCGTACTACAAAGATCAGTCGCCTGTATATAGGCTTCCGCTTCAATCAAGGCCTCTTGAAGAGTCGCCACCCTCTTTCGGACCAGATCAAATTTGAAGGTCGACCCGTCTTTGAGACCCCTGAAAAAGTCAGTATAGGCCACCTCATCCGGTAACCCTTGAATCTGTATTCTCATCAGGTTAAACCGCCTGATGTAAGATCGAAGCCCCTCCTTCTCACCCTGCTGAATTGTTCCTAAATCAAGGGTCGTCTTCTTCGCAGGGATGTTCATGGCGAAGTTGGAGGTGAATAAGTAAGCAAGCGTCCTGAAGTTATTTACACAACCAGTCGGCAGGTTGTCGAACCATTGTTGTGCGATTCCTTTGAAAGTCGCTGGGAAACACTTGCACCAAGTAGGATCATCCAACCCTTGAAGATACATCAGGTTGGTGAATGCCATCAGATGATCTTCTGGGTTAGTAGTGCCGTCATAGGCGCCTACTAACACATTTTTCACTTTGGCCGGCTGAGCGGCTTCAGTAATTTCCTTGGAGAAGGCCGACGGCTGTTCGCCAAGCCTAAGCAACCGTAGCTGCCAGTCCATAGGTTGGACATTTTTTGCTGCATGTCCACCAAACGGAGGTGGCTGCAAAAAATACTGTTGTGGTGCAAACGGTAAGTTTGGTACCGCCTGGTCGCTATGAAAGCCGGACTGACGGGAGGTGCCGCCTGACTGACTCTCATGATACGACTGGGTATGCCTCATCGAGGTATTTCGCAGACTGTCTTGGAAATTTGAAGTAGAGGCCGATTCTGACAATCGGTCACTCTTCTTCTGCTCTAGTAGCAGCCGAGCGTCTGTGTATGTTTTCTTCGACCCGTCCGCCTGAATGTGACGAACAGGTTTCCTAATTCCTGGAGTAGGGAAACGGTATTTTGTAAAATCAAGGGCAGGCGGCTCCCACTTCCTAGATTTAGGATGAGGAGTCGCCTCTCGCCCTTGAACTGGCTTCCTCTTGCCTGAAGTGGAAGGTTTCTTAGCCGACTGTTCCTTGGCCAGAGCAGGCTTCTTATTAAGCAACTCTTGAATCTCTCCCTTGAAGTCCCTCATGAAGGTCATGAGTTCATTCCTTGTGATGGGAGCAGACCCATCAGTCGGCAGCTGCCGAACAGGCGGTGCGCCTGCTGGCTCGCTTTCAGTTTGAAGATGTTCCCGTTCCCTCCTTTCGGTATGACGGGTACGTCGAGCCCTTAGGGTCCCGTCTGAAGCTGTGTGAGCTTCAACTTCAAATTCGTTCTCAGTATCATGGTCCGACTGGACTTGAGGGTCGTCTAGGGGACGCCTCTCTTCAGGAGTCGGTACAAACGTGGATGCCATCTCAGAAGTACTCTCCCCACAGACGGCGCCAAAATGTTTCGGGGTTTTCTGATGTCCTGCAGGAGAGTTACAATTCCAAGACTGGAGCCGGACGCTTGTACCTGCAAAACAAACGGATGCTCCGGATGATTGGAGATCCGCCTCCGACGGTCAAGTTAGTACTTGATTAAGGAGTAATTAATGCGGAAATTAAAGTGATTGGGTCTCTCTAGGCGAGAGTGTTTAATGTGTGTAATCTGCGTAATCTGCGTAATCTCCCTTAATGAGGATTAAGGGAGGTATTTATAACCTCGAGAAACGTGCCAACCCTAGGTTTAGGTTAACCTTGGGCTGATTGGGCTTCCCTCGGAAGTTGGGCCTAGGTGGCCGACTTCTCCATTAGGCATGGAGTATGCCACGTGTCATGACATAATAGGTCCACGGTGGACGAATAAGAGTGTGCCACGTGGCAGGCCCTGAGAGGTCCAACTGGGGGACACTTGGCAGGACCTGATTGGCCCACATGGCGCATTCCAATTGGTGGGAGCAAAATCCCCTAATCAATGCCCATATGGCCATATGCGTAAAACATTAAAGAATTGGTTTCACCTACTTCATTGAAACAAGTACAAATATATATAAATATATATATATATATATATATATATATATATATATATATATATATATATATATATATATATATATATATATATATATATATATATATATATATATATTAGCCAAGTCACGAGGCAGCGACACTTGGCGTTCTAACTTTTCGCCAAGTGTCGTGCCACATTGGATATATTTAAATAGACATTATAAGATAAAAAAATTAGTTTGGAATTCTATTTGGATATAATTTTAAGATAAAATTATTAGTTTAGAGTTTTATTTTCGATAAAATACCAATGTTTCAGATGTACAAATTGAATTATAATTTTAATTACAAAAATTATTAGATTATTATATTAAAAAATCATATTATAAAACTAATATATAAAGCTAAAATATAACTAATATATAAAGCTAAACTTTTAGCCAGGTCACGAGGCATCGACACTTGGCGTTTTAACTTTTCGCCAAGTGTCGCGCCACGTTGGATAGATTTAAATAGACTTCATAAGATTAAAAAGTTAATTTAAAATTATATTGGGATATAATTTTAGGATAAAATTGTTAGTTTAGTGTTTTATTTTCTATAAAATACCAATATTTCAGAGGTACAAATTGAATTTAAATTTTATTAAATTTTCGATAAAATATAGCAAATCGTCATAAAAGCACCTCAATTCCTAACTAATTTTGTACCAATGATATATTTAAAATTTTGACATATAGATTAAAAATTTATCTTTAATAAACAACCCGGGCATCGCACGGGCACAAAACTATATATATATATATATATATTGTGCTCAGAAAGATATCTATGTCTTTTATTCTAATGCAAAGACAAAGGCATACTATGACAAGAAAAGAAAGGAGGTCCGTTTTCAGCCCGGTGACTTAGTTTGGATTCATCTTCGAAAGGAAAGATTTCCTTCCAAAAGGCGGTCCAAGGTTAGTCCTCGTAGTGATGGTCCATTTGCTATTGTTGAAAAGGTGAATGATAATGCTTACAAAGTTGAGTTGCCCGGAGATTATGGTGTTTCTAGCACCTTTAATGTGGCTGATTTATCACCTTACTATGATGAGTTTGAAGAGTTGCCGAGTTTGAGGGCAAACTCTTTTCAAGAAGGGGGGAATGTTGTAGCCAAGCCTAACAACTTGGTTATGGACATTTCTTTGGTTCAAGATGTAGCATCATGTATTGGTGCTATGCATTCTATCCATGGGCAGCAAGATATTCAATCCCTTGAATTTCTTGTTGTTCTTATTAACTAGTTTATTCTAGTTCTTTTTATGCTTTGAATAAATTGTAAACTTTAGTCATTTTAAGTTTGCAAATTAGTTATATTTTTTCTTAGTTCTTTTTAGCTGATTTTAGTTCGAAAAATATTGTCACATTCACACAAAAGTACAAGTGCAAAGATACATCAAAATGGCAGCCATTTAAGCTTGGAATCCGAAATTCTTTTACAAGGAATTTCAAAGCTTTGACTTGGGAGTTACAATCAGTTTTCAAAGAGGAATTACAAGCCATTACAAGCCTTAACTTCAGCCTTCAAGTGGCCGTTGATATCAGTCAACATTGGAGCATCTTAAGCCTTAATTTCAGCCTTCAATTGGCTGTTTAATTCAGTCAGCTTTTGGAGCAACTAAAGGGCGTCCAAGTACACCCTTGTCCACATACATTCAAGCTAATTTCAAGGCTTGAACCAAGGAGGAGTTACACTTCTTTGCTGTTTGAATTTGGGCGTGAAAATTGGAGGAAATACATCTCCAACTTGCTGCTTGGATGGGCGTGAATTAAGGGGAGTTACACTCTCTTAATTCTGATTTTATTTCAGCCTTAATTTGGAGGTTATAAGCCACCATTTTCTCTATGATGTATCTAGTTAAATGAGGCTTCTTTTATTAATGTATCTAGACAACAAAAAGCTGATTTATACTTAGCTTTAGCTTAGGCGTGTAACAAGTGAGCTGAACAGCCACTTAAAGTTAGCTTGTACTTAAGGATGCTTGTTTACTATAAATAGCAAGCAAATGTGAATGAAAAAAGGCAGATTATTAAAACAAAAAAAAACTTGTCTTACATTCGTTTCTTGGATTAGAAACAAAAACCTGAAATTCTTGGATTTGGAATTTCGTTTCCTTTGCTTAGTTAGCTAGTTTAGGCTACTAGTTGGCTTGTGATCTTAGGAATCCAAAACGTTTCTTAGTGGTGTGACTTTATCTAAGAAGCCTTTGGTTCTTTAGCCTTATCTATCCCTTGGTTTATCCCTTGTGTATTTCGAGTGTTACTCCAAATATACAACATAGTTGCTTCTTTACATGGCAACACATGCTCTGAGACTGATTCTAATTGTTGGTTTTGATTAGCCTATAATGTTTTATTTAATTTCCCATGTAATGCGAAATGTTTACAAATGACAACCGCTAGTTTAGAGTTGTTCAGAGTTGTTGCTTTTATACAGAGAGACTTGTTATTTATTAGTTTCCTGGTCATGTCTCCTTGTTCTGAAATGGTTTCTCTTACTCTGGATTTCTATGTGACCATTTTATGATTTTTCAGAAATAGAAATAAATTAGTAAACTTGCAATTTGGATCCATGAGGTTGCTTCTCTATGTTGCCTTTTCTTTAGTCCTCTTCTTTTTTAAATCACTTTATGCATGCTATTGTTTATGACCCCCTTTATTCCACCCTTACCCATTTACTTTTGAATCGCACTCTGGTACTAGTCAATATCGTTCCTGGCTGCGAGCATAGTATAGGATAGTATTAGTGCAGTTCTTTAGGAGAAAGCTTCTCCAGAATTTCTAAACTATGCACAAGAATTATTGTAAACGACAGACCAACATGTATTGTAATGTACCATATTTTGGAGACATTGACTATCAATCTCTTTATTGAGACATTGTTGCTCTCTTGTATGCTCAAAAGCTGAAGTATATTGTGACATAATTAAAATAATTTTTGACCTTTTGTGATTGTGTGGTCTGCTATATTTCAAGGATTCAACAAATGCTAATAGTCTACTATTGATAGGGTAACGCTTTAATTGAATCAGATTCTTAAGGGAAATGAAATTAACTTTGCTATATAAGCTGCATTACCTGCTACCTTCACTCTTATTCTCCTTTTTTTTTTTTTTTTTTATCATGTTAGTGGGTTTCTTGGATTATGGTAATATATTCATTGACACCTTTTTTCTAGTATATTATATACCCTCCTTTAGTGCTTAATAATGCACTCCCTTCTTTCTTTCAACTTGTATATACTAATTTTCATCTCTAAATTTGCTAGAAAAATTTCCTTTTCCAGCATTATGTTTTTTATTTAAAGTATATAGTCTTATATTTATAAACTTTCCATGGAGTGCTTGCATGTTGCATTCATGTAGGTAATGGTGTGATTGTGTGATGAGTCGTGTTTATATAGATTTATAGGCACATTTATGCTAAGTTTATAGTAGTCTTTTAGGTCTTTTTGTTGCTTTTTAGGTCGCAAATGCGTTAGTTGTTTATTTTGTGCTCTATTACGCTTCGTTTGTGTTTTTCTTAATATTTCAGGTGATTTGATAGTCATTTGGACGCTTTTGAAGTGTTTGGAGTTGATTCGGATGATAATTTACATGGAAGCCGATAAATTGAGTTTTTTAATTGGATATCCCATGTTTGTGGATGTTGATTTTCATTAATATGTGCATGAGATATGAATATAACATTCACAAGGGTCGTTATGCACTTTACGGAAATGAATTTGAGTTAGAAACGAAGAAAAACGATAATTTACAAAGTGGCAAAACTGACCTTTGTCCACTCTTTTGATAATAACTTGAGTTTTACAGATTGTATTGAAGTGATTCAAGTTGCGTTGGAAACTAGACTTGAATAACTTTCCAGTGATAGGTCACACGCCCCAAGAAGCCTTCTAGAACAGAAGTTATGTCTGTTTAAATCCAAGCGTGTAGCCTGCGACCATACCCCGCGCCCATTCAAGCAACCCGTAGCAACAGCCAGGCCGCGGGGCTGACCTGCGGCCGCAGGATATGGCGAGTACACAACCAGCCCACGACCACAAGGCTTAGTTGCTGCACATCTTCACTCGTTCCTTGATTTATCGATCTTATTCGTGCCACGTCATATATTATCATCCAATAGCATTGCAACTTTTGTAAATATTATTTTCTTATTTCTTTTCTTTATTTATCTTTAGATTAGTTTTAGGATTTTATAAATACTCAAGGGATATTATTTTTCCCTTATGCTGTTTTATGCCTTTTATTATTTTACGTTCTTTTTAGTTTTCTCTTTTGAACCCTAGTTTCTCATGACATCTCTATGGATTCTTCCATGGATGATTCTTGGGTTTACTATTTTAATTCATTGAGGTATTTTATTTTTATATTCTTGCTTTTAATTATGTTTTATTTTTAAGATCTAGTTTTATTTATTTATTTCATGCTAGACTAGTTTATTTCTAGGGTTTGGGAATCCATGTTTATATTATGAATATTGATTGACAATTTTAATATTTTGATTATTGATTTCTCTAATTGATAGTGTTTTATTGTTAATCTTGCAATCTGATCAATTGTTTGATTAATTATTGTTAATAAGAGTGAATAAGGTTAGATTAAATAGTCATCTCTCTGTGGATTCGACCCTACTTACCCTACTACATTGTTAGTTGGTTTTGTTAGGAATTTATTTTCTATAGGCTTACGACAACCTATCAAATTTTGGCACCGTTGCCGGGGAGACGGATTTATTTTATGTAGCTTCTTATTTGGTGAGACTAATCTGTATATTTTTTTTCTTTCTCTACTGAAGTTGTGTTTGCAGGTTTCTCTTTCTCATTTGTGGATTTATTTTAATGGCTATTTTTTATTTTCCACAATTTGAGAATGAGGTGTTTTGGAGATATTACTATAGGCTTGGTGACTTTGTTGGTCCTGATCATGGAATTGAAGAATGGGATATGTGCTTAGTTATTTATGACGGTCTAAATGAAGAAACTAGGTTTATTGTTGAGTCTATATTATGTAGTGGAGGATCTTTTGATTGGAATTTCATTGAGTGGTTAGCTAGAGATATATATGAGTGGGAAATGACATTGTATGCTAAACTAACTCTAGAAAATTTCTCTTCCTTCACTAATTTGACCAATACTCCATCCCCTTGCTATTGTCTCCATTGCAATTCATATGATCATGATGCCTCTTCTTGTTCTTACAATAACTCTTTCATGCATGTTCCGAATCCCTGTCCCAAGTATGAAGTGCATTCTATTGTAAAATCTAGTGCCTTACCATACATTTATGATGATGATGAAGGGTGGATTAAGAATGAAAATTTTCAAGAGAGCGTTTATGAATTAATAGATGTTCAGGATGAGAACGAGATGGTTATATGTGATATTTTTGAGGATGATGAGCCATTATTTTATGAATTAGTGGTTGAGGAACCATTATTTACAAAACTTCAAGCTAAAAACTCTTGTGTTGACAAGCTTTTAAAAGAAGTATCTCCATTGCATGACGGTGGAAAATTGGACCTTGATGTTCATTCTAAAAGATTTATATTGCCCAAAGAGCAAGTAGAGATAAGTTGTAAATTCTTCCCCTTTTCTTCTTATTTTGGTTTTTCTTCCTCTTATTTTTCTTCTCATTTCTCATTTTATTATTTTAATCCCCTGTTTGTGAAAATTTGTGTGCTTGCAGTCAAGCCATATGTGGTACTCCATGATATGTTTGCAGGTGGAGTATGATAAGTTACTCAAGGCATTGGATTCTTCCGATTGACGAATTAAGTAGGGTCGTGCGGGATCTTAAAACCAGCGCTATTTGGGAGGCAACCCAATTTTCTTTTTCTTTTTTTATTTATTTATTTCCTTTTTATTTCGTTATTTAAATAATAATACTAATGTTTGTTCAAGTGATGAACTTTGTTACTAGGTACAAATATAGCTAAGTTCCTTGGCTACGTCGACTACCCAATTGCAACAACCAATTGTGGTGGAGGTGTCTATACATTTGACGCTCCCTTCGCTTACCTACCCCTTTGTGAGTTGTGCCTCTCCCTTATTTATGCTTTAGTTCCTCTTTGTTCACATTGAGGACAATGTGATGTTTAGCTTTGGGGAGGATGATTGTCATTATTACTCTGTGCATGTTAGCTGTGTTTTAATATAGTTTTTATTGATTTGTAGGTGTTGTATGGTTTGTACCATTTGTCAGGAGTGGGAGTTTACATACAACGAAAAAGAATGTATTGCTTTCATTGTTTTTTTTAGTTTTTTTAATCGTGCGTACTTGTGTCTATTTTTCATATTTTTGACTTCAAACCATGTGCGGATTTGGTTTGACTCTCTTGAGCTTCTTTTGATCTTAGTTATAATTCTAAAATTCAGTCGGTTTGCGCTATACATTACTAACTGCTTGACATTGTGTGAATCAATTGAATGGTTTGTGGAAAGATTAGTTGTCTCATATCAAGTATAGCTAGCCAATTCTCTTGTTAAGTCACCTTACTCTGTGTTTGTGTAATTGATGCAATACTTTATTTGAATGACTTTGGCTTGAGATTTATTAGTAATTTGATTATGATTCACGCATGCTGCGTATGATAGAGGCATGTTCATTAGGTAACATTCAGATGATATTTAGATACATTTGTTCCCTTTGTTCACCTATGTTGTTGCCTTGCCCATTCATTGATATGTAGCTACATTACAAGCCACTTTATCCCCATTTGTTACTATTCCCAAGTCTAGCTAGCTTGGGGGAGCTAGCTTATTAATGTGGTGTTGTTTGTCATTGTCAAGCTTCATTTTATGCAAAACATGGTGGAATAAATATTGAAAAAAAATGTTGTATTTAAAGTTGAGAAGTGTTACTTGAAAAAGTGAAAAAAAAAGAAAAAAAAAGAAGCTTGTTTATATGTAATTTGTTGAAAAAGCCAAAAGAATTGAAAGAAAAAGGCTAAGAATAAGGAAAAAGAAAGAAAAAAAATTATTCATGACGATGTATAATTGATTTCAATCTTGGTTCTTTATTATGTTTGGAGAAAGTTGGTGATGTCAATTGGAGTTAGATCATTATTTGATCGCGTTTATGTTTTTGCTCTCCAAGTTGGATTTTTACTCATATTTTCCTAAATATTATCCTACCCCTTTACCTTAGCCCTATTACAAGCTTGTAAAGTCCTTTTGATTGGCATGTGTGCTTTGTGATTGAGTGAACTTTATTTCTTGCTATCGTCAAGTTACCCTTTGTTGCATCAAATATGTATATTCTACAAGGTGTGCGGCGAAGACTAGCTTGATTGGGAAATCGTTTGTGGCCAAGTTTGGTTTCAATTGTGGATCATGATGTTGAGTGGTTCTATTTGTATCCGAGCTAGATTTTGGTCTTAATAACTTTGGTTTGATTGTTTGCTCGAGAGTCAGGTCGGTCTTATTCTGGTTCCCTGGAAGTCTTATTTGTCTTGTCTCTCCATCTTGATTCTAGTGTTACTTGGGGACAAGCAACGGTTTAACTTGGGGAAATTTGATGAGTCATATTTATATAGATTTATAGGCACGTTTATGCTAAGTTTGTAGTAGTCTTTTAGTTCTTTTTGTTGCTTTTTAGATCGCAAATGCATTAGTTGTTTATTTTTTGCTCTATTACGCTTTGTTTGTGTTTTTCTTAATGTTTTAGGTGATTTGATAGTCATTTGGACGCTTTTGAAGTGTTTGGATTGATTCAGATGATATTTAGATGGAAGCCGATGAATTGAGTTTTTTATTGGATATCCCATGTTTGTGGATGTTGATTTTGATTAATATGTGCAAGAGACATGAATATAACATTCACAAGGGTTTTTATACACTTTACGGAAATGAATTTGAGTTAGAAACGAAGAAAAACGATAATTTTTAAAGTGGCAAAACTGACCTTTGTCCACTCTTTTGATAATAACTTGAGTTCTACAAATTGTATTGAAGTGATTCAAGTTGCGTTGGAAACTAGACTTGAAGAGATTTCCAATAGTTCACACGCCCCAAGAAGCCTTCTAGAACAGAAGTTACGTCCATTTAAATCCAAGTGTGTAGCCTGCGACCATATGCCGCGCCCACTCGAGCAAGTCGTAGCTATTGCCAGGCCGCAGGGCTTACCTGCGGTCGCAGGATATGGCGAGTACACAACCATCCCACGACCACGAGGCTTCGTCGCTGCACATCTTTGTGCCACGTCATATATTATCATCCAATAGCATTGCAACTTTTGTAAATATTATTTTCTTATTTCTTTTCTTTATTTATCTTTAGATTAGTTTAAGGATTTTATAAATACTCAACGGATATATTTTTCCCTTATGCCGTTTTATGCCTTTTATTATTTTACGTTCTTTTTAGTTTTCTCTTTTGAACCCTTGTTTCTCATGGCATCTCTATGGATTCTTCCATGGATGATTCTTGGGTTTACTATTTTAATTCATTGAGGTATTTTATTTTTATATTCTTGCTTTTAATTATGTTTTATTTTTTAGATCTAGTTTTATTTATTTATTTCATGCTAGACTAGTTTATTTCTAGGGTTAGGGAATCCATGTTTATATTATGAATCTAGATTGATAATTTTAATATTTTGATTATTGATTTCTCTAATTGATAGTGTTTTATTGTTAATCTTGCAATCTGATCAATTGTTTGATTAATTATTCTTAATAAGAGTTTGATTTGAAAGATCTTACTTTTAGAGGCTTACCTACAATTAGCAATACTGATTATGTTAGCGACTGAACTACATATGTTGAATTGAGAGCGTTAAGACCTGACCGTAGGCATAGCAATAATTGATTAATTTATTATTGATATTCAATAGATTTAGAACTATAAACATGGTGAACCATAATCCTAGATATTTTTATTAATTTTTTATTCTTATTTTTAATTTAGACTACTTTTCTATCCCAATTTTGTGACATATTTTAGTTTCACCAAATTCTTAATGGTTAGATTAAATAGTCATCTCTCTGTGGATTCGACCCTACTTATCCTACTACATTGGTAGTTGGTTTTGTTAGGAATTTATTTTTGACAGGTGTACGACAACCTATCATTGTGTTTCCGCAAACAAGTAGTGGTTGTAATTCACTAATTCAGTGTTTTTTTAATTTTATTTTTTATTTTGTAGATAAGGTTGCGGTTGCAGTTTGTAGGTTTGTTATCTCACATCAGGTTTGCATATATACTTGATTTTCCCTTATGTGCACTTTAACTTGTATAATCAATTGGTTTACTTGACTTAGGTGCTAAATTGTGGACTGTTACTTCCACTCGCTAGATAGATGTGGTCAAGTTGCTAGGTATTCTAGTTTTCTTGAGATTAATTTGTATTTTTTTGATGTTCTGAAGTCTAAACGGTTGACCAAACATGATATCTCAAACTTTCTTAACCAGTTTCAAAGTATTTGCTCGAATAAACCAAGTTGAAATTGGAGCTTTGAAAATTTAGTTCGAAGAAGCAAAAAACAGGTTAATGTAATATGAAGAAGAAAATTGGTTAAGAAAATACTAAGAGTGCCACAAACTTATCCTTTTTAATGTGCTCTTCACACTTTTGCCGTTCAGTTTCTAGTTTGTGAAATCAGAGCTAAAATCCAGAACTGAATCCAAAGCTGAATTTCTTAACTGAATTCAAAGTTGAATTTCAAAACTGAATTCAAAGTTGAATTTCAGATATGAAGTTTAGTCTTGAAAATCAGATTTGCAATAAGAGCTGAAGTCCGGAACTGAATTCAAAGTTGAAATCCAATTTTGAATTCAAAGCTGAATTTCAGAACTGATTTCAGAGCGGAATTTTAGAATTGAATTCAGAGCCAAATTTTAGAATTGAATTTCAGATGTGATGTTTAGTCTTGAAAATCATATTTGAAATCAGAGCTAAAATCCAGAATTGAATTCAGAGCTGGGTTTTTGAACTGAAAACTGAATTCAGAGCTGAAAATCAGATTTGAAATCAGAGCTAAAATTCAGAGCTTGTGTGTGTGTATAAGCGTTGATTATCCTTTTTATTAGCTTTTGTCGTTGTTTATCTTTACTTGTATACTTGTTGAACCTCATTTAAGTTGTTTTATCTTATGATTTGATATTTATCATGGTGTAATTATGGTGCTTCATTATACTTGCTTGATACAAAGACTTATTAGTTTCTATTGTTGACTAGCTCATAATATTATGCTCTGAAAGTTGTAGTTTTCTCAGCATGTGTATGTTCTAGTTTAAATACATTGGTCTTTTCATTGTTGTTTAAATACAACATGTTGAATCTTGTGCCTATATTGTGTAATGTAATAATTTATACTTTGTATATATTTTTTTTGAAGATTAGAAAAGGCAATGTAGGTGCAACAAGAGAATAGGCTAGGACACTTGAGCATCAAACACAAGCGACTATATCGTCTATAAGGCCATCATCTATCTATTCTGGTTTTTAGTCTTAAATTAGTGATGTATTTATTTAGGGACAAGCTACTATACATGTGAACTTTTTTTATTATTAATTGTGTTGATGTTTAATTTTATAAATTTGGTAATTAACTACGTACTCGATCTTATACATATATATAATTTATGATAAATTTAAATAACTATAATGGAAGTATGATGGTAATAATATAATAAAAGGAAAAAAACTTAAAATAAATTCTAGATGCTTTTTAATGTCTACATATTTTGCACATTTTCATATTTCAAGAGTTTCCCGCCATACCATAGGCTGCCACGAATAAACGTAAGACAACAAAAAGCGTCACTAAATTTGAGTATGTGGACATTGTAGACACCTAAAAATGTCTCCCCAAAACCAAACCCGATGATGAACAACCTTTCACCGTCATTATTGGTCGGGTTAAGTATTTAATCTTGGAGTTCTTAAATCCATATTTCCATTTTAAACCAACCCAACTTCTAGCCCATTTCCCCAAACCATAACTTACTTTCCTCTTTTCGTGCCTTTAAACCCAAAATAATTCATTTCGTGTCCTTTAAAATCATTAATTTCGTGTCCTTTTTATAAAAACGTTTAATCCAGTTTATTTTGGTCCATAATCTGGGTCCAATGATTGTATAGTTGGATGGGGCTTTAAAAGAGCTTTCCAACGATAAGCCCAAATCCGAGTTATAACGAATAAGTTATGGCCAAAATATTAAACTGTGCCCAAACCGAACCTAAGCCAACCTTACCTACGACCCAATGATCATGTGGAGGGTACAATCATATCTCCCCTTTTTTTCCAATCATCAACAAGCTTGATCATCATATCATTCTCTTCTCCCTCTTTAGCCTAGACACTAGCCTCTCTATTCTCCCAAAATACTTCCCTTAAGCACTCCTTCGAGTTCATACTTAATCCAAAGTTCTATACTTAAACCAAAGGCGTGAAAGGTATAAATAACTGAGGGTTTGGACCAAATCAAATCTACATTTAATTAATTTAATTTCCATTTGATTTATATTTTTATTGAAGTTACTAACAGTTTATTCATGATGTACCAATTCAAGGAAACGCGGAAAGTGAGTAATTTAATCACTTAATTACTCTTATTTTATTCTTGTTGCTAGTATCATGATTAAGTTTATTATTTGATTTGACTAACAATTTATTGTTGAATTGCTTCCAATATTAATGTTTATTCTATTATATTTTTTATGATCACCATATTGCATGTTTAAAGGGAATATGTAATTGAAAATCATGCCTAATAAGATAATTTGGAGAACCGGTTTAGGTTCCTTTTTAATCTTGTTGTTTAATCAAGTGATCATTAATATTTTAGAATTATATGTTGCATTAATATTCAACCAATTTAGCTTAATAATAGTTTGGAGCAAGTTGAATTTTTGTTTGTATACCTTTGAGATCGCAGGAATCACTTTTAACTATAAGAATCGAGTAGAGGTCAATACGGGCGAATGTGACTCCATGACTCACTTCGTACCATCATCCCCGATCCTCCTTTCATGGTTTCGAACCATATGGAGTTAGTAATCTCATGGATTATGAATGGGGTGTAACCTTCACGGGCCAATCGTTGTTGCATATCGTTGTCCCTCTATCGTGGTTGCCTTTTATGATCCGTGAACGGTTTACAAGTTCCTTAAAAACTTGTTGGCGGCTCTCTACTTTGCTTTGTCCCTAATCGTAATGTCAATTCCCACTTCCTATGAGTGCCAAGCATATTCACCACATGCTTTTACGTAAGCGCACTTCGAGCGACGCCTACAATTTGGCGACTCCACTAGGGAGGATTCTTGGTTATTTATCGATTTGAGTGATCGGTATTTAATTGAGATGAGTGGATGAGACTTGAAAGATTCTTTAATTGTATTCCTGCGATTTAATTGGCATTTTCACATATGCATATGCAATTTTAGGTCACCTATTTTACCACAATAGTACGTGTTCTACGTATGTGGCTAGCCCGGGGGATTTAAGCTCTATCGACCCAAAAACGCTCATGGCAATAAGGGTTCATCCGAATTTTTAAATCCACCCAAACCATGGAGTCGAGTTCGATTTCATCACGAACTTGCGGAGCCGCCCGTTGGCATACACCCTTAAGGGAGGCTGCCTTGCTAACGCGTCCAAACTCTTAACCATGGTACCCTTTGACACCCAAAAGCTTACCCATAGTGGAACATAGATCTGACTTTAGGTTGCGAACTTCATTGCATCATTCGTGACAATGTGATTATATGTGCATTTTTTGACTTTTTATTTATTTATTTTTTATCAAACCCTTTTTTTTATTATTAGAGTCGAGCCATAGATTTTTTCTTAAAAAAATTTTGAGTCACCCGGATTTTTATTCCCGTATACTGCACAAGAGTCAACTTGTTTTGGTCATATCTGGAGTTCTAAAAAGAGTTACGTGTCTTGCTTCCTATGGATCTGTAGCCCCGAGTTTTATCTTTCATTTGGAATTGGTTTCGTCCCAATCAGAGTCACATTTCAAAATTTATAACCGATATACTACCGCCTGTCCAGTTTAGGTGTCTTTTTAGCTTCTACTTTCTTTTTTTTTTAAAAAAAAAAAAAAAATTATATCTTTTCTTGTCAAGCTAGTCTTAGTCAAGTCCTTTTATCCGTGTAAACTTGTATAACATAGGATTATAAATTTTTTATCTATTTATTTATTTTTTATATCCATGAGTCCTAATTCTTCTAGAATTCTAGTCCTCTTCCTATTAGTTTCTTGTGTTTTTTTTGTGCTAACCTTAACATGTGTTCTTTGTCTTTGATTGTGGTTGATCTTATTTATGACTAATGATTTCCAATGGACCATTTTCACCTAGTAAATAACATAAACATTAAAATTGGACAAAATCAATCAAGTTAGTTTGTCTTTTAATCTTCCGTGCTATTTGGTCATTGGGTCCTTTGTTTTTCACAATGTCTTCATGTCTGGCCATGCGAACATACCACGAGTCTTAATAAACTCACCTAATCACACATGTTGAGTCATTGAACACACTTTGTCTTCGAGTAATGCACTATATTGTTTATGATCGTATATTAGGACCATGCATGCGTCGTTTTCCGTCGTAATAGGAATGAGTGGAGTTTTTCCCATCAAATTTCAAAATTGTTTCTTACACTCTTCCTTTCCAATCTGAGTATTGAGTGAATGCATTAAGTGAGTTCATCCTTACAAATTACTTGAGTCTAAAATCATTAGGCAATAGTTGGAAGAATAAGGGGAACATCACTCCTTCCTTCTTTCCTTCCAATCAAAGCATCAACAACAACAAACTTTTTTCCTCACCAGGCGGCAAGAAGTAACTCATAAACGATCATGAAGAAAAAGCACGATGCAAGCTTCTCACCAAGATTTCATATTGTCTTCTTCTTTTGTTTCAAACCCTCCCCTTAAAAAGTCTAGCATAGGCTCTCCTTATCCATGTGTCTATGTGTCACATTTCTTACCTTCTTCATAAATGAGCATCTCTTTCTTACATTCGATCACGTAATTAGCAAAAATAAAAAAAATTGCTGAACTAAACACAAGGTACACCAATGACTTAAGGCACCTTTGGAACCCTGTCATTCCCTATTAACCATTTAATCACAGATCCATTTCTTCGTCAACCACTTTGAGACTTGTCTAACGATTGACCTTATTTATTCAACCCACATTCACTTAACCCTGGGATGGGAAGGTGTGCAATTTTTGTAACAATCAGAAAGCAAGTTCAAATTAAAAAAAAAAGGAAAAGAATAAGTAAATAAAAAAAATTAAAAAAAAATGTCTTAAGGCAAGCGTTCCAATGTCTCCGATATGAACATGTCTCAAATTTCGTCTCCCATTGAGTGCTTGGTACCGTGCCTGAGAAACATGAATGCTAAGTGAGTGATGGACCGCATGATCTGAGATTGCCTACATTGATTCACAAGAATGGAAAAAAGAAAAAAAAAAGAAATTCAAAACAAAAAAAAATATATGAAAAATAAAACTTGCAAAGTCTAATACATAATTGCATATCTTGGGGGCTTCTCTCGGGTCTTGAGCCTTTTACCCCTTTCTTCCTTAAACCTTCAGCTTAATAACATTACAACCCTTGAAAGACCTCTTTAATTTGAGGTGTGCACACTTGTACAAAGTTTGGTTAGAGCTACGTTTGGCCTGATTCCTAACGGATACGTAGGCAACCTAATATCAAGGTGCGGCCACATTCATATTCATATCCATGCATGATCGAGTCAAAGAATATCCAATGCTTACCCCTACCCATTTAGAGCTAGACTTGGGGGCTTGAACCCACATCATTTAGCCTACCTAGCCTAAAGGGTCATCATCTTTGATTCTTCTCACATCTCTTTCCATCGCCATAACCCTTGCAGCCAGCCTTAGTATCACATTCACACACCTTACTCACACATCCATATCCATATCAATCATCCTTCCCTTTAAGAGCCCTTTATCATGAAATCTTGTTTCAACACTGTGCATCTTTCATAATATTTAAAGACAACATTCATTAGAAGAAACGTTGTATACTTGCTTAGCTTCCTGACCTGAGCAATATTCATTGTTTCACGCATCGCATAATGTGTTGAGCAACATATTTTAATCATACAAAGCATATCGTGCTTAGCTCCTTGACCTAAGCAACGTTCATTATGCAATAATCACTTTATCTATATACGTGCTTAGCTTCCAAACCTAAGTGGCGTTCAAGATCGTTTCTTTACACCATATATGATGCTTAGCTCCATGACCTAAGTTCATTCATCTATCGTGTCACATGATGTAATTGTCCTTAGCCTCCTAGCCTAAGAACTTGCATCATGCATACAATCCATGCAATTCATTTCATCTTCCTCAAGGAGGAAGTTCAAAACTTCTTCCCTTTTTCATCTTTTTCGTTTGGGAAAGCTCAAAAACTTTTTCAAAATTTTTTCTCATCAAGGGAAGTTCAAAAATAAAAGTTCAGTTTTCACGTCTTTCTTTTTTGGGAGAAAGTCGGTACCCTCCACTCGTTTCATGACAAAAATTTCGGTTGCTTGTGTCTGCACACACTCAAATCATACTTATACACACACAATCACAAGTCATACACATGTCGTGTCAAGTCAAAGCTTGGTCAAGTCAGTTGGTCAAGTCAATCATAGTCTATACGAGTCCCTTGGCAAATTTTATTTTGCAGGTCTCAATTACAACCCACGTCCGGGGACAAGCGGACCATCTACAGCCCACGTCCGGGGATAAGCGGACCATCTATAGCCCACGTTTGAGGACAAGCGGACCATCTACAACCCACGTCCGGGGACAAGCGGACCATCTACAGCCCACGTTCGGGGACAAGCGGACCATTTACAGCCCACGTTCGGGGACAAGAAAACCATTTACATCCCACGTCCGGGGACAAGCGGACCATCTACAGCCCACGTTCGGGGACAATCGAACCACCATCATTTCATAACGTAAGGTTCTCGATACACAGAGACTTGCAATCTCATCATCTGTCGACTTTCCTCAAGCATGGAAAGTATTATCCGGTGGATTTCTTCAAGCATAGAAAATCGCCAAATTTCTTTATCGACTTTCCTCAAGCAAGGAAATCATTATCGGTGGATTTCTTCAAGCATAGAAAAACACCAAAATCATATGTCGACTTTCCTCAAGCATGGAAAGTGTCATCCGGTAGGTTTCTTCAGGCTTAGAAAGCTACCAAACTCGTCAGTCGGCTTTCCTCAGGCATGGAAAGCATTTCAACAAACGTCATTCGGTGGATTCCTTCAAGCATAGGAAGCAACCAAACTCATTTGTCACCGACACACTGGTGTCATATACGGATTCTATCCCTTTACTCTTTTATCTGTGGAATTAACATTTTTCTGCAGGTATTGGCGTATAAAGAGTGATTTAGGATCGCAGAACGTCTTAAATCATTCTCCGTCCCTATCAACTACTTTGACTACCGTTTTCAAAACTGACGTTTCTACAAACTCAGTCAAAGTGGGGGCTTCTGTAGACACCTAAAAATGTCTCCCCAAAACCAAACTCGATGATGAACAACCTTTCACCGCCATTATTGGTCGGGTTGAGTAAATAATCTTGGAGTGCTTAAATCCATATTTCCATTTCATAAACCACCCAAATTCTAGCCCATTTCCCCAAACCATAACTTACTTTCCTCTTTTCGTGCATTTAAACCCAAAATAATTCATTTTGTGTCCTTTAAAATCATTCATTTCGTGTCCTTTTTGTAAAAACGTTTAATCCAGTTTATTTTGGTCCATAATCTGGGTCCAATGATTGTATATTTGGATGGGGAATTAAGAGAGCTTTCCAACAATATATTATAAGCCCAAATCCGAGTTATAACGAATAAGTTATGGCCAAAATATTAAACTGTGCCCAAACCGAATCTAAGCCAACCTTACCTACGACCCAATGATCATGTGGAGGGTCCAAATGATTTAATCCAATTCCTAAACCAATTAGGATTAATTAGAAACTTATATGATTTTCTAAAAGATCCTAATTATCCTTTTTGAAAATATAAGATTAAAGAGTTTGAAATTGAATGAAACTTTTCTTTTTGAAAATCCTATTTCTATCCGAATTGAAAGACGTGCAAAGATAGACAGATATTATTTTCTTTCCTCAAATTGTTTATCTGAATTTTATATGGTTGGATAGCCCTTGAAATTATCTTTCCAATTATTTATTATAATATCAATTCCGAGCTATAACGGAAATGATCTGAATAAAATGTCAAACTCTATCCAAAACTGATACCATCTTACTATTTCGGCTATATCTTTTATTCTATAAAATATTTTAATCCGATTTCAATTGGGTTAGAAAGTATACTTCAAGGGCTTTCCAACGATATCTTATTCATCTTATTCCAAATTTTGGATCAAAAGATATGATAAAAACAATAAACTGCAAAAACTGTTGTCTATCGCAAGAGTTTTATCCGATTCGAATTCTTATCTTTTCTTGATTCTTCGACCATCTTTTTTCTCTATAAATAGAGGTTATATCTCCCCTTTTTCCAGTCATCAACAAGCTTGATCATCATATCATTCTCTTCTCCCTCTTTAGCCTAAACACTAGCCTCCCTATTCTTCCAAAATACTTCCCTTAAGCACTCCTTGCAGTTCATACTTAACCCAAAGTTCTATACTTAAACCAAAGGCGTAAAAGGTATAAATAACTGAGGGTTTGGACCAAATCAAATCTACATTTATTTAATTTAATTTCCATTTGATTTATATTTTTATTGAAGTTACTAACAGTTTATTCATGATGTAGCAATTCAAGGAAACGTGGAAAGTGAGTAATTAATCACTTAATTACTCTTATTTTTATTCTTGTTGCTAGTATCATGATTAAGTTTATTATTTGATTTGACTAACAATTTATTGTTGAATTGCTTCCAATATTAATGTTTATTCTATTATATTTTTTATGATCACCATATTGCATGTTTAAAGGGAATATGTAATTGAAAATCACACCTAATAAGATAATTTGGACAACCGGTTTAGGTTCCTTTTTAATCTTGTTGTTTAATCAAGTGATCACTAATATTTTAGAATTATATGTTGCATTAATATTCAACCAATTTAGCTTAATAATAGTTTGGAGCAAATTGAATTTTTGTTTGTATGCCTTTGAGATCGCAGGAATCACTTTTCACTATAAGAATCGAGTAGAGGCCAATACGGGCGAATGTGACTCTGTGACTCACTTCGTACCATCATCCCCGATCCTCCTTTCGTGGTTCCGAACCATATGGAGTTATTAATCTCATGGATTATGAATGGGGTGTAACCTTCACGGGTCAATCGTTGTTGCATATCGTTGTCCCTTTATCGTGGTTGCCTTTTATGATCCGTGAACGGTTTACAAGTTCCTTAAAAACTTGTTGGCGGCTCCCTACTTTGCTTTGTCCCTAATCGTTGTCCCTAATCGTAATGTCAATTCCCACTTCCTATGAGTGCCAAGAATATTCACCACATGCTTTAACGTAGGCGCACTTCGAACGACGCATACAGACATGGAAAAGCGTCGCTTAAAAACTACACAAATTTGGGATACTGTGCGAAATAAGTATTTTCCGACACTTCGTATATTAGTTAGGACACATAAAAGCGTCGATATTATCGACACTTTTTTGTGTCCCTCCAAATTCTCGACTAACGTATTCTCGACGCTTTTTAGTAGCGTCAAGAAATATTTTTGCAACGCTTTTTAGCGTCGAAAAAAGGTTTAAAAAGCGTCCAAAAACACGTTTTTTGTAGTAGTGAAGTGATGGAGGAATGACAGGCTCAAGTTGTATTCACCCAATCAAAAATAAAACCTAAATCCACTAACTATGTAGATAGGGAAGAAGGGTCGAACCACATGGAAACAAGTCAATTTATTCCTAATTAATTAAAAGCAATCTAAATTATCAAGTAACCAATTTATTATTAAAAAGGGTAATTAAACTACTAAAAGTAAGAGTAGGAAGGAAGTAACATAAGAGGTAAATCAATGAAAGAAAATCCTAGGGCATAGGTTCACCAATAAACAATATTCCAGGGTAAAACATAACAATCAATCATCAATGCATCAATTAATCAGATCATAAAGGGCTTTCGCTACGTATTACAATCACAGAGTTATTTTACCGGTATTAAATCTCATCTCTCGAAACTTGACTTAACCATTTATAAATTAGTCCGCCTATTGAAATTTAGCCTAAACATCAATTCTCATCTCTCGAATCTCGAATCAATATTGCTAAACTCATACAATTAAATCTGGCCAAAGCTAATTGCATAGCATTAAATCAATCAATAGGAAAATAATTAAGCATTGATAATCAATAATCACAAATTACCCCTTCATATTATTTATTGTATCCCCACAAACCCTAGAAATAAAGCTACTCACGCATAATTAAATCTAAACTAATCAAAGCAATAAAATAAGACATGATGAAAGAATTAAAGAAAATAACTGAAATTAATAGAGAAGTGACCAATATGGTCAAAGCTCTAAAGCTCAAGATGGTCCAAGTGGTCGTTCAAGTGGTCAAGGCCTTGAGGTCCAAGTTCAAGGCAATGCAAAGGAGTTATTTCTGTCCAAGTCATTCCTTAATCCTTTGCACGGTTTTAGTCCGGAAGTTTTTACAAGGGGTTGCACTTCACTTAGTGTAATTAACCTTGTAGAAAGTATCTAGCAAGTGACGGTTTTCCAAGCTCCAAATGCACGTTTTAATGGGCGTCGGTTACAAGCTGAATTGGAGGCGGTTTGGCGTATTCCATGGCACTTGTTGGGCGTGAATTAAGGGGTTTGTTGGCTGAACATTGCACCTCATTATTCGGGGGTTATGTGTGGGAATTGTTGCTGGAATAAAGGCATTAAAATAGGAGTTACAAAGCTTGAATAAAAGGCGTGAATCAAGGCCTTGAATTGGGAGTTACAAAAGCTTGAAGAGTAGCTGTTTTGGGCGTGTGTGAGATGCTCTTTGGATGCTATTTTGGCTGGTCATTTTCCCTTGTTTCAAGCCTAGTTTTTAGTTCTTTTAATTAGTTTAATTATGTTTGTAATGGAGTAAAGTGGGACGTGTATTAACCACTTATTTCCTTAGTTAATTTCTGTTTGTTTATTTCATTTTGTTAATTAAAGTAGGCAAGTGAAAAGGTTGTATTGATGCTATAAATAGCATACTTTGAATGAATGAAAAACAATCCAAGATTATTTGCCCAAAACGTGTGTTTTGATAATTGAAGTGACTTGTGTTTAGTTCACTTTGTTTTCCAAATTTGAGTATCCGAATTTGAAGAGTGTTAGTTTTGGTGAGAGTTCCCAAGATTAAAACTTGTAGTTTACGATTTGGTGAGAGTTCCCTTATCTAAACTATCCCAAGCAAACGAGTGAGAGTTCCTCTTTGCTATATCCTTAGCTTAGGGTGAGAGTTCCCCTAACTAAACTGATCTCTTGACAATTGAAACTTAAAGTCATTTGACCTTCTGTTAAACTTATCATTGTCGTAACAAGGTTTCTCATCTTGTTTACACATCATTTGGCGCGTCAGGTAGGGGGAAAAGTTTTCTTAAATTTTTCCAAAGGGGTCGAATACCTACATACCATGGGAGAGAATCCAGACTTGAGGACAGCTTTGGAAGCTCTTAATCGATCCATTGCTAGTCAGGAAAGGTTGGCCGAAACCAATGCCAATCTACAAGGGAACCTTGCTGCCTTGATGGCAAGGCTCATGAACGAGCAAGATAGGAGAGATCAAGGTGAAGAACCTCCACCTAGGAGGGAAGATAGGAGTCTCAAAGTGGACGTTCCTGCCTTTGATGGGACACTTGATCCAGAGAAGTACTTGGAGTGGGAGAAATCCTTGGAAAGGTACTTTGATTACAAGGACATCCATGAGACGGTTCAATAGTACAAGATAGCCAAAGTCAAACTGAAGGGCTATGGTGACAGTTGGTTGCAAGGAGAACAAAGGGGGCGTACCCTTAGGGGTAAGGCTCACATTTCCACTTGGGAAAAGCTGAAGAAAAGAATGAGAGATCGTTTCATTCCTCACAATTACAAGCAAGATCAGTATGTGAAGTGGAGTACTCTGCAACAAAATGGCGACTCAGTGGAAGACTATATCAAAGAGTTTGATAGGCTTGCCATTGTGTGTGAGGTGACCGAAAATGAAGAGCTGAAGTTGGGACGTTTTGTAGCTGGGTTGGATCAAGAGTTACAAGATAAACTTGAAGGTTACACTAACCTCACGTTTGTGGAAGCTTGCAAACTTGTGACAAAGTTTGATGCGAAAAGGAAAAAGAAGAAAGCACCTACCACTACTCCAGTGGTACGTAAACCACCCTTCACCTCGAAGGAGGGTTCTTCCTTTAGCAAGTCTAATGAGCCACCTAAGAAGAACACGAAAGACTTCAAGCTTAGTGACATTGTATGTTACAAATGTGGAGGTAGAGGACATTATAAAAAAGATTGTCCTAATTCAAGAGCCTTAACCATGCAAGAGGTTAAACTCATAGCCACCCAAAGCATCAATTGGGAGGAATTTGAGTCTGAAGAAGAGAAGGATGTGACCCCGCATGAAAAAGATGAGGAGGAGGATCATTGCTATCCTGAGATGGAGGACAAAACAAACTTGGTGGTTAGAAGAGCACTGCAAGCTCGTGTGGAGGAACCTTTGGCGCCACAAAGGCAACACATTTTCATCACCAAATGTAAAGTTGGTGACGAGGTATGTGATTTAATTATTGATGGGGGCAGTGAGGCTAATACTGTGTCAAAGACTTTAGTCTCTAAACTAAGTCTTACTACCACTAATCATCCACATCCTTACAAATTGAGTTGGTTAGATTCTAATGCTAGTACTGGGATTAGAAAGCAATGCATGGTGAATTTTTCGATTGGTTCATATCATGATAGTCAATTGTGTGATGTTGTTTTAATGGATGCTTGTCATATTCTTCTTGGTAGACCATGGCAATCTGATAAAAAATCTATTCATGATGGGTACCATAACACCTACACTATCACTCACCAAGGGAAACAAAAGAAATTGCACCCTTTACCACCCCCACGGTTTTCACAACCACAAAAATCCCAAATTTCTTTATTATCTTGTAAAGAATTTGAGAGGGAGTTTGAAGGTGAGGGAGAGATATTCATGTTATACTCCAAAGAAATTCATGAAAAATTTGTGAGTCAAAATCCTAGACTTGCAAAATTGATTAAGGAGTTTGAGGATGTTTTTCCTGATGAGTTACCTAAGGGATTACCACCCTTGAGAGGAATTGAGCATCAAATTGATCTCATTCCAGGCGCACCTCTACCAAATAAACCTGCCTATAGATGTAACCCTTTAGAAACTAAGGAGTTGCAAAGACAAATTGAAGAGTTGATGGGTATGGGATATGTGCGTGAGTCTATGAGTCCATGTGCGGTTCCTGCTTTGTTGGTCCCTAAAAAAGATGGTACTTGGCGCATGTGTATTGATAGTAGAGCTGTTAACAATATTACTATCAAGTACAGATTTCCAATTCCAAGGCTGGATGATATGTTGGACGAATTGAGTGGTTCAAAGGTATTCTCAAAAGTTGATTTGAGGAGTGGTTACCATCAGATCCGTATGAGGGAAGGTGATGAATGGAAGACTGCATTCAAGACAAAGCATGGGTTGTATGAATGGCTCGTGATGCCGTTTGGATTGACCAATGCACCTAGCACATTCATGAGATTGATGAACGAGGTGTTGAGGCCATTTCTTGGCAAGTTCGTGGTGGTGTACCTTGATGATATCCTTATTTACTCTAAAAATGAGGATGAGCATTTAGATCATTTGCTTCAAGTTTTTTTTGTTTTAAGAACGCAAAAATTGTATGGAAAACTTGAAAAATGTGATTTTATGTTATATGAGGTCACTTTTCTTGGTTACATAGTTTCAGGTGATGGCGTGAAGGTGGATCCTTGCAAGGTTGAAGCAATTCAATCATGGCCTAGTCCGAAAACACTCACGGAGGTCCGTTCTTTCCATGGCCTAGCTTCTTTCTATAGAAGATTTATCAAGAATTTTAGCACACTCATGGCTCCTATAACTGAGTGTACTAAGAAGGGGACGTTTGAGTGGACTACACAAGCTCAAAAGGCCTTTGAAGAAGTCAAGGAGAAAATGTGCAATACCCCTATTCTTGCACTCCCTGATTTTTCCAAGCCATTTGAAGTGGAGTGTGACGCAAGTGGGAAGGGGATTGGAGCAGTTTTGATTCAAGAAGGGCGTCCAATTGCTTATTTCAGTGAAAAGTTGAGTCAAGGCAAGTTGAATTATTCCACCTATGATAAAGAGTTCTATGCTATGGTACGAGCTCTAGATCATTGGTCACACTACTTGAGGCCACAACCGTTCATATTGCATTCGGATCATGAATCTTTAAGGTTCATCCATGGACAAAAGAAGTTGAATTCAAGACATGCTAAATGGGTTGAATTCTTGCAAACATTTAACTTTTCCTCTAAATACAAGAGTGGAAAGGCTAATGTTGTTGCGGATGCCTTATCTAGGAGGCATAATTTGCTTGGAGTTGTCGAAGCAAAGGTCCTTGGGTTTGATTTGATCAAGGAATACTACAAGGAAGATGGCGATTTCAATGGAATAATACAGAAATGTGTTCATGGAGTATATGACTTATTTTCCTTACATGATGGCTTTCTTTTTAAGGGAAATAGGTTATGCATTCCTAAGTGTCCAATTAGAAGCTTGTTGATTCATGAGGCTCATGGAGGAGGTCTAGCTGGTCACGTTGGGATTCAAAAAACAATGGAGCTTCTTCAAGCTCACTTTTATTGGCCGAAAATGTTAGCCACGGTTCATCATGTGGTTAGTCGTTGTTCTACTTGTCAAAGGGCCAAGATGGTGTTTCACAAAGGTCTCTACAAGCCCTTGAAAGTTCCGGAAAGACCTTGGGAAGATGTGAGCATGGATTTTATTGTGGCTTTACCTAGAACTCAAAGGGGTAAAGACTCAATCATGGTGGTTGTTGATCGGTTTTCGAAAATGGCTCATTTCATTCCTTGTCATAAGACCGAAGATGCTATGAAAGTGGCTAAGTTATATTTTGAAGAAGTGGTTCGTTTTCATGGGGTGCCACGCACCATTGTGTCCGATCGTGATACAAAGTTCCTAAGTCATTTTTGGAAGTCAATATGGCGCCTAATGGGAACAAAGCTACTGTTTTCTACTTCACACCATCCACAAACCGATGGTCAAACTGAAGTGGTGAATAGAATACTTGGTTCTTTTCTTAGAACCTTGGTTAGTAAGAGTGCCAAGGATTGGGATGTCAAGCTAGCTCATGCCGAGTTTGCTTACAATCGGACTCCTAGTTCTACTACAAAGTACTCTCCTTTTGAAGTGGTCTATGGTGTCAATCCTTATGTTCCTATTGATCTCATAGCTTTGCCACAAGACAGATTCGTTCATGGTGGAGCTAAGGAACAAGCCGAGTTCATGTTGAAGGTACACAAGGAAGTAAGGAAGAACATTGAGAAAGCAAATGAAGTCTACAAGAAACAAGCCAACAAGAGGGTGAAAAACGTGAAGCAATTTGAAGTTGGTGACTTAGTGTGGATTTACATGAGAAAAGAGAGGTTTCCTAGCAAAAGAAAGAACAAACTTATGCCCAGAGCCGAAGGTCCATTTGAAATCGTGGAAAAGATCAATGACAATGCATACAAGGTTGATTTGGGAGGCCAATTTGGTGTATCAAGCACATTCAACGTTGGGGATCTTGCTCCTTACTTTGATGATGACGAATTGAGGGCAATTCCTTTTGAAGAAGAGGAGGATGACCAATATGGTCAAAGCTCTAAAGCTCAAGATGGTCCAAGTGGTCGTTCAAGTGGTCAAGGCCTTGAGGTCCAAGTTCAAGGCAATGCAAAGGAGTTATTTCTGTCCAAGTCATTCCTTAATCCTTTGCACGGTTTTAGTCCGGAAGTTTTTACAAGGGGTTGCACTTCACTTAGTGTAATTAACCTTGTAGAAAGTATCTAGCAAGTGACGGTTTTCCAAGCTCCAAATGCACGTTTTAATGGGCGTCGGTTACAAGCTGAATTGGAGGCGGTTTGGCGTATTCCATGGCACTTGTTGGGCGTGAATTAAGGGGTTTGTTGGCTGAACATTGCACCTCATTATTCGGGGGTTATGTGTGGGAATTGTTGCTGGAATAAAGGCATTAAAATAGGAGTTACAAAGCTTGAATAAAAGGCGTGAATCAAGGCCTTGAATTGGGAGTTACAAAAGCTTGAAGAGTAGCTGTTTTGGGCGTGTGTGAGATGCTCTTTGGATGCTATTTTGGCTGGTCATTTTCCCTTGTTTCAAGCCTAGTTTTTAGTTCTTTTAATTAGTTTAATTATGTTTGTAATGGAGTAAAGTGGGACGTGTATTAACCACTTATTTCCTTAGTTAATTTCTGTTTGTTTATTTCATTTTGTTAATTAAAGTAGGCAAGTGAAAAGGTTGTATTGATGCTATAAATAGCATACTTTGAATGAATGAAAAACAATCCAAGATTATTTGCCCAAAACGTGTGTTTTGATAATTGAAGTGACTTGTGTTTAGTTCACTTTGTTTTCCAAATTTGAGTATCCGAATTTGAAGAGTGTTAGTTTTGGTGAGAGTTCCCAAGATTAAAACTTGTAGTTTACGATTTGGTGAGAGTTCCCTTATCTAAACTATCCCAAGCAAACGAGTGAGAGTTCCTCTTTGCTATATCCTTAGCTTAGGGTGAGAGTTCCCCTAACTAAACTGATCTCTTGACAATTGAAACTTAAAGTCATTTGACCTTCTGTTAAACTTATCATTGTCGTAACAAGGTTTCTCATCTTGTTTACACATCAAGAAGAAATCGTTACCAAAAGTAATCTGAATTAAGGAGTTGAATTAAGAACAAAGTTGAGAGAATTCTAGAGAGAGAAAATATTCTAAGTAGAGAGAGAAAGTCTAAAAAAGAAGGTAAACAAAATTTCCGTACGAAAATCGTACTTAAAATATCTCTAAAACAATCCTAATTAAAAACTAAGAACTCGGCAATCAGGTGCCTCCAAAAACACGCGCCCGATCGGGCCTGCCTTTTTCTTCAAGCTTCTCCCGAGTAGCCGCGCCCGATCGAGCTAATGCTCACCCGATCGAGCGCGCCTTTCCTGATGTCTTCTTTTGCGCGCCCGCCCGATCGGGCCCGGTCTCTTCCTCGAGGCTTGGACTTCGATTGGGCTTGATTCTTCGGCCCAATCATGATTTCCTCTTCGGGTCTTGAACACTCGGTCCAAATGCCCCGGTATCACACACCAAGCCCTTAATCACCGAGTCTAACCAGTCCTGGGCTTCAAAGATGGTCGTATCCTCCTAATGTCCGTAGTTGCTCCATGAAAAACCTGGAAAACGCTCCAAATGTGCAATTTCCTACAAAACTCAAGCATAAATACAAAAACACTAGTAAACACCAATTAGTAAAAAAAGTGGCTCTAAAGAGCCAAAAACACTACTAATTATGACTAAGGTCGGGGGTAAAACACTATATAAATTGGACACATCAAGGAACATAATGCAAGTTAGCATCTATTTGGCATTTAGGGATTTCTTTACGTATAGATGGAAATCCCTATTCATGGTAGTCTAACAGTATCCTTGGCGCATTACTTTTTGGGGTAGCATTTTCCCATTCATATGAATGCCACATACTCCTTCATTAATTATTCCCATCGCTCTTTGAGCTTCCTTTTTTCCTACACATAGGAGAGCTCTACCTTTAAGTACCCTTTTATGAGCTGAGTCCCGTCGTTGGCGACAGGAGGTCTTTTATTCCGAATAGGACTCGAACTCTTTTGTATCGCTTTCGTGCTATTTTTTCTATAAATTGGGGTCGTATCTCCCCGTTTTTAATCATTCACAACAATCATCTCTCTGTTTCTCTCTCTAAAAGCTAGAATTTTTCCTTCTCTCTCTATTCTTTTTCTTAACCTTCCCTTTTACAAAATTCCACATATATTAGCTCCAGATACACCTAGCCAAGTTCGAGGTTGCCTTCGCCCTAGACGTGAAAGGTTTGATATTTATGAGGGTTTGGTCCCAAATCTATATTTCAATTATTTTATTTAATTGTTTGATTTAATATTTTCCTTGAAGTTACTAACGTGTGTTTTTTGTTATTAGAAAGAGGTATGAGGCATTGAAGTAAGTACTTTAATTGTTTTATTAATCTTTTGATATAGAAATAATCACGCTTAGATTATTTTATTGATTCCTAGTATCATGTTAAGATGTTATTATTGCTTCCTAGTATCATGTTTAGGGTTAATTAATATTTCTAATATCAAGTATTATTATTATGATGCTTCTTATTTCTTTCCTAATATCATCTTAGTGTCATGTTAGGGCTAAAGCTTTAATCTTTAATGTTTAGAGACATGTTAGGGTTTGTTATTAATCTTGTAGTATCATGCTTAGGATCTTGCTATTAATATTATGCTTTAACATGATTATGATTATTATTATGATTATGCTGATGATAATTATGATTATTATTATTGTTATTATGATTATTATGTTGCTTGACATATTTATTGTTATTGCTTTATCACGCCTTTTATGCATGTTTAAAGGGAATTGGTACTTGTAATCACGCTTAATAAGATAATTAATAATCTTGTTTAGGCTAATATGATTATAATTCAAGTGATCGCCAAAAATAGATTTGTTTGTGCATTAATATTCAACCAACATAGATAAACAGGTTTAGGGTTAATCTATTGATTGCATGTTAGTTAGAAAGCGCACATGAATACGAGAAGAATAAAGTAGAGGCCTATTATTAGGGCAAATTTAATCTCTTTTAGGTTGGATTTGTACCTTCATCCCTGAACTTCCAGTCATGGTTCCAAACTTATTGGAGTTAACGATCTCCTAGATCGTAAAGGGGTGTAACCTTCACCCAGTGAACAATTTACAAGTTCCTAAAACTTGTTGGCGACCCTTTTACTCTAGCTTCCTTCCCTTTGGACGCCACCATGCTTAAGTGATCATAGTGGGGCTCAAGTGTGGGATGGCTTGAAACATTCTCTGCAGTGATCGACCTGAAAAATGATCGTCACAGTTAGCTTAAAGCGCCTAAGTATTGGCTCATTGCAAGCACCGAAGAAATGGTTGACAAAGAACCACAAGAGCCAAGGTACCGGCTCATTCGCAAAATGCGCCGAGGTACTGGCACAACAATAACTTCACCGAAGCATCTGCACAACAAATATTCAAGCAAATTAAAGCACCGAGGATCAACAAGCGGTGGTCTTCGATAATTTTCCTAAGAAGATTATCACTATGAAATTGAAGATAGCTACAAGCAGCGGTCTTCGACGATGTCTCGAAGCAAAGAGGAGATTGTCTATAGCGGCGAGGCACAGCCGTGGCGAGGCACTGCCATAACCCCTGAAGATGGCGAGGCACAGTCACCTTTGACGAAGTTCTCGAGGCACTATGGAGGATTGTCACAAGCAAATGAAGATAGCGAGTCACTTTTACCTTCGGATGACGTTCACAATGCACTGTGGGAGGTTGTTGTTTTCGGTGTTTTTGTCACTCGGGAGAGTTACGTCACAAAGATTGGTCCGGCTAAGTTGTACCTGCAAAAACAACGGAGACTTCGGGTGGTGGAGCTCCTCCTCCGACGATCAAGTTAGTAACTTGAAAGAGAATAAAGAGTATAGAAATTTAGGTGAGGATCTGCTTGGATTCCAAGCTCAGGTGTTTCACTGATGAGAGAGAAAGTAGGTGTAATAAATGATTGAATGTGTTCCAAAATGGGGAAATATCTCCCTATTTATAGGGTCGTTGGTAGAAGTGCCCCTATCTAGGTCACTTGACCTAGGTTTTAGTGTTCGGCGCTTCTTGGGATTTTGGCCCTTGAAGGCCGCCATTTCAGAAGCTTATCTGAAGGGGACACGTGTCAGGAGGCTAATGGGCCACTTGGGCCATCCTGAACTTGACATGTGGCCTCCTCTCATTGGTCCACATTATCCTAGACATTTGCCCCTCACAGGGGTCACATGAATGTCACGTGATGCTTGTGATACGTGTCCACCTATCAAAGGTGAATAGTAACAACGGATAGTAAAATTCAAATTTCAAATGGGGATGCCCCCGTTTTCACCTTCTATAAATAGAAGTTTACCCCCCCCCCCTATCTCACTTCATTTTCATTTGACTTTCTAGAGAGAGAAAAAGAGATTTTTAGAGAGAGATTCTCTGCTTCCGTCTGCGTCAAAGTTTTCCGAGTTTCCGTGTAGAGGTGATCATTTGTGGGCTTGGACGGGAAATGGGCCGGGCCTATACTTCATTTTTTGTCCAACGGGCTAATTGTAGCTAACCCGAGCCCTTTTATGCGGGCTTGATAAATTGTCCAAGCCCGCTCTATTAACGGGCCGGGCTTGCCCGCGGACTCACGGGCCTAAAATATTTGTTTTACATATATGTAACACTAATTATTTTTTTTTAATCATTTACATATGTTAATATTATTTCGATTTAGTTATCTTAAAAATTCTTGATCACTGATGATATTAGAAAAAAACATATTTAACTTGTGACATATGTTAGTGAAAAAAAGGAAAGAATGAACTTATTTAATACAAGTATAATGACTAAATATAAAATTGAAATAAATAGTTGTAGCTAATAATAGGTTAGAGTTCATTATAGTCTCTTTGTATTTATTTTCTAAAATATACTACATAATCAACTAACTAAAAAATCGTTAAACTATTACTTTTTGAAATAAACGGGCCGGGCGGGCTAGCCCACGATACATATTGTCTTGTCCGTGTCCGCCCATTTATATTAACGGGCCGGGCCTAGCCCGCCCAAATTTTCAATTTTTTTAAAATGGTTGTCCAAGCCCGTTTATTTTGCGGGCCGGGTTGGGCGGGTTTAGCGGGTTGACCCGTCCATGAACAGCTCTATTTTCGTGTGCTAACCTTGCAACACCCGGTCACCGTCTGTAGCTATTTTCAGATTTTTCAGAGTTAAAAGTAAGGTAACCGCCTGTACCATCTTTAGTTTTCTTTTCCAACTTGTATACATTCTTTTTTCCAGAACTTAGCTCCCAGCTTCTCTGCCTTCGCTCATATGCATTACATGAGCAAGGCCCCAGTGCATGGTGATTAGGGGATTTTTATCCACCAATCACCGTTTGACAAGTGGACTAACCAGGTTCCGCCACGTGTCCTTCACGTAGGCCAATAGGAGCCTGCCACGTGTCAATCACTGATACGTCCTCTACGGACCAATTGAGACACGCCACGTGTCCTTCTCATGACACATGGGAAAATCAGTCAACAAGGCCCAATCCTGTTTAGAGGCCCAGTCAGCCCTAGGTTTACCCTAAACCTAGAGAGTGGCACGCTTCCCGAGGTTATAAATACCCCTCTTAATCCTCATTAAGAGGAGGAACACGAAAAAACACACGGATTACGCATTAAACACTCTCACCTAGAGAGACCAAACCACTTTAATTTCCGCATTAATTACTCCTTAATCAGGTACTAACTTGACCGTTGGAGGCGGAGCTCCCACCACTAGGAGTCTCCGTTGTTTGGCAGGTACAGGCGTCCGGTTCCAGTCTCGGTGTTGTAACTCTCCCGCAGGACATCAGAAAACCCCGAAACATTTTGGCGTCGTCTGTGGGGAGAGTACTTTTGAGATGGCATCCACGTTTGTACCGACTTTTGAAGAGAGGCGTCCCCTAGACGACCCTCAAGTCCAGTCGGACCATGATACTGAAAATGAACTTGAAGTTGAAGCTCACACAGCTCCAGACGGGACCCTAAGGGCCCGACGTACCCGTCAGACCGAAAGGAGAGAACGGGAACATTTTCAAACTGAAGGCGAGCCAGCAGGCGCACCGCCTGTTCGGCAGCAGGCGACTGATGGGTCTGCTCCCATCACCAGGAACGAACTCATGACCTTCATGAGGGACTTCAAGGGAGAGATTCAAGAGTTGCTAAATAAGAAGCCTGCACCTCCCAAGGGACAGTCGGCTACGAAACCTTCCACTTCCGGCAAGAGGAAGCCGGTTCAAGGACGAGAGGGAACTCCTCATCCTTAATCCAGGAAGTGGGAGCCGCCTGCCCTTGATCTCACAAAATACCATTTTCCTACTCCAGGAAAGAGGAAACCTGTTCGTCACATTCAGGCGGACGGGTCGAAGAAAACATACACAGACGCTCGTCTGCTGTTAGAGCAGAAGAAGAATGACCGACTGTCTGAGTCGGCCTCTACTTCAGAATTCCAAGAAAGTCTGCGAAATACCTCGATGAGGCATACCCAGTCGTATCATGAGAGTCAGTCAGGCGGCACCTCCCGTCAGTCCGGCTTTCATAGCGACCAGGCGGTACCAAACTTACCGTTTGTACCACAACAACAGTATTTTATGCCGCCACCTCCGTTTGGTAGACAGGCAGCTAAAAATGTCCAACCTTTGGACTGGCAGCTACGGTTGCTTAGACTTGGTGAACAGCCGTCGGCCTTCTCCAAGGAAATTACTGAGGCCGCTCAGCCGGCCAAAGTGAAAAATGTGTTAGTAGGCGCCTATGACGGCACTACTAACCTAGAAGATCATCTGATGGCATTCTCCAACCTAATGTACCTTCAAGGGTTGGATGATCCCACCTGGTGCAAGTGTTTTCCAGCGACTCTCAAAGGAATCGTACAGCAATGGTTCGGCAACCTGCCGACTGGTTGTGTAAACAACTTCAGAACGCTTGCTTACTTCACCTCCAACTTCGCCATGAATATCCCTGCGAAGAAGACAACCCTTGATTTGGGAACAATTCAGCAGGGTGAGAAGGAGGGGCTTCGATCTTATATCAGGCGGTTTAACCTGATGAGGATACAGATTCAAGGGTTACCGGATGAGGTGGCCTATATTGACTTTTTCAGGGGTCTCAAAGACGGGTCGACCTTCAAATTCGATCTGGTTCGAAAGAGGGTGGCGACTCTTCAGGAGGCCTTGATTGAAGCAGAAGCCTACATACAGGCGACTGATCTTTGTAGTACAGCAAAACAGTCGGACGGGAAAAAGTTTGACAAAAGAGAAGGACGACAGATACAGTCGTCAAACAAAGATCAAAAGAAGAGAAAAGAGGTCTGGGCGGCTGATTCCTCTAAACAGCCGGCCCAGAAGAAGAAAAAAGAATTCAAACCATACTCTCCAAAGTATGCGTTTAACAAGGATAGCCAAGCTATCCTAAAAGTAATAAAGGGACGGATCTCTATAGAGAAGCCGGTCCCCATGAAGGGTTCTGCAAGCAACCGGAACCAAGACAAATTTTGTGATTATCATGAAGATGTTGGTCATCACACCAACGAATGCATCAGTCTCATGCGGTATCTGGACCGCCTGGCTGAGCAAGGGGATCTTGACTCTATTGTCAAGAAATCCACGGGGAACACCTCCTCGAAAAAGCAGTCGGCCAAAAAGAATCAACAGGCCGACAGCTCTGATACAGATGATGCAGTCGTCTACACTATTGCAGGCGGCTTCGCAGGAGGAGGTCCCACTATTAGGGGCAACAAAGACAATATCAGGCGGCTAGATGTAAACACCGTTCACCCAGAACGGTCCTCCAAATATTCATTTCCTGAGATTGTCATTACTGAAGAAGATCTAGGAGGGGTCAGGGGGCCGCATGACGACCCTATCGTCATTGAATGTAAAGTGGCCAATCAGAGAGTTGGCCGAATCCTCATAGATACCGGAAGCTCCTCAGATCTTATCAGTAGCAAATGTCTGTCAAAATTGAAGTACAAGACTGATTGTATACATCCGGCCTCCCACCCTTTAGTAGGGTTTGGAGGAGGAGTCGTCCACCCTGTAGGACGAATAGATTTACCCATCCGCCTGGGTGAAAAAGGGGAAGGACGACACATGGTAGTCCGATTCCTGGTGGTAGAAGAACTCTCGGCCTACAACATGATTCTGGGACGACCAACCCTGAATAATTCCAAGGCTGTAATAATCCCATCTCTCATGTTGCTCAAGTTTGAGAGGGATAATGGAACAGTCGGGTCCCTAAGGGGAGATCAGAGGATGGCCCGAGAATGCTATCTCTCGGATGTCAAGCCCACTGTTATGGCCGCTGAGTCCAGTCGAGGAAAGATAGACCTTGACAATGTCAAGGAGAGTGCGCCTGTTCAAGAAACAGGCGGCAAGAAAAGAAAGGCATCCCAGATGGGGGCCGCAAGAAAAGATAAAAAATAGCAATCATTGGCAGAGGAGCGGTCGGATGAATTCCGCCCTCAGCCGGCTGGTGAGCATACGGACCTAATCTTAGATGTCACGCGTCCTGACAGAACAGTAAAAGTTGGGACGACTGCTCTCGGGGTCCTAGGTGACGACTTTCACAACCTGTTGAAAGAATACAAGGACATCTTTGCATTCGAAGTCCATGAAATGCCAGGCATTAGTCCTGAGCTGGCGGTACATAAACTAGCTGTGGATCCAAAAAAGAAGCCGGTAAGGCAGAAGAAGCGGAACCATGGCGAAGAAAGAAGTCAGGCGGCAGCCGCCGAAGTTAAAAAATTACTTGATGCATGATTCATTCGGCAATGTTTCTTCCCAGACTGGGTTGCAAATATTGTGCTTGTTAAAAAGCCGAATGGTACCTGGCGAATGTGTGTAGACTACACAGACTTAAACAAGGCGTGCCCCAAAGACAGTTACCCTCTGCCTAAAATTGACAATCTGCTCGACTCAACAGCCGGCCATGCTTTGATGAGTTTTATGGACGCCTACTCTGGTTTCCATCAAATACCTTTATGGAGGAAGGATCAGGAGAAGACGGCCTTCGTCACTGATCAAGGGTTATACTGTTACACGGTCATCCCGTTTGGTCTTAAGAATGCCCCGGCCACCTTCCAACGAATGATAAACACTGTGTTCTTTGATCAGATTGGGAGAAATGTCGAGGCATATATTGATGATATGATTGTCAAGTCTAAACTTCAGAAAGATCATCTGTCGGACCTCCGAGAAACTTTCGCCACACTCAGGCGGCACCATGTCATGCTCAATCCCAAGAAATGTGTCTTTGGAGTTGAGTCTGGGAAATTTCTCGGATTTCTCATTAATCAGAGAGGAATAGAGGCGAACCCTGAGAAGGTGCAGGCGGTCATCGACATGCAGTCGCCTCGTACCGTCCGAGAGGTTCAGAAGTTAACAGGTTGTCTGGCGGCCTTGGGAAGATTTCTAAGTCGATCAGGCGACAAATGCCTGTACTTTTTCCAGGCAATTAAGAAAAAGGCAAGGTTTGAATGGGGGCCGGATGCTGAGGCGGCCTTCCAAAAATTGAAAGTTCACTTGCATTCCTTGCCGAGGCTGGTAAGCCCTTTGCCCAAAGAAGTACTCTACATGTACCTGGCCGTCTCAGATCATGCGTTAAGCGCTGTTCTTCTTGCTGAAAGAGACGGCTGTCAGCTCCCGGTCTACTTTGTCAGCCATGTGCTGAAAAATGCCGAGTTGAGGTATCCCTTAGTGGAGAAATTTGGTCTTGCGCTCTTCATGGCTGTTAAAAAATTAAAGCCCTACTTTTTGGCGCATGCAGTCGTCGTGTATACAGACCAACCTATCAAGCGGCCACTGACTGTCATGGAGTCGTCGGGCCGAATGATCAAATGGGCCATAGAAATACAGAGCCTCGAAGTTACCTTCGAGCCTAGAAAAGCAGTGAAGGGGCAAGCCTTTGCTGACTTTATTGTTGAGATGACTCGGCCCCCTGACTCTCAAGTTCCAGACCAAGTCTGGAGGGTATATGTGGATGGAAGCTCTACTTCAAATGGTTGTGGAGCAGGCGTCATATGCCAGTCGCCAGAGGGTGACAGATACGAGTATGCTTTACGCTTCAGTTTTCAGGCCTCAAACAATGAAGCAGAATATGAAGCTTTACTAGCTGGAATCCGCATGTGCAAGGCGGCAGAGGCTAGGAAAATAGACGCCTGTTCCGATTCACAATTGATAGTGAGTCAGTACAATGGCGAATATGAAGCAACCCATCCGGCCATGATCAAGTATTTACAGGCGGTCCGACAAGCGGTCGGCTCCCTTGAAGATTTCCATCTGATCCAAGTGCCGAGATCAGAAAATAACCAAGCGGATGCACTTTCAAAATTAGCATCATCCGCCTCCTGTGATACTCCTCGAACCGTTTTTTGGGAAGTAGTGGAGAAGAGAAGCATTGAGGGAGACTCTATTGGAATCTTAGACAGAAGCTCAACCTGGATGGATCCAATCAGGGCATATCTGACAAATGGTACCCTGCCGGATGATCATCAACAGGCGGCAGTGCTGAAAAAACGAGCCTCCAATTTTGAAATAATAAAGGGAGAACTTCACAAAAGGGGGTACCTCCAACCCTTCTTAAAATGTGTTACTCCAGAAAAGGGGCGAGAGATACTAGACGATCTTCACTCTGGTTACTGTGCTTCCCATATAGGTGGTAGGACGCTTGCTCAACGGGCAAGGCGGCAGAGCTACTTTTGGCCTACTTTAGAGGCAGATGCGATGGAGATGGTGAAAAAGTGTGACAAGTGTCAAAGGTTTGGCAAACTAATTCATCGTCCGGCTACTGACCTCACCACCATTCATAGCCCCCTACCGTTTGCTAAGTGGGGCATGGATATTCTGGGTCCATATACGCCTGCTACAGGCGGAAGAAGGTACATACTTGTGGCCGTCGACTACTTCACTAAATGGGTAGAGGCGGAGGCTGTTAAGGGAATCAAGACGAAGGATGTAATTTCATTCATTTGGAGAAATGTCATCACTCGGTTCGGGGTTCCCATGTCAATGGTTTTTGATAATGGTCCCCAATTTGAGACGCCTGTTCTCAAAAGCTGGTTGGGTGACCAAGGAATTGCACACTGCTTTACATCTGTCGGCCGTCCACAAGCAAACGGCCAGGTAGAAGCCTTTAATAAAATCATCTCAGACGGTCTGAAGAAAAAGATTGAACGAGCAGGCGGCCTATGGGCGGATGAACTACCACATGTTCTCTGGGCCATTAGGACGACTGAAAAAGGGGCGACTGGAGAAACTCCATTCCTCTTAACTTATGGTGCGGAAGCTGTTCTTCCAATAGAACACTACGAGCCGACTCTTCGAGTAATGTTATATGACGAGGAGGCAAACTGGGAAGCCATGCGCCAGGCATTAGACTCACTCCCTGAAAAGAGGGGCAATGCTGTCTTGCGCCATGAGATTTACCGCCTGAGAATGACTCGATCATACAACAGAAAAGTGCACAGGCCTCCACTAAAAGTGGGGGACTTTGTACTTAGGAAAATGGAAGCTGTTGGTAGGGCTAACGAGTCTGGCAAGCTAACTCCCAACTGGGAAGGCCCCTACCGAATATATGAAGAGGTTAGAGACGGTACCTACCGTCTGGAAACACCAAACGGCCAGCCGTTGCCTCGAACTTGGAACATAGATAATCTTAAGAAATATTTCTTTTGAAAAATGTAAAGTCAAGGACTACTTGAATAAAGCTTGCATTCTTACTATTCAAATTTGTATTAAGAGGGGCATGCCAACTGACAAACAGTCGGCTACTCTCCAAGTTTAAATTCATTTTTACTTTAAGAGGGGCATGCCAACTGACAAACAGTCGGCTACTCTCCATGTTTAAGAGGGGCACGCCGCTTGTTTCACTCAACCGGCTACCCTCACATAATCTAGTTCACCAAGAACTATCAAAAAACATGATCAGACCAAGCGTCAAGCCGTGATCAAAATATAAAAATTCAATTCGACCTGTCCCAACATTATAGCAGGCGTCCGACGGCATCCATCCGGATGAAATTCGTCGCAGAGAGCAGCTCCCTTTTGGGTGGAACATTGTTCTATAAACTAATCACACGGCACCTATACGACTGTCCCCAAGGGCAACCACGTAGCCGT
Organism: Chenopodium berlandieri; assembly: GCA_034703905.1. Classification (NCBI taxonomy): domain Eukaryota; kingdom Viridiplantae; phylum Streptophyta; class Magnoliopsida; order Caryophyllales; family Amaranthaceae; genus Chenopodium; species Chenopodium berlandieri. Next base: position 36,010,294 of record CM068284.1, read on the forward strand.
TTTTGAGACAAGGATAACTTTTATCACTAACCAAACTAGTGGTAACAGTTGACATCTGAGTCGGATGACCGCCTGTATTACTTGGGATAAATGCAGGTGGTACCTCTTGAGTTAATAGCCAACAAACATTGGCGAATCAAGGGGTCCAGCCGGCCTCTGCCGCCTGGTACCTCTACTACTCAATCTAGAATGAGGACAACAGAGTAACACCAACGTTAACTCATAGTCACTCTCTCAAACTTGGTATGGAACCTAAAAAGTTTGAGTAGACCACCTGTTTTTTTGGCAAACAAGGGCACTCAAACCACTATTCCTACTAGGTTTCCATTCGAGTTACCCACCGCTTGATACCTCTACTACTCAATCACTAGGCGACTAGGTAAGAGCCATATTTACTTAGTCACCCCTTAAAAATTTTAGTATGAAATTAAAAAGTTCATACAACACCTATTCACATTGATTATGATAGGAAACAGTCGTACTAGACTGCCTATAGCAAAAAAAAAAACACAAGTAAGAAAACCTTTTTCTACTTGGTTAATTTTACAAATGACAGGACCGCCTGCCTAAGGGTAATCCAGTCATAGACTGCCTAAAGTCTAGCCTACAAAATACAAGTAAGAAAACCCTTTCCTACTTGGTTAATTTTACAAATGACAGGACCGCCTGCCTAAAGGTAATCCAGTCTTTTAAACGGGTCGAATACCGATTGAATAAATGGCCGACTGATCGCCTAGTTTGGAAACAGACAACCAGTCGTCCAGGGGCATAGGCGGCGTGACTAACCATCCGTACCTGTCTACAATCGGCCATGCAAAACAGTCGGTACAGGGTACAATTCATTACCAAATATGCAATACTTAGACAAATTTCAAGCAAAATAAAATTGCATTAAGGAGATTAAAATATTCAGAACCCCGGCCCCCTGGCCGGGTAAATACAAGCAAACGGCACGCAGGCCGTGGAAAAAGACAAAAGCTTAAGAAGGGGGCAGATCTTCAACATTAGCATCTTCCGCCTGGTCAGCATTCTTCTTGCTGGACTCGGCCTCAGCTGCATCCTTCTTCGATGCCTTGCCCCCAAGTGGCACAAGCGCCACTATCGGCTGCTCCACCCCATCCAAGGCCTCCTCAAACGCCTCTTCCTCAGCAGCCGCCAAGATCTCTTGATTATAAGTATCAGAACACTGGCGGTACGTTTTTTCCCATGAGGCAAAGTCGGCACTAGGGAAGAGGCGGCTCCAGGTCATGCGCTGGATCTGGGAAGAGTCTTCCATCATCTCTCGGACGAGCTCTTTCTTCTCTTGCTCGGCCTTCTCCGAGAGCTCTTTAGTGAGACTCTTCTCCTGGGTCACCAGGCGTTCCTTTACGTTAGCCAAGGATTTCTCCATGGCTTCGTATGAGAGCATTTTTTGGCGGAGAGGTTTAAGCTCGGCCTTGAGATTGGAGACGGTCGCCTCCAGCTTGCTGTTCCTCTTCTTGGCCGCCTCTAACTGAGCCCGGACAGCGGCGGTAGCCTGCGCCTGATAATAAAGAATATCAATTGTCAGAACTTCATTTTGGGCAATTTGAAACATTGCCTTATCACAGTTAGAGGCGGCCATAGCTTTTGCAGCCTTTACCTCTTTATTCTTCCGATCAAGCGGCTTGCGAAGGCCGTTTACTCGGAGCAGGGCCTAAGTAAAGAGAAAACATGCGTCAGTTTCCAAGAAAAAAGATAACAGGCGTCCTGAAATTCAAATACTAAAAAAAAATGCTAAGTATACCTCAGCAAGGACCCCTGCAATCCCATCAAGGTCAAGGGTGCCGACACCCCTGACCGCCTCCCTTTCAGCCGGCTCCCTTGAAGATTTCCATCTGATCCAAGTGCCGAGATCAGAAAATAACCAAGCAGTCGGCTACTCTCTATGTTTAATTTAAGAGGGGCACGCCGCTTGTTTCACTCAATCGGCTACCCTCACATAATACAGTTCACCAAGAACTATCAAAAACACATGATCAGACCAGGCATCAAGCCAACTGATCAAATTATAAAAATTCAATTCGACTTGTCCCAACATTATAGCAGGCGTCCGACGGCATCCATCCGGATGAAATTCGTCGCAGAGAGCAGCTCCCTTTTGGGTGGAACATTGTTCTATAAAATCATTACACGGCACCTATACGACTGTCTAAACACGACAACCACGTAGCCGTTCCCCGGACAAGGATATCTCACTTAAACTGACTAATAATGTCAAGCAAGTGTTCGCAATAACCATCCGGGTCATCTGACCGACTGAACTACTTGGGATAAGAACAGTTGGTATTTTATGAGTTAATAGCCAACAAACATTGGCGAATAAAGGGGAACAACCGGTACCCACCGCTTGATACCTCTACTACTCATCACTCGGCGACTAGGTAACAGTCATATTTACTTGGTCACCCCTTAAAAATTTTTAAGTATGAAATTTAAAAGTTCATACAACACCTATTCAAACTGATTATGATAGGAAACAGTCGTCCTAGACTGCCTATAGCTTAAAAAACTCAAGTAAGAAAACCTTTTCCTACTTGGTTAATTTTACAAATGACAGGACCGCCTGCCTAAGGTGATCCAGTCTTAAACAAATCGAATACCGATTGGATAAATGGTTGACTGATCGCCTAACATGGAAACAGACAACCAGTCGTCCAGGGGCATAGGCGGCGTGATTAACCATCCGTACCTGTCACTAATCATTTGTACCTGTCTACAATCGGCCATGCAAAACAGTCGGTATAGTGTACAATTCATTACCAAATATTCAATACTTAGACAAATTTGAAGAGCAAAACAAAAATTCATTAAAAAGAGGTTTCCTTAAAAAGAAGCCAAAATATTCAGAACCCCGCCCCCCTGGCCGGGTAAATACAAACAAACGGCACGCAGGCCGTGAAAAGAAGACTTTAAGCTTAAGAAGGGGGCAGGTCTTCAACAGTAGCAGCTGCCGCCTGGTCAGCATTCTTCTTGCTGGACTCGGCTTCAGCTGCATCCTTCTTCGATGCTTTACCCCCAAGCGGCACAAGCGCCACCACCGGCTGCTCCCGCATCTCCAAGGCCTCCTCAAACGCCTCGTCCTCAGCAGCCGCCAGGATCTCTTGATTATATGTATCAGAACACTGGCGGTACGTTTTTTCCCATGAGGCAAAGTCGGCACTGGGGAAGAGGCGGCTCCAGGTCATGCGCTGGATCTGAGAAGAGTCTTCCATCATCTCTCGGACGAGCTCTTTCTTCTCTTGCTCGGCCTTCTCCGAGAGCTCCTTAGTGAGACTCTTCTCCTGGGTTACCAGGCGTTCCTTTACGTTAGCCAAGGATTTCTCCAAGGCTTCGTATGAGAGCATCTTTTGGCGGAGAGGTTTAAGCTCGGCCTTGAGGTTGGTGACGGTCGCCTCCAGCTCGCTGTTCCTCTTCTGGGCCGCCTCTAACTGAGCCCGGACAGCGGCGGTAGCCTGCGCCTGATAATAAAGAATATCAATTGTCAGAACTTCATTTTGGGTAATTTGAAACATTGCCTTATCAAAGTCAGAGGCGGCCATAGCTTTAGCAGCCTTTACCTCTTTGTTCTTCCAATCAAGCGGCTTGCGAAGGCCATTCACTCGGAGCAGGGCCTAAGTAAAGAGAAAACAGGCGTCAGTTTCCAAGCAAAAAAGATAAAGGCGTCCTGGAATTCAAATACTCTAAAAATGCTAAGTATACCTCAGCAAGGACCCCTGCAATCCCATCTAGGTCAAGGGTGCCGACACCCCTGACCGCCTCCCTTTCAGATGGAGGAACTGCCTTGATCATCGACTTGGCTACCTCAACCAAGTCAGGCTCCTGAGGGCCGGCTGCATCAAGCATAAAAAAGCAGATTAGACCTAGTCAAGAAGGAAACAAGTCTAAAAAAATTTCAAGGACAATTCCATACTTCTAGGCGGCCCCGCTGGAGCTTTAGAAGGAGTGGCCGGCTGTTTCTCAGCCGCCACCTGTTTCCTGGAAGAACCAGGAGAGCTTGCAACAGTCGTCCTCCGGGGCCTTGGAGTCCGGCTGTTGTGAGGAAGAAGCTCTTGGAGTGCCCGACTAAAAAAAAAAAAAAAAAAAAAAAAAAAAAAAAAAAAAAAAAAAGAAGAGAAGTTAGTATATGCATATACAACTCCAAAAAGAGGAAGAGGTTCGAAGCCCACCAAGGGTGCCCCCTTGTTGGGGGAGTCGGTAGAAGACTGCTGCATGATAGAGGCCCGCAACATGACCGCCGCAGTCTTGGATGCTGTGATTTTACTCATGGCGTCAGCTGCAAAAAACAAACAGCAAAATTAGTAAAAGTCCCAAGTAAACAAAGCGTGGAAAAAACAGAGTATTCGACAGGCCGGCTACCTCTAGAGCACCGACTGCTGAGGCCACAGGTGGCCAAGAAGTACTCGTCATAGAGCCACTTGAAGCTCGGGACGCAGTGTAGGGGTACTTGCTCTCGTACCCCTGAAGTAGAGTTCACCCTAGACTCTACTTTGAAGAGTCCTTTGTCTAGGATCTCTTTTTTAGCCTTTGGGGGTACAGGCGGCATGCTTCGGCCGCCTGCAAGGAGAGGCGGATTCCTATTCCACCTGTTAAAGCGTTTGTTCAGCTCTATGTCTGAACTCTCAATAATAAGGAAGGTGTTCCGCCAATCCTTCCACTTGTTCGCCTTACCTCTCGTCATGAGGTAGCCCCTGTGGCTCGTCAATTGATACCAGCCGGTACCACCAAACTTAGTGGTCCGGCTGAGGTAGTTCATGTGGGCGAAAGCCTCAAAGCTTGGCTCCACCCCGTACATTTCGCACCCGGCCACATAGCCGAGTACGTTGACCCAAGAGTTGGGGGCTAGTTGCCATAACCCCAAATCATACCCGTCCAAAATCTGCTTAACAGCCGGATGTAATGGGAAGCGAAGTCCAGCCTTGATGGCCGCCACATAGCAGCCAAAACAGGCGCCATCGTAGCTGGTACCAGCCGGCCAGACGACTGTGTCCTCTGGATCCGGCACGAACAGTAGAAATCCGGGGCCCATCTTGTGGTTAGCGATAAAGCTCTCCACTTTGTCTTGCATGGCCGTGATCCGGCCCCGGGGTACCGTGCAGTAGTAGGGGGTGTTTTCCTCTCGATAAGAGGCGGATGGTTCCGCCCAATTATCCCCCTTCTCAACTGCATGAGAAAGCCTCGCCTCTTGAAGGCGGCTGTTTCTTTCTTCTGTGCCTGGAGAAGTGTGCCAGAAGAACTGGACTCGGACTTGTCCTCTGACGAGTCCGAAGAGGACGACTCCTTCCCTCTTCCAGAGGGGCCCGCCTCCTCTCCTTTAGAGGGAGCAGGAGAAAATGTAGACATGTCCACTGTAAAATGGGAAGGGACCACCTTGACCCCTCCCTCAGAACTGTCGGCTTGACAGCCGCTTTGCTTCACTTCTACATCTGGCGCCTGGTCAGATGTTTCACTAATTGGCACCCTTTGGGAGGAGCCGTCTGAGTTTGAGATCCTAGCAGTCTTTTTTGTTCTGGCCATCACGTTCTGCATAGACACAGATACAGTCGGACTTTGTATAAAGGGCAAAGATGGGTCCAGAAAAGGGCAGGCGGCACTCCTAGTCCTAGATTCAGCCGTCCCCGGTGACCGGCTGATCACTAACTTAGGTCGTGTCGTGTGCTTCCATGGTGCCATTTCAAAAAATAATAATAAAGAAAAAATTAAGAGTAAGAGAACCGACGGTTACCTGAACGAGTGACGATTGATGAAATTCTGAAATCCTTTGCAAACGGCTTGTCAAAACAGGCGGTAGGCAGAAAAAGTCCAAAGTGTCAGAGCAAGTTCAGGGGTCCGAATGTTCTCTCACAAAGTTCTCAAATGTGAAAATGACCGAAGTCAGCACTCCCTTATATAGGCAGAGTGAGAAGGCGAAGGGTCACTTCCAAATTCAAAATTTGGGCGGGAAAATCTCTCGGCCATTTGCAAGGTGACACCTGTAGCAGGCCGTCGCCTGTCACCATGCGACACCTGTCACAGGCGACACGTGACCAGTCACGTGCCACCTGTGAGGGGCAAATGATTAGGGGATTTTTATCCACCAATCACCGTTTGACAAGTGGACCAACCAGGTTCCGCCACGTGTCCTTCACGTAGGCCAATAGGAGCCTGCCACGTATCAATCACTGATACGTCCTCTACGGACCAATTGAGACACGCCACGTGTCCTTCTCATGACACATGGGAAAATCAGTCAACAAGGCCCAATCCTGTTTAGAGGCCCAGTCAGCCCTAGGTTTACCCTAAACCTAGAGAGTGGCACGCTTCCCGAGGTTATAAATACCCCTCTTAATCCTCATTAAGAGGAGGAACACGAAAAAACACACGGATTACGCATTAAACACTCTCACCTAGAGAGACCAAACCACTTTAATTTCCGCATTAATTACTCCTTAATCAGGTACTAACTTGACCGTTGGAGGCGGAGCTCCCACCACCAGGAGTCTCCGTTGTTTGGCAGGTACAGGCGTCCGGTTCCAGTCTCGGTGTTGTAACTCTCCCGCAGGACATCAGAAAACCCCGAAACACATGGTACACTGTTTCCACCTTGGCCCAGTTTTTGATGAGTTTGGACAAGGTGTCCAAGTGTTCCGGGTGGAAAGACAAGTTTTATTTAATTTCTTCACCAACCCTGAGACACAATCGGACACTACGCCGGTACAATCAGGAACCGGATCTTCTGGGCAGGAAATGCCCTCTCCCGGCGCTCTTTACAAGGGCCCGGGAGCAAATAATGGAGTCGGGTTTCTTTAAAACCACTACTGAGCCTTTGGGGGATGGGATACACATCATTCTTCCAAAATACTAGATCCCTCACCTGGACTACTTCAAGGATGAATGCTTTCTGTCCGCCTGTGGGTTAAGCCCCATGTTTCCCAAGGGTAGATCCACTTGCATCAGGCATTTCTGTAGTTTTTAGTATGTACTGTAAACCTTTTGATTTTTCTAACTTTTATTTTCTCCTTGCAGCCGACGCCTTGAAAATGTTTAACCCAGCCAAAACTCCGGCTAAGTCAGCAGCGCAACTGCGCAAGGAAAGCGCGCTCTCAAAGAGAGCGGCCGATGAGGCCAAGGAGGCCAAGAAATGCAAGGTAAGACCGCCTGATGTGAATTATTGATCCGAAAATCAACAAAACACAAGGGATATGTTTAAGTCTAATTCTATACAGGAAATCCACCAAGAATTAAACAAAAACTAAGATTAATCAATTAAGAATCCACCTAATTAATTAATCCAAACGAATGTTGTAACTAAAACAAGCAAAATAGCAATTGATCGCAATCAACAAAAACTCAAGTATGCAACTTAAGAAATAAATCTGAATATTAATCTCTATCTTTATTCGTGTGTTTTACAACCCTATTTATAAGACTTAGTTTACCTAGGAAGATTAGGACAAGTTCCTAATTCAATCCTAATTAAACTAGAATTCTAACTTGCTTGAAGAGCAAGCACCTTGGCGCACAAGCATACACCAAACTCCTTGGAGAACAAGCACACGCCTAAACTGATTTATTTTGCTAACTAACTGATTTTTAAAGCAACTAAATAAATAAATAAATAAAAATTAAGAACTAAATAAAGATTAAAGATCCTAATGCTTGAACCAAGAAAAACCCTTTCAAGTGAAAGGTAAAAACTTGTAAGCAAAATCTAAGTAAAGAAAATTCAAGAAAGTTCAAGAAAGTGAACTAGACTCCAAGAAAAACCACTAAGAAAACCGTGGCTTTGCTTTGATATCCAAGAAAGTGTCCATGCAATGCTTGGCTTGAATCAATGTTTAGGGATAAACTATCTTGATCCATGATAAGAAAATCTTCGAAGTTCTCCATGCTTAGACTTGCATCACCGCCTGACTTTAGTTTTTTCTTTACATTTCTTGCAAAGGTATTTTGCCGGTTGGGTACATTTACCTCTTAATTTGCAGGACAATGCTAAACGCGTTCCACGCTCCATCTCCAAGCTTTTTAAAAGGTAAGGGGAGGATCTGGAAAAGACCCCGACTGCAAAGACCGCCCGGAAGGACCCCCCAATCAACCTCTAATGTAACCCGGGTCGTCCCATAACAAGAGGTAAATCTCCTTCTACAATGAAAATTCTAAGTGAAAGCTCTGAACGCTCGCAGAAGAATGTGCAGGATGTCTCTACGGCATCGAAGGGTGGCCAGCCATCTATTGTCGCAGCCGATGCGGCAACAACTAGGGAGGAGGAGATTCCTACGCCCCATCCGAAGACCCAAGGTAAGGGTAAGATTAAAATACCTTGGCCACTTGTCTTCATGAGAGTCAAGACTAAGGTAGACCCCTCAGGGGGTTCAGTCAGCAGCCGGCAACGGATAAATGCCAACTATGCTGCATCCTTCTCACTAAATACTTCTACTTCTTTTGGTGCAGATATTTTATCCGACAAGCCGAATCTTGTGGGGTTTGCCAAACGGATGGTGAGGACCCTCTCCCGGTCGGAGAAAAATTCCATACCTGATCTGTAGGTAGTGGAGTTTGACCGGATAATGGGCCAACTGGCTAAGGTAAAGAATCCTCAACTTAATTCTGATATTTTTTCTTCATTTTTTACTAAGTATTTCATAATCCGGCTTCTCTTTTTCTCAGGTAATGCTGAGGGTGGATGGGCTCCGAGGCCCCTTCAGGGGGAAGCAAGAAGAGGTAAATGACGCCAAACGGAGGGCCGTTGAAAACCTCAACTCTGATGAATATGCTAATTATATGTGTGATTTAGAGATTAAAGGAGTAGAGTTGAAACGGGAGGAGCTGATCCGGAGCTTGGCGGCTGTGAATGATGAAGCCACCAGCCGGGCTAATTACCTTGTGCAAAAACTGAAGGATGCTAAATCTGAGCTCAAGGCATTATAAGACGCTGACAAGGAGAACACAAAGCTCCGGGCAGACGTCAAATGCCTAGGGGTGGAGATCGTCAATCTGCGGAACCAGCAGGCAGATGAGATTGCCAAGGAGCAGACCTGGTTGAGTGAGGAGAATGAGCGAGACAATGCTTCCTGCCCGAAGATAGCATGGGGGCTCCTCTATCCGGATGTGGACTTTGAAGTCTACAAACTTAGGTATGATTACCCCACTGTAGTGTATGATGCCCAAGTGCTGGGAGAGGCAGCTCCGCCTCGCTTCAAGGAATGGGCTGCAGGTCTGGGATACGAAGTCTCAGATAATGAGGAGGAGCCGGCGAAGGATGAGCAAAATGAAGGCAACTAGCCTCACGTGACTGATAACCAATCAAAAGCCCTCCCAACCGGTCATAACTAGCCGGAGCATCTTCCATCTTAGCCTTAGGCAAGCCTCCCCAAATTCAGCGGCAATATGCCAAGTTCTTTCTTTTCCGGCTTGTAAGCCGAGTATGTTGTATCTTTACCAACTGTGGAGTTAGGTAAACAATTTGTTTCTTTTGCTTCTTCACCGGATGTGATTCCGATTAACAATTATTCTGGCCTTTGTGCCATTTTCGATATTAATGAAGTAATCCGACTCAGTCGGTTGTTTATATATGTTTGTGTTGTAATTTTTTCAGTTTGAATTTTGCGTATATACTACAATTCTTTAATATTTTGCCTAACTTAAAAAAGCATGCGGAAATTTGTAATCTGGCTACTCTTGCCCCTGGACAGCTGTGTGGTTGGTTTTATTTCAAATTGATTGATTGGCTTGAAAACACTTGATACTTGGAGAAGTATGAGGTGTTTTTAGGCCAATCAATCACAATGGTGATTGCCCCAAACCAAGTGCACAGCAGGCCACTAGAACGGGTGCTTCTAGCCTCATACCTAGGCGGTAATATTCCGTCTAGGATTATTGCATAGCCATTACACAAACTCTTTTGCCCCAATTGGGAGAGAGAGTGCAACTTTGGAATAAATAATCTAAGTAAAAACTTCAGTCGGTAACCGACTTATGCCTCAGGGCATCCGGTATTCGGAAACTTAATCGTTCTCGTAGATTATTCTTGTCAGGCAGCTATGAGTTGACCAATTTGGTCGTTTAATCTTTGTCGTCTGCAAAGGTACGTAGAACTGACAAAGAGTCTACTCTCTGCGACGATTACACCAAGAGGGGTGTCGCCGGATGCCATTGTCCATGTTGGGACATGCGGTTTTATAAAATAAGCAACCATCCGGCCATTGGCCTTTGGTCTTGTTTGAGATCGCTTGTATAGCCGCTAAGAATTTTTGTGCTTAGTTTTTTTTTTTTTCAATCTAGTTATTGGCCACGTGTTATTATAACATTGAGTTTACACTAAGTGTCAAACTTAGTTGGTTAAACAAATAGTCCGTCTGAGTATTACCCAGGCGGACAAGTAATTGCAAAGATAACAAAACAGTTTTGAAAAATAGGCCTAATTTCTCATTAATAGACTCTTTGTTTACAAAAATTTACATTTCTCAGAAGTAGTACTTTTTTAAGTTATCTACATTCCAAGTTCGAGGTAGGCGTCTGCCGTCTGGGGTTTTAAGAAGGTAGGTGCCATTCCTGACTTCTTCATAGATCCAGTAGGGGCCTTCCCAATTGGGGGTTAGCTTTCCAGACTCATTGGCCCTACCGGTTGCTTCCATTTTTTGTAACACAAAGTCGCCAACTTTCAAAGGGCGCTTGTGTACTTTCTTGTTGTAGGCTCTTGTCATTCTCAGACGCTATATCTCATGGCGCAGGGCAACATTGCCCCTGCGTTCCGGGAGGGAGTCCAATGCCAACCGCATGGCCTCCCAATTTACCTCTTCATCATAAAGCATGACTATGAGAGTCGGCTCGTAATTTTCAATGAGCAAGACGGCTTTAGCACCGTACACCATAAGAAATGGGGTTTCACCGGTTGCCCCTTTGGCAGTTGTCCGGATGGCCCATAGGACATTAATCAGCTCTTCTGCCCAAAAGTCACCGGCTCTTTCAATTTTCTTTTTTATGCCGTCTGAGATAAGCTTGTTGAAGGCGTTTCAAACTGAGGGCCATAATCAAACACCATAGACATAGGTACCCCAAACCGGGTGATGATGTTCTTCCAAATGAAAGAGATGACATCCTTTGTCTTGATGTTCTTGACCGGCTCAACCTCTACCCATTTGGTAAAGTAATCCACAGCCACCAAAATATAATGCTTTCCGCCTGGTTCAAGCGTATAAGGACCTAAAATATCCATTCCCCACTTAGAAACGAGACTAAGCTGTGGATTGCCGTGAGATCAATAGCTAGGCGGTGGATAATTTTGTCAAACCTCTGGCATTTGTCACACCTCTTCACCAACTCTTTAGCATCTGCTTCAAGAGTAGGCCAAAAGTAATGCCGCCTGGCTCTGACGGCTAGGGATCTTCCGCCTATATGAGAGGCGCAGTATCATGCATGCAATTCCTCGAGAACTTCTTTACCCATCTCTAGGGTAATGCACTTTAAGAGAGGTTTAAGTAAACCTGCCTTGAAGAGCTCTCCATTTCTCATCTCGAAGTTTGCTTCTCGCTTCTTCATGACGCTGCTCCTGTGGAGAATCAGGAAGTGTGTCGTCTGTTAAATATGCCCGGATGCCATCCATCCAGGTAGAGCTTCGGTCCAAGATTCCAATGGGCTCTTCATATATACTTCTTTTTTCCAAAACTTCCCAAAAGACTGACCGAGGCGTATCACAGCAGGCGGAAGATGCCAATTTAGACTATGCATCCACCTGATTGTTATCTGACCTGGGCACTTGACTCAGACGGAATACTTTAAGAGCCCCGACCTCTTCTTTAACTGCCTGAAGATACTTCATCATAGCCGGATGAGTTGCCTCATATTTTCCCTCATATTGGCTTACGACCAACTGTGAATCAGAGTAGGTGTCAATTTTTGTTGCCCCTGCTGCCTTACACATGCGGATTCCGGCTAGCAGGGCTTCATATTCTGCCTCGTTATTTGAGGCTTGAAACTTAAACTGCAGTGCATATTCAAATCTATCCCCTTCAGGGGAATCATATATAATTCCTGCACCGCAGCCGTTCTTCGTCGAGCTCCCGTCTACATACACTTTCCAAACCTGATCAATGTTATCCGGTGGTAATGGTCGTGTCATTTCAACAATGAAGTCGGCAAATGCCTGACCTTTCACTGCCTTTCTGGGTTCAAAAGTGATTTCAAGACTTTGCATTTCAATAGCCCATTTCAACATTCTGCCGGATGACTCCAACGTAGACATTGGCCACTTGAGGGGCTGATCGATGTAAATTACAACCGGATGAGCCAGAAAGTACGGCTTCAATTTCTTAATTGCCATGTATAGAACAAGGCCAAATTTTTCAACCATGGGGTACTAGAGTTCAGTATTTTTTAGCACATGGCTAATGAAATAGACCGTGAGCTGGATGCCGTCTCTCTCAGCAGGGAGAACAACATTGAGAGCATGATCTGAGACGGCTAGGTACATGTATAATGCCTCTTTAGGCAGAGGGCTAACAAGCCTTTGCAAAGAGTGCAAGTGTTCTTTCAGCTTTTGAAAGGCCGCCTCAGCATCATCCCCCCATTCAAATCTGGTCTTCTTCCTGATTGCTTGGAAGAAGTAAAGGCATTTGTCACCTGACCGGCTGAGGAACCTCCCCAATGCCACCAGGAAATCGGTTAGCCTATGTACTTCCTTAAAAGTGCGGGGTGACTTCATGTCAATCACCGCATGTACCTTATCAGGGTTAGCCACTGACCCGAGTTCTTCTTATTAGTGCCTTTGGACTTAGAAATGTAGGACTTTAACATCCCCTTGTTAGCCAGACATTCCAATGCCCGTTGAAGGCTGAAGCGGTCGTTGGTGTCATGGCCAACCTCCTCATGGTATTGGCAGAATTTATTTCTGTTCCTTGATTGAATGGAACTTTTCACTTCGGCTTCTCTAGAGACAGCTGGTCCTTGATCTCCATGAGGATGGAGTTGTAATCTTTGTTAAACTCATACCTAGGAACGTACGGTTTAAATTCTTTCTTTTTCTTCTAGGGCGGCTAGTCAAATTCACTAACCGCCTAGACTTCTTTTCTCTTTTTGCTCTCATCTTTTTTCTTGGCCAGCTGTCTTTCTGCCAGTCAGACTTCTTGAAGTCCGACTGGCTACCAGGGGAGTAGAGGTCGGTTGCTTTAATATAGCTTTCCGCCTCCCTTAGGGCCGCCTGTAAAGTAAAAGTCCCTTTTCTGACTAGGTCGAACTTAAAGGTTGACCCGTCTCTCAGACCCCTAAAGAAGTCTATAAAAGCTACCTCGTCAGACAGTCCTTGAATCTTGATGTGATTTTTAGTCCGAAAACTAAGCCTCACAAAGATATGAATCTAACCTAATTCTATACAGAAAATTCACCAAGAATTAAGCAAGAAACTTAGATTAATTAATCAAGAATCCACCTAATTAATCAACCTAGATGATTGTTTTAACTAAAACAAACAAAACAGCAAATTGGAATCCACCAATCAAGAATTTAAGTAATCCAACTTAAACAAAAGCAATAAGAATTATTATTAAGAATGTATGATTAAACTTGTATATTATTCAAGATTACAACCCTATATTTATAGACTCAATCAACTATCCTAATCCCACTTGAATTAGAATTCTAATCCCCTAAAAAAAACCCACGGATTGCATAACTTAATCAAGTTTAGATAACTTTGATTTTAGTTATTTAATCCTATTTAAACTCTAACTACTCTTAAGATAAAACTTGCCTATTTTATCCTAACTCAAGCTTGCACTCCAAGCTATTATTCACGCCTACTAGACTAAAAACAATTCCTAATCAACTTAGGAACTCACTTTGCTAAAAACAAATCCTAATCAACTTAGAAACTTGCTTAGCTAAAACTAGTCCTAATCAATCTAGGAACTTATTAAGCTAAAACAATTCCTAATGCAATTAGAAATCCTAAGTGCTTGAAACAAGAAAAACCCTTTCAAGTGAAAGGTAAAAACTTGTAAGCAAAAACCTAAGTAAAGACTCACAAAATAAAACTAAGAAAAAGAAATCATTCTTTTCATATCTCCGCCTGAACACCACTTCACGCGCCACCACTTGTGACACGCGCCACACCACCTTGTGGCTGGGCTCAGTCCGGTGCCGGAAGGCAGGCGCGTGGGAAACATCTCGGCGCGTGGCCGCCTGTATCGTCGCCGGAAGTGAACTGCGTAACTTCTTCGTTCTTGGAAATCATGCTTCTTTCTTTCCAATTTAAGCTATTGAACCTTTCCTTGATTATTTCCTTGTTTGGGTAGCCTATAATGGAGTTGTTTAGACCATCTAAAAGTACATTAGATCTTTCAAAAGAATTAGCTTCTTGATTCGCATCATCCTCCTCTTCTTCAAAAGAATTTGCCCTCAAATTTACTTCATCAAAACAAGTAAAAAGGTTTTCAATAGTATATGTAGAATCTTCATCACCGCTTTCAGTAGACAAGTCTTCTTGGCACTCACCATCTTCATAATTGTCATCTTCTTTAGCAAGAAAACATGTCTTAGGTCCTCTATCGATTTCTTCCTTGAATACTTTTTCTCTTAGAAACAAACTTGAACTACGAGTAACATTTGAGCACTTATTCTGTCCTTTATGAGATAAAGGATGTAGACTTAAACGTTTGTTACCAACCTCCACGGAATACACATTAGTCCTTCCATTAAATTTCACAAATCTATCATATTGCCAAGGACGGCCTAATAATATATGACATGCATCCATAGGACAGACATCACATAAAACTTTATCATGAAATTTACCAATTGAAAAGGATATTAGCGCTTGCTTGTTGACCTTGACATCACTTGTGTTGTTAAGCCAATGAAGCTTGTATGGTTGTGGATGCTCGGTGACTGGCCACTCCAACTTATCAATCAAGATTGTAGACACCACATTAGTGCAACTTCCCGTGTCTATGATTACATCACACAATCTATCCTTCACCTTGCACCTTGTATGGAAAATCTTCTCTCTTTGATTGCCCTCCATAGGTGTAGGTTTCGAATGCAGTGTTCTTCTTAGGACCAAACTTTGACCTTGATGTTCGGCCTCTACTTCTTCCAAGAGCTCCTCCTCTTCTTCTTCAAGGTTTTCTTGATCCTTTTCAACGTCACTACCTTGCTCACACAAAGTCTTTTCTTGCTCCCATTCTTGTGCAGTCATGACCCTTTTTGAAGGACAATCACTTGCAATGTGACCAACACTACCACACTTAAAGCACTTCCTTCCTTCCACAAATTTCTTGTTAGTTTCGAATTTAGGTTTAGAATCCTTGTAATTCGAACTTGAACTACCCTTTTCCACATTAGCTTTCTCAAAAGGTTTTGAGAATCCTTTTATAAACGGTTTAGAGAATGAGCTTTTCTTCCCTTTTAATTGTTTTTCAACTTTGATAGCCATTTTACACACATCCTCAAAAGACCAATATTGTTGTAATTCAACTTTTTCAGCAATATTATCATTCAATCCCGAAATAAATCTAGCAATCTTATGTTCAACAATCTCTTCTAAACCACATAGCATGCATAACTTCTCAAATTCAACAATATAATTCTCAACAGTCATAGAATTTTGTTTAAAAGTTTGCATCTTCAGATAGATATCTTGAATATAATCACTAGGAACGAACCTCTTTTTCATGTGCTTCTTGAGTTGCTCCCAAGTTGTGATTTTGTTACGCCCTTCCTTATGCCTCTTCTTTTTCAAACTATCATACCAAAGACTAGCATAACCAGTGAGCTTCAACTCCGCAAGTTTACACTTCTTTCTTTCATCATACTCCTTGTAATCAAAGAGTGTTTCGGCCCTTCTAATCCATTCAAAATATTTCTCTGGTTCATTCATACTCCCATTGAATTCGGGAAGGTCTAACCTAAGGTTTCTATCATCATCTTTAGGTCTATCCCTTCTCCTAGGTCTAGGTGAATCATCACTTGATGAATAATTCTTTCGTGACCTCCTAGGGTTTCTCCTTGGTTGTTCTTCCTCACTTGAACTAGAATTAGGGTTAGAATCACCCCTCTTTGAAGAAGATCCATCACGAGTATCAAGTCTCTTCAATACCTCCTCCAACCTTGCTGCCAACTCGGTGATTTGCCTATCTCTTCTAAGATTTTGCGCTTGTTCTAAGGTTAAACCCCTTGGAACTTGTGGAACCTCTTCTTTACTCATGATTCCTACACAACCAAGTTAGTCTATGCAAAAATCTTGATTAAAAGATAAAATCTTGATGGAATCTTGAAGCAAACAACAACCGGACTCCCAACCCGTATTCCAGTGAAACAACACCAAAAGTTTAAGGCTGTACAGAGTTAGTTACTCAACCAAATGCTACGAAATTTTAGGTGACAATAGCTAGACGTTTTTCGAGTCTAATAAAAAAAGAATCACTTAAAAATTCCAAGCCAAACGTTACCAGTTTAAATTCTACCGAAACTGTGCTCTGATACCAAGATGATGTGATTTTTAGTCCGAAAACTAAGCCTCACAAAGATATGAATCTAACCTAATTCTATACAGAAAATTCACCAAGAATTAAGCAAGAAACTTAGATTAATTAATCAAGAATCCACCTAATTAATCAACCTAGATGATTGTTTTAACTAAAACAAACAAAACAGCAAATTGGAATCCACCAATCAAGAATTTAAGTAATCCAACTTAAACAAAAGCAATAAGAATTATTATTAAGAATGTATGATTAAACTTGTATATTATTCAAGATTACAACCCTATATTTATAGACTCAATCAACTATCCTAATCCCACTTGAATTAGAATTCTAATCCCCTAAAAAAAACCCACGGATTGCATAACTTAATCAAGTTTAGATAACTTTGATTTTAGTTATTTAATCCTATTTAAACTCTAACTACTCTTAAGATAAAACTTGCCTATTTTATCCTAACTCAAGCTTGCACTCCAAGCTATTATTCACGCCTACTAGACTAAAAACAATTCCTAATCAACTTAGGAACTCACTTTGCTAAAAACAAATCCTAATCAACTTAGAAACTTGCTTAGCTAAAACTAGTCCTAATCAATCTAGGAACTTATTAAGCTAAAACAATTCCTAATGCAATTAGAAATCCTAAGTGCTTGAAACAAGAAAAACCCTTTCAAGTGAAAGGTAAAAACTTGTAAGCAAAAACCTAAGTAAAGACTCACAAAATAAAACTAAGAAAAAGAAATCATTCTTTTCATATCTCCGCCTGAACACCACTTCACGCGCCACCACTTGTGACACGCGCCACACCACCTTGTGGCTGGGCTCAGTCCGGTGCCGGAAGGCAGGCGCGTGGGAAACATCTCGGCGCGTGGCCGCCTGTATCGTCGCCGGAAGTGAACTGCGTAACTTCTTCGTTCTTGGAAATCATGCTTCTTTCTTTCCAATTTAAGCTATTGAACCTTTCCTTGATTATTTCCTTGTTTGGGTAGCCTATAATGGAGTTGTTTAGACCATCTAAAAGTACATTAGATCTTTCAAAAGAATTAGCTTCTTGATTCGCATCAAATCTGAATTCTGATAGGATTGAACCGCCTGACATATGAGCGCAGTCCTTCTCTCTTTCCCTGCTTAATGGTGCTCAAGTCAAGACTTGTTTTCTTCCAGGGATGTTCATTGTGAAGTTGGAAGCAAACAGGAAGGCAAGCTTCCAGAAACTATCGATGGACTCGGCTGGCAAGTTGCCAAACCATTCTTGGGCAATGCCCTTCAATGTAGCCGGACCAATCTTTGTGACATTTTTGCCTTTGAAGTGGAAGAGATGCCAGGCGTCAGCCCAGATCTTGCTGTCCACAAACTCACCGTGGATACTAAAAAGAAGCCCATTTGGCAAAAGAAAAGAAATCACGGCGAAGAAAGAAGTCAGGCGGCAGTTGCCGAAGTATAAAAGCTGCTGGATGCTGGGTTCATTCGGCCATGCAATTTCCCCGACTGGGTGGCGAATGTTGTGCTTGTAAAGAAGTCGAATGGTACCTGGCGTTTGTGTGTTGATTACACAGACCTCAACAAGACATGTCCCAAGGACAATTATCCGCTTCCAAAGATCGACAGTCTGGTCGATTCAACAGCCGAGCATGCCTTGATGAGTTTCATGGATGCCTACACCGGCTTCCATCAGATACCCCTATGGAAAAAAGATCAAGAGAAGATGGCCTTCGTCACTGATTAGGGGTTATTCTGTTACACTATGGTGCCGTTTGGCTTGAAAAATGCGCCGGCTACATTCCAACGGATGATTAATACGGTCTTCATTAATCAAATTGGGAGGAATGTGGAGGCGTACATTGATGACATGATAGTCAAATCCAAGAAGTAGGCGGATCACCTTGCGGATCTCCGAGAAACCTTCCCCACACTCAGGCAGCATAAGGTAATGTTAAATCCTAAGAAATGCGTCTTTGGTGTTGAGTCTGGGAAGTTTCTCGGATTCCTGATTGATCAAAGAGGGATAGAGGCTAACCCTAAGAAGATAAAGGCGGTGATTGACATGAAGTCACCCCGCACTGTTAAGGAAGTACAGAGGCTAATCGGTTGCTTGGCAGCACTGGGGAGGTTCTTCAGCCGGTCAGGTGACAAATGCCTTTACTTCTTCCAAGCAATCAAGAAGAAAACCAGATTTGGATGGGGAGATGATGCTGAGGCGTCCTTTCAAAAGCTGAAAGAACACTTACACTCTTTGCCAAGTCTTATTATCCCTCTGCCCAAAGAGACGTTATACATGTACCTAGCCGTCTCAAATCATGCTCTCACTGCTGTTCTCCTTGCTGAGAGAGATGACATCCAACTCCCGGTCTATTTCATTAGCCATGTGCTAAAAAATGCTGAACTTCGGTACCCCATGGTTGAAAAATTTAGCCTTGCTCTATACATGGAATTCAAGAAATTGAAGCTGTACTTTCTAGCTCATCCGGTTGTAATTTACACCGATCAGCCCCTCAAGCGGCCAATGTCTACCTTGGAGTCATCCGTCAGAATGTTGAAATGGACTATTGAAATGCAAAGTCTTTAAATCACTTTTGAACCTCGAAAGGCAGTGAAAGGTCAAGCGTTTGCCGACTTCATTGTTTAAATGACACGACCGGTACCACCGGATAACATTGATCAGGTTTGGAAAGTGTATGTAGACGGGAGCTTGACGAAGAACGGTTGCGGTGCAGGAATTATATATGAGTCCCCTGACGGGGACTGATTTGAATATGCACTGCGGTTTAAGTTTCAAGCCTCAAATAACGAGGCGGAATATGATTCCATGCTAGCGGAATCCGCATGTGTAAGGCAGTAGGGGCAACAAAAATTGACTCCTACTCTGATTCACAGTTGGTCGTAAGCCAGTATGAGGAAATATGAGGCAACTCATCCGGCTATGATCAAGTATCTTCAGGCAGTCAAAGAAGAGGTCGGGGCACTTGAAAAATTCCGTCTAAGTCAAGTGCCCACGTCAGATAACAACTAGGAGGATACATTGTCCAAATTGGAATGTTTCGCCTGCTGTGATACGCCTTGGTCAGTCTTTTAAGAAGTTTTGGAAAAAAGAAGTATATATGAAGAGCCCATTGGAATCTTGGACCGAAGCTCTACCTGGATGGATGGCATCCGGGCATATTTAACAGATGGCACGCTTCCTGATTCACCATAGGAGGTAGCCGTCATGAAGAAGCGAGCAACAAACTTCGAGATGAGAAATGGAGAGCTCTTCAAGGAGGGTTTCCTTAAACCTATATTGAAGTGCATTACCCTAGAGAGGGATAAAGAAGTTCTCGAGGAATTGCATGCGGGATACTGCGCCTCTCATATAGGCGGAAGATCCCTAGCCGTCAGAGCTAGGCGGCATTACTTTTGGCCTACTCTTGAAGCAGATGCTAAAGAGTTGGTGAAGAGGTGTGACAAATGCAGAGGTTTGGCAAACTTATCCACTGCCCGGCTATTGATCTGACGGCAATCCACAACCCAGTACCGTTTGCTAAGTGGGGCATGGATATCTTGGGTCCTTATACGCTTGCACCAGGCGGAAAGCGTTATATATTGGTGGCTGTGGATTACTTTACCAAATGGGTAGAGGCTGAGCCGGTCAAGAACATCAAGACAAAGGATGTCATCTCTTTCATTTGGAAGAACATTATCACCCGGTTTGGGGTACCTATGTCTATGGTGTTTGATAATGGCCCTCAGTTTGAAACGCCTCACCTTAAGACTTGGTTGGGAGATCAGGGAATCTCACATTATTTTGCATCAGTCGGCCGACCCCAAGCAAACGGCCAAGTTGAAGTCTTCAACAAGCTTATCTCAGACGGCATAAAAAAGAAAATTGAAAAAGTCGGTGGCTTATGGGCAGAAGAGCTGATTCATGTCCTATGGGCAATTCGGATTACTGCCAAAGGGGCAACCGGTGAAACCCCATTTCTTATGGGTGTACGGTTCTGAAGTGGTCTTGCCCATTGAACATTACGAGCCGACTCTCAGAGTCATGCTTTATGATGATGAGGCAAATTGGGAGGCTAAGCGGCTGGCATTGGACTCCCTCCCGGAATGCAGGGGCAATGCTGTCCTGCGCCATGAGATATACCGTCTGAGAATGACGAGATCCTATAATAAGAAAGTACACAAGCGCCCTTTGAAAGTTGGCGACTTTGTGTTACGAAAAATGGAAGCAACCGGTAGGGCCAATGAGTCTGGAAAGCTAACCTCCAATTGGGAAGGCCCCTACCGGATCTATGAAGAAGTCAGGAATGGCACCTACCGTCTGGAAACCCCAGACGGCAGACGCCTACCTCGAACTTGGAATGTAGATAACTTAAAAAAGTACTACTTCTGAGAAATGTAAATTTTTGTAAACAAAGATTCTATTAATGAGAAATTTGGCCTTGTTTTCAAAACTGTTTTGTTATCTTTGCAATTACTTGTTCGCTTGGGTAATACTCAGACGAACTATTTGTTTAACCAACTAAGTTCGACACTTAGTGTAAATTCAATGTTATAATTACTTGACCGCCTGGGTAATACTCAGACGGACTATTCGTTTAACCAACTAAGTTTGACACTTAGTGTAAATTCAATGTTATAATAACACGCGACCAATGGCCAGATCGAAAAAAAAAACCTAATCACAAAAACACTTAGTGGCTATACAAGCGATCTCAAACAAGACCAAAGGCCAATGGCCGGATGGTTGCTTATTTTGTAAAACCGCCTGTCCCAAACACGGACAATGGCGTTCGGCGACACCCCTTCGGGTGCAATCGTCGTAGAGAGCAGACTCTTCATCAGTTCTACGTACCTTTGTAGACGACAAAGATTGAACGAACAAATTGGTCAACTCATAGCCGTCTGACAAGAATAATCTACGAGAACGATTAAGTTTCCGAATACCGGATGCCCTGAGGCATTAGTCGGTTACCGGCTGAAGTTTTTACTTAGATTATTTATTCCAAAGTTGCACTCTCTCTCCCAATTGGGGTAAAATAGTTTGTGTAATGGCTATGCAATAATCCCAAACGGAATATTACCGCCTAGGTAAGAGGCTAGAAGAACCCGTTCTAGTGGCCTGCTGCGCACTTGGTTTGGGGCAATCACCATTGTGATTGATTGGCCTAAAAACACCTCATACTTCTCCAAGTATCAAGTGTTTTCAATCCAATCAATCAATTTGAAATAAAACCAACCACACAACCGTCTAGGGCAAGAGTAGCCGGATTGCAAATTGCAGCATGCTTTTTTAAGTTAGGCAAAATATTGAAAATTGTAGTATATACGCAAAATTCAAACTGAAAAAATTACAACACAAACATATATAAACAACAGGCTGAGTCGGATTACTTCATTAATATCGAAAATGGCACAAAGGCCAGAATAATTGTTAACCGGAATCACATCCGGTGAAGAAGCAAAAGAAACAAATTGTTTACACAACTCCAGAGTTTGTAAAGATACAAAATACTCGGCTTACAAGCCGGAAAAGAAAGAACTTGGCACATTGCCGCTGAATTTGGGGAGGCTTGCCTAAGGCTGAGGTGGAAGCTGCTCCAGCTGGTTCTGACCAGTTGGGAGGGCTTCTGATTAGTTATCAGTCACCTGAGGCTGGCTGCCTTCATTTTTCTCATCCTCCGCCGGCTCCTCCTCATTATCTGAGACTTTGTATCCCAAACCTGCAGCCCATTCCTTGAAGCGAGGCGGAGCTGCCTCTCCCAGCACTTGGGTATCATACACTGCAGTGGGGTAATCATACCTAAGTTTGTAGACTTCAAAGTCCACATCCGGATAGAGGAGCCCCCATGCTATCTTCAGGCGGGCAGCATTGTCTCGCTCATTCTCCTCTCTTAGCTGGGTCTTCTCCTTGGCAAACTCATCTGCCTGCTGGCTCCGCAGATTGACGATCTCCACCCCTATGCGTTTGACGTCTGCCCGGAGCTTTGTGTTCCTTGTCCGCGTCTTCTAATGCCTTGAGCTCATATTTAGCATCCTTTAGTTTTTGCTCAAGGTCATTAGCCTGGCTGGTGGCTTCATCATTCGCAGCCGTCAAGCTCCAGATAAGCTCCTCCTGTTTCAACTCTACTGCTTTAATCTCTAAATCACACATATAGTTAGCATATTTAGCAGAGTTGAGGTTTTCAAGGGCCCTCCGTTTGGCGTCATTTACCTCTTCTTGCTTTCGCCTGAAGGGGCCTCGAAATCCACCCTCAGCATTACCTGAGAAAAGAGCAGCCAGATTATGAAATACTTAGTAAAAAATGAAGGAAAAATATCAGAATTAAGTTGAGGATTCTTTACCTCAGCCAGTTGGCCCATTATCCGGTCAAAGTCCACTACCTGCAAATCAGGTATGGAATTTTTCTCCGACCGCGTGAGGGTCCTCACCATCCGTTTGGCAAACGCCACAAGATCCGGCTCGTCGGATGTAAGATGTGCACCAAAAGAAGTAGAAGTACTTGGTGAGAAGGATGCAGCATAGTTGGCATTCATCTGTTTCCGGCTGCTGACTGAACCCCCCGAGGGGTCTACCTTAGTCTTGACTCTCATGAAGTCAAGTGGCCAAGGTATTTCAATCTTGCCCTTACCTTGGGTCTCCGAATGGGGCTTAGAAATCTCCTCCTCCCCAGTTGTTGTCGCACTGGCTGCAACATTAGGTGGTTGGCCACCCTTCGATGTCGTAGAGACATCCGGTACATTCTTTTGTGAGAGTTCTGAGCTTTCACTCAGAATTTTCATTGTAGAAGGAGATTTGTCTCCGGTCGTGGGACGACCCGGGTTGGCAGTAGAGGTTGACTGAGGGGGTCCTTCCTGGCGGTCTTTGCAACCGGGGTCTATTCCAGATCCTCCCCTTGCCTTTTAAAAAGCTTGGAGATAAAGCGTGGAACGCGTCTAGCCGTGTCCTGCAAATTGATAGTTAAATGTACCCTACTGGCAAAATACCTTTGCAAGAAATGTAAAGAAAAAACTAAAGTCAGGCGGTCTTACCCCGCCTTTCTTGGCGTCGACGACCGCTCTCTTTGAGAGCGCTCTTTCCTTGCGCAGTTGTGCTGCTGACTTAGCCAGAGTTTTGGCTGGGTCAACCATTTTCAAGGCGTCGGCTGCAAGGAGAAAATAAAAGTTAAAAAAATCAAAAAGTTTAAAGTACAAACTAAAAACTACAGAAATGCCAGATGCAAGTGGATCTACCCTTGGGAAACATGGGGTTTAACCCACAGGCGGACAGAAAGCATTCATCCTTGAAGTAGTCCGGGTGGGGGATCCAGTTTTTCAGAACAATGATGTGAGTCCCATCCCCGAAGGGCTCAGTAGTGGTTTCAAAGAAACCCGACTCCATTATTTGCTCCCGGGCCCTAGTAGAGAGCGTCGGGAGAGGGCATTTCTTGCCCAGAAGAGCCGGTTCCTGATTGCACCGGCGCAGTGTCCGATTGTGTTTCAGGGTTGGTGAAGAAATTAAATAAAACTTGTATTTCCACCCGGACCACTTGGACACCTTGTCCAAACTCATCAAATACTGGGGCAAGTTGGAAAGAGTGTACCATGCCCCGTGACCGCCTAGGGCCTTGCTCAAGTAGTGCATATGAGCGAAGGTAGAGAAGCTGGGAGCTAAGTTTTGGAGCTCACATGCGGCTATGTAGCTCATAATATTCACCCATGAGTTGGGGGTGAGCTGCCAAACTTCCAGATCATTCCCCTTTAAGATTCTCCTATTCCCGATATGGAGGGGGAACTGGAGGCCGACTTCTATTACCGCCTCACAGCAGACAAAATAGTTGTCTACATTCCTTATTCGTCGTCCTAGGCCATTACTTCATCAGCAAGCGGGACGATAATTTCTCACCCCTTTCCAAAGGGGTGCTTTTCCTTGAAAGCCCCGAAGCCACTCTTCAGCAGGGCTATTTCACTCGGAAGCATCCTAATTTTCTTAGGGTCTGGGTTGTTAGCAACTTTCGCCGGCTGCTGATAGTTAGCCGCGAAATCATCTTGATCGAAGCCAGAAGCCTCGGCCCCCGATCTTTCAGCGGCCTCAACACTGCCGGATTCTTCCCCGGATCCATTTGAGGAGGCGGCCTCTTCACCGTCTACCTCGCGTACGTTCGAGCTCCCGGAAGAAGAGGGAGCCTCTTCATCAGAATTGCCACTCTCCTCCAAATCCTCATTTTCCCCATCCGGAACAACCTCGTCGGCAGGCACTTCCATAGTGCGTCGTCTGTTTGACCCTGGCCATTGTGTCCTACACAGACACAAAGAGGGAGGAATTCGGAGATGAGCACAACAGTTCCGACAGCACCCCCTGTTCTAGACTCAGCCGTTCCTGAAGGCCGGCTGAGTGTCCTAGGAAGTGCCGAGTGTGTGGATTGAGAACTCATTTTATTTCTAAGACTATGTATACAGACAGAAAAAAAGAATGTATACAAGTTGGAAAAGAAAAACTAAAGATGGTACAGGCGGTTACCTTACATTTAACTCTGAAAAATCTAAAATCAGCTACAGACGGTGACCGGGTGTTGCAAGGTTAGCACACGAAAACCCGAAAAACTTTGACACAGACGAAAGCAGAGAATCTCTCTCTAAATATCTCTTTTTCTCTCCCTAGAAAGTCAAATGAAAATGAAGTGAGAGAAAGGGGGGGGGGGGGGGTAAACTTTTATTTATAGAAGGTAAAAACGGGGGCATCCCTGTTTAAAATTTGAACTTTACTATCCGTTGTTGTTGTTCACCTTTGATAGGTGGACACGTGTCACAAGCATCAAGTGATATTCACGTGACCCCTGTGAGGGGCAAATGTTTAGGGTAAAAATACCCTAGACATGTGGACCAATGAGAGGAGGCCACGTGTCAAGTTCAGGATGGCCCAAGTGGCCCAATAGCCTCCTGACACGTGTCCCCTTCGGATAAGCTTCTAAAATGGCGGCCTTCAAGGGCCCGAATCCCAAGAAGCGTCGTAATTCAGCGCTTCTCACTAAAACCTACGTCAAATGACCTAGATAGGGGCACTTCTACCAACGACCCTATAAATAGGGAGATATTTCCCCATTTTGGGACACATTCAATCATTTATTACACCTACTTTTTCTCTCATCAGAGAAACACCTAAGCTTGGAATCCAAGCAGATCCTCACCTAAATTTCCGTACTCTTTATTCTCTTTCAAGTTACTAACTTGATCGTCGGAGGCAGAGCTCCACCGCCTGGAGTCTCCGTTGTTTTTGCATGTACAGCTCAATCGGACCAATCTTTGTGACGTAACTCTCCCGAGGGACAAAAACACCCAAAACAGGTGTCATTATGACACTCTTAGGCTAGATTTTCTCCATAGTTTTATTCTGTTATTAGTCTTTTATGTCGTATTTTTAGGGAATAATTCTTGATTTGCGTGTTTGTGTGTCAGTTTAGAGAAATGCGTGCTTTTAATAGTTTTCTTTCTATTTTATTCATTTCTCGGCTATTTCTCTCGGTTCTTCGTTGCTGTGACTTGTTATGTAGGTGTGTCGAGTTTCCCGAGATTTAATAAACAAGGAGGAAGCTCGATTGCATTCAAAGAGTTTGATGGAGCGAAGTTCGAGAATCTAAACATGCAATTCAAGCTAGCTCCGCAAGCACAAGAACCTTAGTAACAACATTTCAGCGTGGGATGTTCAAGTGCTTCAAAGTTAAAGGTGTTTCCCTTCTCACGAGCATCACCTCGAGTGCACCAATTGTTGTATATTTGGAGTAACACTCGAAATACACAAGGGATAAATGATGCGAATCAAGAAGCTAATTCTTTTGAAAGATCTAATGTACTTTTAGATGGTCTAAACAACTCCATTATAGGCTACCCAAACAAGGAAATAATCAAGGAAAGGTCCAATAGCTTAAATTGGAAAGAAAGAAGCATGATTTCCAAGAACGAAGAAGTTGCGCAGTTCACTTCCGGCGACGATACAGGCGGCCACGCGCCGAGATGGGTCCCACGCTCCTGTCCACCGGCACCGGACTGAGCCAAGCTAAAAGGTGGTGTGGCGCGTGTCACAAGTGGTGGCGCGTGAAGTGGTGTTCAGGCGGCGATATGAAAAGAATGATTTCTTTTCCTTAGTTTTATTTTGTGAGTCTTTACTTAGGTTTTTGCTTACAAGTTTTTACCTTTCACTTGAAAGGGTTTTTCTTGTTTTAAGCACTTAGGATTTCTAATTACATTAGGAATTGTTTTAAGCACTTAGGATTTCTAATTACATTAGGAATTGTTTTAAGCACTTAGGATTTCTAATTGCATTAGGAATTGTTTTTAGTCTAGTAGGCGTCAATAATAGCTTGGAGTGCAAGCTTGAGTTAGGATAAAATAGGCAAGTTTTATCTTAAGAGTAGTTAGAGTTTAAGTAGGATTAAATAACTAAATCAAAGTTATCTAAACTTGATTAAGTTATGCAATCCGTAGGTTTTTGTTAGGGGATTAGAATTCTAATTCAAGTGGGATTAGGATAGTTGATTGAGTCTATAAATATAGGGTTGTAATCTGGAATAATATACAAGTTTAATCATACATTCATAATAATAATTCTTATTGCTTTTGTTTAAGTTGGATTACTTAAATTCTTGATTGGTGGATTCCAATTTGCTGTTTTGTTTGTTTTAGTTAAAACAATCATCTAGGTTGATTAATTAGGTGGATTCTTGATTAATTAATCTAAGTTTCTTGCTTAATTCTTGGTGAATTTTCTGTATAGAATTAGGTTAGATTCATATCTTTGTGAGGCTTAGTTTTCGGACTAAAAATCACATCATCTTGGTATCAGAGCACAGGTTCGGTAAAATTTAAACTGGTAACGTTTGGCTTGGAATTTTTGAGTAATTCTTTTTGCATTAGACTGGAAAAACGTCTAGCTATCTTCACCTAAAATTTCGTAACATTTGGTTGAGTAACGAACTCTGCACAGCCTTAAACTTTTGGTGTTGTTTCACTGGAATACGGGTTGGGAGTCCGGTTGTTGTTTGCTTCAAGATTCCTTCAAGATTTGATCTTTTAATCAAGATTTTCGCATAGACTAACTTGGTTTGTGTAGGAATCATGAGTGACGAAGAGGTTCCACAAGTTCCAAGGGGTTTAACCTTAGAACAAGCACAAAATCTTAGAAGAGATAGGCAAATCACCGAGTTGGCAGCAAGGTTGGAGGAGGTATTGAAGAGACTTGATACTCGTGATGGATCTTCTTCAAAGAGGGGTGATTCTAACCCTAATTCTAGTTCAAGTGAGGAAGAACAACCAAGGAGAAACCCTAGGAGGTCACGAAAGAATTATTCACCAAGTGATGATTCACCTAGACCTAGGAGAAGGGATAGACCTAAAGATGATGATAGAAACCTTAGGTTAGACCTTCCCGAATTCAATGGGAGTATGAATGAACCAGAGAAATATTTTGAATGGATTAGAAGGGCCGAAACACTCTTTGATTACAAGGAGTATGATGAAAGAAAGAAGTGTAAACTTGCGGAGTTGAAGCTCACTGGTTATGCTAGTCTTTGGTATGATAGTTTGAAAAGGAAGAGGCATAAAGAAGGGCGTAACAAAATCACAACTTGGGAGCAACTCAAGAAGCACATGAAAAAGAGGTTCGTTCCTAGTGATTATATTCAAGATATCTATCTAAAGATGCAAACTTTTAAACAAAATTCTATGACTGTTGAGAATTATATTGTTGAATTTGAGAAGTTATGCATGCTATGTGGTTTCGAAGAGATTGTTGAACATAAGATTGCTAGATTTATTTCGGGATTGAATGATAATATTGCTGAGAAAGTTGAATTACAACAATATTGGTCTTTTGAGGATGTGTGTAAAGTGGCTATCAAAGTTGAAAAACAATTAAAAGGGAAGAAAAGCTCATTCTCTAAACCGTTTATAAAAGGATTCTCAAAACCTTTTGAGAAAGCTAATGTGGAAAAGGGTAGTTCAAGTTCGAATTACAAAGATTCTAAACCTAAATTCGAAACTAACAAGAAGTTTGTGGAAGGAAGGAAGTGCTTTAAGTGTGGTAGTGTTGGTCACATTGCAAGTGATTGTCCTTCAAAAAGGGTCATGACTGCACAAGAATGGGAGCAAGAAAAGACTTTGTGTGAGCAAGGTAGTGACGTTGAAAAGGATCAAGAAAACTTTGAAGAAGAGGAGGAACACATGGAAGAAATTGAACCCGAGACTCATGGTCAAATTTTGGTCCTAAGGAGAGCACTACACTCAAAACCTATGTCTATTGAGGGCAATCAAAGGGAGAAAATCTTTCTAACAAGATGCAAGGTGAAAGATAGGTTGTGTGATATGATCATAGACACGGGAAGTTGCACCAATGTAGTGTCTACTACTTTGGTAGATAAATTAGAGTGGCCAATTACCGAGCATCCACAACCATACAAGCTTCATTGGCTTAACAACACAAGTGATGTCAAGGTGAATAAACAAGCTTTAATATCCTTTTCAATTGGTAAATTTCATGATAAAGTTTTATGTGATGTTTGTCCTATGGATGCATGTCATATACTATTAGGCCGTCCTTGGCAATATGATAGGTTTGTGAAATTTAATGGAAGGACTAATGTGTACTCCGTGGAGGTTGGAAACAAACGTTTAAGTCTACATCCTTTATCTCATAAAGGACAGAATAAGTGCTCAAATGTTACTCGTAGTTCAAGTTTGTTTCTAAGAGAAAAAGTATTCAAGGAAGAAATCGATAGAGGACCCAAGACATGTTTTCTTGCTAAAGAAGGTGACAATTATGAAGATGGTGAGTGCCAAGAAGACTTGTCTACTGAAAGCGGTGATGAAGATTCTACATATACTATTGAAAACCTTTTTACTTGTTTTGATGAAGTAAATTTGAGGGCAAATTCTTTTGAAGAAGAGGAGGATGATGCGAATCAAGAAGCTAATTCTTTTGAAAGATCTAATGTACTTTTAGATGGTCTAAACAACTCCATTATAGGCTACCCAAACAAGGAAATAATCAAGGAAAGGTCCAATAGCTTAAATTGGAAAGAAAGAAGCATGATTTCCAAGAACGAAGAAGTTGCGCAGTTCACTTCCGGCGACGATACAGGCGGCCACGCGCCGAGATGGGTCCCACGCTCCTGTCCACCGGCACCGGACTGAGCCAAGCTACAAGGTGGTGTGGCGCGTGTCACAAGTGGTGGCGCGTGAAGTGGTGTTCAGGCGGCGATATGAAAAGAATGATTTCTTTTCCTTAGTTTTATTTTGTGAGTCTTTACTTAGGTTTTTGCTTACAAGTTTTTACCTTTCACTTGAAAGGGTTTTTCTTGTTTTAAGCACTTAGGATTTCTAATTACATTAGGAATTGTTTTAAGCACTTAGGATTTCTAATTACATTAGGAATTGTTTTAAGCACTTAGGATTTCTAATTGCATTAGGAATTGTTTTTAGTCTAGTAGGCGTCAATAATAGCTTGGAGTGCAAGCTTGAGTTAGGATAAAATAGGCAAGTTTTATCTTAAGAGTAGTTAGAGTTTAAGTAGGATTAAATAACTAAATCAAAGTTATCTAAACTTGATTAAGTTATGCAATCCGTAGGTTTTTGTTAGGGGATTAGAATTCTAATTCAAGTGGGATTAGGATAGTTGATTGAGTCTATAAATATAGGGTTGTAATCTGGAATAATATACAAGTTTAATCATACATTCATAATAATAATTCTTATTGCTTTTGTTTAAGTTGGATTACTTAAATTCTTGATTGGTGGATTCCAATTTGCTGTTTTGTTTGTTTTAGTTAAAACAATCATCTAGGTTGATTAATTAGGTGGATTCTTGATTAATTAATCTAAGTTTCTTGCTTAATTCTTGGTGAATTTTCTGTATAGAATTAGGTTAGATTCATATCTTTGTGAGGCTTAGTTTTCGGACTAAAAATCACATCAATAAACCAGGGGATAGATAAGGCTAAAGAACCAAAGGCTTCTTAGATAAAGTCACACCACTAAGAAACGTTTTGGATTCCTAAGATCACAAGCCAACTAGTAGCCTAAACTAGCTAACTAAGCAAAGGAAACGAAATTCTAAATCCAAGAATTTCAGGTTTTTGTTTCTAATTCAAGAAACGAATGTGAGACAAGTTTTTTTTGTTTGAATAATCTTATTTTTTTTTTCATTCACATTTGCTTGCTATTTATAGTAAACAAGCATACTTAAGTACAAGCTAACTTAAGTGGCTGTTCAGCTCACTTGTTACACGCCTAAGCTAAAGCTAAGTACAAATCAGCTTTTGTTGTCTAGATACATTAATAAAAGAAGCCTTATTTAACTAGATACATCAAAGAGAAAATGGTGGCTTATAACCTCCAAATTAAGGCTGAAATAAAATCAGAATTAAGAGAGTGTAACTCCCCTTAATTCACGCCCATCCAAGCAGCAAGTTGGAGATGTATTTCCTCCAATTTTTACGCCCAAATTCAAACAGCAAAGAAGTGTAACTCCTCCTTGGTTCAAGCCTTGAAATTAGCTTGAATGTATGTTGACAAGGGTGTACTTGGACGCCCTTTAGTTGCTCCAAAAGCTGACTGAATTAAACAGCCAATTGAAGGCTGAAATTAAGGCTTAAGATGCTCCAATGTTGACTGATATCAACGGCCACTTGAAGGCTGAACTTAAGGCTTGTAATGGCTTGTAATTCCTCTTTGAAAACTGATTGTAACTCCCAAGTCAAAGCTTTAAAATTCCTTGTAAAAGAATTTCGGATTCCAAGCTTAAATGGCTGCCATATTGATGTATCTTTGTACTTGTACTTTTGTGTGAATGTGACAATAGTTTTCGAACTAAAATCAGATAAAAAGAACTAAGAAAAAAATATAACTAATTTGCAAACTTAAAATGACTAAAGTTTAAAATTTATTCAAAGCATAAAAAGAACTAAAATAAACTAGTTAATAAGAACAACAAGAAATTCAAGGGGTTGAATATCTTGCTGCCCAAGGATAGAATGCATAGCACCAATACATGATGCTACGTCTTGAACCAAAGAAATGTCCATAACCAAGTTGTTAGGCTTGGCTACAACATTCCCCCCTTCTTGAAAAGAGTTTGCCCTCAAACTCGGCAACTCTTCAAACTCATCATAGTAAGGTGATAAATCAGCCACATTAAAGGTGCTAGAAACACCATAATCTCCGGGCAACTCAACTTTGTAAGCATTATCATTCACCTTTTCAACAATAGCAAATGGACCATCACTACGAGGACTAACCTTGGACCGCCTTTTGGAAGGAAATCTTTCCTTTCGAAGATGAATCCAAACTAAGTCACCGGGCTGAAAACGGACCTCCTGACCAATATGGTCAAAGTTCTAATGTTCAAGATGGTCCGAGTGGTCAAGGCCTTGAGGTCCAAGTTCAAAGCAATACAAAGGAATTATTTCTGTCCAAATCATTCCTTAATCCTTTGCACGGTTTTGGTCCGAAAGTTTTTACAAGGGGTTGCACTTCACTTAGTGTAATTAACCTTGTAGAAAGTATCTAGCAAGTGGCGGTTTTCCAAGCTCCAAATGCACGTTTAATGGGCGTCGGTTACAAGCTGAATTGGAGGCGGTTTGGGAATATTTCTTGCTGGCCGTTTGTAAGTTACTTGGGCTGATTAAAGTGGCGTGATTCATGGCACTTGTTGTGCGTGAATTAAGGAGTTTGTTGGCTGAACATTACACCTCATTATTTGGGGGTTATGTAGAGTAAAGAGGCATGAATCAAGCTAGAATAAAAAGGCGTGAATCAAGGTCTTGAAATGGGAGTTACAAAACTTGAAGAGTAGTTGTTTTGGGCGTGTGGAGATGCTCTTTGGATGCTATTTTGGCTGGTCATTTTCCCTTGTTTCAAGCCTAGTCTTTAGTTCTTTTAATTAGTTTAATTATGTTTGTAATGGGGTTAAGTGGGACGTGTATTAACCACTCATTCCCTTAGTTAATTTCCTTTTGTTTATTTCATTTTGTTAATTAAAGTAGGCAAGTGAAAAGGTTGTATTGATGCTATAAATAGCATACTTTGAATGAATGAAAAGGATCGAAGATTTTTGCCTAAAACGTGTGTTTGTTAATTGAAGTGACTTGAGTTTAGTTCACTTTGTTTTCCAAATTTGAGTATCCGAATTTGAAGAGTGTTAGTTTTGGTGAGAGTTCCCAAGATTAAGACTTATAGTTTATGATTTGGTGAGAGTTCCCTTATCTAGACTATTCCAAGCAAACGAGTGAGAGTTCCCGTTTTAACTTATCTTTGTTGTAACAAGGTTTCTCATCTTGTTTACACATCACCTCCCTTCTTTTCTTGTCATAGTATGCCTTTGTCTTTGCATTAGCTTGTTCAATTTTGGAACGAACTTGCTCATGCATAGACTTGATTTCTTTTGCGCGCACCTCGGCATCATTGCTGAACTTGTTTGGTGAGGGAATGGGAGTGAGATTAATAGGAGTGCACAAATTGAATCCATACACCACTTCAAAAGGACTCAAACCTGTTGTCTTGCTAGGCACACGATTGTAAGCAAACTCCGCATGAGGAATCATCTCTTCCCATTGCTTGGGACGTTTAGTAGCCAAAGACCGCAGCAAGGATCCCAAAGTTCTATTAGTCACTTCGGTTTGACCATCTGTTTGAGGATGACTTGAAGTGCTAAAGTTCAATTTCGTGCCCATCTTCCTCCATAATGTAAGCCAAAAATGACTTAGAAATTTTGGATCACGATCACTCACCATGGATTTAGGTACACCATG
The DNA here is from genome assembly GCA_034703905.1 of Chenopodium berlandieri. NCBI lineage: Eukaryota > Viridiplantae > Streptophyta > Magnoliopsida > Caryophyllales > Amaranthaceae > Chenopodium > Chenopodium berlandieri. The sequence continues at coordinate 36,043,520 of CM068284.1, forward strand.
CAAACGAACAATCTCATTGAAAAACAAGTTAGCAACATGAGTAGCATCATAAGTTGAATGACAAGCAATAAAATGAGCCATTTTAGAAAATCGATCCACAACAACCATTATAGAATCTTTCTTTCGTTGGGTGATAGGAAGTCCCACAATGAAATCAAGACTAATATCCTCCCATGGTGCTTGTGGAATAGGTAAGGGCAAAAGATAGCCTTGTGGTAGACTATGACTCTTGGCCTTTTGACATATCACACATCTCTTCACAATGAACTCCACATCACGGACCAACCTAGGCCAATGAAAGTATTCTTGGACAAGAAGAGTAGTCTTCTCTATGCCAAAGTGTCCCGCCATTCCTCCTTCATGAAACTCTTTGATAAGAGATTCTCTTAGGCTTGATCTTGGAATGCACAACCTGTTTCCTTTGAACAAATAGCCATCTAAAATGTAATAATCTTTGTAAGCATGATTAGAACATTTTAAAAATAAATCACCAAAGTCATGATCATTTTTGTAACTTGCTTTCACATCTTCAACACTAATCACCCTTGCTTTGAAAGAATTCAAGAGTGTGTATCTCCTTGAAAGCGCATCAGCTCCTTTGTTCATGGCGCCTCTCCTATGCTTGATCACAAAATGAAAAGCTTGCAAATACTCCACCCATTTGGCATGGCGAGGTTGGAGTTTTTGTTGGCTTTGAAGATATTTGAGGGCTTCATGATCTGAATGAAGGATGAACTCCTTGGAAATGAGGTAATGTCTCCAATGGTCCAAAGCACGAACAAGAGCAAAGAACTCCTTATCATAGGTGCTATACTTCCGTTGTGCTTCATTGAGTTTTTCACTAAAGTAGGCAAGGGGACGCCCAACTTGTGACAAAACAGCACCAATACCAACTCCACTAGCATCACATTCAACTTCAAAAACTTCATCAAAGTTAGGCAAAGCAAGAATAGGTGCACTAGTAAGTTGATGTTTTACCTCATCAAAGGCCTTTTGAGCCTTATCATTCCAAACTAACTTCTGATTGTTAGTTAGCTCCGTGATAGGTGCCATGAGGGTACTAAAATTCCGCACAAATCTTCTATAGAAAGAAGCAAGTCCATGAAAGCTTCGAACTTGTTGCATGGTTTGTGGCGTGGGCCACTCACGAATTGCAGCAACTTTCTTTTCATCAACTTCAATGCCTTGTGATGAGACTTTAAAGCCAAGAAAAATAACTTGGGAAGTGAAGAAATGACACTTCTCTAAGTTACTATACAATTTCTCACGTTCAAGGGCTTCAAAAACCTGTTGCAAGTGCATAGAATGCTCTTCTTCCTCCCTACTATACACCAAGATATCATCAAAATAAACTACAACAAATTTACCCATGAAAGGTTGCATAACCTGATTCATAAGGCGCATAAATGTAGATGGTGCATTAGACAAACCAAATGGCATCACAAGCCACTCATAGAGGCCCTCCTTTGTCTTGAAAGCGGTCTTCCATTCATCTCCTTCAAAAATTCGAATTTGATGATAGCCACTTCTCAAATCAATTTTAGAGAACACTTTAGAACCATGCAAATCATCAAGTAAATCATTCAACCTTGGAATAGGAAACCGGTACTTGATAGTGATTTTATTGATTGACCTACTATCAACACACATTCTCCATTCTCCATTCTTCTTAGGCACAATCAAAGTAGGACAAGCACATGGACTAAGAGACTTACGAATAAGACCTTTGGACAGTAATTCTTCCACTTGCCTCCTAATCTCTTCGGTTTCTTTTGGAGTGGTTCTATAGGCTGGTTTGTTTGGGAGCATTGATCCGGGAACAAGATCAATTTTGTGTTGTATGTCACGTTTTGGGGGTAGGCCATGGGGAATGTCTTCGGGGAAAACATGGGAAAAGGTTTTGAGAAGAGGGGTGAGGAGTGGGTGTGGTTCTTTTTGTGTCGGTTGGGAAGGGGTATCAAGTTGGCTTAAAATGAATTGTTTGTGAGCTTTATACTCATGCAATTCTGACTTTATGAGAGTGGTAAGGGAAGTGGGGGGTGTGGATATGGGGTGGCCGTTTTTTAGGTTTAGAGGGGTAAGGAGTATTTTCTGTCCATCCTTAGTGAAGGAATATGTGTTTTTATACCCATCATGCATCACACGCCTATCAAATAGCCAAGGTCTACCAAGTAAAATATGACATGCATCCATAGGTATAACATCACACCATAATTCTTCCTCATAAGTTTTACCAATGCTAAATGATAACAAGGCTTGTTGTGTTACTTGAATCCCTTTACCATGATTTAGCCATTGAATCACATAAGGTTTAGGGTGAGGGACGGTTTTTATTTTCAGCTTGTCTATCATTACTTGTGAAGCTACATTGGTACAACTACCTCCATCAATAATCAAGGTACATACCTTACCACCAATGGTGCAACGAGTGTGAAAGATTGCCTAACGTTGTAACCTCCCTGCTTTGCCAATCATATTGCTTAGTGTACGTCGAACCACCAAGCATTCTCCTTCATCGGGTCCAAGACACGCATAATCATCATTCTCCTCAAGGTTGCTGTCTACTTCAATTTCTAATTCGTCCTCCTCTTCATGCTCAATCAAAGTGACAATCCTTTTATTTGGACAATCACTAGCCAAATGTCCAAGGCCTTGACACCGAAAACATCTTCTTGGGGCTGGTTTTGGGTTGGAATTTTGGGTGTTTTGTGAAGGTGGTTTAGAAGTAGGCTGATTGGATGTGGGTTTGAAAGGTGGGGAATTGGATGTTTGCTTTTTTTGGGAAATGAGGTTTGAGATGCAAAACGTGATGATTCACTTTTGCCTCTTGCCTTTTGTTGCTGCTCAATCTTATGTGCTAAGATAATGAGCTCTTCAAGGGTGGTGTAAGGGTGTAGTTCGGCCACATTGGCTATTTTTGGGTCAAGTCCTCCCAAAAAACGCACCAATGTTTGAGGTTCATCTTCCTCTACTCCACATTTCATGACAAATCCTTCAAATTCCCTAGCTTATTCTTCTACTGATTTTGTACCTTGTTTGAGGTTGTGGAACTTGGAAAAGTTTTCTTGCACATAGTATGTGGGAAGAAACTTTTGTTTCAGCATCTTTTTCATCTTGGTCCACGATCTCACTTTCTCTTTGTCTTGCCTTTCCCTTTTGGCACACACACTAGCCCACCAAGTTGAGGCATATTTTCTTAACTTCAAGGCTACAATCTTCACCTTTTTTTCTTCCGGTGTTTGCTTGTAATCAAACACTCTCTCCACCGTTCTAAGCCATTCTACAAACTCATCAGCATCGAGTTTGCCATCATACTCCGGGATGTCAGCCTTAATGTCATTATTAGGCCGTGACCTTTCTCTTTCATGAAAAGGTCTATCATTGTGATTGAAATTAGACTCACTCACTTCTTCATCACTATGATTGGGTGAACCCTCTTTTTGATGGCGCAACTTAGTAGAAAGATCTTTTAACTGACCTTGCAGATATTGCATTCATTGCTCCATATCTTCTTTCTCTTGTGCAACCTTATTGACATATTCTTGGAATTCCTTCTTCAATTCAATGAAAATTTGTAAGAATTCTTTCCTTTGATTTACTTTTAATGTAATTCCTTCTAGTTTCTTGAATTTTGATTTGGATTACGTTATTTCTCTAGAATTTGTTGATTGATTGATTTTCCTTTTAATTAAGCTTGAAATGAATATGATCGTGATATAATTTGTTTTGTTTCTCAATTTCATCATGATTAGTAAGTAGATTAGTTGCTAGGGAGAAGGGGAAGCATGCTTGATTGATGATTTTTGCTAGTTGATGATCCTAAATTGATTGAATTGTTGCAATTAAATTGGTTGACATAGTTTTGCATGTGATTAATTTAGACTAGGAGAGATCAACCTATAAGATTAATCTAGGTTACATTGCGAATTTCAATGACATGAATCCTTGACTTGAGAATTGCTTTAATTGATTGAATTTGATTGTTATTTTTCCTTGTTAGCCATTCATAGTGCACCCTAGCTTGGCTTATAGGAGATAGCTTTTGGATTCCTTTGATTGCAACTATTGTTTGTCCTTTGTGATGTTTGAATCGATTGAGTGATCTATCAATTAGCATAATCATTGAGCTTGCATGTGAAACATATATCCCTAGTGTTTAGCATTTCGAATTTCTCAATTTGTCTAGTTTCTTGATACTTTAGTTACCAACCATAACCATCTACATTCTTCGAACTAGCTTGACATAGGCTATAGCTTGCACCTACTCATTCCTTTGGGTTCGACCCTTGACTTACCATATACTCGTATTAGGTTGGTCTAGTGTTTACAAATTTAGTTTGGCTTTAGGAAAGGGTAGATAACGACCTACATTTTCCACTTGTCAATTTCTCTTTCTGTTTTTGAAAATATTTTTCTTACACTCTATTTATGAAATTATCCAATCCAATTTAGTTTGATCCATGACAAGGTTCCAATAATAGTGTAGTTGGATTGGGCTCGAAAAGGGCTTTCCAACAATATATTATAAGCCCAATTCCGATGAATAATGAGGAAGTTATGACCAAAATACTAAATTTGCCCGAAATGAATTATGCGGCCCAATGATCTAGAGGAGGGCCTATTAATTATTTTTCCTAAAGTTATGAGGATTGATTTTAATCTTCTAGAATAATCTAGAAGGTTCTTTTAAATTCTAATGAGACTAGGATTACTATTATATTTTAAGGAGTTTTATTTTGAATAAAATAAGTGTTTTATCACAAACCTGATTTTAATATGATCAACGCGGAATTAGCTGCTTAATCATATTAAGAAGAGGATTCTACGTAAAAAGCGCGTTTTATTTCTGACGTAGCGCAAGACGATAAGTCTTTCGCCTGGCGCTAATAGCTGTCTCCTGGCGCTAACTCCTGTCATTAGCGACAGGAGGTATTTTATTCCAAATGGGACTTGATTCGTTTCCAAACTATTTTTTTTATAAAAAGGGGTTGTATCTCCCCGTTTTTATTCATTTACAACCATCATCTCTCTTTATTTTCTCTCTAAAAAGCTAGAAGCTTTCTCTCTCTCTCTCTCTAATCTTTTTCTAAACCTTCTCTCTTACAAAATTCCACATACATTAGTTCTAGACATAGCTAGCCAAGTTCAAAGTTGCCTTTGCCCTAGACGTGAAAGGTTTATAATTTCTTAGGGTTTGGTCCCAAATCCCTATTTCAATTATTTAATTTAATTGTTTGATTTAATATTTTCCTTGAAGTTACTAACGTGTGTATTTTGTTATTAGAAAGAGATACGAGGCATCCAAGTAAGTAATTGCTTTAATTGTTATTTTGATATAGAAAGTGTTTCGGGGTTTTTTGATGTGTCCTGCGGGAGAGTTACAATTCCAAGAATGCCCTTCGATGCCTGTGCCTGCAAAATCACGAAGACTCCTGGGGGTAGGAGCTTCGCCTCCGACGATCAAGTTAGTAAAGATACGGGAGGTAGAATGCACGTAATGTTGAAGTTACTTCTCGCGTAATGGGAGAATTCCGCAATTAATATTGCTCGGGATTGGTGTTTTTATTTATGAGGAGTATTGAATGTTATCAATAATCTTCAGATGCCCATTAATGAGGGTCCTTCCACTATTTATAGTGGGGAAGGGATGGTTCCCCCTTTAGGGTTTGGAGGACACGTGTCAGCAGAGGATTGGAGCCCTGCTGACCAATGGCTGGGTGCCACGTGTTGCTAGGCCATTGGGCCACGTGTTTAGGGTATTTTTACCCCAAACATTTGCCCCTCACTGGTGCTGACGTGGCAGGGTGCCACGTGGCGCCGGTGAAAGGTTTTTTTTTTTTTTTTTTTTTTTTTTTTTACACCTCTTCAGATTCCTTTTTGAAGGACAAGGATGGAAAAGTAGAAGGGGAAGGGTCACGACTCTTCGCCTTTTGGGACAAATCCTATAAATAGGAGAAGATGCCCCCCGAGCTCTCATTTACAAACTTTGCAAAATTTCTGGATTTTTGAGAGCAGCCGGCAATTTAAGAGTTGAGAGCATTCGGAGTTGAGATTTGTTGAGAGCAACCGGTCTTCAGACCGTCTGGGTCGATGCAAGCTAGCTAAAGGTTTTCGTGAGGGTACTCAAAGGAACCCAGCCGGCTTTTGAACCGCCTGCGTCTTCGCAAGCATCCCAAGGAATATCTCCAGATTTTCTTCTAGGTACCGTCTCTATTCTTTCTAGCTTTTCCATGTATTTCCGTTTGAGTCTTTTACTCGCACTTTTATTCATTGGTCCCGTAAGTAGATGGACCCTTTATACCCATACCCGGAACCTAGCTGTGAACTCAGCCGGTTTATTAGTACGGCTGAGTCTAGAACTGGGTCTGCCGCCTCTGTTCTTTGGGACAATCCTTTTTCAACACCCATATCGACCGACTCTGTGTTTGTGCAGGACACAATGGCCAGAATCCGGTCTACTGCCAGAGATCCCAACTACAGAGGCGGGAGCTCAGATGAGCAGCCGCCTGAGGTCCAAGCTTCAGGCGGAGAAGTAGAGCAAGGAGAGGTGGAGCAGAGAGACTCACCCGGGGGCGCTCCTAGCACCCCGGGTGATAGCATTTTAAATGAGGAGACTGCTCCCCTCAATGAGACTAGAGAGCAGGCAGGCTCTGATAAGGAGGACTCCAACTCCCCAGCCGGCTCTGATGTCGGTCCCGCTCAAAGTAGCAGTAGCAGCTACTTAACCGAATCCGAGGATAGCGAGGAGGCGGAGAGGCCTTCTTGGGATAATAGGAACGATCCACTCATGATCGTCGTCTCCTCTAAAGACCGCGACCTCATGCGGGCTGCGCTGCCAGATTTCATCAGACGGCGGCCGCTGGGGGGTGACTACACAATAAAAATCCCGGCTGCGCTGGGAACAATATGGTGGGAGGATGAACAACCGAACGCGAACGCTTGGTTCGGGTGCTACGAGGCGGTCTTCTTGGCCGGAGTCCGCTTCCCTCTCCACGACGCAATAAAAGCCATACTTAGGGGGTATGGCCTTGGTATCTGGCAATTAACCCCCAACTCATTGGTAAATATTTTAGGGTATATCGCCGCCTGCGAGATGCAGGGCCTCAACCCCGGCTGGGAGGCGTTTGCCCACATGCATTACTTGAGTAGGAGCCCAGGCGGCTGGAGAGCCTGGTACACCTTGACCACCCAGCCCAAATACCTTATGACCTTGGACAAGCCATCCAAATGGTCGGACTGGAAGTACCGGTTCTACTTGGTTAAGGCCCCAACTAAGGCAAAGAACAGAGAATTCCGGGTCTACAACCGGAAACCAGAACTCTTGGGAACCAAATGCCGCCTGCCCCCTGTCCCGGAGAATGATAGAGAGACCATCCTTGTCTCCGGCTTTTTTGAATTAGTTCCTGACACCCTCTCATCCGGAGAGATAATAAGGGTACCCAGAAACTGGGTGCCCAAACATGAATTTTTTAAGGACGAGTGCTTCTTGTCCGCTTGTGGTCTAAGCAGCATGTTTAAAAAACGTATGTATTCGGAACTCAGCCGGTTTCTTTCGAACCGGATGCTTTTATTCCCTTGCTTGTTTATAATTTTAACCGAGTGCTTGCCTTTGCAGAAGAAGCCAAGAAAATGCTGTCCAACGAGATGACCCCGGCTAGGAAGGCTTCCGACATCCGGAAAGCCAATCTCGAGAGAAAACTTGCTGCTCAGGCGGCGAGGAAGGTATAACCGTCTGGTCCTTCTTATTGACTTCAATTTATCATAATTCCAGAACTTATATTTTTCTCGTTTTCAGGACGGGAAGCAGATGCCCCGGTCCCTTCAAAAACAGGTCAGGCCACCGCCGACCCAACAAGAATCTGCATCTAAGGTGCAGAAGACAGCCGACCGGCAAACTACCGGCGGTAAATCAATAAAGGTCCCAGGCGGGCCTGGAGCTGCGGATGTGCTTACTGCCATCCCATTGAGGACCACAACCGGTCCCTCTGAAGGCCGTTCGGGCCACCAAGGTAACTTCAACCTTACATTGCTTGACATGCCCATGCGGGTCAAGTCTTACTCACAGTCTCGGTCTCTGCCGGGGGATTCTCCAATCAGCCGGCAATCAGTAGGCGCAGCATATGCGACTTTCTCACCGTCTGTTTCTGGTGCAGATAATTCTCCCCGCTGGCCGGACGGTGCACAATACGCCCGGGCCATGCTGAAAGCCGTCCCCAGGGACGAGAAGGAGGCGATCCCTGGGATCAACTCCTTTAATGCCGACCGGGTGCTGGTCGACCTGGCCGACGTATGCTCCAACAACCATTCGGTAATTATCTTGACATGCGTTTTTAAATATGCAGTATTAACCGGCTGTATTTTTGCAGGCTATGCTGCGCGTGGAGGGGCTCAAACGAGCTTATACACGCAAGTCTGAGGAGGTAAGGAGAAGCAAACGGGCTGTTGATGACGCCCATAGTGTTGCTGAATACTCTTTGTACATGCATGACTTAGAAACTAAATCTATACGCATGCAACAGGCGGACAAGACCAAGGCCCTCCAACAGCAGATTGATCAACTGAAAAACCAAGTTGACCAACTGCAGGCGTCCCTGGATGAGGCCAATGATAAGTTGGTGAAACAGAAAGAGCCCCTCCAACGGCTGAACAAGGCGGAGATTGAAAATGGCCGCCTTGCCAAAGAGAATGAGCGCCTGACCAAAGAGGCGGCTGTTGCAAATAAGAACTTCAAGGCCACCTTGGAGGCGGAACAGGAAAGGCTCATTGAGGAGAATGAGCAAGATTGCGCAAACCGGATGCGACGGGCGTTTTCCCTCATTCACCCGGAGGCCGACTTCACCGCCTGGGAACTCGCCTTCAAGTATTCCGATCTTGCCATTCTGGCCGAAGAGACGAATGAGCCGGGGCCCGGACCCTATGACACTTGGGTTAGGGTGGAGATTGCGCGAAGGCAGGCGGAGGCTGCTGAAGAGGAAGAAGTTGTTCTTGAAGCCGACGCAGCCGCTCACCCTAATCCGACCCAGAACCAACCGGAAGAGGACCGGGTCACTGTTCGCCTCGAGTAGCAACGACCTCCCGGCCTGCGCGCCTTGCATTATCTTGTAATAGCGCCGGATGAGTCGGGCTACTCTGCTGTAGTCTTTTATTTTGAATATTAACATTTTCACCGGCTGCGCCGGTTTGTATAATACATTTCATTTTTCACCGGCTGAGCCGGCTTTTGAATGCAATCTGCCTTTCACACTTGGCTTTTGAATGCTTTTTATATTTCTGCACGGTAACACTGCCGTCTGGGTCTTTGCAAACTAAGCAAAGAAATTTGCAAGGGTAGCCAAGAAGACCCCACCGGTAACACTGCCGTCTTGGTCTTCGCAAACTAAGCGAAGAAATGCCGGCCCAAGACCAAACCGAATGGCGTCTGGGTAATTGCCCCTGGATAGCGGTCTGGGTCTTCGCAAGCCAGGCGGCTATCCACATGATATAGTACAAATATATACACTAAGCTAAGTGCCAACATTAGATTCGGGAGCCAGCCGGTTTATACTGATTTACCGGCTGGGACTTCGCAAAAGAATCGCGCTAGATTAGGATGTCCATTCACCGGTTGGGCTTTTGCAAGCATACCTCAACATGAATTATGGCCTAGACCAAATGTTTTGAGGCCTGCCTTCTCTTAGAGATTCAGGCGGCGATATTGAGTACCGGCTGAGTTTTGGAATCAGCCTTTAGTGGTACTTCTTCCAAAGAGCGGGCCGGCTGCAAGTTTGGGGGTGCTAGCTTGCCCTTTTTTGGTGCGAGGGATCGTCAGGCGGATTTGTCCGCCTGTGTGATCGCTTAGAACAATTTACCACCCAAATGGGAGATGTTCTCTTCGATGAATTCACCCGTATGGGTGTCACCGGATGCAAAAATTAGTTTCTGGGGCCGCTTGTGGTAGGCACAAGACATGGCGACTGTATACAAAATTGAATGTAATTCTCATTAATCATTGAAAATTTACAAAAGATGTACAACGCTTAGAAGTAGTATTTTTTGAGGTTATCTACATTCCAAGTTCTAGGCAACTTTCTCCCGTCTGGAGTTTCCAGGCGGTAAGTGCCATCTCGTACCTCTTCAAAGATCCGGTAGGGTCCCTCCCAATTTGGGGTTAGTTTGCCTTGTTCATTGGCCCTACCGGTTGCCTCCATTTTGCGAAGCACAAAATCTCCTTCTTTCAAAGGTCTTTTACGAACCCGCTTGTTGTAGGCTCTAGTCATACGCAGACGGTAGATCTCATGACGCAAGGCAGCATTCCCCCTTCGCTCTGGGAGAGCATCTAATGCCAACCGCATGGCTTCCCAGTTAGCCTCCTCGTCATATAACATAATGCGTAGAGTAGGCTCATAATGTTCAATGGAAAGAACTGCTTCAGTGCCGTATGTCATGAGAAATGGGGTCTCACCGGTTGCCCCCTTTTCGGTTGTCCGGATAGCCCAAAGGACATGAGGTAATTCCTCTGCCCATAGTCCACCGGCTCTTTCTACTTTCTTCTTTATCCCGTCTGAGATCAACTTGTTAAAAGCCTCAACTTGACCGTTTGCCTGAGGACGGCCAACGGATGCAAAACAATGGGAAATTCCTTGGTCTCCCAACCAGGTCTTAAGGACAGGCGTTTCGAACTGCGGTCCGTTGTCAAAAACCATGGACATTGGAACCCCGAACCGGGTGATGACGTTTCTCCAGATGAAGGAAATCACGTCGTTCGTTTTAATCCCCTTTACCGCCTCTGCCTCAACCCATTTGGTGAAGTAGTCTACTGCTACAAGAATGTAGCGGCGGCCGCCTGTCGCAGGCGTATAAGGTCCCAAAATGTCCATGCCCCATTTAGCAAACGGAACCGGACTATGGATTGCCGTGAGATCTGTTGCCGGTCGATGTATCAACTTAGCGAATTTTTGGCACTTGTCGCACCTCTTTACTAGATCCATGGCATCCGCTTCAAGGGTGGGCCAGAAGTACCCTTGCCGCCTGGCTCTTCTTGCCAGGGACCTGCCGCCAATATGCGAGGCACAAAACCCCGCATGCAGGTCTTCCAAAACTTCTCTCCCCCTATCCGGGGTTACACATTTCAAAAACGGCTGCAGGTAACCCTTCCGGAGGAGTTCCCCTTGATGCATAACAAAACTTGAAGCACGCTTCTTGAGCGCTGATGCTTCTGAAGGGACATCCGACAATGTACCATCCGTCAAGAAAGACAGGATGGGATCCATCCAGGTAGCACTTCTGTCCAGGACTCCAATGGGATCATTCTGAATGCTTCGTTTTTCAATGACTTCCCAAAAGACCGTCCTAGGTGAATCACAGGAGGCTGATGATGCCAACTTTGAGAGGGCATCCGCCTGATTGTTTTCAGACCGTGGCACCTGTCGCAGATGAAATTCATCGAAGGACACGGCCTCCTCTTTGACCGCCTGCAAATATTTGATCATAGCCGGATGGGTGGCTTCGTAGTCACCGAGGTATTGGCTAACGATCAGCTGTGAGTCTGAGCAGGCGTCGACCTTTCTTGCACCGGCTGCCTTACACATGCGTATACCGGCTAGCAGGGCTTCATACTCTGCCTCATTGTTGGAGGCTTGGAACTTAAACCGTAGTGCATATTCGAACTTATCCCCTTCCGGGGAATGGCAGATAACACCTGCACCACAACCGTTCACCGTAGAGCTGCCGTCTACAAATAACTTCCAGACCTTATCAGGATTTTCCGGTTGCACCGGCCTAGTCATCTCGACAATGAAGTCGGCAAACGCCTGACCTTTCACTGCCCGCCTAGGTTCAAAAGTTATCTCGAGGCTTTGTATTTCAACAGCCCACTTGATCATTCTACTGGATGACTCTATGGCAGTCATAGTGCGCTTGAGCGGCTGATCTGTGTATACCACAACCGGATGTGCCAAAAAATAAGGCTTCAACCGCTTGACTGCTACGAATAAGGCCAACCCAAATTTTTCGATCATGGGGTACCGGAGCTCAGCATTTTTAAGGACATGGCTGATGAAATACACCGGCAGCTGAATACCGTCTCTCTCAGCGAGGAGAACGGCACTTAGGGCGTGATCAGAGACGGCTAGGTACATGTACAGAACCTCCCGGGGTAGGGGGCTCACTAGCCTTGGCAAAGAGTGCAAGTGCTGCTTAAGCCTCTGGAATGCCGCCTCTGCTTCTTCACCCCATTCAAACCTTGACCTCTTCCTGATTGCCTGGAAGAAATAGAGGCACTTGTCACCTGACTGGCTGAGGAACCTCCCCAATGCCGCCAGGCAATCGGTCAACTTCTGGACCTCTTTTATAGTACGGGGAGACTTCATGTCAATTACCGCCTGTATTTTTTCCGGATTAGCCTCAATGCCTCTTTGGTCAATTAAGAATCCGAGAAACTTCCCAGACTCAACACCAAATACACATTTCTTTGGGTTAAGCATGACCCGGTGCCGCCTGAGTGTGGTGAAGGTTTCTCGCAGGTCTGCTAGGTGATCCGTCTGTAGCTTGGATTTGACTATCATGTCATCGATATACGCCTCTACATTCCTGCCAATCTGGTTGATAAAAACGGTGTTTATCATGCGCTGGAATGTAGCCGGTGCATTTTTCAACCCAAACGGCATCACCGTATAACAGAATAACCCCTGATCAGTGACGAAGGCCGTCTTCTCCTGATCCTTCTTCCAAAGGGGTATTTGATGGAAGCCGGAATAGGCATCCATAAAACTCATTAGCGCATGGCCGGCTGTTGAGTCGACCAGGCTGTCGATCTTTAGAAGCGGGTAGCTATCTTTTGGGCATGCTTTGTTCAGATCTGTGTAATCCACACACATCCGCCAGGTACCGTTCGGCTTCTTTACTAAAACGACATTTGCCACCCAATCCGGGTAGTAGCATTGCAGAAATGAACCCAGCATCCAACAGCTTTTTGACCTCAACCGCTGCCGCCTGAGATCTTTCTCCACCATGATCCCTCTTTTTCTGCCTAACCGGCTGCTTTTTGGGATCTACGGCGAGTTTGTGGACAGCAAGATCCGGGCTGACGCCTGGCATCTCTTCCACTTCAAAGGCAAAGATGTCTTTGAATTCCTTCAGCAGCTGGAGCAAGCCTTCCCCCAACCGTTCGAAGGCTACCGTCCCGACCTTGACTGTTCTTTCGGGACGGCTGTCATCTAGGATGACATCAAGGCAGTCACCAGCCGGCTGGGGTCTTTGGTCATCTGACATTTCCCCGGCTAGTGATTGCTATTTCTCCTTTTTGACGGGTGCCAGTTGGTCCGCCTTTCTTTTCTTACCGGCTGCCCTTGGAGCCGGGACTGCTGGGTCCCAGTTATCAATATCTATGGGCTCACCCTTGCCGGCTGCTTCCATAGTTGGCTTGACGTCAGAGAGGTAGCACTCTCTTGCCGTCTTCTGGTCCCCGCTTAGGGCACCGACTGTACCATCATTCTTTTGAAACTTGACCAGCATGAGAAACGGGATGATGACAGCCTTAGATGCGTTGAGGGTAGGACGGCCAAATATCATGTTGTAGGCGGACAGCTCCTCCACAACCAAAAACTTGACTACCATGTGGCGTCCTTGCCCCTTTTCACCCAGCCGGATCGGAAGATCTATGCTTCCGACCGGATGCACTACTCCACCCCCAAAACCGACTAGTGGGTGAGGAGCCTGGTGCATGCTACCGGATGTGTACTTGAGCTTGGTCAAGCAGTGATAACTGATTAGGTCAGACGAGCTCCCGGTGTCTATTAGGATCCGGCCAACTTTCTGGTTGGCAACCTTGCATTCGATGACGATGGGGTCATCATGAGGCCGCCTGACCTTGCCCCGGTCCTTTTCAGAAATAAGGACCTCAGGAAAGATGTCTTTCGACGCCTGGCCCTCATCCACTGAGTTGACCAGCTTCCTGATGTTGTCTTTGGTGCCCCGGATGGTGGGACCCCCTCCGGCAAAACCGCCTGCTATTGTGAAGATGGTCTCTTCATCCGTCTCAGAGTTTACTGGGCCGGTTTTTTCCGCCTGCCCTTTCTTGGCCTGGGTATTACCCTTGGCCTTGGGTAGGTAGGATTTTAGGGCCCCCTCATCTGCCAGACGGTCCAATAGCCGCCTGAGGCTATAGCAACCATTGGTGTCGTGGCCGACATCCTCGTGGTATTGGCAATACTTGCTCTTGTCCCGTTTATTCACAGGGCTTTTCATTTCAGCCGGTTTGTCGAGAGACATCCGGTCTTTGATTTCCAAGAGGATGGTGGAGCAATCTTTTGTGAACTCGTATTTGGGGACATACGGTTCTGACTTCCGCCTGAGCTTCTGGGCCGGCTGTCCTGATCGGTCAGCTGCCCATACCCCTTTTCTCTTTTCTTCCTTTCTTGCCGGCTGATGCTGTTGCCGGCTCTCTTTTTTGTCAGACTTCTTAGAATCTGACGGCTGCTTGACAGCACAAAGCTCCGTCGCCTGTATATAGGCTTTAGCTTAAATTAACGCCTCTTGGAGGGTAGCCACCCTCTTCCGGACGAGGTCAAACTTAAAGGTCGACCCATCCTTCAGACCTCGAAAGAAGTCTGTATAGGCCACTTCGTCTGATAGTCCTTGAATCTGAATTCTCATCAGATTGAACCGTCTGACGTATGACCGGAGGCCCTCCCGGTCGCCCTACTGTATTGCCCCTAGGTCGAGGCTAGTCTTTTTGGCAGGAATATTCATTGAGAAGTTTGACGTGAACAAGTACGCCAAAGTTCGAAAGCTGTTGATGCAACCGGCTGGTAGGTTACCAAACCACCGCTGGGCTATGCCCTTGAGGGTAGCCGGGAAGCATCGGCACCAGACGGCATCATCTAACCCCTGAAGGTACATGAGGTTAGAGTAGGCCATTAGATGGTCTTCTGGGTTGGTGGTGCCGTCATAGGCCCCCACCAAAACATTCTTGACCTTAGGCGGCTGTGCCGCCTGGGTTATCTCGGGTGAGAACGTTGTTGGCTGTTCCCCCAAATTTAGCAGGCGCAGCTGCCAGTCCGTGGGTTGGTACGGCTGCTGCACTTGCCCACCGAAGAGACCCGGTGACGTAAAAGGGGATCCACCCAACCCATTCGGTGGGCCGAATAGGCAAGGCTGGATCACTTTGGGTCCAGACCGGG
Source organism: Chenopodium berlandieri (assembly GCA_034703905.1). Lineage (NCBI taxonomy): Eukaryota > Viridiplantae > Streptophyta > Magnoliopsida > Caryophyllales > Amaranthaceae > Chenopodium > Chenopodium berlandieri. Next base: position 36,058,678 of record CM068284.1, read on the forward strand.
CAGAAGCTTCGCCCGTCTGGCTCCCAGGGTTCGTTCCCGTACGCCTGTTTGAGACGTCATGGAAACTGTCCGGGAAGGTCGACGTTGAGGCCGACGCAGACGCCTGACTTCGCTTCTCTTGGAGAAACGTGCGGGCGTCTGAGAATGTTTTCTTGGAGCCATCCGGCTGTACGTGTCGGATGGCCTTTCGCAGCTCCCCTTGAGGAAAACGGAGTCTGCTGGGGTCAAACTTTAGGCCCTCCCCCTCCTTTGGCTTTGGGTGAGGGGTAGGAACTCGTTCTTTGACCGCCTTCTTTCCAGAAGGCTTCTTGGCCGGCTGACCCTTTTTTGGAGTGGCTGACCGGATGAGGTTCTTGATCTCACCCTTGAAACTATTCATGTATGACATGAGTTCGTTTCTTGTAACGGGAGCTGAGCCCTCCACCGTCTGGGCAATTCCAATCGGTTGGCCGGCTGGGTTGCTGAGAGCAGCTTGGCTGATTTCCCGTTCCTTTTTATCTCTAGCACGAGTGTGCTTCGTTCTGAAGGACCCATCCGGGGCCACATATGTTTCAATTTCGCCTCCACTTTCATGGTCCGTCTGGACCTCAGGCTCGACCAAAGGCCGTTTGCCCTGATTCGGTGACACAGTATCAGAAGTCATCTTAGAAGTACTCTCCCAACAGACGGCGCCAAATGTTTCGGGGTTTTTTGATGTGTCCTGCGGGAGAGTTACAATTCCAAGAATGCCCTTCGACGCCTGTGCCTGCAAAATCACGAAGACTCCTGGGGGTAGGAGCTTCGCCTCCGACGATCAAGTTAGTAAAGATACGGGAGGTAGAATGCACGTAATGTTGAAGTTACTTCTCGCGTAATGGGAGAATTCCGCAATTAATATTGCTCGGGATTGGTGTTTTTATTTATGAGTATTGAATGTTATCAATAATCTTCAGATGCCCATTAATGAGGGTCCTTCCACTATTTATAGTGGGGAAGGGATGGTTCCCCCTTTAGGGTTTGGAGGACACGTGTCAGTAGAGGATTGGAGCCCTGCTGACCAATGGCTGGGTGCCACGTGTCGCTAGGCCATTGGGCCACGTGTTTAGGGTATTTTTACCCCAAACAGAAAGTGTGCTTAGATTATTTTATTAATTCCTAGAATCATGTTAGGATGTCTTTATGATTCCAAGTATCATGTTTAGGGTATTAACTAATATTTCTAATATCATGTATGTTTATGATGCTTCCTATTTTTCTTCCTTCTATCATGTTAGTAACATGTTAGGGATAAAGATTTGATCTTTAATGTTTAGTGTCATGCTAGGATTTGTTATTAATCTTGTTATTATCATGCCTAGGATCTTGCTAATACTATTATGCTTTATTGAATATTATTATAATGATGATTATTTATTATGTTGCTTGATATATATTACTATTGTTATTGCTTGATTACGTCTTTTACGCATGTTTAAAGGCAATTTGTACTTGAAATCACGCTTAATAAGATAATTAATAATCTTGTTTAGGCTAATATGATTATAATTCAGGTGATCGCCAATAATAGGTTTGTTTGTGCATTAATATTCAACCAACATAGATAAACAGGTTTAGGGTCAACCTATTGATTGAATGTTTGTCAGAAAGCGCACATGAATACGAGAAGAATAAAGTACAGGACTATTATCAGGAAAGGTTCAATCTCTTTTAGGTTGGATTTAAACCTTCATCCCCGAATATCCAGTCATGGTTCCAGACCACTATGGAGTTAGTGATCTCATGGATTGTGAAGGGGTGTAACCTTCATCCTATGAACGGTTTACAAGTTCCTAAAACTTGTTGGCGAATTTTTTACTCTAGCTTCCTTCCCTTTGGACGTCACCATGTTTAAGTGTATGATCACATTGGGGCTCAAGTGTGGGATGCTTGAAATAATCCCTATAGTATGCAATTTTTGTATTGTGTATATCTTGTGAATAAAAAGGCAAAGTGCCAAGTTGAAAAGGTTGTCCATAGTTTAGAAAGGTGAGGACAATGAAATAAAGTGAAAAATGAAAAAAAAAATGAGAAAAAGCAAAGCAAATTTAAAAAGCTTTGGAAAAGTGATAAAACTTGAAACATGAAAATTTCAAAAATATTTTGATGTGAGTGGTTTTCTCCCTAAGCATTGAGGACAATGCTTCATTTTAGTTCGGGGGGGGGGGGGGGGGGGGCAGTTCTTACGCTTTTTGTATATATGTTTGTGATTTTGGATTTAAATAAGCTTAAGGGTGTTGGTGTTTTTGATTGGTGATTGCTTGATTATGGTGTTGAGGATTAATCACCCTTTACTTCACAATTTAGGTATACCACCAAATTTCAAAATTGTAGCCTACCCTCACCCTTCTCGCCCTTACATTACAACCTTTCTCAAGACCTTTTGACCTTTTTGGTTGAATCACAAGTCGGTGGAGGGAGATGTGAATCAAGCCTATAGAGCAATATGCTTTAGTTAAGATGTCGAGTATCCTTATATCTCTTTCTTTTTCCGGTTACTTCGAGGAATCATTGAGATGCTTGCTAAAAGTGGATTTGAAGCTTATTTGGGAGAATGTGCTAAAATGTTTTGGGATGAAAATGAATTGCGTTTCATTAGTTCTCTATGCTTAGCATATAATATGTTTTAATCATCCTTAGATATCTTGGAATGTGCATACCATTATTGTGTAGAAAATTGTTTATTCACTTGCAATTGGTCATTTGTAAGAAGTCCGTTTCATTAGGTACTTGTTTGAATTTTTTATTTTACTTTCTTTTAATGATTTTGCCTCATTTTACCCTAAAGAGTTATGGGTGAAACTCTCAGGATACCCTTATGAGACCTCTGTTGTATATTTGGAGTAACACTCGAAATACACAAGGGATAAACCAAGGGATAGATAAGGCTAAAGAACCAAAGGCTTCTTAGATAAAGTCACACCACTAAGAAACGTTTTGGATTCCTAAGATCACAAGCCAACTAGTAGCCTAAACTAGCTAACTAAGCAAAGGAAACGAAATTCCAAATCCAAGAATTTCAGGTTTTTGTTTCTAATCCAAGAAACGAATGTAAGACAAGTTTTTTTGTTTGAATAATCTGATTTTTTTTCATTCACATTTGCTTGCTATTTATAGTAAACAAGCATCCTTAAGTACAAGCTAACTTAAGTGACTTTTCAGCTCACTTGTTACACGCCTAAGCTAAGTACAAATCAGCTTTTGTTGTCTAGATACATTAATAAAAGAAGCCTTATTAACTAGATACATCAAAGAGGAAATGGTGGTTTGTAACCTCCAAATAAAATCAGAAATAAGAGAGTATAACCCCCCCTTGATTTACGCCCAACAAAGCAGCAACTTGGAGTATAACTCCCCCTTGATTCACGCCCAACAAAGCAGCAACTTGGAGGTGTAACACCCCATTATTCACGCCCAAATTCAAACAGCAAAAGAAGTGTAACTCCTCCTTGTTTCAAGCCTTGAAATAAGCTTGAATGTATGTGGACAAGAATGTACTTGGACGCCTTTTAATTGCGCAATTGCTGACTGAAATAAACGGCCACTTGAAGGCTGAATTGAAGGTTTGTAACTCCTCTTTGAAGCTGATTGTAACACCCAAGTTAAAGCCTTTGAAATTCCTTTAAAAGAATTTCGGATTCCATGCTTCTTTCACAAGCTTAAATGGCTGCCTTCTTGATGTATCTTGCACTTGTACTTTGTGTGAATGTGACATTACAATTTCGGACTTAAATCAGCTAAAGAAACTAAAGAAAATATAACTAATTTGCAAACTTAGAATAAGGCTAAAGTTTACAATTTATTCAAAGCATAAAAATAACTAGAATAAACTAGTTAATAAGAACAACAAGAAATTCAAGGGATTGAATATATTGCTGCCCATGGATAGAATGCATAGCACCAATACATGATGCTACATCTTGAACCAAAGAAATTTCCATAACCAAGTTGTTAGGCTTGGCTACAACAACCTCACTCGTCCTCATTGGCGACTTTGGGGTTTAAAGGGCTTGTTGTAGCTAAAAAAAAACCGTGATTCCTACGAAAGTGAGTCTTGGTGTATATTCTTATCTCTTTCTTTCTTTTTCTTTGTTTGAAAAAGTCTTTCATGCTATTTCTTTTGGCTTTGTTTTGCTCGAGGACGAGCAAAAGTTTAACTTGGGGGAGTTTGTTGAGTGTCATTTATGGAACTCATTTAACTTCTTTTAGGATGTTTTTACATGATTTTTTCATTTCTTTTATCTCTTTTTCTCTAGTTTTGCTTGCATTTTCTTTATTTTGCACTTTCTTTAGATAGTTTTATTTTCTTGCTTTTATAATTTATTTTGCATTTTCTTCTTTACTCGTTTGTTTTTCTTTGATTCTAGGAAGTTGGTGATGTTCGAGAACCTCAATATATTTCCTCTCGGGGTTTTCAAGCCAAGGAGATGTCCCGGTTTCTCCTTTTTGAAGCATAAAAGCAAAGGTGTCCAAGAGCAAGGCCTTCAAGGATGTGCCCTCATACCGTGTGGGCATGAAAAGGTGGTGTCGAACCCGCCAAGAGAGCTCCTAGAGACTGCCTATATCATCATGGCTCATTCGGAGCTCGCGGGGTCGATCTCGGCCGTACAAGGAGGCTTCTCCGGCGCGGGTGCGCACGAGAGAGAAGCGGTCGCGCCAAGCACCTGCGCCGCCGCGCCTCCCTCTCTTCCCTGTTTTCGTACCCATTTTGCTGTGGCGGCGCATAGGAGTGAGAGGCCGCGCCTTTTGAAGTCTGTTTTGGACATCTAACTAACTTCCCCTTAGTTAGTTTTACTACATATAGATTTTCCTTCATTTTTAGAGGGAGAATGAATGACAAAAATTAGAGAATTAATCCTTGTTTTAGATTTTTATTAGAATTTTAAAGAGAGAAGCTCTTGATTTTGTGATATTATTATTAGATTTTAGAGAGAGAAACTTGGTGTTCATTATTGTGATATTGATATCCTCATTCCTCTTTGATATTGATCATTGTTTTGTAAGAATCCTTTACTTTTCAATGCAATTTTATGTTTGATTTTGATATATTGTTGAATTTCTATTGTTTAGCTTTAATTTGATTGTTGAAGTTTGAATTACAATGTTGATGATGAGATTTATGATTTCTTTTATTATGCTTTTCAATTTCATCATGATTAGTGAGTAGTTCCTTTGCTAGGGAATGTGGTGAAGCATGTATTGATAATAATCAATAGCTAATTTAGGGTTTTTGATTGATTTGTTGATGTGATTGAATTGGTTGATGAAATTTGTGCATGTGCTTGGTTTGAAGAGGATTAGCGAACCTTGATGATCATGCTAGATTGCATAATAGCTTTCAAAGACATGAACAATTGATTTGGAAACTATTATTATCGATTGATCTTGATTTGCGATTTTCCTTGAAGTCATTTGAAAAGACATCTAGCTTGACCATAGGAAAAAGCTTCTTGTGTGATCTTGATTGCATATTTCGTTTTCCCTCGCATTGCTTCGTTAATCGGATTCCCTTGAATTAGCAAGCTTATTATCGATGCATGTGGATCCTAAATTCTCTAGTGTTTTGATAATTGATTTCTATTTGATTTTGTTTGATTAATTTGACTTCAATAATTTAGACCAACTCATTCTCTTTAGTTTTCTGAATAGCTTAGCCTCAACTTTAGTGAAACTGCCTTCCCTTGGGTTCAAATTAGACTTGCCTTATACCTTGGGTTGGGTTTAGATTCATAAAGTTTGTTTTGACTGGGAAATCTAGTTTCGAACGACCTAGGTTCTACCGACGTCAATCTATGGTAAAAAAAAACATTGGTTTAATGAAATGTCTTACCTTTTGGTTGTTAAAAGGTATTGTTTTGGGTGTTTTTGTCCCTCGGGAGAGTTACAACACGAAGACTGATCCGAGGCGAGCTGTACCTCCAAAACAAACGGAGACACCGGTTGAGTGGTGCTCCGCCTCCGACGCACAAGTTAGAAACTTGAAGGGAGAAAAAAGGTGCGGAAATTTAGGTAGGGATCTGCTCTGATTCCAAGCTCAGGATGTCTCTATCAAAGAGTAAATGTGTAATAAATGGTCAAAAACGTGCCCTCAAAAAGAGGGACATCTCCCTATTTATAGGGTCTTTGGGATTTGTGCCCCTGATTAGGTCACTGAACCCTAATCATTGATGTGCTGCGCCGCTTTGCGGCTTTCTCGGAACTTGGGCATGAAGGCCGCCTTTTTCCCATAAGTTCCGGAGTGACATGTGTCAAGCGGGGATTGGTCCACTTTGGGCCATCCTGAAGCTGACACGTGTCATCCTCTGATTGGACCACGTGGCGGGGTAAAATTACCCAAAACATTTGCCCCTCACATAAGTGACGTGGCACGCCACGTGGCATCTGTGACATGTGTCACGCTCCGATTGGTGGTAATTTTACCATTAAAGAGTAACCGTCCACCTTCCGGGTAAATTACGAAAATGCCCCCGTTTTTACCCTCTATAAATAGCCGGTTTACCCTTATAATTTGGTACGTTTACAAAAAATTTTCTAGAGTGAACTTTGAGAGAGCAGAAGTCATTCGTTGAGTTAGGCGCAAGCAAGAAAGCTCGTCTTCCAGAGACCCAGCCGGACCCGCCTAGTTTCAGATATCATATCAAAAGGTACCGTCTCTGCCTCTCTCATCTCTTTTTCTTTTTTCACCGTTTGTACATATTTCTTGCAATAAATGGATGCATCACCAACACACACGGCACAGCCTAGGTTAAAGTTCAGCCGGTCAACAGGGACGGCTGAGTCTAGGACTGGGAGTACCGTCTCGGGGTGTTGGGACCACCCTTTGCCTCGGATTCTGACAAGTTACGTGTCTGTGCAGGACACAATGGCTCGGATAATGCAGACGGCGACTGATCCAAATTACCAGAGCGAAGGCTCAGGCGGCCAATCGCCTGAGGGAGGAACGTCTGGTCAGGGAGACCAGACGGCTCTGGAGAGATCCCCTCCGCGCGCCCCTTTAACCCCCGCTGACTCTTTTCTGGAAGAGTGTGACCAAGGCGGCGACGAGGCCGTCTCTGCCCCCTTGAGTCAAAGTGAGGAGGAGACGAAGAGCGACATCTCCGCCTCTACCTCTAAGAGTAGTGACGATTTACCCCCGCTTCCGGATAGCGAGAAGGAAGAAAGGAAAAAAATGGAACGAGAAGGATGATCCCTTTAACATCCACGTCTCCTCCAAGGACCGGATCCAAATGGAGGAAAACTTGGAGAATTTTACTAAAACTCACCCGCTTGGAGACGGATATAGGATCCGGGTGCAGCATGAGAGTGGCACCGTCGCCTGGGAGGACGATCAAGAGAACGCCAACAACTATTTTGGCTGTTATGAGGCGGCGTTCAAGGCTTGTCTCCGCTTTCCCCTTCACCAGGCGGTGAAGGCAATTTTGAGAGGCTACGGCCTCGGAGTCTGGCAACTTACCCCCAACTCTTGGACAAACATTCTGGGGTATGTTGCCGCCAGCGAGTTTCAAGGGCTTAACCCCGGCTGGGAGGCTTTTGCTAGTATGCATTATCTTAGTAGGAGCCCAGGCGGCTGGAGGGCGTGGTACACTCTGACCACGCGGCCCCAATATATGATGACCTTGGACAAGGTCTCGAAATTCGACAGCTGGAAGCAAAGGTTCTTCCTGATGTCAACTCCAACCAGACGGGAGAATTATGAATTCCGTCTGTATAATAAGAAACCCGACTTGTTGGGCCGGAAGTGTGCTCTTCCCCGGATCCCAGAGGAAAACTTTGACAAGATCATTGAGGCAGACTTTTTTGGCCTCACAGACGCGACCTTGTCAACCGAGGAAACAATAAAGGTCCCCAAGAACTGGATCCCCAAGAGCGCCTGGTTCAGGGACGAGTGTTTCCTAGCCGCCTGCGGGCTAGGACACATGTTTACCAAACGTATGCGCCTGAGTTTATATCCGTCTGTAGTAGCTTTTTACTAGAATGGATTTATGATATTGACCAATTTCCTTCTTTTTGCAGAAGAAGCATTAAACATGTTGCAGACGGAGAAAACCCCCAAGCGGTCCTCTGCAGCCATCCGCAAGGCGCTTGCGGAAAAGGCTGCGGCTGAGGTCAAAGCTAAGGTAACAAACGCCTGACCCATTCATAAGTTGATCTTTTAAAATTGTTTTTCCCGGATGCTAACCTCAACTTTGGTTATTTTTGCAGGGAGGAGAGGTTGGAAAGTCGTTTGAGAAACAACTCAAACGAGCTAGGGAGGAGACCCCCGCCGTTCTCAACAAAATCAAAAAATCAACCTCTGCGTCAACTCCTGGGGCGAATCGAGAAGGTAGGCGGCAGCGTGTGCCTTGATCTCGTCAACCCCTTATCAGCAGCCGCGGGATTCACCACGCCTGCAAGCGGTCCCCGCTTGGCCGGCTCTAAAGGTAAGAACCCTTTTGAATCCCCGCTTGAGCTGGGGTGGCCTTTGCGGGTGAAATCCCACTCTCAACAGACGTCATCTTCAGACGGCCGGCAACAAATAGGTGCTGCCTTAGTTTCGCACTCATCACATATTGATTGTGGTGCAGAACAGTCTCCCCGCTGGCCAGACGTCCAGAAGCATGCCAAGGCCATGCTGGAAGCCGTCCGGAAGAGGGATAAAGACAGTATCCCTAGGATAGAGACGTTCAATCTTGAACGCATTCTATCCCTTCTGGCTGAGGTAAGAAACTTGCCAATTCAATTTTATTTTTTCCAAGTGTTTTTATCCCGCCTGCCATACTTATACCGCCTGCTTTCTTGCAGGCCATACTGCGGGTGGACGGGCTCAAACGTCCTTATTCCCGCAAACGGGAAGAGGTAAAAAGGGCTAAGAAATCCGCCCTAGACGTTGACAATATTGCTTTACACTCCACTATCGTAAATGAATTTGAAACTAAAGCAATCATAATGACACAGGCGTCCAGAATCCAGCAGCTGGAGGCGGATCTAGAGACGGCCAAGCAGCGGGCGACTGATGCTGAGACGGCCCAAAGGAAGGCGGAGGAGGCCCAGAAGAAGGCTAATGAGAGTGCCAAAAAGGCTGATGAGGCGCTCAAGAAGGCCCAGACGGACCTTGGCAATCTTCAGGGCGTTTCTAAAGAGAACACCAACCTGAAGACCAAGGTTCAAAAACTGGAGAAGGAGGCTGCTCAGGCTCAGAAGAACATTGCAGCGACCCTGGAGGCGGAGCAAAACCGCCTTGTTGCTGAAAGTGACGCTGATAATGACGCCCGAATGAAGATCGCCCGGGCCGCCTTGTACCCAGACGCGGATTACAACATCTGGGCACTGGCTCACAGGTACGCCGAGGACGTGGTGTACCTGAGAGAGAAGGGTGATCCAGAGCCTGCGTCCTTTTACGCCTGGGTTAATGCCAACAATGAGCCCCTCGTAAATCAGCTACCTGGTCCGGGTGAAGCGCAGGAGATACCCTCAGATGATGAGGAGGAGGACCAGGAGGAGCCGCCTGTAGGCCAGAAGTGATTTTTCAGCGGCAGTATGCCAATCTCTGTTTTTGTTTTTTCTTTTATTTATTCAACGGCAGTATGCCAAAACTTGTTTTTCCGGCCTGCGTGCCGAGTATATTTGTATTTATCGGCTAAGGAGCCGGGTTAATTAACAATTTCTCTTTCTCCCAGACGGGGTCCGGTTAACATTTAATCCACTACAACCGTTTGGTTGGGTGGACTTTAATGAATGCACCGACTGAGTCGGTTTTGATCATTTTGCATTTGAATTTCAATTTTTACGAGTTTTAGTTTTTCATTTTTGCCTAACTTATCAAAAGCCTGGCTGTCCTTGCCCCTGGACGGCTGTGTGATTGGTTTCAAGTGGAGTTGGTTGATTGACTTGGTAACGTCTGATGCTGCAAAGAGCATGATGCGTTTGTAAGTCAATCAATCACAGTAGTGATTGCCCCAAACCAAGTGCACAACCGTACATCAACAGGCGTTCTAGTCACTACTCAGACGGCGTTTGTCCGTCTTGGTAGAGATTTCATAGCCATTGAAAACTCTTTTGCCCCGATTGGGATAGAGAGTGCAATTTTGGAATAAATAACCTAAGTGAGAACTTCAACCGGTGACCGACTGATGCCCTAGGGTCCGGTATCCGGTAACTTGATCGTTCTTCATAGATTATCCTGGTCAGACGTCTATGAGTTGACCAATTCGTTCGTTCAATTTTTGTCGTCTGCATGGATACGTAGAATCGACAAATAGTCTATTCTCTGCGACGATTGCACCCGGAGGGGTGTCGTCGGACGCCTTTGTCCATGTTGGGACAGGCGATTTTATAAAATGAGCAACCATCCGGCAATTTCAGCCTCTGGTCTTGTTTAGGACCGGTTGTATAGCCACTAAGCGTTTTTGTGCTTAGTTTTTAATCGGGGAATTGGCCGATTTACACCAAGTGTCGAACTTAGTTGTTTTAAGCAAACGAGTCTGTTTGGGTATTACCCAGACGGACAAGCAATTATTTAATCATACCAAGTATCAAACTTAGTTAGGTAAGTGAAAAATCCGTTTGAGTATTACCCAGGCGGATAATCAAACTTAGTTAAATAAACAAAGTATCAAACTTAAATAAACAAGGGATCCGAGTATTACCCAGGCGGTCAAACAAATGTAACCTTTACTAAGTATCGAACTTAGTTAGGTGAATGAAGAATCCGTCTGGGTATTACCCGGATGGATAACCAAACAACAAATCAATTTTGCAAACAAAGTCTGAATCTTCATTAACTGACTCACTGTTTACAAAAAATTTACATTCTCAGAAGTAGTACTTTTTCAGATTGTCTACATTCCAAATTCTAGGCACGCGCCTGCCGTTTGGAGTTTCCAGGCGGTAGGTGCCATCCCTTACTTCCTCATAGATCCGGTAGGGGCCTTCCCAATTTGGAGTTAGCTTCCCCAGCTCATTGGCCCTACCGGTTGCCTCTATTTTTCGTAACACTAAGTCGTCAACTTTCAAAGGACGCTTGTGTACTTTTTTGTTGTAGTCTCTCGTCATTCTCAGACGGTAAATCTCATGACGCAAGGCGGCATTGCCCCTGCGCTCTGGGAGTGAGTCTAATGCCAGGCCCATTGCTTCCCAGTTTGCCTCTTCATCATATAGCATGACTCTGAGAGTCGGCTCGTAATGTTCAATGGGCAAGACGGCTTCAGCACCGTAAACCATGAGAAATGGGATTTCACCGGTTGCCCCCTTTGTTGTTTTCCGGATGGCCCATAGGACATGGATTAACTCTTCTGCCCATAAGCCACCGACTCTTTCTATTTTCTTCTTAATGCCGTCTGAGATGAGTTTATTGAATGCTTCAACTTGGCCGTTTGCTTGGGGCCGGCCAACAGATGCAAAATAGCTTGAGATCCCCTGATCTCCCAACCAAGTTTTTAGCTGAGGCGTCTCAAACTGAGGACCATTATCAAACACCATAGACATAGGTACCCCATACCGGGTGATAATGTTTTTCCAGATGAAGGAAATCACGTCTGAGGTTTTGATGTTTTTAACTGCCTCAGCTTCTACCCACTTGGTGAAATAATCCACAGCCACCAAGATGTAGCTCTTTCCGCCTGGAGCAGGCGTGTAAGGACCTAGAATGTCCATGCCCCATTTTGCAAATGGGATTGGGTTGTGGATGGCCGTCAGATCAGTAGCCGGACGGTGAATGAGTTTGCCAAATTTTTGGCATTTGTCACATTTCTTTACCAACTCCTTGGCGTCTGCCTCAAGAGTGGGCCAAAAATAATGTCGTCTGGCTCTGACGACTAGGGACTTGCCGCCTATGTGGGAGGCGCAGAATCCCGAGTGCAAGTCTTCGAGAATTTCCTTCCCCTTTTCAGCGGTGACGCACTTCAACAGCGGTTTAAGGAAACCCGCCTTGAAGAGTTCTCCATTTTTCAACTCGAATCTTGCAGCTCGCTTTTTCAGGACGGCTGCTTCCTGTGGCGAATCAGGAAGTGTACCATCTGAGAGATAGGCCCGGATGCCATCCATCTAGGTAGAGCTTCGGTCCAGAAGTCCAATGGGATCCTCATAGATGCTTCTCTTTTCAAGAACTTCCCAAAAGACTGACCGAGGCGTATCATGGCAGGCGAAAGACGCCAGTTTTGACAATGCACCCGCCTGATTGTTTTCCGACCTAGGCACTTGACTGAGCTGGAATTCCTCAAGTGCCTTGGACTCTTCTTTGACTGCCTGAAGATATTTGATCATAGCCGGATGAGTAGCCTCATAGCTTCCCTCATACTGGCTAACAACCAATTGAGAATTAGAGTAGGTGTCAATTTTCACGGCCCCCGCCGCCTTACACATGTGAATGCCGGCTAGCAGGGCTTCATATTCCGCCTCATTGTTAGAGGCTTGGAATTTGAAGCGTAGTGCATACTCAAATCTGTCCCCTTCAGGAGACTCGTAGATTACGCCTGCACCACAGCCGTTCTTTGTAAAGCTCCCGTCTACATACACTTTCCAAACCTGATCAAGATTATCCGGAGCCACCGGACGGGTCATTTCAACAATGAAGTTGGCAAACGCCTGACCTTTCACTGCCTTTCTTGGTTCGTAAGTGATTTCAAGACTTTGCATTTCAATAGCCCATTTCAACATTCTCCCGGATGAGTCCAAGGTAGACATTGGCCGCTTGAGTGGCTGGTCGGTGTAAATCACTACCCGATGTGCCAAAAAGTAGGGCTTCAATTTTTTAAAAGCCATATACAAAGCTAGGCCAAATTTCTCAACCATGGGGTACCGGAGTTCAGCATTTTTAAGAACATGGCTAATGAAGTAAACCGGGAGCTGCACGCCGTCTCGCTCAGCAAGGAGAACAGCGCTGAGGGCATGATCTGAGACGGCTAAATACATGTACAACGTCTCTCTAGGTAAAGGACTGACCAACCTAGGTAGAGAATGTAAGTGCTCTTTCAACCTCTGGAATGCCGCCTTAGCATCATCCCCCCATTTAAATCTAGTCTTCTTCCTGATTGCTTGGAAGAAGTAGAGGCACTTGTCGCCTTACCGGCTGAGGAACCTCCCTAAGGCGGCCAGACAACCGGTGAGTCTCTGCACTTCCTTGACAGAACGGGGTGACTTCATGTCTATCACCGCCTGTATCTTTTCAGGGTTAGCCTCTATCCCCCTTTGATCAATCAGGAATCCGAGAAACTTCCCAGACTCAACACCAAAGACGCATTTCTTAGGATTTAACATAACCTTATGCCGCTTGAGGGTGGTGAATGTTTCTCGGAGATCAGCAAGGTGATTCGTCTGTAGCTTGGATTTGACTATCATGTCATCAATGTACGCCTCCACATTCCTCCCAATCTGATTAATGAAGACCGTATTAATCATCCGTTGGAAAGTGGCAGGCGCATTTTTCAAGCCAAACGACATCACAGTATAACAGAATAACCGCTGATCAGTGACGAAATCCGTCTTCTCTTGATCTTTCTTCCACAGGGGTATCTGATGGAAGCCGGAGTAGGCATCCATGAAACTCATCAAGGCGTGACCGGCTGTAGAGTCGACCAGACTGTCGATCTTTGGAAGCGGGTAACTGTCCTTTGGACACCCCTTGTTGAGGTCTGTGTAATCAACACACATGCGCCAGGTCCCATTCGGTTTCTTAACAAGGACCACATTGGCCACCCAGTCAGGAAAATTACAAGGCCGGATGAACCTGGCGTCTAGCAGCTTTTTAACTTCGGCAGCTGCCGCCTGACTTCTTTCCTCACCGTGGTTTTTTTTTTTTTCCGGCTGGGCTTCTTTTTAGGATCCACGGCGAGCTTGTGGACAGCAAGATCCGGGCTGACGCCTGGCATCTCTTCCACTTCAAAGGCAAAAATGTCTTTGAATTCCTTCAGCAGAAGGTGCAAGTCTGCACCTAAAGTAGCATGAGCAACCGTCCCAACCTTTACAGTACGTTCCGGACGGCTGTCATCCAGAACAAGATCAATGCTTTCACCAGCCGGTTTGGGACGGAGCTCATCTGACCGTTCACCGGTCAGTGATTGCTATTTTTTCTCTTTCTTCACCTCCACCAGCAGAGGTGCCTTTCTTTTCTTTCCGGCTGCTGGAGGGACATCCTTGACATTGTCAAGGTTAATTGGTTCCTGACCGCCTGGGGCCACAGTTTCTCTGACGGCTGAGAGATAGCACTCCCGGGCCGTCTTCTGATCCCCATTCAAGGAACCAACAGAGCCTTCATCCCTCTCATATTTGATGAGCATCAGAGACGGGATGATTACTGCCTTAGCTGTGTTGAGGGTTGGCCGGCCAAGGATAATGTTGTAGGCGATCAACTTGATGCGTTTCTTGATTCGTTTGGTCTTAGGTTTAAACAAGCTTCACTCGTTTGTTTTCGCCTAAGGGTTCTAAATCTGATTTCAAGGCTTCACTCACCTTAATCTCGTGATTTAGGGGTTTTTTTGAGGATAGTTTGAATTAGCTTCACTCACTAATTAATCTAACCTCTCTTAAATCAGGTTTCACTCGCCTAATCTAAGGGTTTTTATGTTTAACTTCACTCGTCAAACACAAAGAAAACTTGGAAAGAAACGTTCCAAATTAATAAGCAATAAAGCTTTAATCAACAAAACAAAACTTGTATAATTTGAAGTTTACAACCTTTATTTATAGACTCAAAACTAATCCTAAACCTAATCAAATTAGAAGACTAATCCTAATTGAATTAGAATCCCATTTGACCTAGAAAACCTAAGAAAACCTAAACTTGATCCCCAAGTTCCTAATTCGGATATGACTAAACTAACTAAGTTTAATTCAACTTAGATTAGGTTATTCAATCCTCCTAAAACTCCTAGACACGCCTAAAAACCAAAGTCAAGTCCTAATCCACTTAGGAATTTACTTTGCTAAAAACAAGTCCTAATTCAATTAGGAACTCTCTTTTGCTAAAGACAAGTCCTAATTCAAATAGGAAATCACTAGACCAAAACAATTCCTAATCAAAATAGAAATCCTAACGCTTAAAACAAGAAAAACCCTTTCAAGTGAAAGGTAAAAACTTGTAAGCCAAAATCTAATCTAAGAAACATTAAAGAAACGGACCAAGAAAGGAAACCTTGAATGCTCCCGCATCATACTCCCCCTCTTGAAAACGAACTTGTCCTCAAGTTACATCATAACAAGGAACGAGATCTTTTGCACTAAGAGAAGCACAAACGCCTTCACCAAGTAGCACTTGAGATGTATCATAATGCTCCCCTTCAAGACCTTTCATATGATTCATAAAAGTAATGTTTTGTTCCATCAAAGCAGCCATCTGTTCAAGCAAGTGAGTTTTCGTTGATTTACTCACCATATTTGCGCACAATTGGTAATCTTACCTCGAATGTTTGTTGCTGTAGATTTTGCGTCACTTATCCAATGACCACGAAATTTTACAGGCTATAATTTCAGTCCAATAGGAATCCAACCCAAAAAAAATCACCGAAAAATACCAAGTAGATAGTTCGCAGTAACGTAAAACTTCCAACTGGTCCAGATCTGCGCCGAGAAGAACAAGAACCAAGAAACTAGCACGAATTGATTCTTGATTGCTCAAGAACAAGGATATAACGACTCAATAATCACACCAACAGCTCTGATACCATATGATGCGTTTCTTGATTCGTTTGGTCTTAGGTTTAAACAAGCTTCACTCGTTTGTTTTCGCCTAAGGGTTCTAAATCTGATTTCAAGGCTTCACTCACCTTAATCTCGTGATTTAGGGGTTTTTTTGAGGATAGTTTGAATTAGCTTCACTCACTAATTAATCTAACCTCTCTTAAATCAGGTTTCACTCGCCTAATCTAAGGGTTTTTATGTTTAACTTCACTCGTCAAACACAAAGAAAACTTGGAAAGAAACGTTCCAAATTAATAAGCAATAAAGCTTTAATCAACAAAACAAAACTTGTATAATTTGAAGTTTACAACCTTTATTTATAGACTCAAAACTAATCCTAAACCTAATCAAATTAGAAGACTAATCCTAATTGAATTAGAATCCCATTTGACCTAGAAAACCTAAGAAAACCTAAACTTGATCCCCAAGTTCCTAATTCGGATATGACTAAACTAACTAAGTTTAATTCAACTTAGATTAGGTTATTCAATCCTCCTAAAACTCCTAGACACGCCTAAAAACCAAAGTCAAGTCCTAATCCACTTAGGAATTTACTTTGCTAAAAACAAGTCCTAATTCAATTAGGAACTCTCTTTTGCTAAAGACAAGTCCTAATTCAAATAGGAAATCACTAGACCAAAACAATTCCTAATCAAAATAGAAATCCTAACGCTTAAAACAAGAAAAACCCTTTCAAGTGAAAGGTAAAAACTTGTAAGCCAAAATCTAATCTAAGAAACATTAAAGAAACGGACCAAGAAAGGAAACCTTGAATGCTCCCGCATCACAACTCCTCAACGACCAAGAATCTGACAACAATATGTCGTCCCTGGCCTTTCTCCCCGAGCCGGATGGGTAAGTCAATTCTTCCGGCTGGGTAGACCATCCCACCCCCAAAACCAACCAAGGAGTGGGTGACCGGATGCATGCTGCTGACATTGTATTTCAGCTTTTGCAAGCACCGGAGGCTGATGATGTCTGATGAGCTGCCGGTGTCAATAAGGATTCTTCCAACCAGTTGGTTGGCAACCCTACATTCAATGACAATCGGGTCATCATGCGGCCGGCGGACGCTGCCCCTGTCCTTCTCAGTGATCAAGACGTCTGGGAAGGAGGTGCTTGCAGACGCCTACTCATCATCATCCTTGTCCATCTTTCGAAGATGGCTTTTGGTGCTCCGGATGGTAGGGCCACCACAGGAGAACCCGCCTGCTATTGTGTAGACCGGCTCCTTGTCGGTATCCGAGCTACTAGCAGGCTGGGGGTAGTCTTGGAGGACTGACCCTTATTTTTCTTTTTTGCCTCGGCTGGGGACTTTCAAATGTAGGACTTCAGCATTCCTTTGTTAGCCAGACGGTCCAACGCTCTTTGAAGGCTGAAGCAGTCGTTGGTGTCATGGCCAACTTCCTCATGGTATTGGCAAAATTTATTTTTGTTCCTTGATTGAATGGAACTTTTCATTGGATTCGGCTTCTCTAGGGACAGCGGGTCCTTAATCTCCATGAGATGGAATTGTAGTCCTTGTTAAACTCATACTTGGGGACGTACGATTTAAACTCTTTCTTCTTCTTCTGGGACGGCTGGTCAGAATCACTAACCGCCCAGATTTCTTTTCTCTTCCTGCTGTCTTCTTTCTTTTTGGCCAGCTGGGCAGGCTGGCTGTCTTTCGGTTTGTCGGACTTCTTGGAGTCTGACTGGTTACCAGGCGAGCAGAGGTCGGTAGCTTGAATGTAACTTTCCGCCTCCCTCAGGGCCGCCTGTAAAGTGAAAGCCCCTTTTCTGACTAGGTCAAACTTAAAGGTCGACCCGTCTCTCAAACCCTTGAAAAAGTCTGTGAAAGCTACCTCGTCAGACATTCCTTGAATCTGAATTCTAATCAGATTGAACCGCCTGACATAGGAGCACAACCCTTCTCTCTCCCCCTGCTTAATGGTGCTCAAGTCCAAGCTTGTTTTCTTAGCCATTGAGAAGTTGGAAGCAAATAGGAAGGCAAGCTTCCTAAAACTGTCAATGCACCCGGCTGGCAGATTACCAAACCATTGTTGGGCGATGCCCTTCAATGTAGCCGGGAAGCAACGACACCAAGTGGCATCATCCAACCCCTGCAGGTACATGAGGTTGGTATAAGCCATGAGATGGTCTTTCGGATTGGTGGTACCGTCATAGGTGCCAACCAACACATTCTTAACCTTGGACGGCTGTGCCGCCTCGGTTATCTCCCGGGTGAACGCAGAAGGCTGTTCACCCAGGCGCAGCAGACGAAGCTGCCAGTCCAATGGCTGGACATGTTGGTAAGCCGCCTGTCCTCCAAAGAGGGTCGGCTGCATGAGGTGAGGAGGATACTGTCCGTAAGCCTGAGTAGGCACATACGGTACAGCTCCAATCATGTGAGGGCCAAAATGGACGGTATTACCGCCTGTCTTACTCTCATGCAAGGGAGATGCATTCCTGGTAGAGATATTGTTAAAGCTGTCAGGAAAGTTCGACGTAGAAGCCGACTCAGACAGCTGCTGATTTCTCTTCCGGTTGATGATCTCCCGGGCATCAAAAGATGACTTGTTACTTCTCACCGGTTGTTGAGTCCGGCGGGAGTTATTGTTATTCACCTTGGGGAGAAGAATTTTGGACCAATCAATGGTCCCGGCTGCCTTCTCCTTTGGATTAGGAGTGGGCTGCCGTTCTTTGACTGACTTCCCCTTTTCCAGAGGAGTCTTCTTGGCCGACTGAACTCTACTTGGGCCAGCACGGCTCTTGGTAATCAGCTCTTTAATTTCACCCTTGAAACTTTTCATGAATCTCATGAGCTCGTCTCGGGTGACAGGCGCTGATCCAGCTGCCGTATGGGTTTCCCCTTCCGGCTGCCCAGGGGGTCTACTTGCACCCGCCTGGGAGGCACCCCGCTCCAGAGTCTCTCTAGGCCGGATGCGCTTGATTCTGAGAGAGCCGTCTTCGGCTGTAAAGGTTTCGACTTGAGGATCTTTATCCTCATGATCTGTAAAGACTTCTGGGTCTTCGCCCAGACGGTTAGGGGGTGGTACAGACTCTTGAACCATCTTCAAGGTACTCTCCCCACAGACGGCACCAAATGTTTTGGGTGTTTTTGTCCCTCGGGAGAGTTACAACACGAAGACTGATCCGGGGCGAGCTGTACCTGCAAAACAAACGAAGACACCGGTTGGGTGGTGCTCCGCCTCCGACGCACAAGTTAGAAACTTGAAGGGAGAAAAAAGGTGCGGAAATTTAGGTAGGGATCTGCTCTGATTCCAAGCTCAGGATGTCTCTATCAAAGAGTAAATGTGTAATAAATGGTCAAAAACGTGCCCTCAAAAAGAGGGACATCTCCCTATTTATAGGGTCTTTGGGATTTGTGCCCCTGATTAGGTCACTGAACCCTAATCATTGATGGGCTGCGCCGCTTTGCGGCTTTCTCGGAACTTGGGCCTGAAGGCCGCCTTTTTCCCATAAGTTTCGGAGTGACACGTGTCAAGCGGGGATTGGTCCACTTTGGGCCATCCTGAGGATGACACGTGTCATCCTCTGATTGGACCACGTGGCGGGGTAAAATTACCCAAAACAAGTGGCTAGAAGATGGGGTGTTCTTGGCCGCTTGTGGTCTATGTTCTTAGATGCCGAGAGGTAGTCGGGCGTCTGTCTTTAAGTAAACTTAAAATTGTTTTCAGTGTATGCTTATAAAGCCTAACTCCCTCTTTTTGGTGCAGACAAAGCAATGGAAAAGCTCTCGGCAACGAAGAAGCCGGCTGCTGTCTGTTGTAGCCAAGCCTAACAACTTGGTTATGGACATTTCTTTGGTTCAAGACGTAGCATCATGTATTGGTGCTATGCATTCTATCCAGGGGCAGCAAGATATTCAATCCCTTGAATTTCTTGTTGTTCTTATTAACTAGTTTATTCTAGTTCTTTTTATGCTTTGAATAAATTGTAAAATTTAGTCATTTTTAAGTTTGCAAATTAGTTATATTTTTTCTTAGTTCTTTTTAGCTGATTTTAGTTCGAAAAATATTGTCACATTCACACAAAAGTACTAGTACAAAGATACATCAAAATGGCAGCCATTTAAGCTTGGAATCCGAAATTCTTTTACAAGGAATTTCAAAGCTTTGACTTGGGAATTACAATCATTTTTCAAAGAGGAATTACAAGCCATTACAAGCCTTAACTTCAGCCTTCAAGTGGCCGTTGATATCAGTCAACATTGGAGCATCTTAAGCCTTAATTTCAGCCTTTAATTGGCTGTTTAATTCAGTCAGCTTTTGGAGCAACTAAAGGGCGTCCAAGTACACCCTTGTCCACATACATTCAAGCTAATTTCAAGGCTTGAACCAAGGAGGAGTTACACTTCTTTGCTGTTTGAATTTGGGCGTGAATATTGGAGGAAATACATTTCCAACTTGCTGCTTGGATGGGCGTGAATTAAGGGGAGTTACACTCTCTTAATTCTGATTTTATTTCAGCCTTAATTTGGAGGTTATAAGCCACCATTTTCTCTTTGATGTATCTAGTTAAATAAGGCTTCTTTTATTAATGTATCTAGACAACAAAAGTTGATTTGTACTTAGCTTTAGCTTAGGCGTGTATCAAGTGAGCTGAACAACCACTTAAGTTAGCTTGTACTTGAGGATGCTTGTTTACTATAAATAGAAAGCAAATGTGAATGAAAAAATCAGATTATTCAAACAAAAAAACTTGTCTTACATTCGTTTCTTGGATTAGAAACAAAAACTTGAAATTCTTGGATTTGGAATTTCATTTCCTTTGCTTAGTTAGCTAGTTTAGGTTACTAGTTGTGATGTGAATTATTGATCCGAAAATCAACAAAACACAAGGGATATGTTTAAGTCTATTTCTATACAGGAAATCCACCAAGAATTAAACAAAAACTAAGATTAATCAATTAATAATCCACCTAATTAATCAATCCAAACGAATGTATTAACTAAAACAAGCAAAACAGCAATTGATCACAATCAACAAAACTTAAGTGTGAAAACTTAAGAAATAAATCTGAATATTAATCTCTATTATTCGTGTGTTTTACAGCCCTATTTATAGACTTAGTTTACCTAGGAAGATTAGGACAAGTTCCTAATTCAATCCTAATTAAACTAGAATTCTAACTTGCTTGAAGAGCAAGCACCTTGGAGCACAAGCATACGCCAATCTCCTTGGAGAACAAGCACACGCCTAAACTGATTTATTTTACTAACTAACTGATTTTAAAAGCAACTAAATAAAGATTAAGGATCCTAATGCTTGAAACAAGAAAAACCCTTGCAAGTGAAAGGTAAAAACTTGTAAGCAAAATCTAAGTAAAGAAAATTCAAGAAAGTTCAAGAAAGTGAACTAGACTCCAAGAAAAGCCACTAAGAAAACCGTGGCTTTGCTTTGATATCCAAGAAAGTGTCCATGCAATGCTTGGCTTGAATCAATGTTTAGGGATAAACTATCTTGATGCATGATAAGCAAATCTTCGAAGTTCTCCATGCTTAGACTTGCATCAAGTTGGCTTGTGATCTTAGGAATCCAAACAGTTTCTTAGTGGTGTGACTTTATCTAAGAAGCCTTTGGTTCTTTAGCCTTAACTATCCCTTGGTTTATCCCTTGTGTATTTCGAGTGTTACTCCAAAAATATACAACATTTGGCGCTAGAAGGAGGGGGATCTAGCAAAATAAATACCCAAACACATACCCCAAACACATACCCAAACACATACCCCAAACACAAATCATGTCCGACATCCCACCCCCTAATTGGCAAGAATATGTCAATAAGGTTGCACAAGATAAAGAAGATATGGAGCAGCGAATGCAATATTTGCAAGATCAGTTAAAAGATCTTTCTACTAAGTTGCGCCATCAAAAAGAGGGCTCACCCAATCATAGTGATGAAGAATTGAGTGAATCTAATTTCAATCACAATGATAGACCTTTTCATGAAAGAGAAAGGTCACGGCCTAATAATGACATTAAGGCTGACATCCCGGAGTATGATGGCAAACTCCATGCTGATGAGTTTGTAGAATGGCTTAGAACGGTGGAGAGAGTGCTTGATTTACAAGCAAACACCAGAAGAAAAAAAGGTGAAGATTGTAGCCTTGAAGTTAAGAAAATATGCCTCAACTTGGTGGGCTAGTGTGTGTGCCAAAAGGGAAAGGCAAGACAAAGAGAAAGTGAGATCGTGGACCAAGATGAAAAAGATGCTGAAACAAAAGTTTCTTCCCACATACTATGTGCAAGAAAACTTTTCCAAGTTCCACAACCTCAAACAAGGTACAAAATCAGTAGAAGAATATGCTAGGGAATTTGAAGGATTTTCATGAAATGTGGAGTAGAGGAAGATGAACCTCAAACATTGGTGCGCTTTTTGGGAGGACTTGACCCAAAAATAGCCAATGTGGCCGAACTACACCCTTACACCACCCTTGAAGAGCTCATTATCTTAGCACATAAGATTGAGCAGCAACAAAAAGCAAGAGGCAAAAGTGAATCATCACGTTTTGCATCTCAAACCTCATTTCCCCAAAAAAATCAAACATCCAATTTCCCACCTTTCAAACCCACATCCAATCAGCCTACTTCTAAATCACCTTCACAAAACACCCAAAATTCCAACCCAAAACCAGCCCCAAGAAGATGTTTTCGGTGTCAAGGCCTTGGACATTTGGCTAGTGATTGTCCAAATAAAAGGATTGTCACTTTGATTGAGCATGAAGAGGAGGACGAATTAGAAATTGAAGTGGACAGCAACCTTGAGGAGAATGATGAGTATGCGTGTCTTGGACCGCATGAAGGAGAATGCTTGGTGGTTTGACGTACACTAAGCAATATGATTGGCAAAGAAGGGAGTTTGCAACGTGAGGCAATCTTTCACACTCGTTGCACCATTGGTGGTAAGGTATGTACCTTGATTATTGATGGAGGTAGTTGTACCATTGTAGCTTCACAAGTAATGATAGACAAGCTGAAAATAAAAACCGTCCCTCACCCTAAACCTCATGTGATTCAATGGCTAAATCATGGTAAAGGGATTCAAGTAACACAACGAGTCTTGTTATCATTTAGCATTGGTAAAACTTATGAGGAAGAATTATGGCCAAATGTTGTATATTTGGAGTAACACTCGAAATACACAAGGGATAAACCAAGGGATAGTTAAGGCTAAAGAACCAAAGGCTTCTTAGATAAAGTCACACCACTAAGAAACTGTTTGGATTCCTAAGATCACAAGCCAACTTGATGCAAGTCTAAGCATGGAGAACTTCGAAGATTTGCTTATCATGCATCAAGATAGCTTGTCCCTAAACATTGATTCAAGCCAAGCATTGCATGGACACTTTCTTGGATATCAAAGCAAAGCCACGGTTTTCTTAGTGACTTTTCTTGGAGTCTAGTTCACTTTCTTGAACTTTCTTGAATTTTCTTTACTTAGATTTTTGCTTACAAGTTTTTACCTTTCACTTGAAAGGGTTTTTCTTGGTTCAAGCATTAGGATCTTTAATCTTTATTTAGTTCTTTAATTTTTATTTATTTATTTAGTTGCTTTAAAAATCAGTTAGTTAGCAAAATAAATCAGTTTAGGCGTGTGCTTGTTCTCCAAGGAGTTTGGTGTATGCTTGTGCGCCAAGGTGCTTGCTCTTCAAGAAAGTTAGAATTCTAGTTTAATTAGGATTGAATTAGGAACTTCTCCTAATCTTCCTAGGTAAACTAAGTCTTATAAATAGGGCTGTAAAACACACGAATAAACATAGAGATTAATATACATTGTTTTAAGTTTAAACACTTAAGTTTTGTTGATTGTGATCAATTGCTGTTTTGCTTGTTTTAGTTAAAACATTCGTTTGGATTGATTAATTAGGTAGATTCTTAATTGATTAATCTTAGTTTTTGTTTAATTCTTGGTGGATTTCCTGTATAGAATTAGACTTAAACATATCCCTTGTGTTTTGTTGATTTTCAGATCAATAATTCACATCACCATGGCCTACCCCCAAAACGTGACATACAACACAAAATTGATCTTGTTACCGGATCAATGCTCCCAAACAAACCAGCCTATAGAACCACTCCAAAAGAAACCGAAGAGAGTAGGAGGCAAGTGGAAGAATTACTGTCCAAGGGTCTTATTCGTAAGTCTCTTAGTCCTTGTGCTTGTCCTACTTTGATTGTGCCTAAGAAGAATGGAGAATGGAGAATGTGTGTTGATAGTAGGTCAATCAATAAAATCACTATCAAGTACCGGTTTCCTATTCCAAGGTTGAATGATTTACTTGATGATTTGCATGGTTTTAAAGTGTTCTCTAAAATTTATGCGCCTTATGAATCAGGTTATGCAACCTTTCATG
The DNA here is from genome assembly GCA_034703905.1 of Chenopodium berlandieri. Lineage (NCBI taxonomy): Eukaryota > Viridiplantae > Streptophyta > Magnoliopsida > Caryophyllales > Amaranthaceae > Chenopodium > Chenopodium berlandieri. Next base: position 36,082,704 of record CM068284.1, read on the forward strand.
GGTAAATTTGTTGTATTTTATTTTGATGATATTTTGGTGTATAGTAGGGAGGAAGAAGAGGATTCTATGCACTTGCAACAGGTTTTTGAAGCCCTTGAACGTGAGAAATTGTATGGTAACTTAGAGAAGTGTCATTTCTTCACTTCCCAAGTTATTTTTCTTGGCTTTAAAGTCTCATCACAAGGCATTGAAGTTGATGAAAAGAAAGTTGCTGCAATTCGTGAGTGGCCCACGCCACAAACCATGCAACAAGTTCGAAGCTTTCATGGACTTGCTTCTTTCTATAGAAGATTTGTGCGGAATTTTAGTACCCTCATGGCACCTATCACCGAGATAACTAAAAATCAGAAGTTAGTTTGGAATGATAAGGCTCAAAAGGCATTTGATGAGGTAAAACATCAACTTACTAGTGCACCTATTCTTGCTTTGCCTAACTTTGATGAAGTTTTTGAAGTTTTATGTGATGCTAGTGGAGTTGGTATTGGGCGCTGCTTTGTCACAAGTTGGGCGTCCCCTTGCCTACTTTAGTGAAAAACTCAATGAAGCACAACGGAAGTATAGCACCTATGATAAGGAGTTCTTTGCTCTTGTTCGTGCTTTGGACCATTGGAGACATTACCTCATTTCCAAGGAGTTCATCCTTCATTCAGATCATGAAGCCCTCAAATATCTTCAAAGCCAACAAAAACTCCAACCACGCCATGCCAAATGGGTGGAGTATTTGCAAGCTTTTCATTTTGTGATCAAGCATAGGAGAGGCGCCATGAACAAAGGAGCTGATGCGCTTTCAAGGAGATACACACTCTTGAATTCTTTCAAAGCAAGGGTGATTAGTGTTGAAGATGTGAAAGCAAGTTACAAAAATGATCATGACTTTGGTGATTTATTTTTAAAATGTTCTAATCATGCTTACAAATATTATTACATTTTAGATGGCTATTTGTTCAAAGGAAACAGGTTGTGCATTCCAAGATCAAGCCTAAGAGAATCTCTTATCAAAGAGTTTCATGAAGGAGGAATGGCGGGACACTTTGGCATAGAGAAGACTACTCTTCTTGTCCAAGAATACTTTCATTGGCCTAGGTTGGTCCGTGATGTGGAGTTCATTGTGAAGAGATGTGTGATATGTCAAAAGGCCAAGAGTCATAGTCTACCACAAGGCTATCTTTTCCCCTTACCTATTCCACAAGCACCATGGGAGGATATTAGTCTTGATTTCGTTGTGGGACTTCCTATCACCCAACGAAAGAAAGATTCTATAATGGTTGTTGTGGATCGATTTTCTAAAATGGCCCATTTTATTGCTTGTCATTCAATTTATGATGCTACTCATGTTGCTAACTTGTTTTTCAATGAGATTGTTTGTTTGCATGGTGTACCTAAATCCATGGTGAGTGATCGTGATCCAAAATTTCTAAGTCATTTTTGGCTTACATTATGGAGGATGATGGGCACGAAATTGAACTTCAGCACTTCAAGTCATCCTCAAACAGACGGTCAAACCGAAGTGACTAATAGAACTTTGGGATCCTTGCTGTGGTCTTTGGCTACTAAACGTCCCAAGCAATGGGAAGAGATGCTTCCTCATGCGGAGTTTGCTTACAATCGTGTGCCTAGCAAGACAACAGGTTTGAGTCCTTTTGAAGTGGTGTATGGATTCAATCCATGCACTCCTATTGATCTCACTCCCATTCCCTCACCAAACAAGTTTAGCAATGATGCCGAGGTGCGTGCAAAAGAAATCAAGTCTATGCATGAGCAAGTTCGTTCCAAAATTGAACAAGCTAATGCAAAGACAAAGGCATACTATGACAAGAAAAGAAAGGAGGTCCGTTTTTAGCCTGGTGACTTAGTTTGGATTCATCTTCGAAAGGAAAGATTTCCTTCCAAAAGGCGGTCCAAGGTTAGTCCTCGTAGTGATGGTCCATTTGCTATTGTTGAAAAGGTGAATGATAATGCTTACAAAGTTGAGTTGCCCGGAGATTATGGTGTTTCTAGCACCTTTAATGTGGCTGATTTATCACCTTACTATGATGAGTTTGAAGAGTTGCCGAGTTTGAGGGCAAACTCTTTTCAAGAAGGGGGGAATGTTGTAGCCAAGCCTAACAACTTGGTTATGGACATTTCTTTGGTTTAAGACGTAGCATCATGTATTGGTGCTATGCATTCTATCCATGGGCAGCAAGATATTCAATCCCTTGAATTTCTTGTTGTTCTTATTAACTAGTTTATTCTAGTTCTTTTTATGCTTTGAATAAATTGTAAACTTTAGTCATTTTAAGTTTGTAAATTAGTTATATTTTTTCTTATATCTTTTTAGCTGATTATAGTTCGAAATATATTGTCACATTCACACAAAAGTACAAGTGCAAAGATACATCAAAATGGCAGCCATTTAAGCTTGGAATCCGAAATTCTTTTACAAGGAATTTCAAAGCTTTGACTTGGGAGTTACAATCAGTTTTCAAAGAGGAATTACAAGCCATTACAAGCCTTAACTTCAGCCTTCAAGTGGCCGTTGATATCAGTCAACATTGGAGCATCTTAAGCCTTAATTTCAGCCTTTAATTGGCTGTTTAATTCAGTCAGCTTTTGGAGCAACTAAAGGGCGTCCAAGTACACCCTTGTCCACATACATTCAAGCTAATTTCAAGGCTTGAACCAAGGAGGAGTTACACTTCTTTGCTGTTTGAATTTGGGCGTGAATATTGGAGGAAATACATCTCCAACTTGCTGCTTGGATGGGCGTGAATTAAGGGGAGTTACACTCTCTTAATTCTGATTTTATTTCAGCCTTAATTTGGAGGTTATAAGCCACCATTTTCTCTTTGATGTATCTAGTTAAATAAGGCTTCTTTTATTAATGTATCTAGACAACAAAAGCTGATTTGTACTTAGCTTTAGCTTGGGCGTGTAACAAGTGAGCTAAACAGCCACTTAAGTTACCTTGTACTTAAGGATGCTTGTTTACTATAAATAGCAAGCAAATGTGAATGAAAAAATCAGATTATTCAAACAAAAAAACTTGTCTTACATTTGTTTCTTGGATTAGAAACAAAACCTTGAAATTCTTGGATTTGGAATTTCATTTCCTTTGCTTAGTTAGCTAGTTTAGGCTACTAGATGGCTTGTGATCTTAGGAATCCAAACAGTTTCTTAGTGGTGTGACTTTATCTAAGAAGCCTTTGGTTCTTTAGCCTTAACTATCCCTTGGTTTATCCCTTGTGTATTTCGAGTGTTACTCCAAATATAAAACACTGTCTCTGCAGCTAAGTACCGCACCAACGTCCTCAACAGGGCGAGTGACGAGCAGAAAGCAGACGAAACTCCCAAGGTAGCTGTTTATGATACTTGAAATATTTTTCAACAAAGGTTAAATTTTGTCCACCTGCTTTTCTGACACCTTTCTTTTCGTCCAAACAGAGGGGTTCAGTCAAGCCTTCTCCGTCCAAACAGTGGGGTTTGGTCAGGTCTTCTCCCTCCAAACAATCCCAACTCAAAATTCAAAAAACTGGGGCGGGTGATGTGAGTGCATCCGGTAAAAACCGGAAACACATTGCTCAAAAGTCTAAGAGAGGGGACGGCTCTACTCTCGAAGCTGGCAGGGAGGTCAGCAAACCGGATGCTACTCAGGCATCAAAGGGTGGCTTTAAGCAACCCAGCACTGCTGTCGGCTCAGCATGAGAGAAGAGACGTCAGGGGAAGGAGAAGGAGGAGGAGGCCCAGCCGGACGGTATGGGCCGCATCTTTATTAAACTTCAATGCTTAATGTTGCTTCTTGGAATTTGACTAACTTATAATTTTGCAGCCCCCCCACAAAGGTTAACCGTCGTCCAGATGGCCAAGGAGATGCTACGGTCGCTTGATCCTGAGGACAGAGCGTCCATAAGAGGAGTCGGCACCCTTAACTTGGATTCCATCTTGGGGAACCTCTGCGAGGTAAAAGAGTTAGTTGAATTTTCCATAATATTTAACACATATCCGACTGGTTTTGATCATTCGGTCTTTTCTTATTTCCAGGCCATGCTGCGCGTCCAAGGGCTTAAACGGCTAATCCAGGAAAAATCAAAAGAGGTAACAGCCGCTAAAGCTCAATCCGAGTCCGCCTTAGACCGAGCTCAATTTGAAATTGCTCAAAATGAGCTTCTGACCCTTGATATGATGTATTCCCAGGCGGACGCCAACCTGCAGGTGAAGAAGGACTTGGATTCGGCCCGCTCCAGAGTCAATGAACTTAAGGCCGAAGTTAAAGGCCTTAAGGAAAAACTTGAGCCTCTTCAAGAAGCCAAGAATGAGGCCGAGAGGGCCAAGGAGCGGGTGAGCCGCCTGGAGGGGCGCCTGGCGAACCAGGAGCAGCAGCTGAAGGCTAAGTTTGAGTCCTGGGCTGAGGAGAAACAGGCCCTTGTCCAACAAATGATGGAAGACTACGAATCCATCATGCGGGCGACATGGGAGGCGGTACAACCGGGTGCTGATTTTGGCATCTGGAAATCCAAGTTTGATCAGGCAAACGATGATTACAATGCTGAACTCCTTCGCCGGGCTGAAGAGGAATAGGCGGATGGTGAAGAGGTCGACTCCTCTTCAGGCTCCTCCGGGGATGAAGATGGGGAAGAGGATGGTGATGACAATGAAGAGCAGCCAGCAACTGATGATGCAGCTGCCAATGTTGACAATCCCTCTACGGCCGAATGGCCATTAATTTCATCTTCTGGCCTGCGTGCCGAGTATCCATGTATCTTTACCGACCGAGGGGTTGGGTGATTTGACAATTCCTCTAGCTTTGCCAGCTAACAATCTTACCCAATCGTCTGATGGCGATTGGGCCTTTTTAATTTAAAATCATCCGGCCATTGGTTGAAGTTATTCATATTGCTGTTCTTTAAATTTTTTCATTGCATGTTTTTTTTTGGCCAAGTATTATAACCTGTTTAGCATGCGAATGTTCTTGCCCCTAGACGGGTGTCGAGTGGTTTCGGTTGAGTGGATTGATTGGCTTAGAAATTATTGATACTTAGAAGAGTATACATGGTTTCTAAGTCAATCAATCACTATGGTGATTGCCCCAAACCACGCAACAGACGGCCATCAGGAGCGAATGAATAATTATTTTCATTCAGCCATTGGCTCAAGCGAAATACAATATTTTTGACTTAGCAAATTTTGCTAAAAAGAAATCCCTCGCCTGTTTTGTTCCAAGAACTAAAAGCATGCGCATTCGGCCTTAGGCCTTGACGAGATAAGGTGCTAAGTTTTAACTTAGTCTTGATTTTTCTTTAGAATAATCCGCCTATCTTTCCCCAAGAACAAAGAACAGGTGCATTCGACCCACAAGTCTCTTTTTTAATCTGCTGTGTTTTAGCTCGTTTTCTCGCAAGTAATAGTCCGCCTATTCTGCGGTCGGACAGAAACAGGCGTATCTGGCCAGAGGCCTCATTAGGTGACTTGTAGTTCAGTAAAAGTTTTCCGCTTGTCTTGTCGTAGAGCAAAAACAGGCGCATCCGGCCTAATGCCTCAATAGTTTCTACTTGTGAAATAGTGACCCCTTTTCCGACTGTGCTAGAACAGTTAGAAAATTCTTGGCCTCTTGGATTTCACTTTCGATGGAACCAAACGACTGCGAATGCTTCCTTAACATTCGGTAGGGCTGCTTGATGTATTTGTAGAGCAATGTGCCACCCAAATGGGAAATGCTTCTCCTCAACGAATTTGCCCGAATGGGCGTCGCCGGTTATCTGACTCATGTTGGAGCAGACGGTCATACTCATATTGGAGCAGACTGTGACCATTCGGCCTCTATGCGTTTTTCTTAATGATGCAAGTCTAAGCATGGAGAACTTCGAAGATTTGCTTATCATGCATCAAGATAGTTTATCCCTAAACATTGATTCAAGCCAAGCATTGCATGGACACTTTCTTGGATATCAAAGCAAAGCCACGGTTTGCTTAGTGGTTTTTCTTAGAGTCTAGTTCACTTTCTTGAACTTTCTTGAATTTTCTTTACTTAGATTTTGCTTACAAGTTTTTACCTTTCACTTGAAAGGGTTTTTCTTGGTTCAAGCATTAGGATCCTTAATCTTTATTTAGTTTCTTTTAAAATCAGTTAGTTAGCAAAATAAATCAGTTTAGGCGTGTGCTTGTTCTCCAAGGAGATTGGCGTATGCTTGTGCTCCAAGGTGCTTGCTCTTCAAGCAAGTTAGAATTCTAGTTTAATTAGGATTGAATTAGGAACTTGTCCTAATCTTCCTAGGTAAACTAAGTCTATAAAAAGGGCTGTAAAACACACGAATTATATAGAGATTAATATTCAGATATATTTCTTAAGTTGCATACTTGACTTTTTGTTGATTGCGATCAATTGCTGTTTTTCTTGTTTTAGTTTAAACATTCGTTTGGATTGATTAATTAGGTGGATTCTTAATTGATTAATCTTAGTTTTTGTTAATTCTTGGTGGATTTCCTGTATAGAATTAGACTTAAACATATCTCTTGTGTTTTGTTGATTTTCGGATCAATAATTCACATCACTTAATATCCGGCCATTGGCCTCAAAATGATTGAAGCAAATATTCGTTAAGTGTTTAACATAATGCAGTAAGAATTTCGTAGGAACGACTGCTCTAGAGTAGTCGGTTCCTTCATAAAGGTTGGGGCGTCTGTTATTGGGACAGACTTTCTCCAAATACATTGGTCGTCTATATTTTGTACAGGCGACACTAAAAATAAAAAGACAAAGTTGGAAAATGAAGGCATATTCTCATTAGCAAAGTTTGAAATGACAAAATTTGAGGTATTTACATTCGTACTTAGAAATGGTACTTTTTCAAGTTGTCCACATTCCAAGTTCTAGGCAGCTGCCTGCCGTCTGGTTCTTCCAGCTGGTAGGTTCCGTCTCTTACTTCCTCATATATTCGGTAGGGACCTTCCCAATTTGGGGTCAACTTTCCCTGCTCATTCGCCTTACCGATTGCCTCCATTTTCCGTAGCACAAAGTGCCCCACTTTGAGAGGACGCTTGTGTACTCTTTTGTTGTAAGCCCGTGTCATTCTTAGACGGTAAATCTCATGGCGCAAGGTGGCATTGCCCCTTCGCTCTGGAAGTGAGTCCAATGCTAGCCGCATGGCCTCCTAGTTAGCTTCTTCGTCATATAACATGACTCAAAGAGTCGGCTCATACTGTTCAATGGGCAGGACATCTTCTGCACCATACACCATGAGGAACGGGGTTTCTCCAGTCGCCCCTTTAGCAGTCGTTCTAATAGACCAGAGGACGTGTGGTAGTTCATCCGCCCAAAGGCCACCAGCCCGTTCAATTTTCTTTTCAATCCCGTCTGAGATTAGCTTAATGAAGGCTTCAACCTGGCCGTTTGCTTGAGGGCAGCCGACTGATACAAAGAGGCTTGAGACCCCTTGCTCTCCCAGCCAAGTCTTGAGTTGAGGCGTCTCAAATTGAGGACCATTGTCAAAAACCATAGACATGGGCACCCCGAAACGAGTGATAATATTCCTCCAGATGAAGGAAATGACATCTTTTGTCTTAATGTTTTTGATCGCCTCCGCCTCTACCCACTTGGTAAAGTAATCCACAGCTACCAATATGTAGCGCTTGCTGCCTGGGGCCGCGGTGTAAGGCCCAAGTATGTCCATGCCCCATTTGGCAAAGGGAATTGGGCTGTGGATGGCCGTCAGGTCCGTGGCCGGACGATGGATGAGCTTGCCAAACTTTTGACACTTGTCACATTTTTTAACCATTTCCATAGCGTCCGACTCCAGAGTTGGCCAGAAATAGAGCCGCCTGGCCTTGGCAGCTAAAGACCTGCTGCCTATGTGGGAGGCGAAGAAACCCGCATGCAAATCTTCGAGGACCTCTCTACCCTTTTCTAGGGTAACACACTTCAATAGGGGTTTCAAGAAACTAGCTTTGAAAAGTTCCCCTTGTCTCAGCTCGAAGCTTGCCGCTTTCTTTTTTAGAACAACCGCCTCCTGGGGTGAATCAGGGAGCATGCCGTCTGCAAGATAAGCCCGGATGCTGTCCATCCAAGTAGAGCTTCGGTCGAGAATTCCAATGGGGTCTTCATTAGATATACTTCTTTTTTCCATGACCTCCTAGAAGACCGACCGAGGCGTTTCACAAGAGGCGGATGATGCTAGTTTTGACAGAGCATCCGCCTGATTATTTGAAGACCTGGGCACTTGAGTTAGATGGAATTCTTCAAGTGTCCCAACTTCATTCTTGACCGCCTGCAATATTTTATCATGGCCGGATGAGTGGCCTCGTACGTTCCATTAACCTGGAGTACGACCAATTGAGAATCAGAGCAGGCAGCTATCTTCTTTGCCCCTGCCGCCTTGTAGTACCGAATGCCGGCCAGCAGGGCCTCATACTCGGCCTCATTGTTAGAGACTTGGAACTTGAACCGTAGTGCATATTCGTACTTATCTCCCTCAGGAGATTGACAGATAATCCCTACACCACAGCCGTTCACAGTGGAGCTCCCATCCACATACACTTTCCAAACCTGGTCTGTATTGTCCGGTACAGCCGGCCTTGTCATTTCGACAATAAAGTCGGTGAATGCTTGCCCCTTTATTGCCTTCCTTGGTTCGAAGGTGATTTCTAATCCTTGCATTTCAATAACCCATTTAAGCATTCGTCCAAAAGACTCCAAGGTTGTGAGTGGTCGTTTGATCGGTTAGTCAGTATAGACTTCTACCGCATGCGCCAAGAAGTAAGGTTTTAGCTTCTTGATGGCCATGTAAAGGAAAAGGCCGAATTTCTCAACCATGGGGTACCGAAGCTCCGCGTTTCTCAGAACATGGCTAATGAAATATACTGGGAGCTGAATGCCGTCTCTTTCAGCTAAGAGAACGGCACTGAGGGCATGATCAGAGACGGCTAAGTACATGAAGAGCTGCTCTTTGGGCAAAGGGCTGACAAGCCTTGGCAAAGAGTGCAAATGAGTTTTCAGCTTTTGAAAGGCCGCCTCTGCATCATCCCCCCATTCAAAGTTGGTCTTCTTTTTTATTGCCTGGAAGAAGTAGAGACACTTGTCGCCTGACCGACTGAGGAATCTCCCCAAGGCCGCCAGACAACCTGTTAGCTTTTGCACTTCCTTCACAGTACGGGACGACTGCATGTCGATTACCGCCTGTATTTTCTCAGGGTTGGCCTCTATTCCCCTTTGGTCAATCAAAAATCCGAGAAACTTCCCAAACTCAACACCAAAGATACACTTTTTTGGGTTTAGCATGACCTTGTGCCGCCTGAGTGTGGTGAATGTTTCTCGGAGATCAGCATGATGATCCGCCTTTTGTTTGGATTTGACTATCATGTCATCAATGTACGCCTCTACATTCCTTTCGATTTGATTAATGAAGACCGTATTAATCATTCGTTGGAAAGTAGCAGGCGCACTCTTCAAACTAAACGGCATCACCGTATAACAGAACAACCCCTGATTAGTGACGAATGCCGTCTTTTCTTGATCTTTTTTCCACAGGGGGATCTGAAGGAAACCTGAATAGGCGTCCATAAAACTCATCAAGGCATGTCCGGCTGTTGAGTCGACCAGACTGTCGATCTTAGGCAGTGGATAACTATCCTTTGGACATGCCTTGTTGAGGTCTGTGTAGTCAACACACATCCGCCAAGTTCCATTCGGCTTTTTTACTAACACAACGTTAGCTACCCATTCAGGGAAATTGCACGGGCGAATGAACTTGGCATCCAGCAACTTTTTTACTTCGGCAGCAGCCGCCTGACTTTTTTCCTCGCCATGGTTTCTTTTCTTTTGCCGGATGGGCTTCTTTTTAGAATCCACGGCGAGTTTGTGGACAGCAAGATCCGGGCTGATGCCTGGTATCTCCTCCACTTCAAAGGCAAAGATGTCTTTGAATTCTCTCAGCAGCTGATGAAGGCTTTCACCCAGCTCTGCAAGTGCAACCGTCCCCACCTTAACCGTCCGCTGTAGGCGGCTGTCGTCCAGAGGGATATCGATGTGCTCACCAGCAGGCTGGGGACGGAGATCATACGACCGTTCCCCGGTCAGTGATTGCTATTGGTTTTTTTTACCACCACCAGCGGATCAGTCTTTCTTTTCTTTTCGGCTGGCGGGGCCGACTGTTCTTCCTCGACATCTTCGAGGTCAATAGTTTGCTTGTCCCGACCGGATGCTACGGCCGCAGACTTGACGTCCGAGAGGTAACACTCTCGAGCCGTCTTTTGGTCCCCATTAAGGGAACCGACTGTTCCATCATCCTTCTCATACTTGAGTAGCATGAGTGCAGGGATGATGACGGCCTTACACTCGTTAAGAGTGGGACGGCTAAAGATGAGGTTGTAAGCCGTGAGCTCTTCAACCACGAGGAAACGGATGGTCATGTGCCGACCGTCTCCCCTGCTTCCCAGGCGGACAGGTAAGTCAATGCGTCCGACTGGGTGCACAAGTCCTCCCCCAAACCCAACAAGGGTGTGGGAGACCTCCATCATGCTATCCGGTTTGTACTTGAGATTGGATAAGCATTTGAGGCTGATGAGGTCAGAGGAGCTTCCTGTGTCAATCAGAATTCGACCAACCAGCTGGTTGGCGACCTTGCATTCAATGACAACAGGGTCATCATGCGGCCGACAGACTTTGCCTTTGTCCTGCTCGGTAATGACAACTTTAGGGAAGGCGGATGTGCCTGCCGTATCCCCTTCCTCAACAGAGTTGACCATCTTCCTTAGATGGTCCTTGGTGCCCCGAATGGTCGGGCCACCTCCGGCAAAGCCGCCTGCTATGGTGTATACCGGTTCTTCATAAGTTTCGGCACTCACAGTAGGCTGGGGAGTCTTTTTCTTAGACTGCCCTTGATTTGCCTTTGAAGTCACTTTGGACTTCACATAGGACTTTAGCTGTCCTTTGTCGGCCAGACGGTTGAGCTCCCGCTTGAGACTAAAGCAGTCGTTCGTGTCATGGCCGACATCCTCATGAAAATGGCAATGCTTGTTCTTGTTCCGATTGTCAGCGGAACCTTTCATAGGAGTCGGCTTCTCAAGAGTCAGCCGATCCTTAATTTCCAAGAGGATGGAGCAGCAGTCCTTGTGGAACTCGTACCTTGGTACATACAGTTTCAACTCTTTTTTCTTCTTCTGGGCCGGTTGATCAGAGTTATCAATGGCCCAGACTTGCTTTTTCTTTTGCTCTCTTCTGGCTTAGGAGTCGGCTAAGCAGGCCGACTCTCCTTCTGTCGGTCGGACTTCTTGTGGTCCAACTGCTTATTGGAGGAGCAGAGTTCAGTCGCCTGTATATAGGCTTTTGCCTCTCGTAAGGATCCTTGTAGAGTAAAGATTTGTTTGCGGACGAGTTCATACTTAAAAGTAGACCCATCCTTCAGACCCTTAAAGAAGTTTGTGAAGGCGACCTCATCAGACAGCCCATGAATCTGGATTTAGACCAGATTGAACAGCCTGACATAGGAACGCAAACCTTCTCTATCTCCCTGCTGAACATTGCCCAAATCAAGACTTGTCTTTTTGGCAGGGATATTCGTAGAGAAGTTTGAAGCAAACAAGAACGCAACCGTCTTGAAGCTATTTATGCAACCAGCCGGCAGATTGCCAAACAACTGCTGGGCTATGCCCTTCAGGGTGGCTGGAAAGCAACGACACCATGCGACATCATCCAACCCCTGTAGATACATGAGGTGGGTGTATGCTCGCAGGTGGTCTTCTAGGTTGGAGGTCCCGTCATAGGCTCCAACCAGAACATTTTTAACTTTAGACGGCTGTACGACTTCAGTTATTTCCTTGGAGAAAGCAGAGGGTTGATCCCCAAGGTGTTGCAGCCTAAGCTGCCAGTCCATCGGCTGATAGCCGTATGCCGCCTGTCCTCCAAAGAGGGCAGGCTGCATGTAAGGTAAGATCGGCGCCTGGTACAACGGCTGTGCCATGTACTGGGCCGACTGAATCATATGAGGACCGGACTGAACCCGTGGGCTGCTAGTTGGTGTCTCATGTACAGACTAGGAACACCCCACAGAGGTGTTCCGGAAGCTATCATGATAAGTTGACGTTGAAGCCAACTCTGATAGCTGGGTCCTCTTTTGCTGAATGTATTGCCGAGCATCAGAGAATGTTTTCTTGCTACCATCCGGCTGTATGGGACGGATGGCTTTTCTTGTGCTCGCTTCCGGGAAACGGAGCCGAGTAAGGTCAAATTGGGGCCGGGCCTTCTCCGTAGGTGCAGGATGAGGAGCCGGCTGACAGTCCCTGACCGACTTCTTTTTGCCAGCCTGGGCTGGCTTCTTGGGCGACTGCTCCTTTCTAGGAGTAGGCGACTTCTTTGAGGCGAGTTGTTTGATTTCTCCCCTAAGGCTGCTCAGGAGTGTCATTAATTCATCTCGAGTGACGGGAATTGATCCTGCCGCCTGGGAAGGATCAACCGGCCGCCCCGAGGGCTTCTTTGGCTGACCAGCAGTTCTGCTTGGCTCTGCTTGGTCATGGTGACGCTCCCGCCTCTCCTTACTGCGGATGCGTTTAGAGATGAGGGACCCATTTGGATCCACATAGGTTTCGACGTCAGCGTCGTCACCTGAGTCATGGTCCGTTTGGACCACTATGTTTTCTGGAGGCCGATTGGCCTCTGGGTTCGGTACAGGTACTTGTGAAGCCATTTCAAAGGTACTCTCCCCACAGACGGCGCCAAATGTTTTGGGGGTTTTTGTCCCTTGGGAGAGTTACAACACTGAAACTAGATTCAACAACGGGCGCCTGTACCTGCAAAGCAAACGGACCGCCGAATGGTCGGTGGTCCGCCTCTGAAGATTAAGTTAGTAAACGTTCGGTAATAAAACGTGCGGAAGTAAAGTTATCTGCTTGGATTCCAAGCAGAGGTAAAGTGTTGTCTGTTCTTTGAAAATGACAACTCTGTAGTAAGTGACGTATTGTCTCGTAGTGCGTGAATATTCTTTCTCTTTTTTGGTGTATATCTTTTTCTGTCTTGTCATAAATGTAAGAATATCCCTTTTTATAGGGTCCTTTTGGAAAGTGTGCCCTACCTAGGATCTGGTGACCTAGGGATTAGGGCACGCCGTTTTTAAGGGCCCCTTGGGATTTGGGCCTTGAAAGCCGTCATTCTCAAGGGGCAATATAAGCTCGACACGTGTCACCATCTGGATGGTCCAAGTAGGTGCCCCTTCTAGTGACATGTGTCATGCTCTGATTGGGCCACTTGGCAGGGTATAAAATACCCAAATCACCCTCCTATTTATAGAAAGGGGAAACCCTAATTTTTCCCCCCAAAATGCAATTTGAAAATCCGTCCAGACGGATGATGACACCTGTCACAAGTGCCATGTGCAATGCACGTGACCCCTGTGAGGGGCAAATGATTTGGGTATTTTTACCCGGCCAGGTGGCCCAGTCAGAAACTGCCATGTGTCATTAGTAAAGGTGCCATCTAGACCTATGAGATGATGACACGTGGTGGGCGAACATCCTTCTGTCCTAAAAAGATTGACGATCCAGCATGGACCATTCAGAGGGAGACATGTGTCACCCTAAAATATGCCCAAAAGCCTTTTGGGCTCAGTGACACGTGTCACTCAGACATTGCCTCTGGAATGGCGGCCTTCAAGGGCCCAAACCTTGAGGCGCCGCTTTGCGGCGTGACCTAATCCCTAGGTCACCAGATCCTAGGGAGGGCACACTTTCCAAAAGGACCCTATAAATAGGGACAGTTCCTACATTTATGATAAGAACGGATACACGTAATACGAGACAACACGTCACTTTCACATTTATTACAGAGTTGTCATTTTCAAGGAACAGACAACACTTTACCTAAGCTTGGAATCCGAGCAGATAACTTTTTTTCCGCACGTTTTACTACAGAATAGTTACTAACTTAATCTTCGGAGGTGGACCACCGACCATCCGGCGGTCCGTTTGCTTTGCAGGTACAGGCGTCCTTTCCTGAATACAGTCTTAGTGTTGTAACTCTCCCAAGGGACAAAAACCCCCAAAACACGGAGCATTCCCAATCATTTGAGGGCTAGAGTGGATGGTATACCGCTTGTATGGCTCTCATGCAAGGATTGAATATTCCTTACGGGTGTATTTTTGAAGCTGTCTGGAAAGCTCGATGTAGAGGCTGACTTAGACAGCTGCTAACTCCTTATACGGGTAATGATTTCCCGAGCGTTAAGAGTTGATTTGTTGTTTCCCTCCAGCTGTTCAATCCGGCGGGTATTTCTTGTGTTCTTCTGGGACAGAAGAATCTTGGACCAGTCGAGGATCCCGGCTGCCTTGTCCTTTGGATGCGGAGTCGGCTGCCTGTCCCTAACTGACTTTTTCCTCCCTTGGGGAATCTTCTTTGCCGACTGACCCTTGTTTGGGCTAGCCTTACTTTTAGTGATCAGATCCTTGATTTCACCCTTGAAACTAGTCATGAATTCCATGAGTTCGTCCCGGGTACTAGGGTGGATCCGCCTGCCGTATGGATTTCCCCATCTGGCTGACCAGGGGGTCGGCTTGTACCCGCCTGGCTCTCGCCCCGTTCCAGAGTGTCTCTGGTACGGATGCGTTTAGTTATCTGGGAGCCATCTTTGGCAATGTAGGTTTCGACTTGAGGATCATCATCCTCTTGGTCAGTAAAGACCTCCGGCTAGTCTACTGAACGTTCAGGAGGTGGTACAGACTCTTGAACCATCCTTGAGGTACTCTCCCCACAGACGACGCCAAATGTTCTGGGTGTTTTTGTCCCTCGGGAGAGTTACAACTCGAAGTCTGGTTGAGGAGTGCCTGTATCTGCAAAACAACGGAGACTCCGGGTGGTTGGAGATCGGCCTCCGACGATCAAGTTAGAACGTGTTGTAGTGAGTAAAAAGTGCAGAAAAAGATAAAGGTGAGATCTTCTCGGATTCCGAGATCAGGAGATTCCTCTGATGTAAGAGAATGTCAGTTATATTGTAATAATTTCAATATGTCCCACAAATGGGGGAAATTTACCTATTTATTGGGTCATTCTAGATAAGTGTGCCCTTATGTAGGTCATTTGACCTAGATTTGGTGGGCTTCCCGCACTTTTGGCGACTTTTTGGAAATTAGGCCTTTGAAGTACGTCATTCCTTTTGATGACAGTGGGTTTCACGTGTCATTTCGTAAGTGGCCCAATTTAGGCCAATATAGGGTGGACACGTGTCCTGCTGTCATTGGACCACGTGGCGAGGAATTTTACCCAAAACAGAATTCATTTTACTTTTAATTGATTAAAAAAATTTTGTTTGACTTGATTCCAAAAAAATTCTTTGAATGCATTTGAATTTCATTATATTTAAAAAGCTTTATTTGAATGTGTTTGACTTTCATTTGATTCGAAAAGATTAGTTTGATTGTGTTTGACTTTCATTTGATTCAAAAAGATTAGTCTGAATGTGTTTAACTTTCATTTGATTTAAAAAGCTTTGTTTGAATGTGTTTTGACTTTTATTTGATTCAAAAAGCTTTGTTTGAATGTGTTTGACCTTCATTCGATTCAAAAAGCTTTGTTTGAATGTATTACACTATAATTTGATTCAAATAGCTTTGTTTAAATGTATTTAACTTTCATTTGATTCAAAAATCTTTGTATAAATGTGTTTAACTTTCATTTGATTCAAAAAGCTTTGTTTAAATGCGTTTGACTTCATTTGATTCAAAAAGTTTCGCCTAAATGTGTTTGATTTTCATTTTATTCAAAAAGCTTTGTTTGAATGTGTTCGACTTTCATTTGATACAATTAGCTTCCTTGAACGTATTTGACTTTCATTCGATTAAAAAAACTTTTTTTGAATGTGTTTGACTTTCATTTGATTAAAAAAGCGTTGTTTGAATATGTTTGAATTTCATTTGATTCAATTAGCTTGGTTGAATGCATTTGACTTTCATTCGATTAAAAAAGCTTTGTTTGAATGTGTTTGACTTTCATTTGATTCAAAAAGCTTTGTTTGAATGTGTTTGACATTCATATTATTCAACTAGCCCCGTTGAATATGTTGACTTACATTTGATTTAAATAATTTTGTTTGTGTATTGATTTGATTTAATAAAACTTTGTTGAATGCATTTGAATTTTATTAGATTTAAAAAGCTTTGTATGAATGTGTTTGTATTTTATTTGATTCAAAAAGCTTTATTTGAATGTGTTTGACTTTCATTTGATTCAAAAAGATTTTTTTGAATATGTTTTACTTTCCTTTAATTGAAAAAGCTCTTTTTGAATGTGTTTGATTTCATTTGATTCAACTAGCTTCATTGAATGCATTTGACTTTCATTCGATTCAATAATCTTTGTTTGAATGTGTTTGATTTTCAATTGATTCAAAAAGCTTTGTTTGAATGTGTTTGACTTTCATTTTAATCAAAAAGATTTGTTTGATTATGTTAGACTTTCATTTAATTCAAACAGATTATTTTGAATGTGTTTGACTTTCATTTGATTTAATCAGCTTTATTGAATGCATTTGAGTTTCATTCGATTCAAAAAGCTTTGTTTGAATGTGTTTGACTTTTATTTGATTTAAAAAGCTTTTTTTGAATCTATTTGACTTTCATTTGATTCAAAAAACTTTGTATGAATGTATTTGACTTTCATTTGATTCAAAAAGCTTATTTTGAATGAGTTTGACATTCATTTGATTCAAAAAGCTTTGTTTAAATGTGTTTGACTTTCATTTCATTCAAAAAGCTTTGTTTGAATATGTTTAAATTTCATTTGATTCAATAAGCTTTGTTTGAAGGTGTTTAACTTTCATTTTATTCAAAAATCTTTGTTTGAATGGGTTTGACTTTCATTTGATTAGTTGAATGCTTTTGACTTCCATTCGATTTAAATTCATTGTTTGAGCGTGTTACACTTTCAATTGATTCAAAAAGCTTTGTTTGAATGTGCTTGACTTTCATTTCATTCAATTAGCTTCGTTGAATGCATTTTACTTTCAATTGATTCAAAAGTTTTTAGTTGAATGTATTTCACTTTGATTTGATTCAATAAAACTTCGTTGAATGCAATAGAATTTCATTAGATTCAAAAAGCTTTGTTTGAATGTGCCTAACGTTCATTTGATTCAAAAAGATTAGTTTGATTGTGTTTTACTTTCATTTGATTGAAAAAGCTTTGTTTGAATGTGTTGAACTTTCATTTGATTAAAAAAGCTTTTTTTTAATGTGTTTGACTTTAATTTGATTCAAAAAGCTTAGTTTAAATATGTTTGACTTTCATTTGATTCAAAAAGCTTTGTTTGAATGTGTTTGTCTTTCAATTGATTGAAAAAGATTTGTTTGAATGTGTTTGATATTCATTTGATTCAATTAGCTTCGTTAAATGCATTTGACTTTCATTTAATTAAAAAAGCTTTGTTTGAATGTGCTTGATTCATTGATACAAAAAGATTTTTTTGAATGTGTTTGACTTTCATTTGATTTAAAAAGATTTGTTTGAATTCGTTTGAATTTAGTCGATTCAAAAAGCTTTTTTTGAATGTGTTTGACATTCATTTGATTTAAAAAGCTTTGCTTAAATGTGTTTGACTTTCATTTTATTTAAAAATCTTTGTTTGAATGTGTTTGAGTTTTATTTTATTATATACATTTGACTTTAATTTGATTCTAAAAGCTTTGTTTGAATGTTGTTGACTTTCATTTGATTGAATTAGCTTCGTTGAATGTGTTTGAATTTCATTTGATTCAAAAAGCTTTGTTTGAATGTGTTTGACTTTTATTTGATTAAAGAAGCTTTGTTTAAATGTGTTTTACTTTCATTTGATTTAAAATGCTTTGTTTGAATGTGTTTGACTCTCATTTGATTCACAAAGATTTGTTTGAATGTGTTTAACTTTCATTTGATTCAAAAAGATTTGTTTGAATGAGTTTGACTTTCATTTGATTAAATTAGCTTCATAGAATACATTTGACTTTTATTTGATTCAAAAAGCATGGTTTGAATGTAATTAACTTTCATTTGATTCAATTAGCTTCGTTGAAAGCATTTGAATTTCATTTGATTTAAAATGCTTTGTTTGAATGTGTTTGACTTTCATTTAATTTAAAAAACTTTGTTTGAATGTGTTTGACATTCCTTTGATTTAAAATGTTTTGTTTGAATGTGTTTATCTCTCTTTGATTCAAAAAGATTTGTTTGAATGTGTTTGACTTTTATTTGATTTAAAAGCTTTGTTTGAATGTGTTTGACTTTTATTTAATTCAAAATGATTTGTTTGAATGTGTTTGACTTTCATTTGATTCATTTGAATCAATTAGCTTCGTGGAATGAATCAGCCGTTCATTCGATCTAAAATGCTTCTTTTTTATTTGTTTTTCTTTCATTCAATTCAAAAAGCGTTGTTTTAATGTGTTTGACTTTCATTTAATTCAAAAAAATTTGCTTGAATTTGTTTGATTTTCATTTGATTTAAAAAGATTTGTTAGAATGTGTTTTATTTGCATTTGATTAAATTAGCTTCTCTGAATGCATTTGACTTTCATTTGATTCAAAAATCTTTGTTTGAATGTAGTTGACTTTCATTTGATTCTATAAGCTTCGTTGAATGCATTTGATTTTCATTTGATTCAAAAATCTTTATTTGAATGTGTTTGACTTTCATTTGATTTCAAAAGCTTTGTTCCAATGTGTTTGACTTTCCTTTAATTCAAAAGGATATTTTTTAATGTGTTTGACATTCATTTAATTCAATTAGCTTCCTTGAATGCATTTAACGTTCATTTGATTCAAAAAGCTTTGTTTAAATGAGCTTGACTTTCTTTTGATTCAAGAATATTTGTTTGAATATGTTTGACTTTCATTTGATTTAAAAATCTTTGTTTGAATGTGTTTGACTTTTATTTGATCCAAAAAGCTTTGTTTGAATGTGTTCGAGTTTCATTTGATTGAAAAAGCTTTGTTTGAATTTATTTGACTTTAATTTAATTCTATTAGCCGCGTTGAATGCATTTGACTTTCATTTGATTCAATAAGATTTGTTTGAATGTGTTTGTCCTTCATTTGATTTAAAAATCTTTATTTGAATGTGTTTCACTTTTTGACTCGATTAGCTTCGTTAAATGAATTTTACTTTCATTTGATTCAAAAAGCTTTGTTTGAATGTGTTTTTCTTTCATTTGATTCAAAAATCTTTGTTTGAATCTGTTTGACTTTCATTTCATTTAAAATTGTTTGTTTTAATGTGTTTGACTCTCATTTGATAAAAAAGATTTGTTTGAATATGTTTGACTTTCATTTGATTCAAAAAACATTGTTTGAATATGTTTTTCTTTCATTTGATTCAAAAAACTTTGTTTGAATCTGTTTGACTTTCATTTCATTTAAAATTGTTTGTTTGAATGTGTTTGACTCTTATTTGATAAAAAATATTTGTTTGAATATGTTTGACTTTAATTTGATTCAAAAAGCATTGTTTGAATGTGTTTGACTTTCATTTGATTCAATTAGCTTCGTCGAATGCATTTGACTTTCATTCGATTTAAAAAGATTTGTTTAAATGTGTTTGACTTTCATTTGATTAAAAAAGCTTTTTTTAAATGTGTTTGACTTTCATTTTATTTATAAAGCTTTGTTTGAATGCCTTTGACTTTTCTATGATTCAAAAAGATTTGTTTGAATGTGTTTGACTTTCATTTGATTCAATTATCTTCCTTGAATGCATTTGACTTTCATTTGGTTCAAAAAGTTGTTTGAATGTGTTTGACTTTCATTTTATTCAAAAAGCTTTGTTTGAATGTGTTTATCTTTCATTTTAATCAATTTGCTTAGTTGAATGCCTTTGACTTTCATTTGATTAAAAAAACTTTGATTTAAGGTGTTTGACTTTTGATCGATTGAAAAACGCATTGTTTAATGTGTTTGAATTTCATTTGATTTAAAAAGCTTTTCTTGAATGTGTTTGACTTTTATTTGATTTAAAAAGATTTGTTTGAATGTCTTTAACTCGCATTTCATTAAATTCGCTTCGTTGAATGCATTTGACTTTCATTTGATTCAAAAAGCTTTGTTTGAATGCAGTTGACTTTCATTCAATTCGATAAGCTTCAATGAATGCATTTGATTTCCATTTGATTCAAAAAGCTTTATTTGAATCTGTTTGACTTTCATTTGATTCAAAAAGCTTTGTTCCAATGTGTTTGACTTTCCTTTAATTCAAAAGGATTTTTTTTAATGTATTTGACATTTATTTAATT
The DNA here is from genome assembly GCA_034703905.1 of Chenopodium berlandieri. Lineage (NCBI taxonomy): Eukaryota > Viridiplantae > Streptophyta > Magnoliopsida > Caryophyllales > Amaranthaceae > Chenopodium > Chenopodium berlandieri. Next base: position 36,102,915 of record CM068284.1, read on the forward strand.
TAATTAGCTTCCTTGAATGCATTTGACGTTCATTTGATTCAAAAAGCTTTGTTTAAATGAGTTTGACTTTCATTTGATTCAATTAGCTTTGTCAAATGCATTTGACCTTCATTCGATTTAAAAAGTTTTGTTTAAATGTGTTTGACTTTCATTTGATTAAAAAGGCTTTTTTAAAAATGTGTTTGACTTTTATTTTATTTAAAAAGCTTTATTTGAATGCCTTTGACTTTCCTTTAATTTAAAAAGATTTGTCTGAATGTGTTTGACTTTCATTTGATTTAATTAGCTTCCTTGAATGCATTTGATTTTCATTCTGTTTAAAAAGCTTTGTTTGAATGTGTTTGACTTTCTTTTGATTCAAAAAGCTTTGTTTGAATGTGTTTAACTTTCATTTGAATCAATTTGATTCGTTGAATGCCTTTAACTTTCATTCGATTAAAAAAAACTTTGTTTTAATGGGTTTGGCTTTCGATCGATTGAAAAAGCATTGTTTGAATGTGTTAGACTTTCATTTGATTTAAAAAGCTATGCTTGAATGTGTTTGACTTTCATTTGATTTAAAAAGCTTTGTTTGAATGTGTTTGACCTGCATTTTTATTAAATTAGCTTTGCTGAATGCATTTGACTTTCATTTGATTCAAAAAACTTTGTTTGAATGTAGTTGACTTTCATTCGATTCTATAAGCTTCGTTGAATGCTTCTGATTTTCATTTGATTCAAAAAGCTTTATTTGAATGTGTTTGACTTTAATTTGATTCAAAAAGCTGTGTTCCAATGTGTTTGACTTTCCTTTAATTTAAAAGGATTTTTTTGAATGTGTTTGACATTCATTTAATTCAATTAGCTTCCTTGAATGCATTTGCCGTTCATTTGATTCAAAAAGCTTTGTTTAAATGTGTTTAACTTTCTGTTTTGGGTGGTTTTGTCCCTCGGGAATGTTATGTCACGAAGTCTGGTCCGGCTGATTTGCACCTGCAAAACAACGGAGACTCCAGGTGGTTAGAGCTCCGCCTCCGAAGATCAAGTTATTAACTTGAAAGGAAATAAAGAGTACGGAAATTTAGGTGGGGATCTGCTTGGATTCCAAGCTCAGGTGTTTCTCTGATGAGAGAGAATGTAGGTGTAATAAATTATTGAATGTGTCCCCAAAATGGGGAAATATCTCCCTTTTTATAGGGTCATTGGAGAGAACGTGCCCCTATCTAGGTCACTTGACCTAGATTTCAGTGGGTTGCACCGTTTTACGGCGCTTTATGGGATTTGGGCCCTTGAAGGCCGCCATTTCAGAGATGCATCAAAGGGGGGGCCATGTGTCTAGAGGATATTTAGCCACGTAGGCCATCTTGAACTCGACACGTGGCCTCCTCTCTTTGGTCCACGTGTCTAGGGTATTTTACCATAAACATTTGCCCCTCACAGGGCGCACGTGCATATCACGTGGGGCCTGTGACACGTGTCCACCTATCAGAGGTGAACAGTAACGGATAGTAAATTTAAATTTCAAACGGAAATTTTTCCCCCCGTTTTCACCTTCTATAAATAGAAGTTTACCTCCCCCTTTTTCTTCACCTTTTTCTTATTTAACTTTTTAGAGAGAGAAAAAGAGAGATTCTAGAGAGGGATTCTCTACCTCCGTCTGCATCAAAGCATTTTCAAGTTTCCGTGCGCTAGAAGTTCAACACCCGGTTTACCGGTTGTAGCGGTTTTTTGATTTTTAGAGTAAAAGTAAGGTAACCGCCTGTACCATTTTAGCTTTTCTCCCTTTCAACTCGTATACAATTTTTTCTCCGCCTGTATACATAGTTTTTTTAGAAAATATAAATGAGTTCTCAATCCACTCACTCGGCACTGCCTAGGACACTCGCCGGTCCCCTGGAACGGCTGAGTCTAGAACAGGGGGTGCCTTTTCTGGACTGTCGAAACTGATATGCTCATCTCTAAATTTCTCTCTCTTCGTGTCTGTGCAGGACACAATGGCCAGAACGAAATAGACGGCCATACGGTCTAGGAGCCGGCGCACTATAGAAGTGCCAGCCAATGAGGTTGTTCCCGACGGGGAACAGAGGGATTTAGAGGAGAGTGGTTTCGATGAAGAGGCTCCCTCTATTTCCGGGAGCTCGGGGGTACGAGAGGTAGACGGTGAGGGAGTCGCCTCCTCTAATGAAGCCGGCAATGCTGAGGCCGGCGAAGGGGCAAGGGCCGAATCATCAGGCTCTGACCAAGATAACTTTGCGGCTGACTATCAGCAGCCGCCTAAGGTCGGCGACCTACCTAACCCCAAACGCACTAGGATGCTGCCGGGTAACATCGCCCTACTTAAGAGCGGCTTTAGGGCTTTTAAGGAAAAGCACCCCTTCGGAAGGGGCTGGGACATCATCGTTCCTCCGGCTGACGCTGTAATGGCCTGGAGCGATGATATTGATAATGCAGACCATTACTTCGTCTACTACGCGCCGGTCATTGAAGCCGGCCTCTAGTTCCTCCTCCACCCCGGGATTAGGAAAATCCTAAAGGGGTACGACTTAGGGGTTTGGCAGCTCACCCCCAATTCATGGGTGAACATCCTTAGTTACATCGCCGCCTGCGAGCTCCATAATATAAATCCAAGCTTCTCCGCCTTCGCTCACATGCATTATTTGAGCAAGGCCCCAGGCGGCCATGGGGCATGGTATACTCTGACTACCTTGCCCCAATATTTGATGACTTTGGACAAAGTGTCCAAATGGTCCGGGTGGAAGGATAAGTTTTACTTGATTTCTTCCCCAACTTTGAGACATAACCGGACACTGCGCCGGTACAACACTGAGCCGGCTCTTCTAGGCAGGAAGTGCCCTCTCCCAGCGCTATCTACTAAGGCCCGGGAGCAAATAATAGAGCCGGGATTTTTTAAAACAACAACCGAGCCCATGGGGGATGGGACTCACATTATAGTTCCCAAGAACTGGATCCCCCATCCGGACTTCTTCAAAGACGAGTGCTTCTTGTCTGCCTGCGGGCTGAGTACCATGTTTCCCAAGGGCAGAATACCTTACATCCGGAATGTTTGTTATTTTTATTTTTATTGTAAACTTACCATAATTTCTTCTAACCTTGAATTCTGTTCATGTAGCCGACGCCTTAAAAATGGTCGACCCGGCAAAGACACCGGCTAAGTCGGCGGCGCTGCTGCGCAAAGAGGCTGCACTCGCCAAGAAGGCAGCCGTTGAAGCCAAGGACTCTAAGAAAGGCGAGGTAAGACTGCCTGACTTTCTATCTGTATACATTTTCAATCATCCATCTTCCTTTTTTTTATTTTTTTTTTACAATTTGCCAGTTAGGTATACTTACCCTTGTTCATTTCTTAGGACTCTGCAAAGCGAATTCCACGATCCTTCTCCAAGCTTCTCAAAAGGAAAGGAGATAATATGGAGAAAGCTCCAGCTGCAAAGGCCGCCAGGAAGGATCCCCCTCCCCAGACACATTCTTCGGCCAAATCCGATCGTCCAACGACCGGAGGCAAATCGCGTGCTGCGATAAAGATTTTGAGCGAAAGCTCAGAACGCTCTCAGCAGAAAGCGCCGAATGCCTCTACGGCATCGAAGGGTGGCGAGCCACCTAATGTTGCAGACGGTGCGACAACAACTGGGGAGGAGCAGAAGCCTGCGCCCCATCCGGATACCCAAGGTAAGGGAAGGATTGAGATACCTTGGCCACTTGACTTTATGAGAGTCAAGACTAACTTAGACCCCTCTGGGGGTTCAGTCAACAGCCGGCAACGGATGAGTGCCACCTATGCTGCCTCTTACTCACAGAGTACTACTTTTGGTGCAGATTTGACATCCAACGAGCTGGATCTTGCGGGTTTCGCCAAACGGATGGTGAGGACCCTCACCCGGTTGGAGAAGAACTCCATACCTAACCTGCAGGTGGTGGACTTCGACTGGATAATGGGCCAACTGGCTGAGGTAAAAAATACCACAACCCCAATACTTTTCCTTTATTTGAACTAATCTTATCATAATCCGGCTGCTCTTTTCTCAGGTGATGCTGAGAGTGGATGGCCTCCGGGGCCCCTTCAAGCGGAAGCAGAAAGAGGTAAATGACGCCAAACGGAAGGCCCTTGAAAACCTCAACTCTGCTGAATATGCTAATTATATGTGTGATTTAAAGATTAAAGCAATAGAGTTGAAACAGGAGGAGCTGATCCGGAGTTTGACGGCTGCGAACGACGAAGCTAACAGCCGGGCTGATGATCTTGATCAGAAACTGAAGGATGCCAAGTCAAAACTCAAGGCATTAGAAGAGGCTGATCAAGAAAACACTCAACTTTGAGCAGACGTTTCCCGCCTGGAGGTCGAGCTTGTCAATCTGCGAAACAAGCAGTCGGACGAGCTAGCCTAAGAGCAAAAGCGGCTGACAGAGGAGAATGAGCGTGATAATCTAGCCCGGCTGAAGATCACTTGGAGCCTCCTCTACCGAGTTATAGACTTTGAGGTCTATAAGCTAAGGTATGATTACGCCACTAAGGTGTATGATGCCCAACTACTGGGTGATGCTCCCCCGCCTCGCTTCAAAGATTGGGCTGCTGAGCAGGGATATGAAGTCTCTGATAACGAGGAGCCGGTGGCGGATGAGCGAGATGAGGGCCAAACCAGCCAAACTCAGCCGGAGCAGCAGCATCCACTCAGCCATAGGCGGGCCTCCCCACTTTCTGCGGCAGTATGCCATTCTTGTTTCTTTACCGGCTTGTATGCCGTGCTTTGTTGTATCTTTACCAACCATGGGGTTGGGTTAACAATTTATTTTTTGTTTCTTCACCGGATGTAACTCCGGTTAACACAACTTCTGGCCTTTGAGCCATTTTTAATATTTAATGAAGTATTCCGACTCAGTCGGTTGTTTATACCTTTTTGTGTTTGAGTTTTTCAATTTGAATTTTGCGTATGTTTGCAATTCTTTAATATTTTTCCTAACTTAAAAAAGCATGCGGCAATTTGCAATCCGAGTGCTCTTGCCCCTGGACGGCTGTGTGGTTGGTTTTATTTCAGATTGATTGATTGGCGTGAAAACACTTGATACTAGAAGTATGGAGTGTTTTTAGGCCAATCAATCACAATGGTGATTGCCCCAAACCAAATGCACAGCCGGCCATTAGAGCGGGTGCTTTGAGCTTCTTACCCAGGCGGTTATATTCTGTCTGGGGTTAACACATAGCCATTACACAAAATCTTTTGCCTCAATAGGGAGAGTGAGTGCAACTTTGGAATAAATAACCTAAGTGAGAACTTCAGCCGGTGAGCGACTGATGCCCCAGGGCATCCGGTATTCGGTAACTTAATCGTTCTTCATAGATTATTCTGGTCAGACGGCTATGAGTTGACCAATTCGGTCGTTCAATTTTTTCCGTCTGCATAGGTACGTAGAACCGACGAATAGTCTGTTCTCTGCGACGATTGCACCCGGAGGGGTATCGCCGGACGCCTTTGTCCATGTTGGGACAGGCGGTTTTATAAAATAAGCAACCATCCAGCCATTTTAGCCTTTGGTCTTGTTTGAGACCGGTTGTATAGCCACTAAGCGTTTTTGTGCTTAGTTTTTAATCGGACCATTGGCCGAGCGTTATTACAACATTGAATTTACACTAAGTGTCGAACTTAGTTAGTTAAACGATTAGTCCGTCTGGGTATTACCCAGGCGAACAAGCAATTATTAAATTACACCAAGTATCAAACTTAGTTTTTTAAACAACGAGTCCGTTTGAGTTTTACCTAGGCGGACTAGGACAAGCAATTACAACATTAAATTACACTAAGTATCAAACTTAGTTAGATAAACAAAGAGTCCGTCTGAGTATTACCCAGGCGGACAAACAATTATAACATTGAATTATACTAAGTATCAAACTTAGTTAGTTAAAAAAGAGTCTGGCTGAGTATTACCCAAGCGGACAAGCAATAAAAATGGCAAACTAATTCTGCAAACAAAGTCTGAATTCTCATTGATTGACTTACTGTTTACAAAAATTTACATTTCTCAGAAGTAGTTTGTTTTTAAGTTATCTACATTCCAAGTTCTAGGCAGACGACGGCCGTATGGGGTTTCCAGACGGTAGGATCCATCCCTGACTTCTTTATAAATCCTGTAGGGGCCTTCTCAATTAGGGGTTAGCTTCCCAGCCTCATTGGCCCTACCGGTTGCCTCCAATTTTCGTAACACAAAGTCGTCAACTTTCAAAGGACGCTTGTGCACTTTCTTGTTATAGGCTCTGGTCATTCTCAGATGGTATATCTCATGGCGCAGGGCAGCGTTGCCCCTGCGTTCCGGGAGGGAGTCCAATGTCAGCCGCATGGCCTCCCATTTTCCCTCTTCATCATAAAGCATGACTCTGAGAGTTAGCTCGTAGTGTTCAATGGGCAAGACGGCTTCAGCACCGTATACCATAAGAAATGGGGTTTCTCCGGTTGCCCCTTTGGCAGTAGTCCGGATGGCCCATAGGACATGAATTAGTTCTTCTGCCTATAAGCCACCGGCTCTTTCGATTTTCTTTTTTATGCCGTCTGAGATGAGTTTGTTGAAGGCTTCAACTTGGCCGTTTGCTTGGGGTCGGCCGACTGATGCAAAACAATGTGAGATGCCCTGATCTCCCAACCAAGTCTTAAGATTAGGGGTTTCAAACTGAGGGCCATTATAAAAAACCATAGACATAGGTACCCCAAACCGGGTGATGATGTTCTTCCATATGAAAGAGATGACATCCTTTGTCTTGATGTTCTTAACCGGCTCAGCTTCCACCCATTTGGTGAAATAATCCACAGCCACCAAAATGTAGCGCTTTCCGCCTGGAGCAGGCGTATAAGGACCCAAGATATCCATGCCCCATTTAGCAAACGGGACTGGGCTGTGGATTGCCGTCAGGTCAGTAGCCGGGCGGTGAATAAGTGATGTGGATTTAAACCCCTTAACTTAATAAAGAATCTAAAATCACACAAGTAACATAAGCCCTTCGAATCTCCTTAGAAAATCGAACAACTTAAAGATAACAAACCGGATATGACTTTGAAAACGACCACTCCTGGAACGAATTCAACGCCTCTTAAATTACCTAGACCACTCCTGGAACTAAGTACTTTGATGAACAAAACTTAGACTACTCCTAGAACTAAGAATTGAACGTTCTAATTATCAAAACAACTCCTTGAATTGAAAACTAGCAAAAGAATTTGTAAGCAATTAAGCAAAACAAACAATAAACTCGTATTGAATTTTCTGGTTTTTGTTGTGTACAAAGCCACGAAAAATCCCTTATTTATAGACTAAAACTAACTATTCCTAAGTCTATTCAAACTAGAAAAAACCCTAGCCTTGATCCCAAAGTATCCTAGGTAGAATAGGAAAACCAATTCTAATGGAACTAGGAAACTAGTAATAAGACTAGTTCTAATTAACCTAAAACTTCTTAAAACAATTCCTAATTGACTTAGAAATTATTTTAAACTAAAATAACAGAAATTAAGAAGATTCCTAATTGCTTAAACCAAGAAAAACCCTTTCAAGTGAAAGGTAAAAACTTGCAAGCAAAAACTCTAGAAAAAACTAAGTAAAGAAAATCATGCTTTTCGTTCTGTCGCCGAAACTCTTTGCACGCGCCACCAAGTTGGTGCACGCACCTGACCATTGTCAAGGTGGGTCCAAGGCGGAGCTAGGTAGTCGGCGCGTGGGCCAGGAGTCGGCGCGTGGCAGCATGTGTGCTCGTCGGAAGTGAACTTCGCAATTTCTTCTTCTTTGTAATTCGTGCTTGTTTCTTTCCAATTTAAGCTATTGGATCTTTCCTTGTTTATTATCTTGTTTATTTTCTTGTTTGGGCAGCCCATAATGAAGCTATTTGGACCTTCTACAAGTGTCTTGGACCCTTCAAAAGAATTAGCCTCTTGATTCACATCAATAAGCTTGCCAAACCTCTAGCATTTGTCACATCTCTTCACCAACTCTTTTTCGTCTGCTTCAAGAGTAGGCCAAAAGTAATGCCGCCTGGCTCTGACGGCTAGGGACCTGCCGCCTATATAAGAGGCACAGTACCCAGCATGCAATTCTTCGAGAACTTCTTTCCCCTTTTCTAGGGTAACACACTTCAAAAGAGGTTTTAGGAAACCCGCCTTGAAGAGCTCTCCGTTTCTTAACTCGAAGTTTGTTGCTCGCTTTTTCATGACGGCTGCCTCCTGTGGTGAATTAGGAAGTTTGGCGTCTGCTAAGTATGCTCGGATGCCATCCATCCAGGTAGAGCTTCGGTCTAATATTCCAATGGGCTCTTCATGTATGCTTCGCTTTTCATGAACTTCCCAAAAGACCGACCGAGGCGTATCACAGCAGGCGGATGAAGCCAATTTGGACAACGCATCCGCCTGATTGTTATCCGACCTAGGCACTTGATTCAGACGTAATTCCTCGAGTGCCCCAGCCTCTTCTTTGACTGCCTGAAGTTATTTGATCATAGCCGGATGAGTTGCCTCATATTTTCCCTCATACTGGCTAACGACCAACTGTGAATCAGAGTAGGCGTCAATTTTAGTTGCCCTTGCTGCCTTACACATGCGGATTCTGGCTAGCAGGGCTTTATACTCTGCCTTGTTATTTGAGGCTTGAAACTTAAACCGCATCGCATATTCAAATATGTCCCCCTCAGGGGACTCATATATAATTCCTGCACCGCAACCGTTCTTCGTTGAGCTTCCGTCTACATACACTTTCCAAACCTGGTCAATGTTATACGGTTGCACCGGTCGTGTCATTTCAACAATGAAGTTGGCAAACGCCTGACCTTTCACTGCCTTTCTAGGTTCAAAAGTGATTTCAAGACTTTGCATTTCAATAGCCCATTTCAACATTCTGCCGGATGACTCCAAGGTAGACATTGGCCGCTTGAGGGGCTGATCGGTGTAAATTACCACCAGATGAGCCAGAAAATACGGTTTCAATTTCTTGAAAGCCATATACAGGGCAAGGCCAAATTTTTCTACCATGGGGTACCGGAGCTCCGCATTTTTTAGAACATGGCTAATGAAATAGACCGAGAGCTGAACGCCGTCTCTCTCAGCAAGGAGAACAGCACTGAGGGCATGATCTGAAACGGCTAGGTACATGTATAACACCTTTTTAGGCAGTGGACTAACAAGTCTTGTAAAGAGTGCAAATGTTCTTTTAGCCGTTGAAAAGCCACCTCAGCATCATCCCCCCACTCAAATCTGGTCTTCTTTCTGATTGCTTGGAAGAAGTAAAGGCATTTGTCACCTGACCTGCTGAGGAACCTCCCCAATGCCGCCAGGCAACCTGTTAGTCTTTGTGCTTCCTTGACAGTGCGGGGTGACTTCATGTCAATTACCGCCTGTATCTTCTCGGGGTTGGCCTCTATCCCCCTTTGATCAATCAGGAATCCGAGAAACTTCCCAAACTCAACACCAAAGACGCATTTCTTAGGATTTAACATAACCTTATGCCGCATAAGTGTGGTGAAGGTTTCTCGGAGATCAGCAAGGTGATCCGCCTGCTACTTGGATTTGACTATCATGTCATCAATGTACGCCTCTACATTCCTCTGAATTTGATTAATAAAGACCGTATTAATCATCCGTTGGAATGAAGCCGGCGCATTTTTCAAGCCAAACGACATCATAGTGTAACAGAATAACCCCTGATCAGTGACGAAGGCCGTCTTTTCTTGGTCTTTCTTCCACAGGGGTATCTGATGGAAGACGGAGTAGGCATCCATAAAACTCATCAAGGCATGCCTGGCTGTCGAATCGACCAGATTGTCGATCTTAGGAAGCGGATAACTGTCTTTGGGACATGCCTTGTTGAGGTCTGTGTAATCAACACACATACGCCAGGTACCATTCGGCTTCTTTACAAGCACAACATTCGCCACCCAGTCGGGGAAATTACATGGCCGAATGAACCCAGCATCCAACAGCTTTTTAACTTCGGCAGCTGCCGCCTGACTTCTTTCCTCGCCGTGATTTCTTTTCTTTTGCCAGATGGGCTTCTTTATAGGGTCCCAGCGAGTTTGTGGACAGCAAGATCCGGGCTGACGCCTGGCATCTCTTCCACTTCAAAGGCAAAAATGTCTTTTAATTCCTTCAGCAAAAGGTGCAAGTGTGCACCCAACTTAGCATAAGCAACCGTCCCAACCTTCACAGTACGCTCCGGACGGATGTCGTCCAGAGGTATATCAACATGTTCTCCAGCCGGTTGGGGACGGAGTGATTGCTATTTTTTCTCTTTCTTTACCTCCACCAGCAGAGGTGCCTTTCTTTTCTTCCTGGCTGCTGGTGGGGCTGGTACTGGATCGGCATCCTTGACATTGTTAAGGTCTATTGGTTCCTGGCCGGCTGGGGCCACAGTATCTTTGACGGCTGAGAGATAGCACTCCCGGGCCGTCTTCTGATCCCCATTCAAGGAACCAACAGAGCCGTCATCCCTCTCATACTTGATGAGCATGAGGGAAGGGGTGATTACAGCCTTAGCTTCGTTGAGGGTTGGCCGACCCAAAATAATGTTGTAGGCGGTCAGCTCCTCAACGACCAAGAACTTGACGACCAGGTGTCGCCCTTTTCCTTTCTCACTCAGCCGGATTGGTAAATCAACCCTTCCACCCCCAAAACCAACCAAGGGGTGGGTTACCGGATGCATGCTGCTATCATTGTATTTCAGCTTTTGCAGGCACCGGAGGCTGATGATGTCTGATGAGCTACCGGTGTCAATAAGGATCCGTCCAACCAGCTGGTTGCCAACCTTACATACAATGACGACCGGGTCATCATGCAGACGACGGACGCTGCCCCTGTCCTTCTCAGTGATCAGGACGTCTGGGAAGGAGGAGCTTGCAGACGCCTGTTCATCATCATCTTTGTCCATCTTTCGAAGATGGCTCTTGGTGCCCCGGATGGTAGGGCCACCGCATGAGAACCCGCCTGCTATTGTGTAGACCGGCTCCTAGTTAGTGTCTGAACTACTAGCAGGCTGGGGGGTCTTAGACGACTACCCCGGATTCTTCTTATTAGTCCCTTTGGACTTAGAAATGTAGGACTTTAACATCCCCTTGTCAGCCAGACGGTCCAACGCCCGTTGAAGGCTGAAGCAGTCGTTGGTGTCATGGCCAACTTCCTCGTGGTATTGGCAGAATTTGTTTTTGTTCCTTTATTGAATGGAACTTTTCATTGGATTCGGCTTCTCTAGGGACAGCCGGTCCTTAATTTCCATGAGGATGTAGTTGCAGTCCTTGTTAAACTCGTACTTAGGGACGTACGGTTTAAATTCTTTCTTCTTCTTCTGGGACGGCTGATCAGAGTCACTAACCGCCAAGACTTCCTTTCTTTTCTTGCTCTCTTCTTTCTTTTTGGCGGGCTGAGTAGGCCGGCTGTCTTTCTGTTTGTCGGACTTCTTGGAGTCCGACTGATTACCAGGCGTACAGAGGTCGGTTGCTTGAATATAGCTTTCCGCCTCCCTCAGGGTCGCCTGTAAAGTGAAAGCCCCTTTTCTGACTAGGTCGAACTTAAAAGTCGACCTATCTCTCAGACCCTTGAAAAGTCTGTAAAAGCTACCTCATCAGACATTCCTTGAATCTGAATTCTAATCAGATTGAACCGCCTGACGTAGGAGCGCAACCCTTCTCTCTCCCCCTACTTAATGGTGCTCAAGTCCAGGCTTGTTTTCTTAGCAGGGATGTTCATTGAGAAGTTAGAAGCAAACAGGAAGGCAAGCTTCCTGAAACTATCAATGGACCCGGCTGGCAGATTGCCAAACCATTGTTGGGCAATGCCCTTCAACGTAGCCGGGAAGCATCGACACCAAGTGCCATCATCCAACCCTTGTAAGTACATGAGGTTGGTGTAAGCCATGAGGTGATCTTCCATAGGTACCTACCAATACATTCTTAACCTTGGCCGGCTGTTCCGCCTCGGTTATCTCTCGAGTGAACGCAGAAGGTTGTTCACCCAGGCGAAGCAGACGGAGCTGCCAGTCTAGTGGCTTGACATTGTGATATGCCGCCTGACCTCCGAAGAAGGTCGGTTGCATATAGTAAGGTGGGTACTTGATGTAAGTCTAATACACCCTTCCAATGGAATGATAAGGTATTAGACTCGAAAGAAAACAACTCGCCTTTGAAACGTTTTGGAATTGCGAAAATAACCAAAACCCAAGAACAAACTCAAGGTATTGGGATCTTAGGCTAGAAACTCGAGACACACTCAAAGTTTCCCCTAATCTTACAACTCAAGAACACACTCAAAGTTATAAGGAGACTCTTTGATTGAGACACACTCAAATCAGAAAAGCACAAGGTTTTTGTTTAATATTTCAACTCTGCTTTTATTTCTGGTTTGCTCTCCCTTTTATAGAGGAAAGGAGCAGCAAATAAGCACACCAAAAGGCAAGGAAAACCGTCCAAAAGATGGAGAGCCAAAAGCCACGGTTTTCCTTAATACAAGCTAGCTTTAAATGCACTAATTAAGCCTAAAGATGAAGAGTTAAACTCTTCCTATTACAACCAGCCAAAGTTCAACTCTTGGCATTATTTTTCAGCAAAGAAAAGTTAAAAACTTAAGCTAATAATAAGAAGTAAATGGAACAAGAATCACACGCCCAAAATAGTAGTGAAATGAGCCAAAGTGTGATTTATGTCAACTGTTTTCCAATCTTCAATCCACCCATGAAATGCAACATAGAATTTCGGCCTTCTTTGAAAATGGGTAAAACCCAAGAGTCTCCAAGACTAGAGCAACTGGTTCTTGATCCATGAAGCTTCTAAGTGGGCTTCTCGATCTTGGATCATTCTCCCCTTCTTGAAAAAAGTTTGACCCCAAACTTGCATCTTTTAAATAAGGAGATAAATCTCGTATGTTGAAAGTAGCACTTTTTAAATCAATTTTATGATTCACTTGCACACACCCCCTTTTTAGCATCTTTTTCAACCACTCATACAACCCTTGCTTGGTTTTGGACGTCGTTTTCCACTTATTCCCCCCTTTAAGTGTCATTTGCCGGCAGATAGCATTGTGAGGCAAAGGGACTCTTGGAATTGCATGGTCAATACACCTATTTGAAGGTAGACTGTTGGACAAGTCATCTGGAAAAACATATTTGTATTCTCCTAAAAACTCATTTAAAGGTGATGAGTTATTATGAGAAGTACAAATCTCATCTTTGGCCTTCCCAACCAAAGCATACCCTTCCCCCATTTCTTCCACTATATTTTCAAGTTTAGTACAAATTACAAGATAGTTGCTTTTCTCTTTTTCTTTCTTAGCAACTTTTGGAGGTAAAGGCAACAATCTAACTTTTCTACCATCTTTGGTAGTTACAATAAACACATTAGATTTACATTTGTGTACCGAATCATGATCAAATTGCCACGGTCTTCCAAGCAACAAATGGCAAGCATCCATAGGAAGAATATCACACCAACGCTCATCTTTGAACCCTCCAATGGAATAAGTCACCAAGGCTTGTTTCTTCACCCTCATGTTGGTACCATCATTCAACCAATTGAGCTTATAAGGCTCATCATGAATCCTAGTAGGTAGCTTCAACTTACTCACAGCCTCAGACGAAATCACATCAATTTGAGCGCCACTATCCACAATCACATTACAAGTTTTTTCACCTATCTTGCATCTAGTGTGGAACAAGTTGTTTCGTTGCCTCCCATCAACTTGGGGCTCACCAAGTAAGATTTTGCGAACCACCAATAAGTTATGGTCACTTTCTGGAGAAATCTCTTCTTCAAAGTCGTCCTCCCCATTACTCTCTTTTTCTTGAGTCACAAAGTTATACATTTGTTCTTCTTCATCCATAATTGCGCATTGTGTGGCGGTCAAAACAGTTTTACTAGGACACTCACTAGCGATATGACCCCTACCATGACACTTGAAGCATTTTCTCCTAGTTGCAAGCTCACTAGGGGAAACTACTTGCTTTTCTTTCCCTTTATCAAACTTAGAACTTGATGAGCTATTTGGAGAAGTTTCTCTTTGAAAAGTACTCTCATTAGAGTTGAAAGGAGTAAATTTCGAAGTACTCTTAAAAGAGGAAGTTTTGGGCTTCTCTTTCTCCTTTTCCTCCTTAGCTTGTGCCTCATACTTCAAGGCGAGTTTACAAACATCACTAAAAGTGGCATAGTGAGTCACCTCCACTTTTCTACAAATCCCTTTAGACAACCCTTTAACAAAACGAGCTATCTTGAAAGTTTCTTTTTCTTGTAAATCGCAAATTAAGCACAACTTCTCAAACTCTTTCATGTACTCTTCCACACTCATGCCATTGTCTTGTGAAAGGTGGGTTAACTTAAGGTATTGCTCTTGTTCATACTCCTTACTAACCCATTTATCCCTCATTCTTTTTTTTAACTTCTCCCATGAGTCAATTTTTTCTTTTCCCTCTCTTCTTCTATTTGCCTTGAGGTTTTCATACCATAGGGCAGCAAGTTTAGTGAGTTTTAGAACAGACAATTTGAACCTTTTTTTATCATTAAACCCCTTATACTCAAAAACAGTTTCAATTTGCCTCACCCAATCTAGAAAGGCTTCACTATCATGTCCCCCATCAAACTCTGGTAGGTCAATCTTAAGCCCCCTATCTTCATCAAATTGCCTAAGGTTGTTTCCACTACCCACATCCTCATTTTCTAACTCGTTCAGTTTTCTAGTTGTTTGCAACACCATATCGGCAATTGTATCCATCCTAAAATTTTGCCTAGCCTTCACCTCCTCACTTTCTTCTGTTTTTTTCTCCAAACTCTCCAATTTTTCAGTGATTACTTGCAACATTCTAGCAAGCTCCTCATTAGCCATGATTTCCACTATTCTGCTAGGCTATTACAAGTACAATGAGTGAAAACTGCCGAAATTAGAGACAAAGTGCAAAACGAAAATTGCCTCGAGACTCTCAAAGGCTTACAAATTCAGAAAATTCAGATCAAAACAACCAATTTGAAAAAAAGAAACTCCTCAAAAGCTTTTCGGATGAGGGAGAAATCTTCAATTGAATTCTGCCTTCCCGGTTTTGCCACTTTTCTGCGCTGCTGCGAAAAACCTGCCCAGTTTATTAGCAGAAAAATTCCAAAAAATCTGAAATTTTTTGTGAGTAATCTAAACAACAAAATATCCAGATTAAAAAAAAGAATCACTCAATTTGGACAGAAAACGAAGGAGATATAGCCTTCTCAAACCGTAACTCCAAACTGATCGAATTCTGCCGTTTTGCTCCAAACGCCTTCAAACTCGATTTTCTTCAAGAAAACCCTAACCTAGGCTCTGATACCAGATGATGTAAGTCTAATACACCCTTCCAATGGAATGATAAGGTATTAGACTCGAAAGAAAACAACTCGCCTTTGAAACGTTTTGGAATTGCGAAAATAACCAAAACCCAAGAACAAACTCAAGGTATTGGGATCTTAGGCTAGAAACTCGAGACACACTCAAAGTTTCCCCTAATCTTACAACTCAAGAACACACTCAAAGTTATAAGGAGACTCTTTGATTGAGACACACTCAAATCAGAAAAGCACAAGGTTTTTGTTTAATATTTCAACTCTGCTTTTATTTCTGGTTTGCTCTCCCTTTTATAGAGGAAAGGAGCAGCAAATAAGCACACCAAAAGGCAAGGAAAACCGTCCAAAAGATGGAGAGCCAAAAGCCACGGTTTTCCTTAATACAAGCTAGCTTTAAATGCACTAATTAAGCCTAAAGATGAAGAGTTAAACTCTTCCTATTACAACCAGCCAAAGTTCAACTCTTGGCATTATTTTTCAGCAAAGAAAAGTTAAAAACTTAAGCTAATAATAAGAAGTAAATGGAACAAGAATCACACGCCCAAAATAGTAGTGAAATGAGCCAAAGTGTGATTTATGTCAACTGTTTTCCAATCTTCAATCCACCCATGAAATGCAACATAGAATTTCGGCCTTCTTTGAAAATGGGTAAAACCCAAGAGTCTCCAAGACTAGAGCAACTGGTTCTTGATCCATGAAGCTTCTAAGTGGGCTTCTCGATCTTGGATCATTCTCCCCTTCTTGAAAAAAGTTTGACCCCAAACTTGCATCTTTTAAATAAGGAGATAAATCTCGTATGTTGAAAGTAGCACTTTTTAAATCAATTTTATGATTCACTTGCACACACCCCCTTTTTAGCATCTTTTTCAACCACTCATACAACCCTTGCTTGGTTTTGGACGTCGTTTTCCACTTATTCCCCCCTTTAAGTGTCATTTGCCGGCAGATAGCATTGTGAGGCAAAGGGACTCTTGGAATTGCATGGTCAATACACCTATTTGAAGGTAGACTGTTGGACAAGTCATCTGGAAAAACATATTTGTATTCTCCTAAAAACTCATTTAAAGGTGATGAGTTATTATGAGAAGTACAAATCTCATCTTTGGCCTTCCCAACCAAAGCATACCCTTCCCCCATTTCTTCCACTATATTTTCAAGTTTAGTACAAATTACAAGATAGTTGCTTTTCTCTTTTTCTTTCTTAGCAACTTTTGGAGGTAAAGGCAACAATCTAACTTTTCTACCATCTTTGGTAGTTACAATAAACACATTAGATTTACATTTGTGTACCGAATCATGATCAAATTGCCACGGTCTTCCAAGCAACAAATGGCAAGCATCCATAGGAAGAATATCACACCAACGCTCATCTTTGAACCCTCCAATGGAATAAGTCACCAAGGCTTGTTTCTTCACCCTCATGTTGGTACCATCATTCAACCAATTGAGCTTATAAGGCTCATCATGAATCCTAGTAGGTAGCTTCAACTTACTCACAGCCTCAGACGAAATCACATCAATTTGAGCGCCACTATCCACAATCACATTACAAGTTTTTTCACCTATCTTGCATCTAGTGTGGAACAAGTTGTTTCGTTGCCTCCCATCAACTTGGGGCTCACCAAGTAAGATTTTGCGAACCACCAATAAGTTATGGTCACTTTCTGGAGAAATCTCTTCTTCAAAGTCGTCCTCCCCATTACTCTCTTTTTCTTGAGTCACAAAGTTATACATTTGTTCTTCTTCATCCATAATTGCGCATTGTGTGGCGGTCAAAACAGTTTTACTAGGACACTCACTAGCGATATGACCCCTACCATGACACTTGAAGCATTTTCTCCTAGTTGCAAGCTCACTAGGGGAAACTACTTGCTTTTCTTTCCCTTTATCAAACTTAGAACTTGATGAGCTATTTGGAGAAGTTTCTCTTTGAAAAGTACTCTCATTAGAGTTGAAAGGAGTAAATTTCGAAGTACTCTTAAAAGAGGAAGTTTTGGGCTTCTCTTTCTCCTTTTCCTCCTTACCTAGGCTCTGATACCAGATGATGTAAGTCTAATACACCCTTCCAATGGAATGATAAGGTATTAGACTCGAAAGAAAACAACTCGCCTTTGAAACGTTTTGGAATTGCGAAAATAACCAAAACCCAAGAACAAACTCAAGGTATTGGGATCTTAGGCTAGAAACTCGAGACACACTCAAAGTTTCCCCTAATCTTACAACTCAAGAACACACTCAAAGTTATAAGGAGACTCTTTGATTGAGACACACTCAAATCAGAAAAGCACAAGGTTTTTGTTTAATATTTCAACTCTGCTTTTATTTCTGGTTTGCTCTCCCTTTTATAGAGGAAAGGAGCAGCAAATAAGCACACCAAAAGGCAAGGAAAACCGTCCAAAAGATGGAGAGCCAAAAGCCACGGTTTTCCTTAATACAAGCTAGCTTTAAATGCACTAATTAAGCCTAAAGATGAAGAGTTAAACTCTTCCTATTACAACCAGCCAAAGTTCAACTCTTGGCATTATTTTTCAGAAAAGAAAAGTTAAAAACTTAAGCTAATAATAAGAAGTAAATGGAACAAGAATCACACGCCCAAAATAGTAGTGAAATGAGCCAAAGTGTGATTTATGTCAACTGTTTTCCAATCTTCAATCCACCCATGAAATGCAACATAGAATTTCGGCCTTCTTTGAAAATGGGTAAAACCCAAGAGTCTCCAAGACTAGAGCAACTGGTTCTTGATCCATGAAGCTTCTAAGTGGGCTTCTCGATCTTGGATCAGTACTGACCGTAGACCTGAGAAGGTACATATGGTGCAGTCCCGATCATCTGAGGGCCAGAGTGGACGGTATTACCGCCTGTCTGACTCTCATGCAAGGAAAGTGCATTCCCTGCAGAAGTATTGTTGAAGCAGTCTGGAAAATTCGACGTAGAAGCCGACTTAGACAACTGTTGATTTCTCTTCCGGTTGATGATCTCCCGGGCATCAAGAGTTGATTTTTTACTTCCCACCAATTGATGGGTCCGGCGGGTATTGTTGGTATTCCTCTTAGGAAGAAGAATTTTGGACCAATCAATGGTCCCGGCTGCTTTCTCCTTTGGATGAGGAGTGGGCTGCCGATCTCTGACTGACTTCCCCTTTTCTAGAGGAGTCTTCTTGACCGACTGACCCCTACTTGGGCCAGCCCGGCTCTTAGTGATCAGTTCTTTAATTTCGCCCTTGAAACTCGTCATGAATCTCATGAGTTCGTCTCGGGTGACAGGTGTTGATCCAGTTGCCGTATGGGTTTCCCTTCCGGCTGCCCAGGGGGTCGATTTGTACCCACCTGGGAGGCACCCCGCTCCAGAGTGTCTTTGGGCCGGATGCGCTTGGTTATCAGAGAGCCATCATTGGCTGTATAGGTTTCGACCTAAAGATCTTCATCCTCCTGGTCTGTAAAAACTTCCGGGTCATCGCCAGACGGTTAGGAGGTGGTACAGACTCTTGAACCATCTTCAAGGTACTCTCCCCATAGATGGCGCCAAATGTTTTGGGTGTTTTTGTCCCTCGGGAGAGTTACGTCACGAAGTCTGGTCCAGTTGAGTTGCACCTGCAAAACGACGGAGACTTCGGGTTGTTGGAGCTCCGCCTCAGAAGATCAAGTTAGTAACTTGAAAGGAAATAAAGAGTACGGAAATTTAGGTGGGGATCTGCTTGGATTCCAAGCTCAGGTGTTTCTCTGATGGGAGAGAATGTAGGTGTAATAAATGATTGAATGTGTCCCCAAAATGGGGAAATATCCTCCTATTTATAGGATCATTGGACAACGTGCCCCTATCTAGGTCACTTGACCTAGATTTCAGTGGGTTGCGCCATTTTATGGCGCTTCTTGGGATTTGGGCCCTTGAAGGCCGCCATTTCAGAGATGCATCAAAGGGGGGCCATGTGTCAAGAGGCTATTTAGCCACGTGGGCCATCCTAAACTCGACACGTGGCCTCCTCTCTTTGGTCCACGTGTCTAGGGTATTTTTACCCTAAACACTTTCCATTTGATTCAAAATGCTTTGTTTGAATGTGTTTTTCTTTCATTTGATCCAAAAAACTTTGTTTGAATGTGTTTGACTCTCATTTGATAAAAAAAAATTTGTTTGAATATGTTTGACATTCATTTGATTCAAAAAGCTTTTTTTTAATGTGTTTGACTTTCATTTGATTTAATTAGCTTCGTCGAATGCATTTGACTTTCATTTGATTTAGAAAGTTTTGCTTAAATGTGTTTGACTTTCATTTGATTAAAAAAGCTTGTTTTAAATGTGTTTGACTTTCATTTTATTTAAAAAGCTTTATTTCAATGCCTTTGACTTTCCTTTGAATCAAAAAGATCTGTTTGAATGTGTTTGACTTTCATTTGATTCAATTAGCTTCCTTGAATGCATTTGACTTTCATTCGGTTTAAAAAGCTTTGTTTGAATGTGTTTGACATTCATTTCATTCAAAAAGCTTTGTTTGAATGTGTTTAACTTTCATTTGAATCAATTTGCTTTGTTGAATGCCTTTGACTTTCATTCGATTAAAAAAACTTTGTTTTAATGTGTTTGACTTTCAATCGATTAAAAAAGCATTGTTTGAATGTGTTTGACTTTCATTTGATTTAAAATGGTTTTCTGAATATGTTTGACTTTTATTTGATTTAAAAAGCATTGTTTGATTGTGATTGACTTTCATTTGATTCAATTAGCTTCCTTGAATGCATTTGACTTTCATTCGGTTTAAAAAGCTTTGTTTGAATGTGTTTGACTTTCTTTTGATCCAAAATGCTTTGTTTGAATGTGTTTAACTTTCATTTGAATCAATTTGCTTCGTTGAATGCCTTTAAATTTCATTCGATTAAAAAAACTTTGTTTTAAAGTGTTTGACTTTCGATCAATTGAAAAACTATTGTTTGAATGTGTTTGACTTTCATTTGATTTAAAAAGCTTTGCTTGAATGTGTTTGACTTTCATTTGCTTAAAAGCTTTATTTGAATGTGTTTGACTTGCATTTGATTAAATTAGGTTCCTTAAATGCATTTGACTTTCATTTGATTCAAAAAGCTTTGTTTGAATGTAGTTGACTTTTGTTCGTAACTATAAGCTTCATTGAATGCATTTGATTTTCATTTGATTTAAAAAGCTTTATTTGAAAGTTTTTGACTTTAATTTGATTTTAAATGCTTTGTTCCAATGTGTTTGACTTTCCTTTGATTCAAAAGGATTATTTTGAATGTGTTTGACTTTCATTTAATTCAATTAGCTTCCTTGAATGGATTTGATGTTCATTTGATTCAAAAAGCTTTATTTAAATGTGTTTGACTTTTGATTCAAGAAAATTTGTTTGAATGTGTTTAACTTTTATTTGATTCAAAAATATTTGTTTGAATGTGTTTGACTTTCATTTGATTCAAAAAGCTTTGTTTGAATGTGTTTGGCTTTTAATTGATTGAAAAAGCTTTGTTTGAATTTGTTTGACTTTCATTTAATTTAATTAGCTGCGTTGAATGCATTTGACTTTCATTTGATTTAAAAAGATTTGTTTCAATGTGTTTGCCCTTCATTTGATTTTAAAATCTTTATTTGAATGTGTTTGACTTTCAATTGACTCGATTAGCTTCGTTAAATACATTTTACTTTCATTTGATTCAAAAAACTTTGTTTGAATGCGTTTTTCTTTCATTTGATTCAAAAAACTTTGTTTGAATCTGTTTGACTTTCATTTTATTTAAGATTCTTTGTTTGAATGTGTTTGACTCTCATTTGATAAAAAAACATTTGTTTGAATATGTTTGACCTTTTTTTTTGGTAAATAGAAATTTTATTACCAAATAATAAGGTTACAACTTACAACAAAGCTAAGATGTAACACCCCAAACACCAAAGACCAAACTGGCAAACCAAACACCAAACAGATTCCAGTCCAAGCCTAGCCACCTTCTAGGAAGGGTTCTAGGAAGAACTGGAACCAACAACTGGACTTAGGAACTTAGGCACCTTCTAAGAAGGGTACTAAGAACTAGGACCAAAACAACAACCAAAGCAGAATACAGTAAATATCTATCAATGCTATTACATCTGCAAGCAACAAAAAAATTATCTCCCTAATTAACTCATAAGCTGATTTACAGTTTCTTGTAAACATTAAAGCATTCCTTTGAAGCCACACATTGTAGACTGTTTCACAAAAGCACATCACAATGAAACTGCTCCTAGCATCAGTTTTCCTGTAGCATTTTGCAATCCAGTGCAGTTCATCAGCAAAGCTTAATACATGCCTAGTGAAACCCATAATTTGTAACATTGAAGACCAGATCACATTTGAGTAACTGCAATCAAAGCACAAATGGTGCACATTCTCATTAGCACCAGCACAGAAGAAACAACAAGGATCACAAGGGATTTGCCAGAGTAACAGTCTGTCCTTAGTGACCAATCTATCCAAAATAGCAAGACAAGTGACAAAAATACTCTTTGGTGAAGCTTGATTGTTGCAAGTGATTCTCTTTCAGGGAACTTTAGGACCCTGAGGTTTAATGATACTGTACAATTTCTTGATCTGCATCTTGCCATTGACAGTAGCATTATCCCATCCACCAATATCATTTACAATTTCTCTACAAGCAAGTATCTTTTTTAAAATCCAGGAAGCCTTGTTAGGAATAGAATCAGTCCAAAAAGTCTTGCCTGCAAAATAGTAAATGTGAACCCATTTGACCTAAAGGGTATCAGATTTGCTAGCAAGGTTCCAAAGCACTTTAGTAATAGCTGCTTTGTTCTAGTCTTCCAAGGAAATCAAATTCCAACCACCACAGAACTTGGGAAGGCACATAAACTTCCAGACAACAAGAGCTTTCTTTGTAGGTTTACCTTTCCCAGTCCATAAGAAACACCTGAATCTAGATTCCATCTCTCTAATGATTTTCTTTGGTAAAATAAAAATCTGAGCCCAGTAAGCTTGAACACCAAAGAGAATGCTTTTAATTAACTGTAACCTGCCAACATAGGACAAGTGCTTAGCAGCCCAAGTATCGATTCTGCCTGTAATCCTTTCAATTAAGGGCCTGCATTCAGAAATAGTGAGTTTCTTAGAAGACAGGGGAACATTTAAGTACTTAAAGGGGAGAGTACCATTAGCCATTCCCAAAACCTGCTGAAGCTCACTCTAACATGATCCAAAATACCCCCAAAGTAGGCATCACTTTTATCCAAGTTCGCAGATAAACCAGAAGCATAAGAAAATTTCTGAAAAGCCTTAAAAAGAAGCTTAACAGAACCCAAATCAGCCCTAGAGAACATCAGTAAATCATCTGCAAACATTAAATGAGTAATCCCAAGTCTCTCACATCTAGGATGAAAGATAAAATCTGGATCCTTAGTCTAATTCTGCAAACACCTAGACAAATACTCCATACATAAAGCAAAATGGAAAGGGGACTTAGGATCACCTTGTCTTAAACCTTTCTTTGCTTGAAAAGGAGCAGAAGGATAACCATTGATCATAACTGAGTAAGAAACAGAAGTTATACAGCTCATAATCCATGTTATAACCTTGTTAGGAAATCCCAATTCACCAAGCATAGTCTCAAGGAAACTCCATTCAACTGAATCATAGGCTTTCCTAAGGTCAATTTTCAACATGCACTTAGGAGTAACAAATTTGTGAGAATAGCCTTTGATCAGCTCTGTAGCAAGAAAAGATGTTATCCCCAATGTGCTTCCCAGGGATAAATCCAGCCTGAGCATCATTAACAACAGAACCCACCACCATTGCCAATCTAGCAGTTATGACCTTAGAGATCAACTTATAAACAAGGGTGCAACAAGTAATAGGCCTATATTCCTTAACATATGAAGGATTCTGAACTTTTGGAACTAGAGTAAGAGTAGTACAACTCAAGGATTTCTCAAGAACACCAGTGTCAAAGAAATCCAAAATAGCCCTATAAACATTAATTTTCACATGGTTCCAAGCTTGTTTAAAGAACACAGCATTGAATCCATCTATGCTAGGAGCTTTGTCATCTCCAATACTAGCCAAAGCTTGGTCAATTTCAGCATGAGAAATAGTAGCAGAAAGAATATCAATGTCATCAGAGGAGAGCTGCTTCCCAGCCCTAACAATACCAACATCAACAGCTGGTAAAGTACTAGCAGCAGAACCTAAAAGATTCTGATAAAAGTTAATAATTTTAGCTTGAACTAAATTCGGATCCTTCAACAAAACATCATCACTATTATAAATAGAATCAATTCTATTCCTATTCTGCCTTTGTTTAAGAACAGAAAAGAAATAATGAGTGTTGGAATTCCCAATCTTGATCCAGTCAACTCTTGACTTTTGCTTTAAGATACTCTCATAAGTGTCCATCCAATACTTCACTTTTTCTATCCCAGCAGCCTCCTGATTCTAAAGAGAAACATTAGTAAAGTCCTCAGCTAATTGAGATTGAACCTCAGTAAGATGAGACTTAGCACCTTCCAATCTGTCAATAATCATAGTAAAATGATTAGTATTTAGATCTTTAAGACCAAACTTGACAGATTTCAGTTTCTTCCAGACTTGCAACATAGAGTTACCAGTAACATTAACATTCCAATGAGAAGACACAACTTCCTGGAAATCCTTGTGAGAAGCATGGCAATTCAGAAATCTAAAGGGTTTGCCCTTCCCAGCAACAGAGTGAACTAAATCCACCAAAACAGGACAGTGATCAGATAAAGAAGGAGACAGATAGATAGCCACAGTTTGACCATAAGCCATCATCCAAGCTTCATTCACCAAACCTCTATCAATTCTGGTAGCAATTCTATCCATTTCATGACCCTTATTATTCCAAGAGTAAAAGATACCTTTACTCTTAATTTTCAACAAGATCCAAGTCATGAACCAAATCCTGGAAATCCTTAACCTCATAGTCAGTAACTGGATTCCCATTAAGCCTATCCTGAGAAGACAAGATAGAATTGAAATCACCAATACAAAGCCAAGGAAATTGAATATTACCTAAACCTTTGATATCAGTCCACATAGGAGCTCTATGTTGAATAAAATGCAGCCATAAACAAAGGTATAGGCAATTTGATGTTGCAAATTCTTAGTAGAGATAACAGTATGAACAAATTGCTCATTAATAGCTATAACATCCAAAGAAACAACATCAGGTTTCTAGCCAACCCAGATTCTACCTTTGGGAGAGAGAGAATAATTGCAAATCCACTCCTAAGCCCTGTTAAACTTCTTTTTTACTGAATCAAATTTATGCAGTTTAACTTTAGTTTCTAAAATAGCAACAACATCAATAGAGTGGTCTCTAAGTAACTGCTTAACAGAAGTCACTTTATTAGGGTCATTCAGAACACTAATGTTCCAAGTTGAAATAATTATGGCACTAGAGGGGGATTACCATCACCCCCGATAGGAATAGCAGCCTCCTTTTCAGGCATTAAAGCATTGTAAACATTCACTTTAGTAACAACATGCTGAGTCTGTATAACAGTCTGAGCTTTAGTCTTTTTCCCCACCAATCTCCATCAATCATCAGAATTAACTAAATGATCTTGAGCAGGAGTAGTCATAGGAGGATGAGTAGGTTGTACAACATCAGCATTGACCTTTGCCTGAGGAACAATAGTATGAGTTTTAGGAGCCCAAACTTGTTTCTGAGCAGCTTCTTTCTGAGCTGGAGCAAGGCCAGCCTGCTTTTGAGGAACCTTAAGAGTAGAACAGTCATGGCCAGCCTTGTCACATTTCTTGCAAAATGGGGGCTTCCATTCAAACTGAACCTTAAGCTCAACAGTTTCAGCAGTTTGACCCTCCACCAGAACAGAATTAGGAAGGACTTTAAGTTACATCCACCTCAACCAGAATCCTTGCAAAAGACACCCTAAGTTGCCTAGAAGTACACTCATCAACACACGTAGGCACACCCAATAGACTACTAATTTTGCTTAGGGTATCAGTTCCCCAACAGTTCAAGAGCAAGTTTGGGAGCTTGACCCATAAAGGGATTGTTCTGAGCACTTCAGAGTGAAAATTAAACTTTTCACTCCAAGGTTTAACAATCGCAGGTTTTCCATAAAACATATGGGGTCCAGAGCACAACAAAGTATTCATATTAGCTGCAGAATGTAAATTGATAACAAAATAACCATCATCATGCCAGAAGATTTCTGGTTTTCCAAAATCACTCTAGTTCTGAGCTATGAACCTATGCACAGCAGCAATAGTAGGGTAGTACCCCACAACATAGTTTATTACAGCATTGCACCACTTCTTATTGCCTTCTAGCAAATCAGTAGAAACCAATTTAGCAACAAGCTTACCTTCCTTAATAATAGGAGCAACACAGGACAAAGCAGATCCCTTTGCAGCAAGTTTCCACGGAATGAGGTATCATTCTTTAAATCAGGAGCTACTAATCCCTCAAAATGTTCAGGTAGATCAGCATTTGGCATAGGAACATTCGGATTGGGGAGAGAAGAAGTATCAAAAATAGAATCCAATGGAACAGTAACTGGAGAAACCCTAGGTAATGTTCTATTGAAATCCTTTGAAATCGAGCTAAAATTTAGGTCCTTAGCTGCAGCAATGGTGTTTACATCACTCCGGGGCAACATTCCAGCAGATGGATGAACTAATCTAGGAGCTGGAGTAACAAGTTCATCAACTTTATCAATCGAATCTAGGTTAAAAGTAGACCTAGAATTCCTTAAACTTTCAAGAATCTTATCAATTGGAGCTATATGAGTCTGTTTTACAGTAGTTTGGGGGAGAGGAGTAGCTTGTTTCTTCTTCTTTTCCATTGTTAAAGATCTCAAGGAAGAAAAACCATCAAAATAACAGAACCATGGAAGAGAGAGAAGAGAGAAAAGTCAACGCAAAGTCAACACGAATATGTTTGATTTTCATTTGATTCAAAAAGCTTTGTTTGAATGTGTTTGACGTTCATTTGATTCAATTAGCTTCGTCGAATGCATTTGACTTTCATTCGATTTAAAAAGTTTTGTTTAAATGTGTTTGACTTTCATTTGACTAAAAAAGCTTTTTTTGAATATGTTTGACTTTCATTTTTTTCAAAAAGATTTGTTTGAATTCCTTTGACTTTCCCTTGATTCAAAAAGATTTGTTTGAATGTGTTTGACTTTCATTTGATTTAATTAGCTTTCTTGAATGCATTTGACTTTCATTCGATTCAAAAAGCTTTGTTTGAATATGTTTGACTTTCATTTGATTCAAAAATCTTTGTTTGAATGTGTTTAACTTTCATTTGAATCAATTAGCTTCGTTAAATGCCTTTGACTTTCATTCGGTTAAAAATACTTTGTTTTAATGTGTTTGACTTCCGATCGATTGAAAAAGCATTGTTTGAATGTGTTTTTCTTTCATTTTATTTAAAAAGCTTTGCTTGAATGTGTTTGACTTTCATTTGATTTAAAAATCTTTGTTTGAATGTGTTTGACTTTCATTTGGTTTAAAAAGCTTTGTTTGAATGTGATTTGCGGTATTTAATACCCCCAAGTGGACCAATAAGAGATTGACACATGTCACTCTAGGAGGTGTCTAAATGGACCCTCCTGATGCATGACACGTGTAACTCAGATATTCCCTCTTTGGAAAAGGCGGCCTTCAAGGCCCTAACTTCTAGGGTGCCGCAAAACGGCGCTGCCCTAATCCCTAGGTCATCAAACCCTAGGGTATGACACATTTTCCTAGGACCCTATAAATAGGGAGATTCCCCCATTTATTGGGACAGTCTTTTGTCACCTCAAACTTTACGTCTTAATCATTAAGGCATTTATTGCTCTCTAAAACAGAGAACACCTGAGCTTGGAATCCGAGCAGATAACCTACTTTTCGCACATTTTACTCTGGTTCCGTACTAACTTAATCTTCGAAGGCGGACCTCCGACCATTCAGAGTTCCGTTTGTTTTGAAGGTACAAGCAACCTTGGCGAATCCAGTCTTTAAGTTGTAACTCTCCCAAGGAACTCAAAAACCCCGAAAAAAAAAGCGTTGTCTGTGGGGAGAGTACCGTTAAGATGGCTTCACAAGAGCAACCTGTGCTGGCTCCAGAGACCAACCAACCTCTGGAAGAAATAGAGGTCCAGTCAGACCATGATTCAGGTGACGATGGAGAAATCAAAACCTTTGTGGCTCCAGACGGGTCACTCATCTCTAAGCGCCTCCGTCACAAAGATAGGCGCAAGCGCAATGATACCCAGGTGGGTCCGAGCAGGCCCCCAGGACACTCAAGTAAGCCCTCAGGGCAGCCGGTTGATCCCTCCCATGCGGCAGGATTAGCCCAAGTCACCCGCGATGAGCTCATGAAATCATGAGCAGCCTCAAAGGTTAAATTAAGGATCTAATCAACAAACAGTCGGCTGCTCCTAGAAAGGAACAGTCGACCACAAAGCCAGCTCAAGTTGGAAAGCAAAAGTCGGTCCAAGATCGTTAGTTGACTCCTCATTCTGCTTCAAAGGAGAAGGCTCGACCCCAGTTCGACATTTCAAGACTCCGATTCCCGGAAACGGTGACAAGAAAAGCCATCCGGCATGTACAGCCAGATGGTAGCAAAAAATCTTTTTCTGAAGCCCGTCAATACATCTAGGAGAAGAGGACCCATCAACTGTTAGAGTCGTCTTCAACGTCGACTTATCATGATAGCTTCCAGAATACCTCTGTGAAGAATTCTCCTTCAGTGCAGGGGACCCCATCAAGTTGCCCCCTCGTATTGTCAGGGCCCCATGTGATCAACTCGGCGCATTATGTGGCACAGTCATTATACCGACCGTCTGCTTTGCCCTACATCCAGCCTGCCTTCTGTGGAGGACAAGCGGCATATAACTATTAGCCTTTGGAATGGTAGCTTTGGCTACAAAACCTTAGTGAACAACCTTCTGCATTCTCCAGGGAAATAGCCGAGGCCGAATAGCCGACCAAGATTAAAAATGTAATGGTTGGTGTTGGGCTCATATTAATATACGACCTAGTACATTTAGGGCACCACTCCATGATCAAGAAGTATAACAAATCAGACAAAGCGGCTTGATTGAAACAAGCAAGGAAAGCGAAATCAAGAATATCAATCAAGAAGATACTTGCCAAAAATACACCTACAGAACAAGGAATAGAATAAATTAAAGAGATCTCCTACACTTTGAATATATCTTCAGTATCTATGAAACCCTAGGAGTTCCTAGGTATAAATAGGAAAAGTCAGACATTATAACACTCATGTACGCTCACTGATATTTTAATATAAACTAGTCATTCTACTTTTGTCTACGGATCTGCCTCCCTGTTGAACAAGGAAGCCTGTCCTTACTCAGTATTGTACCTCTAAACTTGTCTCTTTGTTCTTATTGAATATATATTGCTTGTTTATTGTTATTTATTGCCTTGTTATCGTTCAAAATTGCTTTATATATTATTGGTGAAATGATTGTTATTACCCATCAAAACCTAGCAAGTTCTTAAATGTCTTAGCTGAGATTAGCCTAAACAATTTGGCTCCCAACGCGGGGTTGATAATCAATTAACCTACCAACTCACCAAAAATCAAGACAATCACCATGACTGAACGGCCAGTACCCTTTACCATTGCCAAAATCATTGAAGGAATGAACGCATTCCGTCAAACCTTAGACCAGTAGAAAAGCCAAATCGAAACATTGTTGGCCAAAAAGGTTTAAATCGAAGCCAAACTCACTAGCTTAACCAAACAAAATGAAGCCCTCCGCAGCCAAATACAACCAGTTGCATCCAAAACCGTTAACACCAGGAAAAGTACCGAAAGTATAGCCATGCAGCTTGATATGTCAGGAACCTTCCACACCCCTAACGGGGCAAAAAGATCTAATAACAGGGAAATTCCCCTAGAACTTGATTCTCTGGATGCAGGAAGTCTCAAGGAGGATAGACAGGAAGGAGTTGAGCAGGGAAAAATAGAGAAGGTGGTTAAGGAGTACCTCAAGGCATTTGAGGCCAAGATCGCCAAAATCCCTAGAGTGCCAAAGCCCATGGAAGAAGAAGCAGTGGATGGCTATATAGAGTCTCCTTTCTCAGAAGAGATCTCCATGGTAGAAGTGCCTAAGAGGTTCAGCACGCCCAATATGGCCATGTATGACGGAACAATAGACCCTGATGAGCACGTGTCCCTTTACAAACAAAAGATGATGAGGAGCTCAATCCCTAGAGAGATCAGAGCAGCCATCATGTGCAAAAGGCTTTGGAGCCACGTTATCAGGTCCAGCCCTAACTTGGTTCATTAATTTAGATAATGGGACAATTTCATGTTTTATAGGAATAGTGAATCTATTCAAGATCCAGTTTACTAGCAACAGAAAAATCGAGAAGCAATCCTCAGATCTGTACCGTGTTGTGCAAAGACACGGAGAATCCTTGAGGAACTATCTTAACAGGTTCAACATGGAGAAGATTGGGATACACAAATGCGATGCTCCTACAACAATCGAAGCATTCAGAAGAGGGTTGCTAGACCATAAAGAGCTCTAAAGAGCTGACCAAATATCCCTATACTACCTTCGAGGATGTGCAGGCCAAAGCTATGGCTCAAGTCAGATTTGAAGAAGATGTCTACGCAAGAAAGACCCCCGAGCCAGATCGCCAGTCAAGAAGGAGCAACAACTTTCCCAGGAGAGATCATCGATTCAAACCGTATCAGCGTTCCCGCTTTGATGAAGGATCAGTCAATGTTGTCGAGGAAGAATTCTCAGATTGGAGGGAAGATCCTAAACTCCCACCTAAATTGCATGAATACTGTTTCAATGTTAACCCTACAGGAGTAATTAGGACCCTGAACAAAATGGGAGAAACCGTGCAGTGGCCTAGAAAGAGCGACAGGCCTAACATACTCAGCAGCGAAGCGGCATGCGAAAGAAAGCAATAAGGATCAGTCTGACAGAAGAGAAAGGTAAAAAATGGAGATCCCTATCATGTTCGAAGAGAGCGATGCAGTGGAAGGACATCATGACGGCCTGGTAATTTCGCTCTCAGTTGGAAACTGTATGATCAAGTGAATCCTTGTTGACAATGGAAGCTCTACAAACATCATCATGCTTGATACCTTGAAGCACATGAACATCGATGAAAAGAACATCATCAACAAGTCAACAATGCTAGTAGGATTCAGTGGGGAAACCAAGAAGACAAGTGGGGAGATCACATTAGCCACCTATGCAAAAGGGGTCAATTTACAAGTCAAGTTCCTAGTAATCGACACCCTATCATTGTACAATATGATTCTAGGCAGACCATGGATACATGAGATGAGAGCCATCCCCTCCACATATCATCAAGTCATTAAATTTCCTACCAGATGGGGCATTCAAGAAATCAAAGGGGACCCTAAGGAAGCTAAAGAATGTTACAAGATTGCCCTGAAAGCAACATCTGCAGAGAAGGGTTCAGCATAGCAATCAGAGGGTCAGTTAGGCCAAAAGAAGCTTAATATAGCAAAAGAACAAGACGCCACAGAAGTCTAGCTGGACCCCAATCACCCAGACCAGAAGGTCAGAATAGGGTCAGAATTGAATTCAGATCTTCGTCAGCAAATTTATGAATTCTTAGAGGAAGAAAAAGATGCATTCGCTTGGACTCACGAAGACATGAAGGGCATCCCCCCAGACATGATCACCCACAAACTGAACGTAGATCTGATGCATACGCCAGTAAAGCAGAAAAGAAGAAAATTTGCGCCAGAAAGGAACAAGGTCATCAATGAAGAAATCCAAAACCTGTTGAAGACATGAAAAGTTAGAGAAGTAAAGTACCCAGAATGGCTTGCTAACGTAGTGGTTGTCAAAAAGAAGAATGGAAAATGGCGAATCTGTATCGATTTCACATACATCAACAAGGCCTGCCCAAAGGATCTGTTCCCATTACCTCACATTAACGCCTTGGTAGACGCAACAGCATGGCACGAGCTGCTATCCTTCATGGACGCATATAGTGGGTACAATCAAATCCTAATGCACAAAGATGACCAAGAAAAAACCGCTTTCATCACTAGTCAGGGAATCCACTGCTACAAGATAATGCCTTTTGGATTGAAGAACGCAGGAGCGACATACCAGAGGTTGGTGAACAAGATGTTTGAGGAACAGATCGGAAACACAATGGAGGTCTACATAGACGACATGGTAGTGAAATCAAAGAAGGCAGCCGATCATGTCAAAGACCTTAGAAAAGCCTTCGTTATCTTGAAGCAGTCAGGCATGAAGTTAAATCCTTCAAAGTGCACATTCGGAGTTCAGTCAGGAAAGTTCCTAGGATACATGGTAACGCAAAGAGGAATTGAAGCCACCCCAGACCAAGTCAAAGCCATCCTGGATCTGGAACGACCAAAGTCAAAGAAGGAGGTACAAAGCTTAATAGGGAAGATTGCAGCACTGAACAGGTTCATCTTGAAATCTTCAGACAAGAAAAGAGCCTGCTACGAAGTCCTGAAGAAGAATAAGGAATTCAAATGGGAATAAGAACACGACGAAGCATTTCAAAAGTTAAAGGAATACTTGGCCAACCCGTTGATACTCTCCAAACCTAAAGAAGGGGAGCCACTCCAATTTTACCTCGCAGTATCAGAAGGGACGATCAGCGCAGTCCTCACCAGGGAAGAAGACAAAGAGCAATTCCCAATCTACTACGTAAGCAAAACCCTACTCAGTGCGGAAACGAGGTACGCATCCTTAGAGAAAATCATTTTAGCTTTAGTTACTGCTTCAATAAAGCTACGCCCATACTTTGAAAGCCACTCTATATGAGTACGAACCAACTACCCCATCAAGGCCATCATGAGAAAGCCAGAAATGTTAGGAAGGATGAAGAAATGGGCCCTACATCTGAGCAGGTACGATATACAATATGAGCCTAGAACCGCAATCAAGTCACAAGCTCTAGCAGAATTTGTAGCAGATTTTAGCCCAACCCTTGAGGAAGAAGCACAAAAAGAGGTATTGGCCTTACAGGAACCAAAGGCTACGCAGAAATGGACACTCCATACAGCTGGTGCAGCAAACATATGCGGTGTAGGCTTGGGAATGGTACTGAATCACCACAGGGAGACAAAATAGCACGAGCAATAAGGTGTAACTTCAAAGCCACCAACAATGAGGCCGAATACGAAGCACTAATCACAGGGTTAACTGTCGCAAGAGATATGAAAATACAACATCTAGAGGTAATCTCGGATTTCTTACTCATGGTAAATCAAATCAGTGGGGAATACGCAGCAAAGGACGCCAGGATGATAGCCTACCTAGAAGTCACAAGAAGGCTCATTAAGGAATTTAAGGAATTCAAGGTAGACCAAGTACCCAGGAACTTAAACACTGAAGCAGACGCCCTGGCAAACTTGGGGTCAAATATTAACCCTGAAGAATTTGAAGCCATCCCCCTAGTACACGTACTCTCTCTAGCTATAGAAAAGGAAGCAACTATGAATGTCCACGAAATCAAAACAGACCCTACAGGGGAGGAAGAAAGCAGTTGGACGAAACCTCTCAAGGATTACCTCCTGGACAAAACAGTACCAGCAGGGAAAGTGGCAGCCCAAGCACTTGCCCTAAAGGCCTCAAAGTATTGCCTAATCAGAAACGTACTCTTCAAAAAGTCTATAGCAGGTCCCTTCTTACGATGCTTAAAAATTGAAGAAGCGCAGCAGGTCCTACAGTCCCTACACAGTGGTGAATGCGGAAACCATTTAGGAGGAAGAAACCTGGCCAACAGAGCACTCAGGATGGGATACTATTGGCCCAGCATGAGAAAGGACGCCGTAGAATTTGCCAAGAAGTGCCTAGCATGCCAGAAACAAGCACCTTTAACACATAAGCCATTTGAAGAGTTGCACCCAACATTGACACCTTGGCCATTCATGAAGTGGGGAATGGACATAGTAAAATTACCACTATCATCAGGACAGAGGATGTACTTCTTAGCAATGACGGATTACATCTCAAAATGGATCGAAGCAGAAGCATACAAGGAAATCAAGGATAAGCACGTTATCTCATTTATCAAAAGGAACATCTAAAGCAGATTTGGAGTACCAGCAGAGATCATTACAGACAATGGGTCCCAATTCATCAGCAACAAAACCACAAAGTTTTGTAAAGAGTGGAACATTCCCTCATCACGTCTACACCAAGATACCCACAAACAAATGGACAAGCAGAGTCAAGCAATAAGGTCCTAATAAGGAACATGAAGAAAAGGTTAGAAGGAGCAAAAGGGAAATGGGCAGATGAACTACCAAACATATTGTGGGCAGACAGAACAACTCCAAAAGGCGCCACGGGTCACACCCCCTTTTCATTAGTGTACGGATGCGAAGTAGTAATCCCAACAGAGGTAGAAGTCCCCCACAGCAAGGTACGGCTTGATGACAGAAGAAAGGAACCAAGCTGAACTAATGCACAACCTAGACAAGGTAGAGGAATTAGGGGAAGACGCAAGGATGAGGATGGCGGCGTACCAGCAAGAAGTAGCAAGGTCCTTCAACAAGAATGTCAGAGAAAAAGTTTTCAAATTAGGAGATTGGGTCCTCATAAAGGTATACGAAAATACCAAAGAAGTAAACACAGGAAAGCTAGCACCCAACAGGGAAGGACCATACGAAATCATCAAGGTAGTAGGCAACGGAGCCTACATACTCAAGAGCGCCAAAGGAAAAGAGGTACAAAGAAGTTGGAACGCATCACAATAAAAACTCTTATCATTTCTGAAAAATAAAGGTACGTAGTTATTGTTTGGGGTAATTTTACCCTGACACGTGGTCCAACCAGAAAGTGACACGTGTTACCTTAGGGTTAGTTCAAAATGGATCATCCCCTGTTTGACATGTGTCACCCCAAAGGAATGGGAAAAAAGGTGGCCTTCATGGCCTAAATCCCGAGAAAGCCGCAATGCGGCGCAGCCCACCAATGATTAGGGCTTGATGACTTAATCAGGGGCATAATTCCCGAGGACCCTATAAATAGGGAAATTTCCTCCATTTGGAGGAACGTTTTTCCATTTATTACACATTTACTCTTTGATAGAGACATCCTGAGCTTGGAATCCGAGCAGATAACCACCTAAATTTCCGTACCTTTTTACTCCTATTCAAGTTACTAACTTGATCGTCGGAGGCGGAGCTCCAACCACCTGGAGTCTCCGTTTTTTTGTAGGTATAGCTCACGCCGGGCCAGACTTTATGACGTAACCCTCCTGAGGGACAAAAACACCCAAAAAATTTGGCTCCATCTGTGGGGAGAATACCTCAAAGATGGTTCAAGAGTCTTTACCACCTCTTGATCCGAACAATCCTCAATCTATTACCCGACTGGGTAATAAAAGCATTTCTCAACCAGGTTAATCAACCGGGTAGTTCAAGCGTTACTCCACTGGTACGTCAGACAGAGGTCTTCACTGACCATGATGATGTGGAGACGTATGTGGCCAAAGACAGCTCATTCATCTCCAAATACACTCGTTCTAGAGATCAGCTAGAACATGAAGAAAACTAGGTGGGTCGAGTCCGACCCACTAGGAGGCTAGAAGGAGAAATCCAGAAGGCCATAGGATCAGCCCCGGTCACCCGAGATGAGCTCATGACTTTCATGAACTCCTTTAAGGGTGTAATTAAGGAGATGATCAACAAAAACAAGGCTAGCTCCAACAAGGGTTAGCCAGTTAAGAAGACACCTCCATCTGGGAGGAAGAAGCCGGTCAAGGACAGGCAGCCTACTCCTCATCCCAAGGGGAAGGAGGAGGCAGTCGCAAGATTTGATTGGACCAAGATCCTTATGCCTAAGGGTCCTTAAAGGCACACCCGGCAAGAACAGTCAGGGGCCACAAAAAAGACAGTTTCTAATGCTCGACAAATCATTGAGCAAAGGAGACACCAGCGACTGTCTAAGTTAGCCTCCACCTCGAACTTTACAGACAGCTTCAAACAAACTTTTGTGCGAAACTCACTCTCCATACATGACAGTGGGACAGGCGGCAAGTCCGTCAACACTGATCCTCAAATGATGATAGGATCTGTCCCGTTTGCACCTCAGGCGCAATACGGACAATATGGTTTTCCAAACATGCAGTCGTTTCCTTTTAGGGGACAGGCGACATTCAACAGTGTCCAACCTTTGGACTGGCAGCTTCGACTACTCAAACTTGGTGACCAACCCTCTGCGTTCACCACGAATATAATCGAGGCGGCTCAGCTGGCCAAGCTTAAGAATGTGTTGGTAGGTACTTACGATGGTACCTCCAACCTAGAAGACCACCTGATGGCATACACCAACCTCATGTGTTTACAAGGGTGGGACGATGCCACTTGGTGTCGATGCTTCCCGGCTACATTGAAGGGTATTGCCCAAAAATGGTTTGGCAACCTGTCAGCCGGTTCTATTGATTGCTTCAAGAAGCTAGCCTTTTTGTTTGCCACAAACTTCTCAATGAACATCCCTGCTAAGAAAACGAGCCTTGATTTGAGCACCGTTAAGCAGGGTGAGAGAGAAGGGCTACGCTCATATGTCAGGTGGTTCAACCTGGTCAGAATCCAGATCTAGGGGTTGTTTAACGAGGTAGCATTCACAGACTTCTTCAAGGGTCTAAGAGACGGGTTGAACTTTAAGTTTGACCTCGTCAGAAAAGGGGCATTTACGCTGCAGGTGGCCCTGAGGGAGGCGGAATGCTATATTCAAGCTATCGACCTCTGTACGCCTGGCAGCCAGTCAGACTTCAAGAAGTCCGCCATACAAAAACAAAGCCGGTCTGCTCAGCCGACAAAAAAGAAGGAAGAGAGCAAAAAGAAAAAAGAATTCTGGGCGGTTAGTGATTTTGACCGGCCTTCTCAGAAGAAAAAAAGAGAGTTTAAACCGTACGTCCCCAAGTACGAGTTTAACAAGGACTCTAACTCCATGCTCATGGAGATAAAGGACCGGTTAACCATTGAGAAGCCGAATCCAATGAAGAGTTCCGTCCAGTCACGGAACAAGAACAAATTTTGTCAGTACCATGAGGAAGTTGGCCATGACACCAACGACTGCTTTAGCCTACAATGGGCGTTTGACCGTCTGGCTGATAAGGGGATGTTAAAGTCTTACATTTCTAAGTCCAAAGGAACTAATAATAGGAACAAGGGGCAGTCGTCCAAGACTCCCCAGCCTACTAGTAGTTCGGACACCGATAAGGAGCCGGTCTACACCATAGCAGGCGGTTTCTCATGTGGTGGCCCTACCATCCGGGGCACCAAGAGCCATCTTCGAAAGATGGACAATGATGATGATGAGCAAGCGTCTGCTACCTCCACCTTCCTAGACGTTCTGATCACTGAGAAGGATAGGGGCAGCGTTCGTCGTCCGCATGACGACCTGGTCGTCATTGAATGTAAGCTTGCCAACCAGTTGGTTGGACGAATCCTTATTGACACCGGCAGCTCATCGGACATCATTAGCCTCCGGAGCCTGCAAAAGCTGAAATAAAACATCAGCACCATGCATCCGGTTACCCACCCCCTGGTTGGTTTTGGGGGTGGAACGGTTTACCTAGTCGGTAGGGTTAATTTACCAATCCGGCTGGGTGAAAAAGGAAAAGGACGGCACTTGGTCGTCAAGTTCTTGGTCGTTGAGGAACTGACCGCCTATAACATTATCCGAGGCTGGCCAACCCTCAACGAAGCCAAGGCTATAATCATCCCTTCTCTCATGCTCATCAAGTATGAGAGGGATGATGGCTCTGTTGGTTCCTTGAATGGGGATCAAAAGACAGCCTGGGAGTGCTACCTCTTAGCCGTCAAAGATACTGTGACCCCAGGCGACCAAGGATACCGCCCCAGCCCCAGCCCAACCAGCAGTCGGGAAGAAAAGAAAGGCCCCTCTGCTGGTGGAGGTGAAGAAAGAGAAAAAATAGCAATCACTGACTGGGGAACGGTCAGATGAGCTCCGTCCCCAATCGACTAGAGAACATATTGATATACCTCTAGGTGGCCAATGTTGTGCTCGTAAAGAAGCCGAATGGTACCTAGCGTATGTGTGTTGATTACACAGACCTCAACAAGGCGTGTCCCAAGGACAGTTATCCACTTCCAAAGATCGACAACCTGGTCAACTCTACAGTCAGCCACGCCTTGATGAGCTTTATGGATGCCTATTTTGGCTTCCATCAGATTCCCCTGTGGAAAAAAGATCAAGAGAAGTCGGCTTTCGTCATTAATCAGGGGTTATTTTGTTATACTGTGATGCCGTTTGACTTGAAAAATGCGCCAGCCACTTTCCAACGGATGATTAATACGGTCTTTATTAATCAAATCGGGAGGAATGTGGAGGAGTACATTGATGACATGATAGTCAAATCCAAGCTATAGACGGATCATCTTGTTGATCTCCGAGAAACATTTACCACCCTCAGACTGCATAAGGTCATGTTGAATCCTAAGAAATACGTCTTTGGTGTTGGAGTCTGGGAAGTTTCTCGGATTCTTGATTGATCAAAGGGGGATAGAGGCTAACCCCGAGAAGATACAGGAGGTAATTGACATGAAGTCACCCCGTACTGTCAAGGAAGTTCAAAGATTAACCGGTTGTCTGGCAGCATTTGGGAGATTCCTCAACCGGTTAGGCAACAAATGCCTTTACTTCTTCCAAGCAATCATGAAGAAGACTAGATTTGAATGGGGGGATGATGCTGAGGTGGCCTTTCAAAAGCTAAAAGAACACCTGCACTCTTTGCCGAGGCTCGTTAGTCCTCTGCCCAGAGAGACGCTGTACATATAATTAGTCGTCTCGGATCATGCCCTTAGTGCTGTTCTTCTTGCTGAAAGAGAAGTCGTTCGGCTCCCGGTCTATTTCATTAGCCACGTACTCAAAAATGCTGAACTCCGGTACCCCATGGTTGAAAATTTTGGCCTTTCTCTGTATATGGCATTCAAGAAGTTGAAGCCTTATTTTCTGGCATACCCGGTAGTGATATACACTGACCAGCCACTCAAACAGCCAATGTCCACCTTGGAGTCATCCGGCAGAATGCTTAAATGGGCTATTGAAATGCAAAGTCTTGAAATCACTTTTGAACCAAGAAAGGCAGTGAAAGGTAAGGCGTTTGCTAACTTCATTGTTGAAATGACCCGTCCGGTGGCTCCGGATAATCTTGATCAGGTTTGGAAAGTGTATGTAGACGGGAGCTCAACAAAGAACGGTAGTGGTGAAGGCGTAATTTATGAATCTCCGGAAGGAGACAAATATGAGTATGCACTACGGTTCAAATTTCAGGCCTTAAACAATGAGGTGGAGTATGAAGCCCTGCTAGCTGGAATCCGCATGTGTAAGGCAGCAGGAGCAACCAAAGTCGACGCCTACTCTGATTCTCAATTGGTCGTTAACCAGTACGAAGGTACATATGAGGCTACCCACCCGACAATGATCAAATATCTTCAGGCTGGCAAAGAAGAGGCTGGGACACTCGAAGGGTTCACTCTGAGCCAAGTGCCCAAGTCCGATAACAACCAAGCGGACGCATTGTCCAAATTAGCATCTTCCGCCTGTTGTGATACGCCTCGGTCGGTCTTTTGGGAAGTTCTGGAAAAAAGAAGCATATATGAAGAGCCCATTGGAATTCTAGACCGAAACTCTACCTGGATGGATGGCATCCGGGCTTACTTGACAAACAGTATGCTTCCTGATTCGCCACAAGAGGCATCCGTCATGGAAAAGAGAGCGGCAAACTTCGAGATGAGAAACGGAGAACTCTTCAAGGCAGGGTTTCTGAAGCCTCTTCTGAAATGTGTTACCCCAGAAAAAGGCAGGAAGTTCTCGAAGAGTTGCATGCGGGGTACTGTGCCTCCCACATAGGCGGCAGATCCATAGCTGTTAGAGCCAGGCGACACTACGTTTGGCCTACCCTTGAGGCAGACGACAAAGAGCTAGTGAAGAAATGTGACAAATGTTAGAAATTTGGCAAACTTATTCACCGTCCGGCTACTAATCTGACGGCCATCCACAGCCCAGTCCCGTTTGCAAAATGGGGCATGGACATTTTAGGTCCTTATACGCCTGCGCCAGGCGGAAAACGTTACATTATAGTGGCTGTGGATTACTTCACCAAGTGGGTAGAGGCGGAGGCGGTCAAGAACATCAAGATAAAGGATGTCATTTGTTTCATCTGGAAGAACATCATCACCCGGTTTGGGGTACCTATGTCTATGGTGTTTGATAATGGCCCTTAGTTCGAGACGCCTCAGCTCAAGACTTGGTTGGGGGATCAAGGGATCTCCAACTGTTTTGCATCAGTTGGCTGACCCCAAGCAAAAGGGCCAGGTTGAAGCCTTCAACAAACTCATCTCAAACGGCATAAAAAAGAAAATTGAAACAGCCGGTGGTTTATGGGCAGAAGAGTTGATTCATGTCTTATGGGCCATCCGGACAACAACCAAAAAGGGCAACTGGTGAAACCCCATTTCTCATGGTTTACGGTGCTGAAGCCGTCTTGCCCATCGAACATTACGAGCCTACCCTCAGAGTAATGCCTTATGATGAAGAGAAAAATTGGGAGGCCATGCGTCTGGCTTTGGAATCTCTCCCAAAACGCAGGGGCAATGCCGCCTTGCGTCATGAGATATATTGTCTGAGAATGACAAGACCCTACAACAAGAAAGTGCACAAGCGCCCTTTGAAAGTTGGTGATTTCGTGTTACGGAAAATGGAGGCAACCGGTAGGGCCAATGAACTTGGAAAGTTGACTCCAAATTGGGAAGGCCCCTACCGAATCAATGAGGAAGTTAGAAACGGCACCTACCGCCTGGAAAACCAAAACGGCAAGCGCCTGCCTAGGACTTGGAATGTAGACAATTTGAAAAGGTACTACTTCTGAGTTGTAAAATTTTGTAAGCAAAAAGTCTATTCATGAGAAATCGCCTTTTGTTTTCAATTATGTTTCCCTTTTTTCAAGCTTTAAGGCCGTCTGGGAAATTCACAGACGGCCCAATTGTTGAACTCTCTAAGTTTGAAAATTAGTAAACAATTCAGCGTTCATTTTACATGAGGCCCCTACAGCCGGTCTCTACCTAGACAAGAGGCCAATGGCCGGATGGCTGTTTGTTTTATAAAATCACCTGTCCCAATATGGATAAAGGCGTCCGGCGACACCCCTCCGGGTGCGATCGTCGTAGAGAGCAGCCTACCTGTTTGCTTTACGTACTTATGCAGACGGCAAAGATTGAACGACTAAATTGGTCAACTCATAGCCGTCTGATCAGAAATGTTAAATGAACGATTAAGTTTTCGAAATACCGGATGTCCTTAGACATAAACTGGTGACCGACCAAAGTTCCTAAGCTTTTCATTCCAAAGTTGCACCAACCCCCCCTCACCGGGGCAACAAGGGTTGTGAAACAGCTACGCAACCATCAAAAGGACATGAGGTCGATGGCCGAATGGTTATTCGAATTTCGTCTACTCCAATGAGTAATAAGGCGACTGGTAACACCCCTCCGGATGCAATCATCACAAACACTACCAAAAAGTGCACTTATACATACAGGGGGCATGGTCCAACTCATTGCCGCCTAACCTGGGTCATATGAATCACCCTTCAAAATTATATGTTTTACCAAGGCGGGAAAAGCATAATTGGGTTGCAAACCCCTTAGTGGCCATTTGCCTCCTGTCTTATGGCAGGACAGACGACCCTTCGCCTTTTGTCTGATACCCAGATGGGCTTTTTCCGTCTGATCCTCAGCGCTTGAGGGGCTGATCGACCTTTTTTCCTGGAGCGTCTGTCATATGAGCGGTTGTGTACTTGGTTTGGGGCACCCACTGTTGTGATTGATTGACTTGCAAACATATCATGCTCTTTAAAGCATCAGTCGTTTCCAAGTCAATCAATCGATTTATAGGTGAAACCAACCACACTGCCGCCCAGGGGCAAGAGCAGCCGGATTATCATTTGCCGCATAAGTTAGGTAAAAGCAAAAAAAATTTAAAGCATACATGTAAAAAGTAAAAATGCAAAATTCAAAAGCAAAGTGATCAAAACTGACTCAGTCGGCGCATTCATTAAAAAAACTACCCAACCAAATGGCTGTGGTAGAAAATTGTTAACCGGACCCCGTCCGAGAAAGTGAAGCAAACTGTTAATTAACCCTGCTTTTCAGCCGGTAAAAACAAAATATACTCGGCACGCAGGCCGGAAAGAAAATAAAATGGCATACTGCCGTAGAAATTCATTGTTGAGCTGCAGGCGGGTCCACCTGGTCATCGCCCCCTTCATCTTCCTCATCTTCCTCGTCAGAAGGAACCTCGTGCGCCTGACTCGGGACGGGGTGACTAGGTTCATTGTCAGCCTACTTCTTCAGCATATTTGTGAGCCAGCGCCCAGACGCCACACTACTTGTTTGGATACAAGGCGTTCCAGGCAATCCTCATCCGGGCGTCATTGTCAGCCTCACTCTCGGCAACCAGGCGCTCTTGTTCCGCCTCCAAGGTTGCCTTAAAGTTCAGCTGCGCCTGGGTCGCCACCTCCACTGCTGTTCTCTTGGGAGACCCCCTTGAGAGAGTCTAGCTTCGTCTTAGCCTTGTCAAGCTCCTCTTTAGCTTTTTTGAGCGCCGTCTCAGCATCCCTGGCTTTCTTCTTGAACGCCTCCAGGTCCTTCTCGAGCTGTTCAATCTTTGACGCCTACTCATTACTGTGGCTTTAGCCTAAAGTTCATTTATTGTACAAGAGTATAGAGCAATGTTTTCAGCGTCTCTGGCTGATTTGTTGGCTCTCTTTACCTCTTCCCGCTTGCGGGATTATGGATGTTTGAGACCGTCTACCCGCAAAAGAGCCTGCATAGAACGAAGGAGGTTAGATCTATAGGTGAGATAATACTTGAAGTTTATTTCTATTACTTTCTTTACACCTTACTTCAGCCAGAAGGAATAGAATGTGTTCTAGATTGAACGTCTCTATCCCAGGGATGTTGTCTTTATCCCTCTTCTGGACGGCGTCAAGCATGGCCTTGGCATGCTTCTGGATGTCTGGTCAGTAGGGAGAGACATCTGCACCACATTCCATATTTGATGAGTGCGAAATACAGGCGGCATCTACCTGTTGCCGACCGTCTGAGAAAGAAGTCTGTTGGGAGAAGGATTTCACTCGCAAAGGCCACTCTAACTCAGGCGGGGACTCAAAAGGGTTAGCCTTACCTTCAGAGACGGCGTGGCGAAAGCCACCCGCATGCGCTGTAACCCCTCGTCCAATGGATAAGGGGTTGACGAGGTCAAGGCCAAAGTCGTCGTCTACCTCTTGCATCCTTCCCCCGATGCGCATTAGAGTTTTCCCAGCTTTAGCTCCAGGAGTCAAGGAGGAGCCAGAATTTTTCATGGAGGGGGTAGAGGCGGAGTCATCCCTAGCCCTTTTGAGAGTCTTCTCAAACATTTTTGGGAATTTGCCTCCCTGCGACGCGAATGCAAGCTAGTCATGCATCCGGAAATAAAGCTTGCAAAAGTTA
Organism: Chenopodium berlandieri; assembly: GCA_034703905.1. Classification (NCBI taxonomy): domain Eukaryota; kingdom Viridiplantae; phylum Streptophyta; class Magnoliopsida; order Caryophyllales; family Amaranthaceae; genus Chenopodium; species Chenopodium berlandieri. The sequence continues at coordinate 36,145,716 of CM068284.1, forward strand.
AAGTAAAGGGGGGTCAGGCGTCTTACCTTGGCCATGATAGCGGCCGCCTGCTTTTCTGCAATATCTCTGCGGATGGCGGCGGAGGACTGCTTGGGTGTCTTCTTGTTTGGGAGCATGGCTAAAGCTTCCTCTGCAAAAAAAAAAAAAAAAAAAAAGAGAGCAAAAAACATCAGTAATTGCCAATTTGACATAGAAGTACCCCAGACGGTCTTAAGGTCAGGCGCATACGTTTGGTAAACATTGTGCTGAGCCCGCAGGCGGATAAAAAGGCCTCGTCTCTACACCAGGCGCTTTTTGGAATCCAGTTCTTTGGAACCTTTATTGTTTCCCCGGTTGACAGGGTATCATCTTCAAGACCAAAAAAGTTGGTCTAAATTATTTTGTCGTAGTCCTCATCCGGAATCCGAGGAAGACAACACTTCCGGGCCAGAAGGTCAGGCTTCTTATTGTACCGGCGCAGTTCAAAATTTTTTCGCCGCCTAGGCGCAGACAACAAGTAGAAGCGGTGCTTCCAGCCGTTGAATTTGGACACCTTGTCCAAAGTCATCTTGTACTGAGGGAGGGTGGTCAATGTATACCACGCCCTCCAGCCGCCTGGGTTGCGACTCAAGTAATGCATGTGGGCAAAGGCCTCCCAGCCAGGATGCGGCCCTTGGAACTCGCATGCGGCAACTGTTTTGGGTGTTTTTGTCCCTCAGGAGAGTTACAACACGAAGACTGATTCGGAGTGAGGTGTACCTGCAAAACAAACGGAGACACCAGTTGGGTGGTGCTCCGCCTCCGACGCACAACTTAGAAACTTGAAGGGAGAAAAAGGTGCGGAAATTTAGGTGGGGTTCTGCTCAGATTCCAAGCTCAGGATGTCTCTATCAAATAGTAAATGTGTAATAAATGGTAAAATGTGCCCTCAAAAAGAGGGACATCTCCCTATTTATAGGGTCTTTGGGATTTGTGCCCCTGATTAGGTCACTGAACCCTAATCATTGGTGGGCTGCGCCGCTTTGCGGCTTTCTCGGGATTTGGGCCTGAAGGCCGCCTTTTTCCCTTAATTTCTGGAGTGCCACGTGTCAAGCAAAGATTGGTCCACTTTGGGCCATCCTGAGGCTGACACGTGTCATCCTTTGATTGGACCACGTGGCGGGGTAAAATTACCCTAAACATTTGCTCCACACAGATGTGACGTGGCACGCCACGTGGCATCTGTGACATGGGTCACGCTCCGATTGGCGGTAATTTTACCATTAAAGAGTAACCGGTCACCTTTCGGGTAAATTACGGAAATGCCCCCGTATTTACCCTCTATATATAGCCGTTTTACCCTCATAATCTGGTACATTTATAAAAAACTTTCTAGAGAGAACTTTGAGAGAGCAGAAGTCATCCGTTTGAGTCAGGCGCAAGCAAGAAAGCTCGTTTTCCATCTACCCATCCGGAACCGCTTAGTTTCCAAATATTATATCAAAAGGTACCGTCTCTGCCTCTCTTAGCTCTTTTTCTTTTTTTCACCGTTTGTACATATTTCTTGCAATAAATGGATGCATCACCAACACACACGGCACAGCCTAGGTTAGAGTCCATCCGGTCATCCGGGACGGCTGAGTCTAGGACTGAGAGTGCCGTCTCGGGGTGTTGGGACCACCCTTTGCCTTGGATTCCGACCAGTTATGTGTTTGTGCAAGACACAATGGCTCGGATAATGCAGACGGCGACTGATCCAAATTACAAGAGCGAAGGCTCAGGCGGCCAAACGCCTAAGGGAGAAACGTCTGGTCAGGGAGACTAGACGGCTCTGGGAAATCCCCTCCGCGCGCCCCTTCAACCCCCGCTGACTCTTTTTTGGAAGAGTGTGACCAAGGCGGCGACGAGGCCATCTCTGCCCCCTTGACCCAAGATGAGGAAGAGACGGAGAGCGACAGCTCTGCCTCTACCTCTAAGAGCAGTGATGATTTGCCCCCGCTTCAGGATAGCGAGGAGGAGGAAAGGAAAAAATGGAACGAGAAGGACGATCCCTTCAATATCCACGTCTCCTCTAAGGAACGGATCCAAATGGAAGAGAACTTAAAGAATTTTACTCAAATGCACCCGCTAGGGGACGGGTATAGGATCCGGGTGCCGCCTGAGAATGGTGCCATCGCATGGGAGGACGATCAAGAGAACGCCAACAGCTATTTCGGCTGTTATGAGGTGGCATTTAAGGCTGGCCTTCGCTTCCCCCTTCACCAGGCGGTGAAGGCAATTTTAAGAGGCTACGGCCTCGGAGTCTGGCAACTTACCCCCAACTCTTGGACAAACATTCTGGGGTATGTTGCCGCCTGCGAGTTCCAGAGGCTTAACCCCGGCTGGGAGGCTTTTGCTAGTATGCACTATCTTAGCAGAAGCCCAGGCGGCTGGAGGGCGTGGTACACTCTAACCACGCATCCCCAATATATGATGACCTTGGACAAGGTCTCGAAATTCTACGGCTGGAAGCACAGGTTCTACCTAATGTCAGCTCCAACCAGACTGAAGAATTATGAATTTTGTCTGTATAATAAGAAGCCCGACTTGATGGGCCGGAAGTGCCCTCTTCCCCGGATCCCAGAGGAAGATTTTGACAAGATCATTGAGGCAAACTTTTTCGGCCTCACAGACGCGACTTTGTCAACCGGGGAAACAATAAAAGTTCCCAAGAACTGGATCCCCAAGAGCGCCTGGTTCAAGGACGAGTGTTTCCAAGCCACCTGCGGGCTAGGGCACATGTTTACCAAACGTATGCGCCTGAGTTTATATCCGTCTATAGTATTTCTTTATTGAAATTGATTTATGATATTGACCAATTTCTTTCTTTTTGCAGAGGAAGCATTGAAAATGTTGCAGACGGAGAAAACTCCCAAGCGGTCCTCTACACTCATCCGCAAGCAGCTTGCGGAAAAAGCTGCGGCTGAGGTCAAGGCCAAGGTAATAAACGCCTGACCCTTTCTTAAATTGATCTTTAAAACTATTTTTCCCGGATGCTAACTTTGACTTGGTTATTTTCGCAGGGGGGAGAGGTTGGAAAGACGTTTGAGAAACAACTCAAACGGGCTAGGGAGGAGACCCCCTCCGTTCTCAACAAAATAAAAAAATCCACCTCTGCGTCAACTCCTGGCGCCTTAATCGGGCATCAGTAGATGCAGATAGCGGGGCGTAACGAGAAGGTAGGCGGCAGCCTGGGCCTCAGCCTCGTTAACCCCGTAACAGCGACCGGAGGGTTCTCCACGCCTGCAAGCGGTTCTCGCTTGGTTGGCTCTAAAGGTAAGAACCCTTTTGAATCCCCGCTTGAGCTGGGGTGGCCTTTGCAGGTGAAATCCCACTCTCAACAGACGTCATCTTCAGAGGCCGGCAACAAATAGGTGCTGCCTTAGTTTCGCACTCATCACGTATTGATTGTGGTGCAGATCAATCTCCCCGCTGGCCAGACGTCCAGAAGCATGCCAAGGCCATGTTGGAAGCCGTCCGGAAGAGGGATAAAGACAGTATCCCTGGGATAGAGACGTTCAATCTTGAACGCATTCTATCCCTTCTGGCTGAGGTAAGAAACTTGTCAATTCAATTTTATTTTTTCAAGTGTTTTATCTCGCCTGCAATACTCACACCGCTTGCTTTTTTGCAAGCTATGTTGCGGGTGGACGGGCTCAAACGTCCTTATTCCCGCAAACGGGAAGAGGTAAAAAGGGCCAAGAAGTCCGCAATAGACGCTGACAATATTGCTTTACACTAACCTATCGTAAATGAACTTCAAACTAAAGCAATCATTATGACACAGGCGTCTAGAATCTAGCAGTTGGAGTTAGATCTGGAGGCGGCCAAGCAGCGGGCGACCGATGCTGAGACGGCCCAGAAGAAGGCGGAGGAGGACTAGAAGAAGGCTGATGAGAGTGCCAAAAGGGCTGATGAGGCGCTCAAGAAGGCCTAGACGGACCTTGGCAATCTTCAGGGTGTTTCTGAAGAGAACACCAACCTGAAGATCAAGGTTCAAAAACTAGAGAAGGAGGCTGCTCAGGCTCAGAAGAACTTTGCAGCAACCTTGGAGGCGGAGCAAAATCGCCTTGTTGCTGAGAGTGACGCTGATAATGACGCCCGAATGAAGATCGCCTGGGCTGCCTTGTACCAGGACGCGGATTATGGCGTCTGGGCACTGGCTCACAGGTACGCCGAGGACGTGGTGTACCTGAGAGAGAAGGGTGATCCAAAGCTTGAGTCCTTCGACGCCTGGGTTAATGCCAACAATGAGCCCCTCGTACCTCAGCTACCTGGTCCGGGTGAAGCGCAGGAGATACCCTCAGATGATGAGGACCAGGAGGAGCCGCCTGCAGGTCAGAAGTGATTTTTCAGCGGCAGTATGTCAATCCCTCTTTTTTATTTTTTCTTTAGTTCTGCGGCAGTATGCCAAAACTTGTTTTTCCGGCCTGCGTGCTGAGTATATTTGTATTTACCGACTAAGGAGCCGGGTTAATTAACAATCTCTTTCTCCCGGACGGGGTCCGGTTAACATTTTAATCCACTACAACCGTTTGGTTGGGTGGACTTTATGAAATGCACCGACTGACTCGGTTTTGATCATTTTGCATCTGAATTTTATTTTTTGCAAATTTTAATTTTTCATCTTTGCCTAACTTATCAAAAGCATGCGGCGATTTTTCATTTTTGCCTAACTAATAAATAGTCCGGCTGCCCCTGCTCCTGGACGGCTGTGTGATTGGTTTCAAGTGGAGTTGGTTGATTGACTTGAAAACGTCTGATGCTGCAAAGAGCATGATATGTTTGCAAGTCAATCAATCACAGTAGTGATTGCCCCAAACCAAGTGCACAGCCGTACACCAACAGACGTTCCAGCCACTACCCATACGGCGTTTTTCCGTCTTGGTAGAGATTTCATAGCCATTGAACAACTCTTTTGCCCCAATTGGGGTGGGAAGTGCAATTTTGGCATAAATAACCTAAGTGAGAATTTTAGCCGGTGACCGACTGATGCCTCTGGGCATCCGGTATCTGGAAACTTTATCGTTCTTCATAGGTCATTTCGGTCAGACGGCTATGAGTTGACCAATTTGGTCGTTCAATTTTTGTCGTCTGCATGGGTACGTAGAACCGAAAAATAGTCTGTTCTCTGCGACGATTGCACCCGGAGGGGTGTCGCCGGACGCCTTTGTCCATGTTGGGAAAGGCGATTTTATAAAATGAGCAACCATCCGGCCATTTTAGCCTCTGGTCTTGTTTGAGACCGGTTGTATAGCCACTAAACGTTTTTGTGCTTAGTTTTTAGTCGGAGTATTGAATTTACACTAAGTATCGAACTTAGTTATTTAAACAAACGAGTCTGTCTGGGTATTACCCAGACGGACAGGCAATTATTTAATCTTACCAAGTAACAAACTTAGTTAGGTAAATGAAAAATCCGTCTGAGTATTACCCAGGCGGATAATAAACTTAGTTAAATAAAGAAAGTATGAAACTTAAATAAACAAGAGATCCGAGTATTACCCGGGCGATCAAACAAATGTAACCTTTACTTAGTATCGAACTTGGTTAGGTAAATGAAGAATCCATCTGGATATTACCCGGATGGATAATCAAACAATAAATCAATTTTGCAAACAAAGTCTGAATCTTCATTAATTGACTCACTGTTTACAAAAAATTTACATTCTCAGAAGTAGTACTTTTTTAGATTGTCTACATTCCAAGTTCTAGGCAGACGCCTGCCGTCTGGAGTTTCCAGGCGGTAGGTGCCATCCCTTACTTCTTCATAGATCCGGTAGGGGCCTTCCCAATTTGGGGTTAGCTTCCCCAGCTCATTGGCCCTACCGCTAACCTCCATTTTTCGTAACACTAAGTCCTCAACTTTCAAAGGACGCTTGTGTACTTTTTTGTTGTAGGCTCTCGTCATTCTCAGACGGTAAATCTCATGACACAAGGCGGCATTGCCCCTGCGCTCCGGGAGTGAGTCTAATGCTAGGCGCATTGCTTTCCAGTTTGCCTCTTCATCATATAGCATGACTCTGAGAGTCTGCTCGTAATGTTCAATGGGCAAGACGGCTTTAGCACCGTAAACCATGAGAAATGAGGTTTCACCGGTTGCCCCCTTTGCTGTTGTCCGGATGGCCCATAGGACATGGATTAACTCTTCTGCCCATAAGCCACCGACTCTTTTTATTTTCTTCTTAATGCCGTCTGAGATGAGTTTATTGAATGCTTCAACTTGGCCGTATGCTTGGGGCCGGCCAATAGATGCAAAATAGCTTGAGATCCCCTGATCTCCCAACCAAGTTTTTAGCTGAGGCGTCTCAAACTGAGGACAATTATCAAACACCATAGACATAGGTACCCCATACCGGGTGATAATGTTTTTCCAGATGAAGGAAATCACGTCTTAGGTTTTGATGTTTTTAACCGCCTCAGCTTCTACCCACTTGGTGAAATAATCCACAGCCACCAAGATGTAGCGCTTTCCGCCTGGAGCAGGTGTGTAAGGACCTAGAATGTCCATGCTCCATTTTGCAAACGGGATAGGGCTGTGGATGGCCGTCAGATCAGTAGCCGGACAGTGAACGAGTTTGCCAAATTTTTGGCACTTCTCACATTTCTTTACCAACTCCTTGGCATCTTTTTCAAGAGTGGGCCAAAAACAATGCCGTCAGGCTCTGACGGCTAGGGACTTGCCGCCTATGTGGGAGGCGCAGAATCCCGAATGCAAGTCTTCGAGAACTTCTTTCCCCTTTTCTGGGGTGACACACTTCAACAAAGGCTTCAGAAACCTCGCCTTGAAGAGTTCTCCATTCTTCAACTCGAAGCTTGCAGCTCGCTTTTTCAGGACGGCTGCTTCCTATGGCGAATCAGGAAGTGTACCGTGTGAGAGATATGCCCGGATGCCATCCATCCAGGTAGAGCTTCGGTCCAGAATTCCAATGGGATCCTCATAGATGCTTCTCTTTTCAAGAACTTCCCAAAAGACTGACCGAGGCGTATCATGGCAGGCGGAAGACGCCAGTTTTGACAATGCATCCGCCTGATTGTTTTCTGACCTAGGCACTTGACTCAGCCGGAATTCCTCAAGTGCCTTGGTCTCTTCTTTGACTTCCTGAAGTTATTTGATCATAGCCGGATGGGTAGCCTTGTAGCTTCCCTCATACTGGCTAACAACCAATTGAGAATCAGAGTAGGTGTCAATTTTCATGGCCCTTGCCGCCTTACACATGCAAATGCCGGCTAGCAGGGCTTCATATTCCGCCTCATTGTTAGAGGCTTGAAATTTGAAGCGTAGTGCATACTGAAATTTGTCCCCTTTAGGAGACTCGTAAATTACGCCTTCACCACAACCGTTTTTTGTAGAGCTCCCGTCTACATACACTTTCTAAACCTGATCAAGATTATCCGGAGCCACCGGACGAGTCATTTCAACAATGAAGTCGGCAAACGCCTGACCTTTCATTGCCTTTCTTGATTCATAAGTGTTTTCAAGACTTTGCATTTCAATAGCCCATTTCAACATTCTCCCGGATGAGTCCAAGGTAGACATTGGCCGCTTGAGTGGCTGGTCGGTGTAAATCACCACCGGATGTGCCAGAAAGAAGGGCTTCAATTTTTTGAAAGCCATATACAGAGCAAGGCCAAATTTTTCAACCATGGGATACCGGAGTTTAGCATTTTTAAGAACATGGCTAATGAAGTAAACCGGGAGCTGCACGCCGTCTCGCTCAGCAAGGAGAACGGTACTGAGGGCATGATCTGAGACGGCTAAATCCATGTACAACGTCTCCCTAGGTAAAGGACTGACCAACCAAGGTAGAGAATGTAAATGCTCTTTCAACCTCTGGTGCCGCCTCAGCATCATCCCCCCATTCAAATCTGGTCTTCTTCCTGATTGCTTGGAAGAAGTAGAGGCACTTGTCGCCTGACCGGCTGAGGAACCTCCCCAAGGCGGCCAGACAGCGGGTGAGTCTCTGCACTTCCTTGACAGAACGGGGTGACTTCATGTCTATCACCGCCTGTATCTTTTAAGGGGTCCCATTCGGTTTCTTAACAAGAACCACATTTGCCACCCAGTCGGGGAATTTACAAGGCCGAATGAACCTGGCGTTTAGCAGCTTTTTGACTTCGGCGGCTGCCGCCTGACTTCTTTCCTCACTGTGGTTTCTTTTCTTTTGCCGGATGGGCTTCTTTTTAGGATCCACAGCGAGCTTGTGGACAGCAAGATCCGGGCTGACGCTTGGCATCTCTTCCACTTCAAAGGCAAAAATGTCTTTGAATTCTTTCAGCAGAAGGTGCAAGTCTGCACCTTAAGTAGCATGAGCAACCGTCCCAACCTTTACAGTACGTTCCGGACGGCTGTCATCCAGAACGAGATCAATGCTTTCACCAGCCGGTTGGGGATGGAGCTCATCTGACCGTTCACTGGTCAGTGATTGCTATTTTTTCTCTTTCTTCACCTCCACCAGCAGAGGTGCCTTTCTTTTCTTTCCGGCTGCTAGTGGGGCAGGTGCTGGATCGACATCCTTGACATTGTCAAGGTCAATTGGTTCCTGACCGCCTGGGGCCACATTGTCTCTGACGGCTGAGAGATAGAACTCCCAGGCCGTCTTCTGATCCCCATTCAAGGAACCAACAGAGCCGTCATCCCTCTCATATTTGATGAGCATCAGAGACGGGATGATTACTGCCTTGGCTACGTTGAGGGTTGGCCGGCCAAGGATAATGTTGTAGGCGGTCAACTCCTTAACGACCAAGAATCTGACGACAATATGTCGTCCCTGGCCTTACTCCCCCAGCCAAATGGGTAAGTCAATTCTTCCGGCTGGGTAGACCATCCCACCCCCAAAACCAACCAAGGGTTGGGTGACCGGATGCATGCTGCTAACATTGTATTTCAGCTTTTGTAGGCACCGGAGGTTGATGATGTCTGATGAGCTGCCGGTGTCAATAAGGATTCTTCCAACCAGTTGGTTGGCAACCTTACATTCAATGACAACCAGGTCATCATGCGGATGGCGGACGCTGCCCCTATCCTTCTCAGTGATCAAGACGTCTGGGAAGGAGGTGCTTGCCGACGTCTGCTCATCATCATCCTTGTCCATCTTTCGAAGATGGCTCTTGGTGCCCCAGATGGTAGGGTCACCACAGGAGAACCCGCCTGCTATTGTGTAGACTGGCTCCTTGTCGGTATCCGAGCTACTAGCAGGCTGGGGGGTAGTCTTGGAAGACTGACCCTTGATTTTCTTTGTTGCCCCGGCTGGGGACTTAGAAATGTAGGACTTCAACATCCTTCGTCAGCCATACGGTCCAACGCCCGCTGAAGACTAAAGCAGTCGTTGGTATCAAGACCTCCTCATGGAACTGACAGAATTTATTTTTGTTCCGTGACTGGACAGAACTCTTCATAGGATTCGGCTTCTCAATGGACAGCCGGTCCTTTACCTCCATGAGGATGGAGTTGCAATCTTTATTAAACTCGTACTTGGGGACGTACGGTTTAAACTCTTACTTTTTCTTCTGAGACGGCTGGTCAGAATCATTAACCGCGCAGATTTCTTTTCTTTTCTTGCTCTCTTCTTTATTTTTGGCCGGCTGAGTAGACCGGCTATCTTTCGGTTTGTCGGACTTCTTGGAGTCCGACTGGTTACCAGGCGAGCAGAGGTCGGTAGCTTGAATGTAACTTTCCGCCTCCCTCAGGGCCGCCTGTAAAGTGAAATCCCCTTTTCTAACTAGGTCGAACTTAAAGGTCGACTCATCTCTCAAACCCTTGAAAAAGTCTGTAAAAGCTACCTCATCAGACAGTCCCTGAATCTGAATTCTAATCAGATTGAACCGCCTGACATATGAGCGCAACCCTTCTCTCTCTCCCTGCTTAACAGTGCTCAAATCAAGGCTTGTTTTCTTAGCAGGGATGTTCATTGAGAAGTTAGAAGCAAACAGGAAGGCGATCTTCTTGAAACTATCGATGGACCCGGCTGGCAGATTACCGAACCATTGTTGGGCAATGCCCTTTAATGTAGCCGGGAAGCACCGACACCAAGTGGCATCATCCAACCCCTGCAGATACATGAGGTTGGTGTAAGCCATGAGGTGGTCTTTCGGATTGGTGGTACCATCATAGGTACCAACCAATACATTCTTAACCTTGGTCGGCTGGGCCGCCTCGGTTATCTCCCGGGTGAACGCAGAAGGCTGTTCACCCAGGCGCAGCAGACGAAGCTGCCAGTCCAATGGCTGGACATTTGGATATGCCGCCTGAGCTCCAAAGAGGGCCGGCTGCATGAAGTGAGGGGGATACTGTCCGTTAACCAGAGTAGGCACATACGGTACTGCTCTGATCATGTAAAGGCCAGAATGGACAGTATTACCGCCTGTCTGGCTTTCATGCAAGGAGGGTGCGCTCCCTGCAGAAATGTTCTTTAAGCTGTCTGGAAAGTTCGACGTTGAAGCCGACTTAGACAGTGATTGGTTTCTCTTCCGGTTTATGATCTCCCGGGCATCAAGAGTTGATTTTTTGCTTCCCACCGGCTGCTGAGTCCGACGGGTGTTGTTGTTGTTCCTTTTAGGAAGGAAAAATTTTGACCAATCAATGGTCCCGGCTTCCTTCTCCTTGGGATGAGGAGTGGGCTGCCGGTTTCTGACTGACTTCCCCTTCTCTGGAGGAGTCTTCTTCGCCGACTGACCTTTACTTGGGCCAGCCCGGCTTTGGGTGATCAGCTCTTTAATTTCACCCTTGAAATTTGTCATGAATCTCATGAGTTCGTCTCGGGTGACAAGGGCTGATCCAGCGGCCGTCTGGGTTTCCCCTTCCGGCTGTCCAGAGGGTCGGCTTAGACCGGCCTGGGAGGCACCCCGCTCTAGAGTCTCTCTGGGCCGGATGCGCTTGATTCTAAGAGAGCCGTCTTCGTCTGTAAAGGTTTCGACTTGAGGATCCTCATCCTCATGGTCAGTAAAGACTTCTGGGTCTTCGCCCAGACGATTAGGGGGTGGTACCGACTCTTTGTTGTAGCCAAGCCTAACAACTTGGTTATGGACATTTCTTTGGTTCAAGACGTAGCATCATGTATTGGTGCTATGCATTCTATCCTTGGGCAGCAAGATATTCAACCCCTTGAATTTCTTGTTGTTCTTATTAACTAGTTTATTTTAGTTCTTTTTATGCTTTGAATAAATTGTAAACTTTAGTCATTTTAAGTTTGCAAATTAGTTATATTTTTTTCTTAGTTCTTTTTATCTGATTTTAGTTCGAAAACTATTGTCACATTCACACAAAAGTACAAGTACAAAGATACATCAATATGGCAGCCATTTAAGCTTGGAATCCGAAATTCTTTTACAAGGAATTTCAAAGCTTTGGCTTGGGAGTTACAATCAGTTTTCAAAGAGGAATTACAAGCCATAAGTTCAGCCTTCAAGTGGCCGTTGATATCAGTCAACATTGGAGCATCTTAAGCCTTAATTTCAGCCTTCAATTGGCTGTTTAATTCAGTCAGCTTTTGGAGCAACTAAAGGGCGTCCAAGTACACCCTTGTCCACATACATTCAAGCTAATTTCAAGGCTTGAACCAAGGAGGAGTTACACTTCTTTGCTGTTTGAATTTGGGCGTGAAAATTGGAGGAAATACATCTCCAACTTGCTGCTTGGATGGGCGTGAATTAAGGGGAGTTACACTCTCTTAATTCTGATTTTATTTCAGCCTTAATTTGGAGGTTATAAGCCACCATTTTCTCTTTGATGTATCTAGTTAAATAAGGCTTCTTTTATTAATGTATCTAGACAACAAAAGCTGATTTGTACTTAGCTTTAGCTTAGGCGTGTAACAAGTGAGCTCAACAGCCACTTAAGTTAGCTTGTACTTAAGTATGCTTGTTTACTATAAATAGCAAGCAAATGTGAATGAAAAAAAAAGATCAGATTATTCAAACAAAAAAAACTTGTCTCACATTCGTTTCTTGGATTAGAAACAAAAACCTGAAATTCTTGGATTTGGAATTTCGTTTCCTTTGCTTAGTTAGCTAGTTTAGGCTACTAGTTGGCTTGTGATCTTAGGAATCCAAAACGTTTCTTAGTGGTGTGACTTTATCTAAGAAGCCTTTGGTTCTTTAGCCTTATCTATCCCCTGGTTTATCCCTTGTGTATTTCGAGTGTTACGCCAAATATACAACACTCTTGAACCATCTTCGAGGTACTCTCCCCACAGACGGCGCCAAATGTTTTGGGTGTTTTTGTCCCTCGGGAGAATTACAACACGAAGACTGATCCGGAGTGAGCTGTACCTGCAAAACAAACGGAGAGACCAATTGGGTGGTGCTCCGCCTCCGACGCACAAGTTAGAAACTTGAAGGGAGAAAAAGGTGCGGAAATTTAGGTGGGGTTCTGCTCAAATTCCAAGCTCAGGATGTCTCTATCAAAGAGTAAATGTGTAATAAATGGTAAAATGTGCCCTCAAAAAGAGGGACATCTCCCTATTTATAGGGTCTTTGGGATTTGTGCCCTGATTAGGTCACTGAACCCTAATCATTAGTGGGCTGCACCGCGTTGCGGCTTACTCGGGATTTGGGCCTAAAGGCCGCCTTTTTCCCTTAATTTCTAGAGTGACACTTGTCAAGCAGAGATTGGTCCACTTTGGACCATCCTTAGGCTGACACGTGTCATCCTCTGATTGGACCACGTGGTGGGGTAAAATTACCCTAAACAGCAACATACCCCAGAATGTTAGCCCAAGAATTGGGGATAAGTTGCCAGACTTCCAGGCCATAGCCTCTTAAAATTGCCTTCACCGCCTCGTGAAGTGGAAATCTTAGCCCAACCAGGAACGCCGCCTCATAATAGTCAAAGTAGGCATTGGCGTTCCTCTCGTCATCTTTCCAAGAGACAGTGCCTTCTGCACGCGGAACCCGGATGCTATAATTTCCGGCTAGGGGGCGCATAAGTTTGACGTTTTCCAAGTCTTTGTCCTTGTTTGCCCTGTCTTTGACAGAGACGTGGATTTGGAAGGGGTCGTCCTTCTCACTCCACTTTTTCCTCTCCTCCACCTCACTATCCTCAAGCGGCGACATAGGCTCGTCACTGCTCTCGGAGCTGGAGGCAGAGCTTTCTCCAGATAACTCCTCATTTTGCGAGCAGGGCATAGAGACGACCTCCTCACCGTCTCCCTGATCGCACTCATCAAGGAATGAATCCCCAGGGGTTGAAGGGGCACTCGGGGGAGACCAATCAGCAGCCGTTTGGTTTTCCCTACCTAACGTCTCCCCCTCAGGTTGTTGCCCGCCTAAGCCCTCGCTCCTATAGTCGGGATTTATTGTCGTCTGCATTGTCCGAGCCATTGTGTCCTGCACAGACACATAGACGGTTAGATTCCAAGCATAAGGGTGGTCCCAACACCCCGAGGCGGCACTCCCAGTCCTAGACTCAGCCGTACCAGGTGACCGGCTGGACTCTAACCTAGGCTTTGCCTTGTGTGTTGGTGATGCATCCATTTATTGCAAAGAATATATACAAGAGGGAAAAAATGAAAAGAGTTGAGAGAGATTGAGGCGGTACCTTTAAGAATTGATATCTGAGGGTAAGGCGGAACCGTCTGGGGCAGACAGAAATAAGCTTGATTGCTTGCGCTTGACACAGACGTGAAAGCAGACTCTCTCTCTCTCTCTCTCTAAGTTTATCTCTCTTAAATTTTTTTGTAAACGTACAAAATAAAGAGGGTAAACGGCTACATATAGGGGGTAAATTCAGGGGTACCTCCGCAATTTCCGCAGAAGGTGAACAGTAAAAAGTTGGCGATAAAATCACCCCCCAATGGAAGAGTGACACCTGTCACAGATGCCTTGTTAGATCTGTGAGGGGGCAAATGTTTGGGGTAATTTTACCCTGACACGTGGTCCAACCAAAAAGTGACACGTGTCACCTTAGGGTTAGTCCAAAATGGTCCAACCCCTGTTTGACACGTGTCATCCCAAAGGAGTGGGAAAAAAGGCGGCCTTCATGGCCCTAATCCCGAGAAAGCCGCAATGCGGCGCAACCCACCAATGATTAGGGCTTGATGACCTAATCAGGGGAACAATTCCCGAGGACCCTATAAATAGGGAAATTTCCTCCATTTAGAGGAACATTTTTCCATTGATTACACATTTACTCTTTGATTGAGACATCCTGAGCTTGGAATACGAGCAGATACCCACCTAAATTTCTGCACCTTTTTACTCCCATTCAAGTTACTAACTTGATCGTCGGTGGCGAAGCTCCAACCACCCGGAGTCTCCATTGTTATGCAGGTACAGCTCACGCCGGACCACACTTTGTGACGTAACTCTCCCGAGGGACAAAAACCCCCAAAACAGTTATCATTTCAATTTCATTTTCTTTTTGCAAAAATACTAAAACAAAAAAACAAAAACAAAAGAGCAACAAAAACAAAAAAAAAAAAGAAAAGATGAAAAACAGAAAAACTAAAATCTCTAACAGCCATAGGCAGCACGACAAGTAATCTTCTTCACCTAAACTTTGTCAATTCAATTTATGTTCACTACGAGTACTGACTTTGGCATCAGAGGGCCATGGGGTAACCCACGGCCACCCCTCACCCAATTCTGTTTTGCAAGGAAAAACAACTACACTGCCATAAAAAGGATAACAAAGCACAAAAAGACGACGACTATCTATCCCTGCAAGGAGCAAATCAATTATCCCCACAAAACAGAAAAGCACTAGCAGCACATTCATGTAAGCAATATTACATACGTACTACAACTGTAATACAACTATAATACAACTGTAATATAACTGTGATGCAATAAGAAACACAAGCACAACATAGCAAAAGAAGTAAGAATACTTAGTTGCGAAAAACAACAAAATAAGTAAATCATCCAGCTGCAACAAGGCAGCACAAAAATAAAACAAATTATCCAACTGCATTAGGGTAGTAAAAACAAACATTCTTCAAAGAAACTTAAATATTGTTCACAACTAGCAGGTGACACAGCACCATTGAAACTAATTTTCCCCAGTGTTATCAGCAGGGACCTTCTCTTCAACAACAGACTTGGAATCCTCAGGACCATCCTTGACATCCTCGTTCATGGGGAATCAACCTCTTCATTAGCATAGGCTAACAACAACGTACCAGGAGCAGTTTTCCCTGCAGGGAAAGTTTTCTCAAAGGCAGACTTCTCAGCATCATAGTCCCATGCCCCATGCTTCCCTTGCTGGTAATACACCCTTCCATCACTTGGTCCTTTCATCCTTCAAAGCGTCAGTGGCATCCTTATACTTATCAACAAGGGCATCACGCTCCTTCTTCATAACATCATAAGCTTGAGTGAACTCTAACACCTTGCTCAGCACACTAAGGCATGACTGAAAGTGATGTAAGTCTAATACACCCTTCCAACATAATGATAAGGTATTAGACTCGAAAGAAAACAACTCGCCTTTGAAACGTTTTGGAATTGCGAAAATAACCAAAACCCAAGAACAAACTCAAGGTATTGGGATCTTAGGCTAGAAACTCGAGACACACTCAAAGTTTCCCCTAATCTTACAACTCAAGAACACACTCAAAGTTATAAGGAGACTCTTTGATTGAGACACACTCAAATCAGAAAAGCACAAGGTTTTTGTTTAATATTTCAACTCCGCTTTTATTTCTGGTTTGCTCTCCCTTTTATAGAGGAAAGGAGCAGCAAATAAGCACACCAAAAGGCAAGGAAAACCGTCCAAAAGATGGAGAGCCAAAAGCCACGGTTTTCCTTAATACAAGCTAGCTTTAAATGCACTAATTAAGCCTAAAGATGAAGAGTTAAACTCTTCCTATTACAACCAGCCAAAGTTCAACTCTTGGCATTATTTTTCAGCAAAGAAAAGTTAAAAACTTAAGCTAATAATAAGAAGTAAATGGAACAAGAATCACACGCCCAAAATAGTAGAGAAATGAGCCAAAGTGTGATTTATGTCAACTGTTTTCCAATCTTCAATCCACCCATGAAATGCAACATAGAATTTCGGCCTTCTTTGAAAATGGGTAAAACCCAAGAGTCTCCAAGACTAGAGCAACTGGTTCTTGATCCATGAAGCTTCTAAGTGGGCTTCTCGATCTTGGATCATTCTCCCCTTCTTGAAAAAAGTTTGACCCCAAACTTGCATCTTTTAAATAAGGAGATAAATCTCGTATGTTGAAAGTAGCACTTTTTAAATCAATTTTATGATTCACTTGCACACACCCCCTTTTTAGCATCTTTTTCAACCACTCATACAACCCTTGCTTGGTTTTGGACGTCGTTTTCCACTTATTCCCCCCTTTAAGTGTCATTTGCCGGCAGATAGCATTGTGAGGCAAAGGGACTCTTGGAATTGCATGGTCAATACACCTATTTGAAGGTAGACTGTTGGACAAGTCATCTGGAAAAACATATTTGTATTCTCCTAACAACTCATTTAAAGGTGATGAGTTATTATGAGAAGTACAAATCTCATCTTTGGCCTTCCCAACCAAAGCATACCCTTCCCCCATTTCTTCCACTATATTTTCAAGTTTAGTACAAATTACAAGATAGTTGCTTTTCTCTTTTTCTTTCTTAGCAACTTTTGGAGGTAAAGGCAACAATCTAACTTTTCTACCATCTTTGGTAGTTACAATAAACACATTAGATTTACATTTGTGTACCGAATCATGATCAAATTGCCACGGTCTTCCAAGCAACAAATGGCAAGCATCCATAGGAAGAATATCACACCAACGCTCATCTTTGAACCCTCCAATGGAATAAGTCACAAAGGCTTGTTTCTTCACCCTCATGTTGGTACCATCATTCAACCAATTGAGCTTATAAGGCTCATCATGAATCCTAGTAGGTAGCTTCAACTTACTCACAGCCTCAGACGAAATCACATCAATTTGAGCGCCACTATCCACAA
Organism: Chenopodium berlandieri; assembly: GCA_034703905.1. Lineage (NCBI taxonomy): Eukaryota > Viridiplantae > Streptophyta > Magnoliopsida > Caryophyllales > Amaranthaceae > Chenopodium > Chenopodium berlandieri. The sequence goes on from CM068284.1 coordinate 36,162,622, forward strand.
TCACATTACAAGTTTTTTCACCTATCTTGCATCTAGTGTGGAACAAGTTGTTTCGTTGCCTCCCATCAACTTGGGGCTCACCAAGTAAGATTTTGCGAACCACCAATAAGTTATGGTCACTTTCTGGAGAAATCTCTTCTTCAAAGTCGTCCTCCCCATTACTCTCTTCTTCTTGAGTCACAAAGTTATACATTTGTTCTTCTTCATCCATAATTGCGCATTGTGTGGCGGTCAAAACAGTTTTACTAGGACACTCACTAGCGATATGACCCCTACCATGACATTTGAAGCATTTTCTCCTAGTTGCAAGCTCACTAGGGGAAACTACTTGCTTTTCTTTCCCTTTATCAAACTTAGAACTTGATGAGCTATTTGGAGAAGTTTCTCTTTGAAAAGTACTCTCATTAGAGTTGAAAGGAGTAAATTTCGAAGTACTCTTAAAAGAGGAAGTTTTGGGCTTCTCTTTCTCCTTTTCCTCCTTAGCTTGTGCCTCATACTTCAAGGCGAGTTTACAAACATCACTAAAAGTGGCATAGTGAGTCACCTCCACTTTTCTACAAATCCCTTTAGACAACCCTTTAACAAAACGAGCTATCTTGAAAGTTTCTTTTTCTTGTAAATCGCAAATTAAGCACAACTTCTCAAACTCCTTAATGTAATCTTCTACACTCATGTTTTCTTGGGACAGATGGGTTAATTTTAGGTATTGCTCTTGTTCATACTCCCTATTTACCCATTTTTCCCTCATCTTCCTTTTCAATTTCTCCCATGAGTCAATTTTTTCTTTTCCCTCTCTTCTTCTATTTGCCTTGAGGTTTTCATACCATAGGGCAGCAAGTTTAGTGAGTTTTAGAACAGACAATTTGAACCTTTTTTTATCATTAAACCCCTTATACTCAAAAACAGTTTCAATTTGCCTCACCCAATCTAGAAAGGCTTCACTATCATGTCCCCCATCAAACTCTGGTAGGTCAATCTTAAGCCCCCTATCTTCATCAAATTTCCTAAGGTTGTTTCCACTACCCACCTCCTCATTTTCTAACTCGTTCAGTTTTCTAGTTGTTTGCAACACCATATCGGCAATTGTATTCATCCTAGAATTTTGCCTAGCCTTCTCCTCCTCACTTTCTTCTGTTTTTTTCTCCAAACTCTCCAATTTTTCAGTGATTACTTGCAACATTCTAGCAAGCTCCTCACTAGCCATGATTTCCACTATTTTGCTAGGCTATTACAAGTACAATGAGTGAAAACTGCCGAAATTAGAGACAAAGTGCAAAACGAAAATTGCCTCGAGACTCTCAAAGGCTTACAAATTCAGAAAATTCAGATCAAAAAAACCAATTTGAAAAAAAGAAACTCCTCAAAAGCTTTTCGGATGAGGGAGAAATCTTCAATTGAATTCTGCCTTCCCAGATTTGTTTCTTTTCTGCGCTGCTTCGAAAAAACCTGTCCAGTTTATTAGCAGAAAAAATCCAAAAAATCTGAAATTTTTTTTGAGTATTCTACACAAAAAAATATCCAGATTCAAAAAAAGAATCACTCAATTTGGACAGAAAATGAAGGAGATATGGCCTTTACAAACCGTAACTCCAAACTGATCGAATTCTGCCGTTTTGCTCCAACGCCTTCAAACTCGATTTTCTTGAAGAAAACCCTAACCTAGGCTCTGATACCAGATGATGTAAGTCTAATACACCCTTCCAACATAATGATAAGGTATTAGACTCGAAAGAAAACAACTCGCCTTTGAAACGTTTTGGAATTGCGAAAATAACCAAAACCCAAGAACAAACTCAAGGTATTGGGATCTTAGGCTAGAAACTCGAGACACACTCAAAGTTTCCCCTAATCTTACAACTCAAGAACACACTCAAAGTTATAAGGAGACTCTTTGATTGAGACACACTCAAATCAGAAAAGCACAAGGTTTTTGTTTAATATTTCAACTCCGCTTTTATTTCTGGTTTGCTCTCCCTTTTATAGAGGAAAGGAGCAGCAAATAAGCACACCAAAAGGCAAGGAAAACCGTCCAAAAGATGGAGAGCCAAAAGCCACGGTTTTCCTTAATACAAGCTAGCTTTAAATGCACTAATTAAGCCTAAAGATGAAGAGTTAAACTCTTCCTATTACAACCAGCCAAAGTTCAACTCTTGGCATTATTTTTCAGCAAAGAAAAGTTAAAAACTTAAGCTAATAATAAGAAGTAAATGGAACAAGAATCACACGCCCAAAATAGTAGAGAAATGAGCCAAAGTGTGATTTATGTCAACTGTTTTCCAATCTTCAATCCACCCATGAAATGCAACATAGAATTTCGGCCTTCTTTGAAAATGGGTAAAACCCAAGAGTCTCCAAGACTAGAGCAACTGGTTCTTGATCCATGAAGCTTCTAAGTGGGCTTCTCGATCTTGGATCAGAAAGCTCTGAAGAATATCACAACAAGGTTAAGAGACACAAAGGGATACTCAAATTGATTTTCAGATTTTTTAAGGGGTATACTATACCTGGAAAGACTGCGCGGCATCCTCTTGAGAAAGGTCAGCGAAAGTCTGCGAGGACTGACGCTCCTTGAAGGCTAGGAAGAGCAAATTACCCATATGGGGAGCCAGAGAGTCATAAGAGAAGTCAACAGCATCAACGTTAGCAAGAATCTCAAGCTTCCTCTTAAGATTGGTACGAGGAGGGGGTGGAGGAGGAGCACTCCTTAGAGGCTTCACATTAGCTGGAGCAGGGACATCCTCTAAACCCTTAGAAGAGGCCCGCGATCTAATGCGACCCAAGATAGAGGAAGAACTAAGCAATTCATGAGACCTCAACGACCGTGAAGTATCTATAAGAAACATGACAAATTCAAAAGCGAATACATCAAAGAGTACAACAAGGTCTATAAGGAACAAAACGGATTTTAGAAGAAGCATAAGAAGTACAGATACAACAAACCTAACAGGGTATATAGATTAACCCCAAAAGGAAAAGGCAAACAGAAGGCCAACCAAATTTACAAAAACAACACAAAAAACGTAATTTAAATACCACAAGTAGATTTGCAAACAAGAACAGCACAACAACAATGTGTAGGGACAACAAAAAGGAAAACAAACCTTGAGACATAGCAGGGGAAATCTTCCGTTCAGAATCAAAATCGTCCAGATGCTCTATCGGTATAACTGCCTCAGGCTGTGTCAATTTGATGAAAGACCTCTTGTCCGCACTCAACTCGTACAGCTTATCAACCAAAGATTGAGATTGAGAGCGTTGCTTCAACTTACTCATTGCAACCATCAAGCAAATAAGCCCAAATCAACAAAGAAGGAAAGCAAGACACAGAAAAACAAGAAAATAGAATACCTTCAGCCTCAACAGTGTCAATCAAGAAATTACAATCACCACCCAACGAGTCAATCCTCACAAAGAAAAACTTTTGATACCACTTCTTGTCAAATGCCTTCTCCAAGTCGGTCACCAAAGGGCCAACACCATCCTTCAAACGGAGGCCAACCCGACCCTTATCAATGGTCCTTATAGTGTAAGGATAGCATAAATCCCTCACATCAAGCTCTATACCCAATTTCACACTCAGCAAATCGAGAATTCTCAAGACCCTCCAAGTTTGGGGCAACAACTAACAAGGCGAAACCCTAACCCTAGACAGAAATTGACAAACAAGGGGGGAGAGAAGGAAAATATGCCCAATCACAAAGAGATACTCAAAAAAGCACACCCAACCAGGGGCAGTCCAGTCAGCTCTTTCCCTAGAAGATGGGATTTTCACCACCACTACATCAGGAAATCGCGCAACTGCATCGATCTTCTGAACCTCTTCCTTTGTCACTGTTGAAAGATAAACATCCTTAGCAGGGAAGACATTCTACGCAACCAAAGACGACTTCTTCACACCCTCGTCAACCCCAGCAAAAACTACTCTCACAGTATCGCCCATCACAAAAACACAAGAGAAGTAAAGAAGCAAAGAAACAAGGAAGAACAGAGAAGAAAGAGAAAATGCCTGAAGAAATTCAAAATCGGGGCAAAGAGTAAAGTGATTAGACGCGAGCCTGCACACTGAATAAATACTGGCAGAAGAAATAAACCGCCTTTCATGATTACCGAGGAAGTTACCTTAAAACTGTCACCATGTTCCTTATTTTTGTTAACCGTTGAAATAACTTCCAAAAATTCAAAAATCCCTCAATGGCTTCTTTAGGTAATTTTCACTTTCAATACTTGAAAATAAAAATTAGGGGCAATTGTGGGGCCCGTATTAATATACAACCCAGTACATTTAGGGCACCACTCCATGATCAAGAAGTACAACAAATCCGATAAAGCGGCTTGATTGAAACAAACAAGGAAAGTGAAATCAAGAATATCAATCAAGAAGATACTTGCCAAAAATACAAATACAAAACAAGGAAGAGAATAAATTAAAGAGATCTCCTACACTTTGAATATATCTTCGGTATCTATGAAACCCGAGGAGTTCCTAGGTATAAATAGGAAAAGTCAGACATTATAACACTCATGTACGCTCACTGATATTCTAATATAAACTAGTTATTCTACTTTTGTCGATGGATCTACCTCCCCGTTGAACAAGGAAGCATGTCCTTACTCAGTATTGTACCTCTTAACTTGTCTCTTAGTTCTTATTGAATATATATTGCTTGTGTTTAGGGTAATTTTACCCCGCCACGTGGTCCAACCAGAGGATGACACGTGTCAGCTTCAGGTTGGTCCAAAGTGGACCAATCTATGCCTGACACGTGTCACTCCAGAAATTAAGGGAAAAAAGGCGGCCTTCAGGCCCAAATCCCGAGAAAGCCGCAAAGCGGCGCGCCACCAATGATTAGGGTTCAGTGACCTAATCAGGGGCACAAATCCCAAAGACCCTATAAATAAGGAAATGTCCCTCTTTTTGAGGGCACGTTTTACCATTTATTCAAAACAGTCCTTGTGATAGAGACATCTGAGCTTGGAATCCGAGCAGATACCTACCTAAATTTCTACATCTTCTCCTTTCTCTACAAGTTACTAACTTGTGCGTCGAAGGCGGAGCACCACCCAACAGGTGTCTCCGTTTGTTTTGCAGGTACAACTCACGCCGGATCAGTCTTCATCTTGTAACTCTCCCGAGGGACAAAAACACCCAAAACATTTGGCGCTATCTGTGGGGAGAGTACCTCGAAGATGGTTCATGAGTCTGTACAACCCCCTAAACGTCTAGGTGATGACCCAGAAGTCTTTACAGACCAGGAGGATGAAGATCCCCAGGTCGAGACCTTCACAGCCGATGACGGCTCTCTCGGAATCAAGCGCATCCGGCCTAGAGAGACTCTAGAGCGAGGTGCCTCCCAGGCGGGTGCAAGTCGACCCCCTGGGCAGCCGGAAGGGAAAACCCGAACGGCCGCGGGATCAGCCCCTGTCACCCGAGACGAACTCATGAGATTCATGACAAGTTTCAAGGGTGAAATTAAAGAGTTGATCACCCAAAGCCGGGCCGGCCCAAGTAAAGGTCAGTCGGCGAAGAAGACTCCCCTAGAGAAGGGGAAGTCAGTCAGAGACCGGCAGCCCACTCCTCATCCAAAAGAGAAGGCAGCCGAGACCATTGATTGGTCCAAAATTCTTCTTCCTAAGGGGAATATCAATAACCCCCGCCGGACTCAACAGCCGGTAAGAAGTAAGAAATCATCTCTTGATGCCCGGGAGATTATCAACCGGAAGAGAAATCAGCAGCTGTCTGAGTCGGCTTCCACGTCAAACTTTCCTGACAGCTTTAATAATACCTCTACAAGGAATGCATCTTCCTTGCATGAGAGTCAGACAGGCAGTAATACCGTCCACTCTGGCCCTTAGATGATTGGAGTTGCACCGTATGTACCTACTCAGGTCTACGCCCAGTATCCCCCTCATTTCATGCAGCCGGCCCTCTTTGGAGGTCAGGCGGCATACCAAAATGTCCAACCACTAGACTGGCAGCTTCGTCTGCTTCGCCTGGGTGAACAACCTTCTGCGTTCACCCGGGAGATAACCGAGGCGGCACAACCGTCCAAGGTTAAGAATGTGTTGGTTGGTACCTATGATGGTACCACCAATCCAGAAGACCATCTCATGGCTTATACCAACCTCATGTATCTGCAGGGGTTGGATGATGCCACTTGGTGTCATTGCTTCCCGGCTACATTGAAAGGCATCGCCCAACAATGGTTTGGTAATCTGCCAGCCGGGTGCATTGACAGTTTTAGGAAGCTTGCCTTCCTATTTGCTTCCAACTTCTCAATGAACATCCCTGCTAAGAAAACAAGCTTGGACTTGAGAACCATTAAGCAGGGGGAGAGAGAAGGGTTGCGCTCCTATGTCAGGCGGTTCAATCTGATTAGAATTCAGATTCAAGGACTGTCTGATGAGGTAGCTTTTACAGAATTTTTCAAAGGTTTGAGTGACGGGTCAACTTTTAAGTTCGACCAAGTCAGAAAAGGGGCTTTCACATTACAGGCGGCCCTGAGGGAGGCGGAAAGCTACATTCAAGCTACCGACCTCTGCCCGCCTAGCAGCCAGTCGGACTCAAAGAGGTCCGACAAGCAGAAAGATAGCCGGCCTGCCTAGCCGGCCAAAAAGAAAGAAGATAGCAAGAAGAGAAAAGAAATTTGGCCGGTTAGTGATTCTGACCAGCCGTCCCAGAAGAAGAAGAAAGAGTTTAAACCGTACGTCCTCAAGTATGAGTTTAACAAGGACTGCAATTCCATCCTCATGGAAATTAAGGTCCGGTTGTCCCTAGAGAAGCCGAATCCAATGAAAAGTTCCATTTAATCAAGGAACAAAAATAAATTTTACCAATACCATTAGGAAGTTGGCCATGACACCAACGATTGCTTCAGCCTTCAACGGGCGTTGGACCGTCTGGCTGACAAGGGAATGCTGAAGTCCTACATTTCCAAGTCCCCAGCCGGGGCAAAGAAGAAGAACAAGGGTCAGTCATCCAAGACTACCCCCAGCCTGCTAGTAGCTCGGAAACCAACAAGGAGTCGGTCTACACAATAGCAACCGGGATCTTCTATGGTGGCCCAACCATCCGGGGCACTAAGAGCCATCTTCGAAAGATGGACAAGGATGATGATGAGCAGACGTCTGCAAGCACCTCCTTCCCAGACGTCTTGATCACTGAGAAGGACAGGGGCAACGTCCGCCGTCCGCATGATGACCCGGTCGTCATTGAATGTAAGGTCGCCAACCTGCTGGTTGGAAGAATCCTTATTGACACCGGCAGCTCATCAAACATCATCAGCCTCCGGTGCTTGCAAAAGCTGAAATACAATGTCAGCAACATGCATCCGGTCACCCACCCCTTGGTTGGTTTTGGGGGTGGGATGGTCTACCCAGCCGGAAGAATTGACCTACCCATCCGGTTGGGAGAGAAGGGCCAAGGACGACATATTGTCGTCAGATTCTTGGTCATTGAGGAGTTAACCGCCTACGACATTATCCTTGGCCGGCCGACCCTCAACGTAGCCAAGGCAGTAATCATCCTGTCTCTCATGCTCATCAAGTATGAGAGGGATGACAGCAATGTTGGTTCCTTGAATGGGGATCAGAAGACGGCCCGAGAGTGCTATCTCTCAGCCGTCAGAGACACTGTGGCCCCAGGCGGCCAGGAACCAATAAACCTTGACAATATCAAGGATGCCGACCAAGCGCCTGCCCCACCAGCAGCCGGGAAGAAAAGAAAGGCACCTCTATTGGTGGAGGTAAAGAAAGAGAAAAAATAGCAATCACTGACCGGTGAACGGTCAAATGAGCTCCGTCCCCAGCCGGCTGGTGAACTTATTGATATACCTCTGGATGACAGCCGTCCGGAGCGTACTGTGAAGGTTGGGACGGTTGCTTTTGTAAAGCTGGGTGCAAAGTTGCACCTTCTGCTGAAAGAATTCAAAGACATTTTAGCCTTTGAAGTGGAAGAGATGCCAGGCGTCAGCCCGTATCTTGCTGTCTACATGCTCGCCATGGATCCTAGAAAGAAGCCCATCCGGCAAAAGAAAAGAAACCACGGTGAGGAAAGAAGTCAGGTGGCAGCTGCCGAAGTCAAAAAGCTGCTAGACGCCAGGTTCATTCGGCCTTGTAACTTCCCCGACTAGGTGGCCAATGTCGTTCTAATTAAGAAACCGAATGGGACCTGGCGCATGTGTGTTGATTACACAGACCTCAACAAGGCGTGTCCAAAGGACAGTTAACCGCTTCCAAAGATCAACAGTCTGGTCGATTTACAACCGGTCACGCCTTGATGAGCTTTATGGATGCCTACTCCGGCTTTCATCAGATACCTCTGAGGAAAAAGGATCAAGAGAAGACGACCTTCGTCACTGATCAGGGGTTATTCTGTTATACTGTGATGCCGTTTGGCTTGAAAAATGCGCCTGCCACTTTCCAACTGATGATTAATACGGTCTTCATTAATCAAATTGGGAGGAATGTGGAGGCGTACATCGATGACATGATAGTCAAATCCAAGCTACAGACGGATCACCTTGCTGATCTCCGAGAAACATTCACCACCCTCAGGCGGCATAAGGTCATGTTAAATCCAAAGAAATGCGTCTTTGGTGTTGAGTCTGGGAAGTTTCTCAGATTCCTGATTGATCAAAGGGGGATAGTGGCTAACCTTGAAAAGATACAGGCGGTGATAGACATGAAGTCACCCCGTTCTGCCAAGGAAGTGCAGAGACTCACCGGTTGCTTGGCCACCTTGGGGAGGTTCCTCAGCCGGTCAGGCGACAAGTGCCTCTACTTCTTCCAAGCAATCAGGAAGAAGGCCAGATTTGAATGGGGGGATGATGTTGAGACAGCATTCCAAAGGTTGAAAGAGCATTTACACTCTCTACCTAGGTTGGTCAGCCCTTTGCCTAAGGAGACGTTGTACATGTATTTAGCCGTCTCAGATCATGCCCTCAGTGCCGTTCTCCTTGCTGAGCGAGATGGCGTGCAGCTCCCGGTTTACTTCATTAGCAATGTTCTTAAAAATGCTGATCTCCGGTACCCCATGGTTGAAAAATTCGTCCTTGCTTTGTATATGGCTTTCAAAACACTGTAGCCTTACTTTTTGCCACATCCAGTGGTGATTTACACCGACCAGCCACTCAAGCTGCCAATGTCTACCTTGGACTCATCCGGGATAATGTTGAAATAGGCTATTGAAATGCAAAGCCTTAAAATCACTTACGAACCAAGACAGGCAGTGAAATGCCAGGCGTTTGCCGACTTCATTGTCGAAATGACCCGTCCGGTGCCTCCGGATAATCTTGATCAGGTTTGGAAAGTGTATGTAGACGGGAGCTCTACAAAGAACGGCTGTGGTGCAGGCGTAATCTACGAGTCTCCTGAAGGGGACAGATTTGAGTATGCACTACGCTTTAAGTTTTAGGCCTCTAATAAAGAGGCGGAATATGAAGCCCTACTAGCCGGCATTCGCATGTGTAAGGCGGCAGGGGCCATGAAAATGACGCCTACTCTGATTCCAAATTGGTTGTTAGCCAGTATGAGGGAAGCTACGAGGCTACTCATCCGGCTATGATCAAATATCTTCAGGCAGTCAAAGAAGAGGTCGAGGCACTTGAGGAATTCCGGCTGAATCAAGTGCCTAGGTCGGAAAACAACCAGGCGGATGCATTGTCAAAACTAGCGTCTTCCGCCTGCCATGATACGCCTCGGTCAGTCTTTTGGGAAGTTCTTGAAAAGAGAAGCATCTATGAAGATCCCATTGGAATTCTAGACCGAAGCTCTACTTGGATGGATGGCAACCGGGCCTATCTCCCAGATGGTACACTTCCTGATTCGCCACAGGAAGCAGCCGTCCTGAAAAAGCGAGCTGCAAGCTTCGAGTTGAAAAATGGAGAACTCTTCAAGGCGGGGTTTCCGAAGCCTTTGTTGAAGTGTGTCACCCCAGAAAAGGGGAAGGAAGTTCTCGAAGACTTGCACTCGGGATTCTGCGCCTCCCATATAGGCGGCAGGTCCCTAGCCGTCAGAGCCAGACGACATTATTTTTGGCCCACTCTTGAGGCAGACGCCAAGGAGTTGGTAAAGAAATGTGACAAGTGCCAAAAATTTGGCAAACTTATTCACCATCCGGCTACTAACCTGACGGCCATCCACAGCCCAATCCCGTTTGCAAAATGGGGCATGGAAATTCTAGTTCCTTACACGCCTGCTCCAGGCGGAAAGCGCTACATCTTGGTGGCTGTGGATTATTTCACCAAGTGGGTAGAAGCTGAGGCGGTTAAAAACATCAAAACCTCAGACGTGATTTCCTTCATCTGGAAAAACATTATCACCCGGTATGGGGTACCTATGTCTATGGTGTTTGATAATGGTCCTCAGTTTGGGACGCCTCAGCTAAAAACATGGTTGGGAGATCAGGGGTTCTCAAGCTATTTTGCATCTGTTGGCCGGCCCCAAGCAAACGGCCAAGTTGAAGCCTTCAATAAACTCATCTCAGATGGCAATAAGAAGAAAATAGAAAGAGCCGGTGGCTTATGGGCAGAAGAGTTAATCCATGTCCTATGGGCCATCCGGACAACAGCGAAGGGGGCAACCGGTGAAACCCCATTTCTCATGGTTTATGGTGCTGAAGCCGTCTTGCCCATTGAACATTACGAGCCGACTCTCAGAGTCATGCTACATGATGAAGAGGCAAACTGGGAAGCAATGCGCCTGGCATTGGATTCACTCCCAGAACGCAGAGGCAATGCCGCCTTGCGTCATGAGATTTACCGTCTGAGAATGACTAGAGCCTACAACAAAAAAGTACACAAGCGTCCCTTGAAAGTTGACGACTTAGTGTTGTGAAAAATGGAGGCAACCGGTAGGGCCAATGAGCTGGGGAAGCTAACTCCAAATTGGGAAGGCCCCTACCGGATCTATGAAAAAGTAAGGGACGACACCTAACGCTTGGAAACTCCAGACGGCAGGCCCCTGCCTAGAACTTGGAATGTAGACAATCTGAAAACGTACTACTTCTGAGAATGTAAATTTTTTGTAAACAGTGAGTCAATTAATGAAGATTCAGACTTTTTTTGCAAAATTGATTTGTTGTTTTTTTTATTATCCATCTAGGTAATACCTAGACGGATTCTTCATTTACCTAACTAAGTTCGATACTTAGTAAAGGTTACATTTGTTTGACCACCTGGGTAATACTCAGATGGATCCATTGTTTATTTAAGTTTGATACTTAGTATGATTTAATAATTCCCTGTTCGTCTGGGTAATACCCAGACAGGCTCGTTTGTTTAAACAACTAAGTTCGACACTTGGTGTAAATCGGCTGATGCTCCGATTAAAAACTAAGCACAAAAACGCTTAGTGGCTATACAACCGGTCCTAAACAAGACCAAAGGCTGAAATGGCCGGATGGTTGCTCATTTTATAAAATCGCCTGACCTAGCATGGACAAAGGCGTCCGGCGACACCCCTCCGGGTGCAATCGTCGCAGAGAACAGACTATTTGTCGGTTCTACGTACCCATGCAGACGGCAAAAATTGAACGACCGAATTGGTCAACTCATAGCCGTCTGACCAGAATGATCTGTGATGAACGATTAAGTTACCAAATATCGGATGCCCTAGGGCATCAATCGGTCTCCGGCTGAAGTTCTCACAAGTTATTTATTCCAAAATTGCACTCTCTATCCCAATTGGGGCAAAAGAGTGGTTCAATGGCTATGAAATCTCTACCAAGACGGACAAACGCCGTCTGGATAGTGACTGGATCGCCTGTTGGTGTACGGCTGTGCACTTGGTTTGGGGCAATCACTATTGTGATTGATTGACTTACAAAACGTATCATGCTCTTTGCGGCATCAGACGTTTCCAAGTCAATCAACCAACTCCACTTGAAACCAATCACACAGCCGTCCAGGGGCAAGGACAGCCAGACTATTGATTAGTTAGGCAAAAAATCGCCGCATGCTTTTGATAAGGCAAAAATGAAAAATTAAAATTTGCAAGAATTAAAATTCAGATGCAAAATGATCAAAACCGACTCAGTCAGTGCATTTCATAAATATCCACCCAACCAAATGGTTGTAGTGGATTAAATGTTAACCGGACCTCATCCGGGAGAAAGAGAAATTGTCAATTAACCCGGCTCCTTAGCCGGTAAATACAAATATACTCGGCACGCAAGCCGGAAAATTAAAGTTTTGGCATACTGCCGCTGAACAAATAAAAGAAAAGATAAAAAAAAAAGATTGGCATGCTGCCGCTGAAAGGTCACTTCTTGCCTGCAGACGGTGCCTCCTGGTCCTCCTCATCATCCGCGCAGAAGGCTCGTTGTTGGAGTTGACCCAGGCTTCAAAAGAGTCAAGCTCTGGCTCGCCTCTATCCCTTAAGTACACCACGTACTCGACATAGCTGTGAGCCAGTGCCTAGACGCTGTAATCCGCGTTTGGGTACAGGGCAGCCCAGGCGATCTTCATACGGGCGTCATTTTCAGCATCACTCTCAGCGACAAGGCGATTCTGCTCCGCCTCCAGGGTTACTGCAAAGTTCTTCTGAGCCTGAGCAGCCTCCTTCTCTAGCTTCTCAACCTTGGTCTTTAGTTTGGTGTTCTCTTCAGAAACACCCTGAAGTGTGCCAAGGTCCGTCTGGGCCTTCTTGAGCGCCTCATCAGCCTTTTTGGCGCCCTCATCCGCCTTCTTTCGGGCCTCCTCTGCCTTCTTCTGGGCCGTCTCAGCATCACTCGACCGCTGTTTGGCAGTCTCCAGATCCACCTCCAGATGCTGGATTCTAGACGCCTGTGTCATTATGATTGCTTTAGTTTCAAGTTCATTTACGATAGTTGAGTGTAAAGCAATATTATCAGCATCTATGGCGGACTTCTTGGCCCTTTTTACCTCTTCCCGTTTGCGGGAATAAGGACGTTTGAGCCCGTCCACTCGCAGCATAGCCTGCAAAAAAGCAAGCGGTATGAGTATTGCAGGCGGGATAAAACACTTGGAAAAAATAAAATTGACAAGTTCCTTGCCTCAGCCAGAAGGGATAGAATGCGTTCCTGATTGAACGTCTCTATCCCAGGGATGTTATCTTTATCCCTCTTCCGGACGGCGTCAAGCATGGCCTTGGCATGCTTTTGGACGTCTGGCCAGCGGGGAGATTGATCTGCACCACAATCAATACGTGATGAGTGCGAAACTAAGGCAGCACCTATTTGTTGCCGACCGTCTGAAGATGACGTCTTTTGAGAGTGGGATTTCACCCGCAAAGGCCACCCCAGCTCAAGCGGGGATTTAAAAGGGTTCTTACCTTCAGAGCCAGCCAAGCGGGAACCGCTTGCAAACGTGGTGAACCCCCCGGTCGCTGTTACGGGGTTAATGAGGTCGAGACCCAGGCTGCCGCCTACCCTCTCGATCCGCCCCGCTATCCGTAATTGTTGATTCCCGACTGAGGCGCCTGGAGTTGAGGCGGACGTGGATTTCTTCGATTTGTTGAGAACGGAGGTGGTCTCCTCCCTAGCCCGTTTGAGTTGCTTCTCAAACGTCTTTCCAACCTCTCCCCCCTGCAAAAACAACCAAGTTAAAGTCAGTATCCGGGAAAAATAGTCTTTAAGACCAAATTAAGAAAGGGACAGGCGTTTATTACCTTGGCCTTTACCTCAGCCGCAGCATTTTCCGCAAGCTGTTTGCGGATGAGTGCAGAGGATCGCTGGGGAGTCTTCTCTGTTGGCAACATGTTTAAAGCTTCTTCTGCAAAAAAGAAAGAGACTGATTAGTATCATAAATCAAATCTGGTACAAAAGCAATATAGACGGATATAAACTCAGGCGCATACGTTTGGTAAACATGTGCCCTAGCTAGGAAGCACTCATCCCTGAACCAGGCGCTTTTGGGGATCCAGTTCTTGGGAACTTTTATTGTTTCCCCGGATGATAAGGTCGCGTCTGTGAGGCCGAAAATGTCCGCCTCAATTATCTTGTCAAAATCCTCCTCAGGGATCCGGGGAAGAGCGCACTTCCGGCCCATCAGGTCGGGTTTTTTATTATATTGGCAGAATTCATAATTCTCCCGCCTGCTGGGAGCCGACATCAGGTAGAACCTGTGCTTCCAGGCGTCAAATTTGGAGACCTTGTCCAAGGTCATCATGTATTGAGGATGCGTGGTTAGAGTGTACCACGCCCTCCAGCCGCTTGGGCTTTGGCTGAGATAGTGCATACTAGCAAAAGCCTCCCAGCCGGGGTTGAGCCCCTGAAATTCGCAGGCGGCAACGTACCCCAAAATATTTGTCCAAGAGTTGGGGGTAAGTTGCCAAACCCCAAGGCCGTAGCCTCTCAATATTGCCTTCACCGCCTGGTGAAGGGGAAAGCGAAGACCATCCTTGAACGCCGCCTCATAACAGCCAAAGTAGCTGTTGGCGTTCTCTTAATCATCCTCCCAGGAGATGGTGCCACTCTGAGGCGGCACTCTTATTCTATACCCGTCTCCTAACGGGTGCATTTGTGTGAAGTTGTTTAAATTCTCCTCCATTTGGAGCTGGTCTTTAGCAGAGACGTGGATGTTGAAGGGGTCGTCCTTCTCTTTCCATTTCTTCCTCTCCTCCTCCTCGCTATCCTCAAGCGAGGGCAGGTCATCACTGCTTTCAGAGGTGGAGGCGGAGCTGTCGCTCTCCGTCTCCTCCTCATCCCGGGCTAAAGGAGATGAGGCGGCCTCATCGCCGCCTTGGTCGCATTCTTCCAAGAAGGAATCTGCGAGGTCGAAGGGGCGCGCAAAGGGGATCTCTCCAGAGCCGTCTGGTCTCTCTGACCAGACGTTTCTCCCTCAGGCGTTTTTCCGCCTGAGCCCTCGCTTCGGTAGTCTGGATCTGTGGCCGTCTGCATAGTCCGAGCCATTGTATCCTGCAAAGACATAAATGGTCGGAATCCAAGGCAAAGGGTGGTCCCAACACCCTGAGACGGCACTCCCAGTCCTAGACTCAGCCGTCCCTGGTGACCGGCTAGACTCTAACCTAGGCTGTGCCGTGTGTGTTGGTGATGCATCCATTTATTGCAAGAAATATGTACAAGCGGTGAAACAAGAAAAAGAGCTGAGAGAGGCAGAGACGGTAACTTTGGATGTGATATCCGAAGATAGGCGGGTCCGACTGAGTTGATGGAGAACGAACTTTCTTGATTGCGCCTGACTCAAACGGATGACTTCTGCTCTCTCAAAGTTTTCTCTGTAAAAAATTTTTGTAAACGTACAAAATTATGAGGGTGAAACGGCTATATATAGAGGGTAAATATGGGGGCATTTCCGTAATTTACTTGAAAGGTGAACGGTTACTTCTTTATGGTAAAATTACCACCAATCGGAGCGTGACACATGTCACAGATGCCACGTGGCGTGCCATGTCACATCTGTGTGGGGCATTAGTTTAGGGTAATTTTACCCCGCCACGTGGTCCAACCAGAGGATGACACGTGTCAGCTTCAGGTTGGTCCAAAGTGGACCAATCTATGCCTGACACGTGTCACTCCAGAAATTAAGGGAAAAAAGGCGGCATTCAAGCCCAAATCCCGAGAAAGCCGCAAAGCGGCGCAGCCCACCAATGATTAGGGTTCAGTGACCTAATCAGGGGCACAAATCCCAAAGACCCTATAAATAGGGAGATGTCCCTCTTTTTGAGGGCACGTTTTACCATTTATTAAAAACAGTCCCTGTGATAGAGACATCTGAGCCTGGAATCCGAGCAGATACCCACCTAAATTTCCGCATCTTCTCCTTTCTCTACAAGTTACTAACTTGTGCGTCGGAGGCGGAGCACCACCCAACAGGTGTCTCCATTTGTTTTGCAGGTACAGCTCACGCCAGATCAGTCTTCGTGTTGTTACTCTCCCGAGGGACAAAAACACCCAAAACAGCTTGTTTATTAGTTATTTATTGCCTTGTTACCGTTCTAAATTGCTTTATATATTATTGGAGGAATGATTGTTATTACCCCTAAAAACCTAGCAAATTCTTAGATGTCCTAACTGAGATTTGCCTAAACAGTTGGGACCTATGATGGTACCTCCAACCCAGAAGACCATGATGCAAGTCTAAGCATGGAGAACTTCGAAGATTTGCTTATCATGCATCCAGATAGCTTGTCCCTAAACATTGATTCAAGCCAAGCATTGCATGGACACTTTCTTGGATATCAAAGCAAAGCCACGGTTTGCTTAGTGGCTTTTCTTGGAGTCTAGTTCACTTTCTTGAACTTTCTTGAATTTTCTTTACTTAGATTTTGCTTACAAGTTTTTACCTTTCACTTGAAAGGGTTTTTCTTGGTTCAAGCATAGGATCTTTAATCTTTATTTAGTTGCTTTAAAAATCAGTTTAGTTAGCAAAATAAATCAGTTTAGGCGTGTGCTTGTCCTCCAAGGAGATTGGCGTATGCTTGTGCTCCAAGGTGCTTGCTCTTCAAGCAAGTTAGAATTCTAGTTTAATTAGGATTGAATTAGGAACTTGTCCTAATCTTCCTAGGTAAACTAAGTCTATAAATAGGGCTGTAAAACACACGAATTATCAGAGAGATTAATATACATTGTTTTAATTTTAAACACTTAAGTTTTGTTGATTGTGATCAATTGCTGTTTTGCTTGTTTTAGTTAAAACATTCGTTTGGATTGATTAATTAGGTGGATTCTTAATTGATTAATCTTAGTTTTTGTTTAATTCTTGGTGGATTTCCTGTATAGAATTAGACTTAAACATATCCCTTGTGTTTTGTTGATTTTCGGATCAATAATTCACATCATCTTTGGTATCAGAGCAGGTTACGCAACTTTGGTAAAAATTAAACTGGGAACAATTGGCTGGGAATTTTTACGTGATTCTTTTTGCATTGAACTCTAAAAACGTCCAGCTATCACCATATAAAATTTCATAATTTTTAGTTGAGTAACGCGCTCTACACAGCCTCAAACGTTTGGTGTTTGTGCATTGATTTGCGGTTGGGAGTCCGGTTTTTGTGTTGCCTAGTTTTCCTTCAAGGTTCGATCTTTTAATCAATATTTTTGCATAAACTGACTTGGTTTGTGTAGTAATCATGAGTGACGAAGAGGTCCCACAAGTTCCAAGGGGATTAACCTTAGAACATGCTCAAAATCTTAGAAGAGATAGGCGAATTGAAGAGTTGGCAGCAAGGATGGATGAAATATTAAAAAGGCTTGATACTCGTGCTGGAGATTCTTCAAGGAAAGGGAATTCTAACTCTAGTTCTGGTTCAAGTGAGGAAGAACAACCAAGGAGGAACCCAAGGAGGCCACGAAATAATTATTCCTCAAGTGATGAATCACCAAGGCCTAGGAGAAGAGATAGACCAAAGGATGATGATAGGAACCTTAGATTAGATCTTCCCGAATTCAATGGGAGTATGAATGAACCAGAAAAATACTTTGAGTGGATTAGAAGGGCCGAGACACTCTTTGATTACAAGGAGTATGATGAAAGGAAAAGATGCAAATTGGCTGAATTAAAACTGACCGGTTATGCTAGTCTTTGGTACGATAATCTAAAGAAGAAGAGCCATAAGGAGGGGCGTGCAAGAATCTCAACTTGGGAACAACTCAAGAGGCACATGAAAAAGAGGTTCGTACCTAGTGATTATATTCAAGATTTTTATCTTAAGATGCAACTTTTTATACAAAATTCTATGACTGTTGAGAATTATATTGGTAAATTTGAAAAGTTATGCATGCTATGTGGCTTAGAAGAGATTGTTTTGCTAGATTTATTTCGGGGTTGAATGATAATATTGCTGAAAAAGTTGAATTGCAACAATATTGGTCCTTTGAGGATGTTTGCAAGGTAGCTTTGAAAGTTGAAAAACAGATAAAGGGGAAGAAAGGGACGTACACTAAGTCCTTTGTAAAGGGTTTTGCTAAACCTTTTGAGAAGAACAGCTTGGAGAAAAGTGGTTCTAGTTCGAACTACAAGGAGACTAAATCAAAATTTGAAGCTCCTAAAAGCTTGTTGAAGATAGGAAGTGCTTCAAGTGTGGTAGTGTTGGTCACATTGCAACTAATTGTCCATCAAAAAGAGTAATGACTGCTCAAGAGTGGGAACAAGAACAAGCTAAGTGTGAACAAGATAGTGACTATGAAGAAAAGAACGAAGAGGAAAACTTTGAAGAAGAGGAGGGGCATATTGACGAAATTGATCCCGAGACTCATGGTCAAAGTTTGGTTCTAAGAAGGGCACTACACTCTAAAACCGTACCTATGGAAAACAATCAAAGGGAGAAAATCTTTCTTACAAGGTGCAAGGTAGAAGATAGGTTGTGTGACATGATCATAGACACGGGGAGTTGCACTAATGTGGTATCTACTACTTTGGTAGACAAATTGAAGTGGCCAACTACTGAACATCCAAGCCCTTATAAGCTTCATTGGCTTAATAATTCGAGTGATGTTAAGGTAACTAAACAAGCCTTAATCTCCTTTTCAATTGGTAAATTTCATGATAAAGTTTTGTGTGATGTTTGTCCTATGGATGCTTGTCATATACTATTAGGCCGTCCTTGGCAATATGATAGATTTGTGAAGTTTGATGGAAGGACTAATGTGTATGTTGTGAGAAAAGGAGAAAAAGAGAGACCGGTTGCTTTAAAACCTTTGATAAGCAACAAGTCTTCTAATGTTACCTCTAATTCGAAGAGTTCTTATTTGATTAGTGAGAGGGAATTAGAAAAAGAGATTTGCAGCAACAATGTGGTATATATACTTGTTTCTAATGAGATTCGAATTGATCAATATAAACAAGCAAAGAGGTTGTATGAATTGGAATCTGTTTTAGAAAAATTCAAGGATGTCTTTCCTAAGGAATTACCTCCGGGACTACCTCCTATTCGTGGGATAGAGCATCAAATTGACTTGATTCCGGGAGCACCATTACCTAATAAGGCAGCCTATAAAAGTAATCCGGAAGAAACAAAGGAGATGCAAAGGCAGATTGAAGAGCTTATGGCTAGAGGATACGTGAGGGAAAGTATGAGCCCTTGTTCCGTGCCTACTTTACTTGTCCCAAAGAAAGATGGGAGTTGGCGCATGTGTATTGATAGTAGAAGTGTGAATAACATCACTATCAAATACCGATTTCCTATTCCAAGGTTGGATGATCTACTTGATGAACTACATGGTTCAAAGTTGTTTTCTAAGATTGATCTTATGAGTGGTTATCATCAAATTCGAATAAGAGAAGGAGATGAGTGGAAGACAACATTCAAGACTAAGTTAGGGTTGTATGAATGGTTGGTGATGCCGTTTGGACTCACTAATGCACCTAGCATTTTCATGAGGTTGATTGATGTAAGTCTAATACACCCTTCCAACATAATGATAAGGTATTAGACTCGAAAGAAAACAACTCGCCTTTGAAACGTTTTGGAATTGCGAAAATAACCAAAACCCAAGAACAAACTCAAGGTATTGGGATCTTAGGCTAGAAACTCGAGACACACTCAAAGTTTCCCCTAATCTTACAACTCAAGAACACACTCAAAGTTATAAGGAGACTCTTTGATTGAGACACACTCAAATCAGAAAAGCACAAGGTTTTTGTTTAATATTTCAACTCTCCCTTCTTCCATTCTTATTACTCATATATATAAGGTAATACAAGTAATGTGGAAGCTAAAAAGGTGGCTGAAACAACGCACAAGGCCAGCCAAACAAAACAGAAAAAGAAGTAGAAAAGGCACCTCTTCATTCCTCTCATAATGGCTGATTTAATGCCACTAAATGAGCTGAAATTGAGGCCCTTCAAACTCCTATTCTACACGGCTGAAATAGAGCAGTAATAACACCTAGCTCTAAGCCTTTATTACAAGCTAAATGAAAGCATAAAAGGATACAAAACACATGGCCCAAAACACCAATCAAGCGACCTCCCAAGTAATGCATGTGACAAACTCGGGCTTTGAAGAAAATGGAAAGAAACCAAGAGTTTCTAAGACTAGAG
This sequence comes from Chenopodium berlandieri, assembly GCA_034703905.1. Classification (NCBI taxonomy): domain Eukaryota; kingdom Viridiplantae; phylum Streptophyta; class Magnoliopsida; order Caryophyllales; family Amaranthaceae; genus Chenopodium; species Chenopodium berlandieri. The sequence goes on from CM068284.1 coordinate 36,182,583, forward strand.
CAACTGGTTCATGAGCCAAAGAAGTTGACTTTGGATCATTCCCCCCTTCTTTAGAAGAGTTTGCCCTCAAACTTGAATCATCCAAGTATGGCGATAAATCCCCTACATTGAAAGTAGCACTAACACCCATCAACTCATCAGGAAGCTCAATTTTGTAAGCACTATCATTCACCCTCGCAAGAACTCTAAAAGGACCATCAGAACGAGGCATAAGCTTGTTTTTGCGAAGCTTAGGGAACCTCTCCTTCCTCAAATGTAACCAAACCAAGTCCCCGGGATGAAAAATAGGCTGTTTGCGTTTCTTATTGGCTCTCTCTTGGTATTTTTTATTCATCTCCTCAATTTTTTTCTTCACTTGCTCACAGGTTTTTTGAAAGGTTTCCACCCTCCTTTTAGCATCTCTCTCCACAATGTCACTCCTAACCATAGGAACAAGATCAATCGGCACAAATGGATTCACTCCATAAACTACTTCAAATGGAGAACGAGAAGTAGTTAATGAATGAGCCCTATTGTAAGCAAACTCCGCATGGGCTAGTTTGATGTCCCAATCTTTCTGCGTTTTGCTTACAAGACCACGTAGCAAAGTACCCAAAGTCCTATTAGTTACCTCCGTTTGCCCATCAGTTTGGGGATGATGAGAGGTACTAAATAGCAACTTGGTACCCACAAGTTTCCATAGGGTCCTCCAAAAATGACTAAGGAATTTGGAGTCCCTATCAGATACTATACTTCGAGGAATGCCATGGAGTTTGACAATTTCCTTGAAGTACAGTTCGGCCACTTTCACTGCATCATCAGTTTTATTACAAGCTACAAAGTGTGCCATTTTAGAAAATCTATCCACAACTACCATTATGCTATCCCTTCCCCTTTGCGTTCGTGGTAACCCCACAATGAAATCCATACTAACACTTTCCCATGGAGCATCGGGAACCGGCAATGGAGTGTAGAGACCCTTAGTGAAGTGTCCCTTAGCCTTTTGACAAGAAGCACATCTCTCAACAACATGAGTAACATCCTTGATCATTCTAGGCCAATAGAAGTGTTCGCTTAAAATATCAAGGGTCTTTTGTATCCCAAAATGTCCGGCCAATCCCCCACTATGAACCTCTCTTACCAACAACTCCCTTACTCCATTTTTCGGAACACACAACTTGTTACCCTTAAAAAGGTAACCATCTTGCCACACAAACTCCTTAGTCGGAGTTTCGATCTCACTAGCAAAGTCGGGATCATCTATGTAACACTCCTTGAGTTGTTCAAAACCCAAAATTTTAGCATCAACCATGGAAAGCAAATAGTTTCGACGAGATAATGCATCGGCAACGACATTACTCTTACCATCTTTGTATTTGGAGCTGAAAGTAAAGGATTGGAGAAACTCTACCCATTTAGCATGCCTTTTGTTGAGTTTTTGTTGCCCATGTATGAACTTTAGAGCCTCGTGATCGGAATGAAGAACAAATGGCTTTGGTCTAAGGTAGTGAGACCAATGATCAAGGGCTCTAACTATGGCATAGAACTCACGGTCATAAGTGGAATAGTTCAACTTCGCCCCATTCAACTTCTCACTAAAGTAACTCACGGGCTTCTTCTCTTGAATCAAAACAGCACCTATTCCAATCCCACTTGCATCACACTCCACCTCAAACACTTTGTTGAAATCCGGTAGCACAAGTATAGGAGCATTGCAAAGAAGATATTTGACCCTCTCAAAGGCCTTTTGTGCCGCTTCATTCCACTCAAAATCACCTTTCTTTGTCAATTCCGTGATTGGAGCCATGATGGATGAGAAGTTTTTTATGAACCGCCTATAGAATGAGGCTAGCCCATGAAAACTCCTTACTTCGTGAACATTGGTTGGAGCCAACCAAGTCTGAATCGCCTTCACCTTTTCAGGATCTACATGTACCCCCTCCCCTGTTACAATGTATCCTAAGAATACAACACTAGGAGTCATGAATACACATTTCTCAGGCTTACCATACAACTTCACCTCCCTCAATTTTTCAAACAATCTCCTTAAATGAATTACATGATCTTTATTGCTTTTACTATACACAAGAATGTCATCTAAGTAAACAACAATAAAATCATTAAGGAATGGACGGAGAACTTCATTCATCAACCTCATGAAGGAGCTTGGGGCGTTGCAAAGCCCAAATGGCATCACCAACCACTCATACAACCCTTGCTTTGTTTTGAAAGCCGTTTTCCACTCATCTCCCCCTCGAATTCTCATTTGATGGTAACCACTCCTTAAGTCAATTTTAGAAAAGACTAAGGCACCACTCAATTCATCTAACATATCTTGTAAGCGAGGCATAGGAAAACGATATTTGATGGTTATATTGTTAATGGAACGACTATCAACACACATTCTCCAAGTACCATCTTTCTTTGGTACTAAGAGAGCGGGAACGGCACAAGGACTAAGGCTCTCTCTCACATAGCCTCTCTCTATCAATTCATTCACTTGTCTTTCAAGTTCCTTACTCTCCTCCGGATTACACCTATAGGCAGCCTTGTTGGGCAAAGGTGCTCCTGGAATCAAGTCAATGGCATGCTCAATGCCCCTTATTGGAGGGAGTCCCTTGGGCAAGTCATTGGGGAACACATCTTTGAATTCTTCCAACAACTCTTTCAAAAGTGTTGAGTTATTGCAAGAATTCACTTCCTCATCTTTGGTTCTCACAACCAAAGCATACCCCCCACCATTTTCTTCCACTATTTTCTCGAACTCATTACAAGATACAAGATAGTTGCTCTTTTCTTTGTCTTTCTTAGCAACTTTAGGGGGTAGGGGAAGCAATTTCACTTTTCTACCATCTCTAGTAGTTACAAGATATACATTAGATTTGCCTCTATGCTCTGAATCATGATCGAATTGCCATGGTCTTCCAAGTAGCAAGTGACACGCATCCATAGGAAGAACGTCGCACCATCTCTCATCTTCAAAGTTTCCAATAGAGTAAGAAACCAAAGCTTGCTTCTTTACCCTAATACCATTGCCATCATTCAACCAATTGAGCTTGTAAGGCTCCTCATGATCTCTAGTGGTAAGCTTCAACTTACTCACGGCTTCGGATGAGACAACATCCGTTTGTGCTCCTCCATCCACAATCACATTGCAAGTCTTCTCTCCAATCTTGCATCTAGTATGAAACAAGTTGTTTCTTTGCCTCTCATCAACTTGAGGCTCACTAAACAACACCTTTCTAACAACCATCATGTTAAACTCATTTTCTTCTGTTTTTTTCTCCAAACTCTCCAATTTTTCAGTGATTACTTGCAACATTCTAGCAAGCTCCTTACTAGCCATGATTTCCACTATTCTGCTAGGCTATTACAAGTACAATGAGTGAAAACTGCCGAAATTAGAGACAAAGTGCAAAACGAAAATTGCCTCGAGACTCTCAAAGGCTTACAAATTCAGAAAATTCAGATCAAAACAACCAATTTGAAAAAAAGAAACTCCTCAAAAGCTTTTCGGATGAGGGAGAAATCTTCAATTGAATTCTGCCTTCCCGGTTTTGCCACTTTTCTGCGCTGCTGCGAAAAACCTGCCCAGTTTATTAGCAGAAAAATTCCAAAAAATCTGAAATTTTTTGTGAGTAATCTAAACAACAAAATATCCAGATTCAAAAAACGAATCACTCAATTTGGACAGAAAACGAAGGAGATATAGCCTTCTCAAACCGTAACTCCAAACTGATCGAATTCTGCCGTTTTGCTCCAAACGCCTTCAAACTCGATTTTCTTGAAGAAAACCCTAACCTAGGCTCCGATACCAGATGATGTAAGTCTAATACACCCTTCCAACATAATGATAAGGTATTAGACTCGAAAGAAAACAACTCGCCTTTGAAACGTTTTGGAATTGCGAAAATAACCAAAACCCAAGAACAAACTCAAGGTATTGGGATCTTAGGCTAGAAACTCGAGACACACTCAAAGTTTCCCCTAATCTTACAACTCAAGAACACACTCAAAGTTATAAGGAGACTCTTTGATTGAGACACACTCAAATCAGAAAAGCACAAGGTTTTTGTTTAATATTTCAACTCTCCCTTCTTCCATTCTTATTACTCATATATATAAGGTAATACAAGTAATGTGGAAGCTAAAAAGGTGGCTGAAACAACGCACAAGGCCAGCCAAACAAAACAGAAAAAGAAGTAGAAAAGGCACCTCTTCATTCCTCTCATAATGGCTGATTTAATGCCACTAAATGAGCTGAAATTGAGGCCCTTCAAACTCCTATTCTACACGGCTGAAATAGAGCAGTAATAACACCTAGCTCTAAGCCTTTATTACAAGCTAAATGAAAGCATAAAAGGATACAAAACACATGGCCCAAAACACCAATCAAGCGACCTCCCAAGTAATGCATGTGACAAACTCGGGCTTTGAAGAAAATGGAAAGAAACCAAGAGTTTCTAAGACTAGAGCAACTGGTTCATGAGCCAAAGAAGTTGACTTTGGATCATTGATGCATGAGGTACTTAAACCTTTCCTTGGCAAGTTTGTTGTTGTTTATTTAGATGATATTCTGATATACTCTAAAAATTTGCATGATCATCTAAATCATCTAACAAGTGTGTTTGAAGTGTTAAGAGAGAAGAAACTCTATGCTAAGCTTGAAAAATGCTACTTCTTAGTGCCTAGTGTTACTTTTCTTGGTTATGTTGTATCAAAAGATGGAGTTTCAGTTGATCATTCAAAAGAAGAGGCTATTAAAACTTGGCCTATTCCTACTAATATGAGTGAAGTAAGGTCTTTTCATGGTTTAGCTTCGTTCTATAGAAGATTTGTCAAGAATTTCTCAAGTATTGTGGCGCCTATGACCGAATGTTTGAAGAAGGACAAGGGTAAATTCGAATGGACTAAAGAAGCTCAAAGTGCATTTGAGTTGGTTAAAAAGAAGCTATGTGAAGCACCTATACTTGCGTTACCAGATTTCTCAAGTCCTTTTGAAGTTGAAACCGATGCTAGTGGAGTTGGAATTGGAGCAGTTTTACTCCAAAAGAAGAGGCCTATTGCATATTTCAGTGAGAAATTGGGAGGAGCTCGATTGACCTATTCTACTTATGATAAAGAGTTCTATGCCATTGGTAGAGCTTTAGATCATTGGAGTCATTATCTCCGACCTAATCACTTTGTGTTGCATTCTGATCAGGAAGCGTTGAAGTACATACATGGACAACAAAAGCTCAATCCTAGACATGCTACGTGGGTTGAATTTTTTCAATCATTTAATTTTTCTTCAAGGTACAAAGAAGGGAAATCGAATGTTGTGGCTGATGCATTATCTAGAAGATACACTTTGATTGGAATTTTAAATAGCAAGCTACTTGGTTTTGAATTGATCAAAGAATACTACAAAGGTGATGATGATTTTGCTACATTGATTGAAGAGTGTTCTAAAGGAGCCGTGGGTTCTTATTTGCTGCAAGATGGTTTTCTTTTCAAAGGAAATCGACTTTGTCTTCCTAAGTGTTCTATTAGAGAGCTAGTTGTTAGAGAAGCTCATGGGGGAGGAATTGCTGGTCACTTTGGCATTACAAAGACCTTGAGTATGTTACAAGAACACTTCTATTGGCCTAAGATGCTCACGGATGTGCAACTAGTTATTTCTAGGTGTGCAACTTGTCAAAAAGCGAAGGCTACTTTTCATCAAGGCTTGTATACTCCTTTACCTGTTCCCGATTCACCTTGGGAAGATATTTCTATGGATTTTATTGTGGGATTGCCGAGAACACAACGGGAGAAAGAATCTATTATGGTTGTTGTGGATAGGTTCTCTAAGATGGCTCATTTTGTTCCTTGTCACAAAGTGGATGATGCTATGAAAGTGGCGGAATTATACTTCAAGGAGATTGTTAGATTGCATGGAATTCTGAAAACTATTGTGAGTGATCGAGATACAAAGTTCATGAGTTTCTTTTGGAAGTCTTTATGGAAGCTTGTGGGAACAAGTTCATCCGGCCTAGAGAGACTCTGGAGCGGGGTGCCTCCCAGGCGGGTGCAAGTAGACCCCCTGGGCAGCCGGAAGGCGAAACCCATGCGGCAGCTGGATCAGCGCCCGTCACCCGAGACGAGCTCATGAGATTCATGGCAAGTTTCAAGGGTGAAATTAAAGAGCTGATCACCCAGAGCCGGGCTGGCCCAAGTAGAGGTCAGCCGGCCAAGAAGACTCCTCTGGAAAAGGGGAAGTCAGTCAAAGATCGGCAGCCCACTCCTCATCCAAAGGAGATGGCAGCCGGGACCATTGATTGGTCCAAAATTCTTCTTCCCAAGGGGAATAACAATAACCCTCGCCGGACTCAACAGCCGGTGAGAAGTAAGAAGTCATCTCTTGATGCCTGGGAGATCATAAACCGGAAGAGAAATCAGCAGATGTCTGAGTCGGCTTCCACGTCGAACTTTCTTGACAACTTTAACAATACCTCTGCCGGGAATGCATCTTTCTTGCATGAGAGTCAGACTGGCGGTAACACTGTCCGTTCTGGCCCTCATATGATTGGAGATGTATCGTATGTGCCTACTCAAGTCTACGGCCAGTATCCCCCTCATTTCATGCAGTCGGCCCTCTTTGGAGGTAAGGCGGCATATCCAAATGTCCAGCCATTGGACTGGCAGCTTCGTTTGCTGCGCTTGGGTGAACAACCTTCTGCGTTCACCCGGGAGATAACCGAGGCGGCTCAGCCGGCCAAGGTTAAGAATGTGTTGGTTGGTACCTATGATGGTACCACCAATCCGGAAGACCATCTCATGGCTTAAACCAACCTCATGTATCTGCAGGGGTTGGATGATGCCACTTGGTGTCGGTGCTTCCCGGCTACATTGAAGGGCATTGCCCAACAATGGTTTGGTAATCTGCCAGCCGGGTCCATCGATAGTTTCAGGAAGTTCGCCTTCCTGTTTGCTTCTAACTTCTCAATGAACATCCCTGCTAAGAGAACAAGCCTTGATTTGAGCACTGTTAAGCAGGGAGAGAGAGAAGGGCTGCGCTCATATGTTAGGCGGTTCAATCTGATTAGAATTCAGATTCAGGGACTGTTTGATGAGGTAGCTTTTACAGACTTTTTCAAGGATCTGAGAGACGGGTCGACATTTAAGTTCGACCTAGTCAGAAAAGGGGCTTTCACTTTATAGGCGGCCCTAAGAGAGGCGAAAAGTTACATTCAAGCTACCGACCTCTGCTCGCCTGGTAACCAGTCGGACTCCAAGAAGTCCGACAAACTTAAAGACAGCCGGTCTGCTCAGCCGGCCAAAAATAAAGAAGAGAGCAAGAAAAGAAAAGAAATCTGGGCGGATAATGATTCTGACCAGCCGTCTCAGAAGAAAAAGAAAGAGTTTAAACCGTACGTCCCCAAGTACGAGTTTAATAAAGACGGTAACTCCATCCTCATGGAGGTAAAGGGTCGGCTGTCCATTGAGAAGCCGAATCCAATGAAGAGTTTTGTCCAGTCACGGAACAAAAATAAATTTTGTCAGTTCCATGAGGAGGTCGGCCATGATACCAACGACTGCTTCAGTCTTTAGCGGGCGTTGGACCGTCTGGCTGACCAAGAGCTGTTGAAGTCCTACATTTCTAAGTCCCCAGCCGGGGCAAAAGAGAAAAACAAGGGTCAGTCCTCCAAGACTACCCCCAGCCTGCTAGTAGCTCGGATACCGACAAGGAGCCGGTCTACACAATAGCAGGCGGGTTCTCCTGTGGTGGCCCTACCATCCGGGGCACCAAGAGCCATCTTCGAAAGATGAACAAAGATGATGATGAGCAGGCGTCGGTAAGCACCTCCTTCCCAGACGTCTTGATCACTGAGAAGGATAGGGGCAGCGTCCGCCGTCCGCATGATGACCCGGTGGTCATTGAATGTAAGGTTGCCAACCAATGGGTTGGAAGAATCCTTGTTGACACCGGCAGCTCATCAGACATCATCAGCCTCCGGTGCCTGCAAAAGCTGAAATACAATGTCAGCAGCATGCATCCAGTCACCCACCCCTTGGTTGGTTTTGGGGGTGGGATGGTCTACCCAGCCGGAAGAATTGACTTACCCATCCGGCTGGGGGAGAAAGGCCAGGGACGACTTATTGTCGTCAGATTCTTGGTCGTTAAGGAGTTGACTGCCTAGGCTTTGATGCTCATCAAATATGAGAGGGATGACGGCTCTATTGGCAGTGTTATCTCTCAACCATTAGAGACATTGTGGCCCCAAGCGATCAGGAACCAATTGACCTTGACAATGTCAAGGATGTCGATCCAGCACTTGTCCCACCAGCAGCCGGAAAGAAAAGAAAGGCACCTCTGCTTGTGGAGGTGAAGAAAGAGAAAAAATAGCAATCACTGACTGGTGAACGGTCAGATGAGCTCCGTCCCCAACCAGCTGGTGAAAGCATTGATCTCGTTTTGGATGACAGTCGTCCAGAACGTACTGTAAAGGTTAGGACGGTTGTACATGCTACTTTGGGTGCAGACTTGAACCTTTTGCTGAAGGAATGTAAAGACATTTTTGCCGTTGAAGTGGAAGAGATGCCAGGCGTCAGCCCGGATCTTGTTGTCCACAAGCTCGCCGTGGATCCTAAAAAGAAGCCCATCCGGCAAAAGAAAAGAAACCACGGTGAGGAAAGAAGTCAGGCGGAAGCTGCTGAAGTCAAAAAGCTGCTAGACGCCAGGTTCATTCGGCCTTGTAATTTTCCCGACTGGGTGGCCAATGTGGTCATTGTTAAGAAACCGAATGGGACCTAGCGCATGTGTGTTGATTACACAGACCTCAACAAGGCGTGTCCAAAGGACAGTTACCCGCTTCCAAAGATCGACAGTCTGGTCGATTCTACAGCCGGTCACGCCTTGATGAGCTTCATGGATGCCTACTTTGGCTTCCATCAGATACCCCTATGGAAGAAAGATCAAGAGAAGACGGCCTTCGTCACTGATCAGGGGCTATTCAATTATACTGTGATGCCGTTTGGTTTGAAAAATGCGCCTGCCACTTTCCAACGGATGATTAATACGGTCTTTATTAATCAGATTGGGAGGAATGTGGAGGCGTACATTGATGATATGATAGTCAAATCCAAGCTCCAGACGGATCACCTTGATCTCCGAGAAACATTCACCACCCTCAGGCGGCATAAGGTTGTGTTAAATCCTAAGAAATGCGTCTTTGGCGTTAAGTCTGGGAAGTTTCTCGGATTCCTGATTGATCAAAGGGGGATAGAGGCTAACCCTGAAAAGATACAGGCGGTGATAGACATGAAGTCACCCCGTTCTGTCAAGGAAGTGCAGAGACTCACCGGCTGCCTGGCCGCCTTGGGGAGGTTCCTTAGCCGGTTAGGCGACAAGTGCCTCTACTTCTTCCAAGCAATCAGGAAGAAGACCAGATTTGAATGGGGGGATGATGCTGAGGCGGCATTCCAGAGGTTAAAAGAGCATTTACATTCTCTACCTAGGTTGGTTAGTCCTTTACCTAGGGAGACGTTGTACATGTACTTAGCCGTCTCAGATCATGCCCTCAGTGCCGTTCTCCTTGCTGAGCGAGACGGCGTGCAGCTCCCGATTTACTTCATTAGCCATGTTCTTAAAAATGCTGAACTCCGGTACCCCATGGTTGAAAAATTTGGCCTTGCCTTGTATATGGCTTTCAAAAAACTAAAGCCCTACTTTCTGGCACATCCGGTGGTGATTTACACCGACCAGCCACTCAAGCGGCCAATGTCTACCTTGGACTCATCCGGGAGAATGTTGAAATAGGCTATTGAAATGCAAAGTCTTGAAATCACTTACGAACCAAGAAATGCAGTGAAAGGTCAGGCGTTTTCCGACTTCATTGTTGAAATGTCCCGTTCGGCTACTGATCTGACGGCCATCCACAGCCCAATCTCGTTTGCAAAATGGGGCATGGACATTCTAAGTCCTTACACGCCTGCTCCAAGCGGAAAGCGTTACATCTTGGTGGCTGTGGATTATTTCACCAAGTGGGTAGAAGCTGAGGCGGTTAAAAACATCAAAACCTCAGACGTGATTTCTTTCATCTGGAAAAACATTATCACCCGGTATGGGGTACCTATGTCTATGGTGTTTGATAATGGCCCTCAATTTGAGACGCCTCAGCTAAAAACTTGGTTGGGAGATCAGGGGATCTTAAGCTATTTTGCATCTGTTGGCCGGCCCCAAGCAAACGGCCATGTTGAAGCCTTCAATAAACTCATCTCAGACGGCATTAAGAAGAAAATAGAAAGAGCCGGTGGCTTATGGGCAGAAGAGTTAATCCATGTCCTATGGGCCATCCGGACAACAGCAAAGGGGGCAACCGGTGAAACCCCATTTCTCATGGTTTACGGTGTTGAAGCCGTCTTGTCCATTGAACTTTACGAGCCGACTCTCAGAGTCATGCTATATGATGAAGAGGCAAACTGGGAAGCAATGCGCCTGGCATTGGACTCACTCCCGGAACGCAGGGGCAATGTCGCCTTGCGTCATGAGATTTACCGTCTAAGAATGACGAGAGCCTACAACAAAAAAGTACACAAGCGTCCTTTGAAAGTTGACGACTTAGTGTTACGAAAAATGGAGGCAACCGGTAGGGCCAATGAGCTGGGGAAGCTAACCCCAAATTGGGAAGGCCCCTACCGGATCTATGAAGAAGTAAGGGATGGCACCTACCGCGTGGAAACTCCAGACGGCAGGCGTCTACCTAGAACTTGGAATGTAGACAATCTAAAAAAGTACTACTTCGGAGAAATTTTTTGTAAACAGTGAGTCAATTAATGAAGATTCAGACTTTGTTTGCAAAATTGATTTATTGTTTGATTATCCAGCCGGGTAATATCCAGACGGATTCTTCATTTACCTAACTAAGTTCGGATCTCTTGTTTATTTAAGTTTGATACTTTGTTTATTTAAGTTTGATTATCCGCCTAGGTAATACTCAGACGGATTTTTCATTTACCTAACTAAGTTTGATACTTGGTAAGATTAAATAATTGTCTATCCGTCTGGGTAATACCCAGAAAGACTCGTTTATTTAAACAACTAAGTTCGATACTTAGTGTAAATTCAATACTCCGACTAAAACTAAGCACAAAAACGTTTAGTGGCTAAACAACCGGTCTCAAACAAGACCAGAGGCTAAAATGGCCAGATGGTTGCTCATTTTATAAAATCGCCTGTCCCAACATGGACAAAGGCGTCCGGCGACACCCCTCCGGGTGCAATCGTCGCAGAGAACAGACTATTTGTCGGTTCTACGTATCCATGCAGACGGCAAAAATTGAACGACCAAATTGGTCAACTCATAGCCGTCTGACCAAAATGACCTATGAAGAACGATAAAATTTCCAGATACCAGATGCCCAGAGGCATCAGTCGGTCACCGGCTGAAATTATCACTTAGGTTATTTATGCCAAAATTGCACTTCCCACCCCAATTAAGGCAAAAGAGTAGTTCAATGGCTATGAAATCTCTACCAAGACGGACAAACACCGTCTGGGTAGTGAATGGAATGTTTGTTAGCGTACGACTGTTGATTTGGGTATTTTATACCCGGCCAGGTGGCCCAATCAGAAAGTGCCACGTGTCCTCCGTATAGGTGCCATTTGGACCTATGGAATGATGACACGTGGAGGGTGGACTCTTCTCCGTCCTACGTGGACCGAAGGTCCAGCAGGGACCATTCAGGTGGCGACACGTGTCACACAAAAAGTGCTTCAAAATCCTTTGGGCATAGTGACAAGTGTCACTAAGGCATTGACCTTGGGATGGCGGCCTTCTAAGGCCAAAATCCTGAGGCGCCGCAAAACAGCGTGACCTAATTACTAGGTCACCAGATCCTAGGAAGGCACACCTTTCAAAAGGACCCTATAAGTAGGGACATTATGTCATTTATGACAGAGAGAATTTTTGACACGCAATACGAGACAATACGTCACTTATCTCACTTTACCTGAGCTTGGAATCCAAGCAGATAACTTTACTTCCGCACGTTTTATTTCCGAACGTTTGCTGACTTAATCTTCGGAGGCGGACCCCCAACCATCCGGAGGTCCGTTTGCTTTGCAGGTACAGGCGTCCTCAGTTGAATCCAGTTTCAGTGTTGTAACTCTCCCGAGGGACAAAAACCCTGAAACATTTGGCGCCGTCTGTGGGGATTGTACCTCTGAAATGGCTTCACAAGAACCTGTACCAAATCCGGAGGCCATTCGGCCTCCAAATGATGTACTGGTCCAAACGGACCATGACTCAGGTGACGACGCTGATGTCGAAACCTATGTGGATCCAAATGGATCCCTCATCTCTAAACGCATCCGCAGTAAGGAACGGCGAGAGCGTCCCCATGTTCAGGCAGGACCAAGCAAAACTGCTGGTCAGCCAAAGAAGCCCTCGGGGCGGCCGGTTGATCCTTCCCACGCAGCAGGAACAACTCCTGTCACTCAGGATGAGCTAATGTCACTCCTGAGCAGCCTCAGGGGTGAAATCAAGCAGCTCGCCTCAAAGAAGTTGCCTACTCCTAGAAAAGAGCAGTCGGCCAAGAAGCCAGCCCAAGCTGGCAAACAGAAGTCGGTCAGGGACCGTCAGCCGACTCCTCATCCTGCTCCTAAGGAAAAGGCCAGGCCACAATTTGACCTTAATCAGCTTCGTTTCCCAGAAACGGGCGCAAGAAAACCCATCCGGCACATACAGCCGGATGGTAGCAAGAAAACGTTCTCTGACGCTCGGCAATACATTGAGGAGAGGAGAACCCAGCAATCAGAGTCGGCTTCAACGTCGACTTATCATGATAGCTTTCGGAATACCTCTGTGAGGTGTTCCCAACCTGTACATGAGACCCCAGCAAGCAGCCAAAGGGTTCAGTCTGGGCCGCATGTGATTCAGTCCGACCAGTACATGGCACAGCCATTGTACCAGGCGCCAGTTGTACCTTACATGCAACCTACCCTCTATGGAGGACAGGCGGCATACGGCTATCAGCCGATGGACTGGCAGCTTAGGCTACAACACCTTGGAGATCAACCCTCTTCTTTCTCCAGAGAAATAACTGAAGCCGTGCAGCCGGCTAAAGTTAAAAACCGTTCTGGTTGGAGCCTATGACGGGACCTCCAACCCAGAGGACCACCTGTTGGCATACACCCACCTCATGTATTTACAGGGGTTGGATGATGCCGCATGGTGTCGTTGCTTTCCAGCCACCCTGAAGGGCATAGCCCAGCAGTGGTTTGGCAACCTGCCAGCTGGCTGCATAAATAGCTTCAAGACGCTTGCGTTCTTGTTTGCATCAAACTTCTCTATGAACATTCCTGCCAAAAAGACAAGTCTTGACTTGGGCAATGTACAACAGGGAGATAGAGAAGGTTTGCGATCCTACGTCAGGCGGTTCAATCTGGTCCGAATCCAGATTCATGGGCTGTCTGATGAGGTCGCCTTCACAGACTTCTTTAAGGGTCTGAAGGACGGGTCTACTTTTAAGTACGAACTCGTCCGCAAACAAATCTTTACCCTACAAGGAGCCTTGCGAGAGGCGGAAGCCTACATACAGGCGACCGAACTCTGCTCCTCCAATAAGCAGTCGGACCATAAGAAGTCCGACCGGCAGAAAGAGAGTCGGCCTGCTCAGCCGGCTCCAAAGCCAGAAGAGAGCAAAAAGAAAAAGCAAGTCTGGGCCATTGATAACTCTGATCAACAAGCCCAGAAGAAGAAAAAAGAGTGGAAACCGTACGTCCCAAGGTAAAAATTCCACAAGGACTACTGCTCCATCCTTTTGGAAATTAAGGATCGGCTAACCCTTGAAAAGCCGACTGCTATGAAAGGTTACGCTGAAAATCGGAACAAGAACTAACATTGCCATTTCCATGAGGATGTTGGCCATGACACGAACGACTGCTTTAGTCTCAAGCGGGAGCTCGACCGTCTGGCCGACAAAGGACATCTGAAGTCCTAAATCTGGGGCAGTCCAAGAAAAAGACTCCCCAGCCTGCTATGAGTGCCGAAACTGATGAAGAACCGGTGTACACCATAGCAGGAGGATTTGCCGGTGGTGGCCCGACCATTCGGGGTACCAAGGACCATCTAAGAAAGATGGTCAATTCTGTTGAGGAGGGGGATACAGCTAGCACATCCACTTTCCCTAAAGTTGTCATCACCGAACAGCACAGAGGCAAAGTCTGTCGGCCTCATGATGACCCTGTTGTCATTGAGTGTAAAGTCGCCAACCAGCTAGTTGGCCGAATTCTGATTGACACAGGAAGTTCCTCTGACCTCATCAGCCTCAAATGCTTGTCCAATCTCAAGTACAAACCGGATAGCATGATGGAGGTCACCCACACCTTAGTTGGGTTTGGGGGAGGACTTGTGCACCCAGTCGGACGAATTAACCTACCTGTCCGCCTGGGAAGCAGGGGAGACGGTCGGCACATGACCATCCGTTTCCTAGTGGTTGAAGAGCTCACGGCTTACAACCTCATCTTTGGCCGACCCACTCTTAATGAGTGTAAGGTCGTCATCATCCCTGCTCTAATGCTACTAAAGTATGAGAAGGATGATGGAACATTGGGTTCCCTTAATGGGGACCAAAAGACGGCTCGAGAGTGTTATCTCTTAGACGTCAAGCCTGCGGCCGCAGCATCCGGTCGGGGCAAGCAAATGATTGACCTCGACAATGTCGAGGAAGAACAGTCGGCCCCACCAGCCGGAAAGAAAAGAAAGACTGATCAACTGGTGGTGGTCAAAAAAGAAAAGCAATAGCAATCACTGACCGGGGAAAGGTCGGATGATCTTCGTCCCCAGCCAACTGGTGAGCTTATTGATATCCCTCTGGATGATAGCCGTCTAGAGCGGACTGTTAAGGTGGGGACGATTGCCTTTGCAAAGTTGGGTGAAAACCTTCACCAGCTGCTCAAGGAATTCAAAGACATCTTTGCCTTTGAAGTGGAGGAGATGCCAGGCATCAGCCCGGATCTCGCTGTCCACAAACTCGCCGTGGATCCTAAAAAGAAGCCCATCCGGCAAAAGAAAAGAAACCACGGCGAAGAAAGAAGTCAGGCGGCAGCTGCCGAAGTAAAAAAGCTGTTAGATGCCAAGTTCATTCGGCCGTGCAACTTCCCTGAGTGGGTAGCTAACGTTGTGTTAGTAAAAAAGCCGAATAGAACTTGGAGGATGTGTGTTGATTACACAGACCTCAACAAGGCATGTCCAAAGGATAGCTATCCACTGCCTAAGAACGACAGTCTGGTCGACTCAAAAGCCGGACATGCCCTGATGAGTTTCATGGACACCTATTCAGGTTTCCATCAGATCCCCCTGTGGAAAAAAGATCAAGAAAAGACGGCATTCGTCACATATCAGGGGTTGTTCTGTTATACGGTGATGTCGTTTGGTTTGAAGAATGCGCCTGCTACCTTCCAACGAATGATTAATACGGTCTTCATTAATCAAATCGGAAGGAATGTAGAGGCGTACATTGATGATATGATAGTCAAATCCAAACAGCAGGCAGATCACCTTGCTGATCTCCGAGAAACATTCGCCACACTCAGGCGGCACAAGGTCATGCTTAACCCAAAAAAGTGTGTCTTTGGTGTTGAGTCCGGGAAGTTTCTCGGATTTTTGATTGACCAAAGGGGAATAGAGGCCAACCCTGAGAAAATACAGGCGGTGATCGACATGCAGTCGCCCCGTACTGTGAAGGAAGTGCAAAAACTAACAGGTTGTCTGGCGGCCCTAGGGAGATTCCTCAGCCGTTCAGGCGACAAGTGTCTCTACTTTTTCCAAGCAATCAAAAAGAAGACAAACTTTGAATGGGGGGATGATGCAGAGGCGGCCTTTCAAAGGCTAAAAACTCATCTGCACTCTTTGCCGAGGCTTGTCAGCCCTTTGCCTAAAGAGAAGCTCTTCATGTACTTAGCCGTCTCTGGCCATGCCCTCAGTGCCGTCCTCTTAGCTGAAAGAGACGGCATCCAGCTCCCGGTGTATTTCATAAGCCATGTTTTGTGAAATGCGGAGTTTCGGTACCCCATGGTTGAGAAATTCGGCCTTGCCCTTTACATGGCCATCAAGAAGCTTAAACCTTACTTCTTAGCGCATGCGGTAGAGGTCTATACTGACCAACCGATCAAACGGCCACTCACAACCTTGGAGTCTTCTGGACGAATGCTCAAATGGGCGATTGAAATGCAAGGATTAGAAATCACTTACGAACCAAGGAAGGCAATAAAGGGACAAGCATTCGCTGACTTTATTGTTGAAATGACAAGGCCGGTTGTTCCGGACAATACAGACCAGGTTTGGAAAGTGTATGTGGATGGGAGCTCCACTGTGAATGGCTGTGGTGCGGGGATTATCTGTCAATCTCCTGAAGGAGATAAGTACGAATACGCACTTCGGTTCAAGTTTCAGGTCTCTAATAATGAGGCCGAGTATGAGGCCCTGTTGGCCGGCATCCGGTATTGCAAGGCGGCAGGGGCAAAGAAGATATCCGCCTGCTCTGATTCTCAACTGGTCGTACTCCAAGTTAATGGAACGTACAAGGCCACTCATCCGGCCATGATAAAATATTTGCAGGCGGTCAAGAGTGAAGTTGGGTCACTTGAAGAATTTCATCTAACTCAAGTGCCCAGGTCTTCAAACAATCAGGCGGATGCTCTGTCCAAGTTGGCATCATCCGCCTCCTGTGAAACGCCGCGGTCAGTCTTCTGGGAGGTCATGGAAAAAAGAAGTATATCTGAGGAAGACCCCATTGGAATTCTTGACTGAAGCTCAACCTGGATGGACAGCATCCAGGCCTATCTTGCAGACGGCACGCTCCCTGACTCACCACGGGAGGCGGCTGTTCTAAAAAAACGAGCAGCTAACTTCGAGTTGTGACAAGGCTGGCTTTATTAAACCCCTGTTGAAGTGTGTTACCCTTGAAAAGGGGAAGGAAGTTCTCGAAAAGTTGCATTCGGGATTCTGCGCCTCCCATATAGGCGGCAGATCCCTCGCGGCCAAGGCCAGGCGGCTTTACTTTTGGCCAACTCTGGAGTCGGATGCCATGGAAATGGTGAAAAAATGTGACAAGTGCCAAAAGTTTGGCAAGCTCATCCATCGTCCGGCTACAGACCTGACGGCCATCCACAGCCCAATACCCTTTGCCAAATAGGGCATGGACATTCTGGGGCCATATACAACTGCACCAGGCGGCAAGCGCTATATATTGGTGGCTGTGGATTACTTTACCAAGTGGGTAGAGGCTGAGGCAGTCAAAAACATCAAGACTAATGACGTCATTTCCTTTATCTGGAGGAACATAATCACTCGTTTCGGGGTGCCCATGTCTATGGTTTTTGACAATGGTCCTCAATTTGAGACGCCTCAACTCAAGACTTGGCTGGGAGACCAGGGGGTCTCAAGCTTCTTCGCATTAGTCGGCCGGCCGCAAGCAAACGGCCAGGTCGAAGCCTTCAACAAGTTAATCTCAGACGGGATTAAAAAGGAAATTGAGCGGGCTGGTGGCCTTTGGGCGGATGAATTACCACACGTCCTTTGGTCCATCAGAACGACTGCTAAAGGGGCAACGGGAGAAACCCCATTCCTAATGGTGTATGGTGCAGAAGCTGTTCTGCCCATTAAGCACTATGAGCCGACCTTTCGAATCATGTTGTATGATGAAGAGGCGAATTGGGAGGCCATGCGCCTAGCATTGGACTCACTTCCAGAGCGCATGGGCAATGCTGCCTTGCGTCCTGAGATATACCGTCTGAGAATGACTCGGGCATACAACAAAAGAGTACACAAGCGTCCTCTCAAAGTGGGGGACTTTGTGCTACGGAAAATGGAGGCAGTCGGTAGGGCGAACGAACAGGGAAAGCTAACCCCAAATTGGGAAGGCCCCTACCGAATCTATGAGGAAGTAAGAGACGGCACCTACCACCTGGAAGACCCAGACGGTAGGCAGCTGCCCAAAACTTGGAATGTAGACAACTTGAAAAATTACTACTTCTAAGTACGAATGTAAAAACCTCAATTTTGTAAATCTCATGTATTGTTAATGAGAATATGCCTTCATTTCCCAACTTGCCTTTTTATTTAAGCACTTAGTGTCGCCTGTATGCAATACAGACGACCAATACGTTTGTAGAGCGTTTGTCTCAACAGCAGACGCTCCAATCCTTCTGAAGGAACCGATTGTTCTAGAACAGTCATTCCTACGAAATTCATCAAGTTTACGCCAACAATTGACGAATATTTACTTAATCATTTAAGAGGCCTAAGGCCAGATAAAATCATGATGAGGCCCATGGCCGGATGTTAAAAAACAAAAAGAGACCGAATGGTCACAATCTGCTCCAACATGAGTATGACCGTCTGCTCCAACATGAGTCAGATAACCGGCGACGTCCATTTGGGCGAATTCGTCGAGGAGAAGCATCTCCCATTTGGGTGGCACATTGCTCTACGAATATATCAAGCGGCCCTACCGAATGCTAAGGCAGTATTCGCAGTCGTTTGTTTTAATCGAAAGTGAAATCTAAAAGACCTGAATTTTCTATCTAGCGCAGTTCAGAAATGGTCACTGTTTCATAAGTAGAGGCTAAGCGAGGCATAAAGCCGGATGCGCCTGTTAATGCTTAGGGGCAAAACAGGCGGAATATTTGATTAATACACAAGTTAAGTTAACTACTTAACACTTATTGAGGCTATTGGCTGGATGACGCCTGATCCTTGCCTATGGAGCAAGACAGGCGGACAATTAATTTTTAAAAGAAAATTGGTTAAGTTACAAAGTTAGCATTTTATCTCAAAGAGGCCTATAGCCGGAGGCGCTTGTTTTTGCTTATGGGGCAGAACAGGCGGAGGTTTACCCTTAGCAAATTAGCTAAGTTGGAAATTTGAGTTAGTTCGAGCCAATGGCCGAATGAACACTTATGTTTGCCAATTGTGGATGGACGTTTGGGCGTGGTTTGGGGCAATCACCATAGTGATTGATTGACTTAGAAACCATGCATACTCTTCTAAGTATCAAAAATTTCTAAGTCAATCAATCCAATAAATCGAAACCACTCGACATCCGTCCAGGGGCAGGAACATTCGCATGGTATACAGGTTATAATACTTAGCCAAAAACATGCAATGAAAAATTCAAAATGCAAAGGACAACAATATGGATAACTTCAGCCAAATAGCCGAATGATTCAAATTAAAAAGACCAATCGTCACCAGACGATTGGTTAAGATTGTTATCTAGCAAAGCCAGAAAGATTGTCAAATTACCCGACCCCTCGGTCGGTAAAAATACAAATACTCGGCACGCAGGCCAAAAAAGAAAAGTACATGGCCATTCGGCCGCAGAAAAGCATAAAAGCTTAAGTGATCAGGGGAGAGCCTCTTCAGTGGCAGCCGGCCTGTCGTCCTTCGGCTGCTCTTCGTCCTTTTTCTCTTGCTCCTCCGCCCAAGTGTCCCGCATGATGGCTTCATAATCGCTCATCATTTGCTTAACAAGAGCCTCTCTCTCTTAATCAGCCACGGACTCAAACTTGGACTTCAGCTGATGCTCCTGGTTGCTGAGGCGCTGCTCCAGGCGGCCCACCTTCTGCTTGGCTCTCTCGGCCTCTTCTTTGGCATCTTGAAGAGGCTCGAGCTTCTCCTTAAGAGTTGTAATCTCTTTCTTAAGGGAAGTGATGCGCAGGCGGGCCGAGTCCAGGTCCTTCTTCACCTGCATATTGGCTTCCGTCTGCAAATACATCATATCAAGCGTCAGATACTCATTCTGAGCAATATCAAATTGAGCTCGATCCAAGGCGAACTCGGCCCGAGCTTTAGCGACTGTTACCTCTTTGGATTTCTCCTTGAGGGGTTGCCTGAGCCCTTGGACGCGCATCGTGGCCTGCAAAAGAGCCGAATGGTTAAAACCAGGCGGAAAAAGAAATAATACTTAGCAAAAAAAAAAAAAAATTTGCTTGAGCTAAGACTCATACCTCGCAGAGGTTCCCCAAGATGCCATCCAAGTCAAGGGTGCCGACTCCTCTAACAGACGCCTTGTCGTCAGGAATTAACCGCCCTCAGCATGGACTTGGCCATCTGGACTACAGTCGGCCTCTGCACAGGAACTGAGAAGGAGAGAAAGTTAGAAAAATAACTCAAGTACATCTAAATGGAAGAACAATAGAGGCGAATGGATTTTACCGTCGTCCTTCTGTTCCTCCTCTCTCCCCAGGCTTCTCTTCTCTCCTGCTGAGCCGACAGCAGTGGTGGGTTGCTTAAAGCCACCCTTCGATGCCCTCTGGGCATCCGGTTTGCTGATCTCCTTTTCAGCTTCGAGAGAAGAGGCGTCTGGGCCCTTCTTGGGCCTATGAGCAATGTGCTTCCGTCCGCCCTTGCCGGATGCGCTCACATCATCCGCCCTAGTCTTTTGGATTTTAGGGTCGGATGGTTTTAAAGGAGATTTGGAAGGCGCACCCTACATCAACACAAGATAAACGCAAGTTAGAAATCATTCGGGCAAATTTAATATTGGTCAGAAATTAAAGTATAACAATTTTCTACCTTGGAGGTGCCGCCAGTTTTCTGCTCGTCCACTTTGGGGTGAGTGGTTACTTCTGCCCTGTTTAGGACATTCGACCTGTATCGAGCAGCAGATACAGCCGGCTTCCATGTGGCCGAGAGCTTTTCCATTGCTTTGTCTGAAAAAATGAACAAGTGATTAGCATCATTAAACAAATACTAAAAAGCAAAAGTAAATTGCATATAAAACAGACAGCCGACTACCTCTCGGCATCTCAGAACTTAGCCCACAGGCGGCTAAGAATGTCCCTTCTTCAAACCACTTGTACAAAGGGAGATAGCATTGAGGGGTGACCTCCTTGTCCCCCTCATCATTCGTCCACACGGACACGGTAAATAACCCCGCGTCCATGATCTCCTCCTTTGCCCGCCTGGGAATAGGCGGCAATGCGCTCATGCCTGCTAGGAGAGGTGGATCCTTATTCCACCTGTTATACTTTTGGTTCAGGCGGCTGTCGGCAGACTTGACTATGTAAAACTTAGTCCTCCAGTCTTTCCACTTGTTCTCTTTGCCAACAGCCATCATGTACCCCTTGCAAGTGGTCAAGGTGTACCAGCCTTCACCGCCCCTAGCAGGCGCCCTGCTCAGATAGTGCATGTGGGCGAACGCTTCAAAGCTCGCCTCCACCTGCAGCATCTCACAGGCGGCAACGTACCCTAGAATATTGATCCAGGAGTTGGGTACAAGTTGCCAGATACCCAGCTGGTATCCGTCCAAGATCCTCTCCACGGCTGGATGGAGAGGGAAGCGGAGGCCAGCCTGGAAGGCCGCTTCATAGCAGCCGAATGCTTTGTCTTAATAGCTGGCCAGGCTCGGCCAGATTATGGTGTCGCCCTCGTTAGGGACCGACAAAGTGTAGCCATAGCCTAGGACGACCTTGCGCCTAAAATTGGCATGGCCGGATGCCATGGCGCTCCGCCTGCCTGGCGGAACATGCTGATAGTAGGGGGCTCTCTCCAAGCGCCTGGAAGCACTCGGCTCGGCCCAGCCCAGCTTTCCCCCCTATCCACTGCGAGGGACTCTCTGGCAGAATCTATGTTTGATCTAGCCTCTTCTGAAGTTACGGAGGCATTCTCTAAAGAAGATGACGAGGCCGACTCGTCATTTGAGCTCTCATCAGAGCTAGGGGACCGCCGACTAGTGCCAGCGGGGTCCTCCCCTAGACTCTCTTCCGGCGCCTGTCCAGAAGGCCCGGGTTGATATTCTTCATCCGCCTCCCCCAGGATTCCATCACTGGGAGTTCCACTAGATGTGGGCGAATGGTAATAAGTGGGGGTAGGAGGAAGATAGGAAGGGCTGTCAAGGTGTTCCGACAGCTCACTTCGAGGCACTCTTATTGAGCCGTCTGAAAAAACAGTCGACCCATCCAAATGGTAGAAAACTCCATCGGAGCTACACTGCCTTGCTGTTCTTTTGATTCTGGCCATAGTGTCCTGCACAGACACGAAAACGGTCGGATTCAGAGAAGTTCGCAAAGCAGGGTCTTTGGCCAAGCATTCGGCACTGCTAGTTCTAGATTCAGCCGTCCCCGGTGACCGGCTGATCACTATCCTACGCCGTGCCGCATGCAATTGGGGAGCCATTTTTTCGAAAACAAAGAAAAAATGAAGAGTAAAAAGAAAATACAGGCGTTACCTTTAGAAGAAGGGAGAAAGACGCCTGGTTGACTAAAGAACGGTCGGACTAGTAGCCGAGTGTCGGATGCTTGAAAAACGCTTAGGGAATTTTGAGATTCTTTAAGTCAAAAAGTCCAAGATTCTCCAGAGATTCGCCAAGGTGTGAATCCAAGAGGGGGGGGGGGGGGGTCAAACCTCACTATTTATAGGGGGGTAAAACCCTAATTTTTTCCCTCCAGTAAATTTTCGAATCTGACCACTCAGATACTAACACCTGTCACAGGAGTCACGTGCAATGCACGTGACCCCTGTGAGGGGCAAATGATTTGGGTATTTTATACCCAGCCAGGTGGCCCAATCAGAAAGTGCCACGTGTCCTACGTATAGGTGCCATTTGGACCTATGGAATGATGACACGTGGAGGGTGGACTCTTCTCCATCCTACGTGGACCGAAGGTCCAGCAGGGACCATTCAGGTGGCAATACGTGTCACACAAAAAGTGCTTCAAAATCCTTTGGGCACAGTGACACGTGTCACTCAGGCATTGGCCCTGGGATGGCGGCCTTCTAAGGCCCAAATCCCGAGGCGCCGTAAAACGGCGTGACCTAATTACTAGGTCACCAGATCCTAGGAAGGGACCTTTTAAAAGGACCCTAAGAGAGAGAATTTTTGACACGCAATACGAGACAATACGTCACTTATATCACTTTACCTGAGCTTGGAATCCAAGCAGATAACTTTACTTCCGCACGTTTTATTTCCGAACGTTTGCTGAATTAATCTTCGGAGGCGGACCCCAACTATCCGAAGGTCCGTTTGCTTTGCAGGTACAGGCGTCCTCAGTTGAATCCAGTTTCAGTGTTGTAACTCTCCCGAGGGACAAAAACCCCGAAACAGCTGTGCCCTTGGTTTGGGGCAATCACTACTGTGATTGATTGACTTACAAACATATCATGCTCTTTGCAGCATCAGACGTTTTAAAGTCAATCAACCAACTCCACTTGAAACCAATCACACAGCCGTCCAGGGGCAAGGACAGCCAGACTATTGATTAGTTAGGCAAAAATGAAAAATCGCCGCATGCTTTTGATAAGTTAGGCAAAGATGAAAAATTAAAATTTGCAAAAAATAAAATTCAAATGCAAAATGATCAAAACCGACTCATTCGGTGCATTTCATAAAAACCACCCAACCAAACGGTTGTAGTGGATAAAATGTTAACCGGACCCCGTCCGGGAGAAAGAGATTGTTAATTAACCCGGCTCCTTAGCCGGTAAATACAAATATACTTGGCACGCAGGCTGAAAAAACAAGTTTTGGCATACTGCCGCAGAACTAAAGAAAAAATAAAAAAGAGGGATTGGCTTACTGCCGCTGGAAAATCACTTCTGGCCTGCAGGTGGCTTCTCCTGGTCCTCCTCCTCATCATCTGAGGGTATCTCCTGCGCTTCACCCGGACCAGGTAGCTGAGGTACGAGGGGCTCATTATTGGCATTAACCCAGGCGTCGAAGGACTCAGGCTCTGGATCACCCTTCTCTCTCAGGTACACCACGTCCTCGGCGTACCTGTGAGCCAGTGCCCAGACGCCATAATCCGCGTCCGGGTACAGGGCAGCCCATGAGATCTTCATTCGGGCGTCATTATCAGCGTCACTCTTAGCAACAAGGCGGTTTTGCTCCACCTCCAGGGTTGCTGCAAAGTTCTTCTAAGCCTGAGCAGCCTCCTTCTCCAGTTTTTGAACCTTGGTCTTCAGGTTGGTGTTCTCTTCAGAAACACCCTGAAGATTGCCAAGGTCCGTCTGGGCCTTCTTGAGCGCCTCGCCGGCCTTTTTGGCACTCTCATCAGCCTTCTTCAGGGCCTCCTCCGCCTTCTTCCGGGCCGTCTCAGCATCAGTCGCCCGCTGCTTGGCCGCCTCCAGATCTGACTCCAGCTGCTGGATTCTAGATGCCTGTGTCATAATGATTGCTTTAGTTTCAAGTTCATTTACGATAGTTGAGTGTAAAGCAATATTGTCAGCGTCTATGGCGGACTTCTTGGCCCTTTTTACCTCTTCCCATTTGGGGGAATAAGGACGTTTGAGCCCGTCCACTCGCAGCATAGCCTACAAAAAAGCAAGCGGTGTGAGTATTGCAGGCGGCATAAAATACTTGGAAAAAATAAATTGAATTGACAAGTTTCTTACCTCAGCCAGAAGGGATAGAATGCGTTCAAGATTGAACGTCTCTATCCCAGGTATACTGTCTTTATCCCTCTTCCGGACGGCTTCCAGCATGGCCTTGGCATGCTTCTGGACGTCTGGCCAGCGGGGAGATTGATCTGCACCACAATCAATACGTGATGAGTGTGAAACTAAGGCAACAACTATTTGTTGCCGGCCGTCTGAAGATGACGTCTGTTGAGAGTGGGATTTCACCCGCAAAGGCCACCCCAGCTCAAGCGGGGATTCAAAAGGGTTCTTACCTTCAGAGCCAACCAAGCGGGAATCGCTTGCAGGCGTGGAGAACCCCCCGGTCGCTGTTACGGGGTTAACGAGGCTGAGGCCCAGGCTGCCGCCTACCTTCTCGTTACGCCCCGCTATCCGCATCTGGTGATGCCCGGATGAGGCGCCAGGAGTTGACGCGGAGGTGGATTTCTTGATTTTGTTGAGAACAAAGGGGGTCTCCTCCCTAGCCCGTTTGAGTTGTTTCTCAAACGTCTTTCCAACCTCTCCCCCCTGCAAAAATAACCAAGTCAAAGTTTGCATTCGGGAAAAATAGTTTTAAAGATCAATTTAAGAAAGGGTCAGGCGTTTATTACCTTGGCCTTGACCTCAGCCGTAGCTTTTTCCGCAAGATGCTTGCGGATGAGTGCAGAGGACCGCTTGGGAGTTTTCTCCGTCTAAAACATGTTTAATGCTTCCTCTGAAAAAAGAAGGAAATTGGTCAATAACATAAATCAATTTCGATAGAAAAATACTACAGACGGATATAAACTCAGGTGCATACGTCTGGTAAACATGTGTCCTAGCCCGCAGGCGGCTAGGAAACACTCGTCCTTGAACCAGGCGCTCTTGGGGATCCAGTTCTTGGGAACTTTTATTGTTTCCCCGGTTGACAAGGTCGAGTCTGTGAGGCTGAAAAGTCTGCCTCAATGATCTTGTCAAAGTCTTCCTCTGAGATCCGGGGAAGAGCGCATTTCCGGCCCAACAAGTCGAGCTTCTTATTGTACAGACGAAATTCATAATTCTCCCGTCTGGTTGGAGCTGACATCAGGTAGAACCTGTGCTTCCAGCCGTCGAATTTCGAGACCTTGTCCAAGGTCATCATATATTGAAGATGCGTGGTTAGAGTGTACCACGCCCTCCAGCCGCCTAGGCTTCTGCTAAGATAATGCATACTAGCAAAAGCCTCCCAGCCGGGGTTAAGCCCCTGGAACTCGCAGGCGGCAACATACCCCAGAATGTTTGTCCAAGAGTTGGGGGTAAGTTGCCAGACTCCGAGGCCGTAGCCTCTTAAAATTGCCTTCACCGCCTGGTGAAGGGGGAAGCAAAGGCCAGCCTTGAACGCCGCCTTATAACAGCCGAAATAGCTGTTGGCGTTCTCTTGGTCGTCCTCCCAGGCAATGGTGCCATTCTCAGGCGGCACCCGGATCCTATACCCGTCTCCTAGCGGGTGCATTTGAGTAAAATTCTTTAAGTTTTCTTCCATTTGGATCCGGTCCTTGGAGGAGACGTGGATATTGAAGGGATCGTCCTTCTCGTTCCATTTTTTCCTTTCCTCCTCCTCGCTATCCTGAAGCGGGGGCAAATCATCACTACACTCAAAGGTAGAGGCGGAGCTGTCGCTCTCTGTCTCTTCCTCATCTTGGATCAAACGGGCAGAGACGGCCTCGTCGCCTCCTTGGTCACACTCTTCCAAAAAAGAGTCAGCGGGGGTTGAAGGGGCGCACGGAGGGGATCTCTCCAGAGCCGTCTAGTCTCCCTAACCAGACGTTCTCCCTCGGACGTTTGGCCGCCTGAGCCTTCGCTCTTGTAGTTTGGATCAGTCGTCGTCTGCATTATCCGAGCCATTGTGTCCTGCACAGACACATAACTGGTCGGAATCCGAGGCAAAGGGTGGTCCCAACACCCCGAGACGGCACTCCCAGTCCTAGACTCAGCCGTCCCTGGTGACCGGCTGGACTCTAACCTAGGCTGTGCCGTGTGTGTTGGTGATGCATCCATTTATTGCAAGAAATATGTACAAACGGTGAAAAAAGAAAAAGAGCTGAGAGAGGCAGAGACGGTACCTTTTGATATAATATCTGGAGACTAAGCGGGTCCGGCTGGGTCGATGGAAAACGAGCTTTCTTGCTTGCGCCTGACTCAAACGGATGACTTCTTCTCTCTCAAAGTTCTCTCTAGAAAATTTTTTATTAACGTACCAGATTATGAGGGTAAAACGGCTATATATAGAGGGTAAATACGGGGGCATTTCCGTAATTTACCCGGAAGGTGAACGGTTACTCTTTACATGGTAAAATTACCGCTAATCGGAGCGTGACACATGTCACAGATGCCACGTGGCGTGCCACGTCACATCTGTGAGGGGCAAATGTTTAGGGTAATTTTACCCCGCCACGTGGTCCAATCAGAGGATGACACGTGTCAGCCTCAGGATGGCCCAAAGTGGACCAATCCCTGCTTAACACGTGTCACTCCAGAAATTAAGGGGAAAAGGCGGCCTTCATGCCCAAGTCCCGAGAAAGCCGCAAAACGGCGCAGCCCACCAATGATTAGGGTTCAGTGACCTAATCAGGGGCACAAATCCCAAAGACCCTATAAATAGGGAGATGTCTCTCTTTTTGAGGGCACGTTTTACCATTTATTACATATTTACTCTTTGATAGAGACATCCCGAGCTTGGAATCCGAGCAAAACCCCACCTAAATTTCCGCACCTTTTTCTCCCTTCAAGTTTCTAACTTGTGTGTCGGAGGCGGAGCACCACCCAACTAGTGTCTCCGTTTGTTTTGCAGGTACAACTCACTCCGGATCAGTCTTCGTGTTGTAACTCTCCCGAGGGACAAAAACACCCAAAACAGTATCTGTCCAAAATCCTCTCCATAGTCGGATGGAGAGGGAAGCGCAGCCCTGCCTAGATGGACGCCTCATAGCATCTGAAACACTGGCCACTATAGCTGGACAAATCTAGCCAGGTGACCGTGTCTTCAGCATCCGACACGGACAGTAAATAGCCATGTCCCATGACATGGGTGGAAATAAACTTTCAAAAATCATCCGTTATTTTGTCCTGCCTGCTTTTGGCGACGTGCAAAAAAAAGGGCACGTTCCAGCCGCCGCGTAGCAGACGGCTCTTCCCTGCCCTCTCCCCTCTCAACGGAGATGGACTCTCAGCAGCTTTAAGATTGGACTGAGCCACCTTCGAGTCGACAGAGGCGCTGTCAGAAGATGATGACACATATTCATTAGAGTTTTCCTCGGAGCTGGGGGCCTAACGGCTGGTGCTAGCAGTGTCCTCCCCCATCTCAACATCCGGTACTGATGCACTCGGCCCAAGGGTTTGATGTTCCTCATCACACTCATCCAAAAATGAGTTATTTGGGGTACTTATGTTTCCAGGAGGGTCTCTGCTAATCTCGGAGACAGGCGCCCTAAAGGAGCCATTCGAGTAGACCATCTCGCTTTTCGAATGGTACCAAGAACCATCCGTCCTATATCTCTGAGTCGTTTTCTTTGTTCTTGCCATCGTGTCCTGCAGGGGTACAAACACTATCGGATTTGGAGATTCACTCAAAGGGTAGTTCTAGAACGAGCATTGGACACTCCTAGTTCTAGATTCAACCGTCCCCGGTGACTGGCTGATCGCTAATCTAGGCCGTGCCAGGTGCGTTTGGGAAACCATTTTTGAAAAAGAAAAATGCAAAGAAATAAGTAAAGAAAAGATTAGGCGATTACCTAAGAAGAAGGTACTAGAGGCGCTTGGTTTGAAACGTCTGCTGGAATAGGCGGATTAGCTGGCCGAGTGTCGAATGCTAAAGAAGTCAAAGTCTTTAAAGTCAGAAATTCAAAGATTCTCCCAAAGATTCATGCAAGTATGAATCCAAGGGTGGTCAACCCTTCTATTTATAGAGGGGGTAAATGGTCTAGGGTAAAAACCCTAGATTCAGGTGAATAGTAAAAGTAACTTTTCGGCCAATCAAAGGCCGACACCTATCATAGGCACCACGTGGCATGCCACGTGACTCCTGTGAGGGGCAAATGATTTGGGGTATTTCATACTCCCAAGTGGACCAATAAGAGAGCGACACGTGTCACTCTAGGAGGTGTCTAAATGGACCCTCTAGATGCGTGATATGTGTCACTCAAATATTCCCCCTTTGGAAAAGGCGACCGTCAAGGCCAAAACTTCAAGGGCTCCGCAAAACGGCGCTGCCCTAATCCCTAGGTCATCAAACCCTAGGGTAGGAAACGTTTTCCTAGGACCCTATAAATAGGGAGATTTCCCCAATTATTGGACAGTCTTTTGACACCTCGAACTTTATGTCTTAATCATCAAGGGATTTATTGTTCTCTAAAACAGAGAACACTCGAGCTTGGAATCCAAGCTGATAACATACTTTCCGCACATTTTACTCCAATTTTTACTAACTTAATCTTCGGAGGTGGACCTCCTACCATTTAGAGTTCCGTTTGTTTTGCGGGTATAGGTGACCTTGGCGAATTCAGTCTTTAAGTTGTAACTCTCCTAAGGGACTCTAAAACCCCCAAAACAGAATATGTTTGACTTTCATTTGATTCAAAAAGCTTTGTTTGAACGTGTTCAACTTTCATTTAATTCAATTAGCTTCTTTGAATGCATTCGAATTTCACTTGATTCAAAAAGCTTTGTTTGAATGCGTTTGATTTTCATTTGATCCAAAAAGCTTTGTTTGAATGTGTTTAACTTTCATTTGATTCAAAAAGCTTTGTTTGAATGTGTTTGCCTTTCATTTGATTAAAAAAGCGTTGTTTGAATGTCTTTCACTTTCATTTTAATCAATTAGCTTTGTTGATTGCATTTGACTTTCATTCAATTCAAAAAGCTTTGTTCTAATGTGTTGACTTTCATTCGATTTAAAAAGCTTTGTTTGAATATGTTTGACTTTCATTTGATTCAAAAAGTTTTGCTTAAATGTTTTTTACTTTCATTTGATTTAAAAAGCGTTTTTTCACCAATTGCCCTTGACCTTTTGCAAAACTCACCAAATACCACCGATGTTTATTATTATTAACGCCGTGACCTCCAAATACCCCTAACATTAAAGGTCCGTTAGCAATAAAATTTAATTCACAAAATGCCATAACTTTGTTAAATAATTCACCAAATGCCCTAAATTTGTTAAAAATTTACACAAAATACCTCTACTTTTTTAGGTGCAATGACTAGGTTGACATTTAAGAAACTAACTGTTAATTTTGATTATCACCCTTTTAGCATAAATACTCAACACATACTAGTCCTCTTATTTGCTTAACCAAAATTCTAACATCATGAGTTATATTTCTAAATCATTTTCCTCAATGTACGAGTACTCTTAAAAGCTCTAAGTCCGTTAGCTTGCGGACAAGCCCAGACCGTTTACTAGGGCGGGCATGAACAAATTGTCAAGCCTGCATAAAAGGGGCTTGAGTTTGCTATATTAAGCTCGTTGGAAAAAATATAAACTATAAGCCCGGTCCGTTTCCCGCCCAAGCCTATAAAATTATCATCTCTACTTCCTTTAACACGTTATTGTCAAAATAACAAGGCCGGCTAAGCTGGACAATATCAATCAGGTTTGGATAGTGTACGTGGATGGGTGTTTCACGATGAATGGTTGTGGTGCACGCGTAATTTGTCAGTCTATTGAGGAGGACAATTATGAATATGCACTGCGGTTTAAGTTCCCGGCTTCAAAAAATGAGGTCGAGTATGAAGCCCTACTAGCCGGCATCCAAATGTGCAAGGTGGCAGGGGCAACAAAGATTGACGCCTGCTCTGACTCCCCCATGGTCGTTAGCCAGTACCATGGTATTTATGAGGCCACCCATCCGGCTATGATCAAATACTTGCAGACGGTAAAATATAAAGCTGGGACACTAGAAGACTTCCATTTAAGTCAAGTGCCCAGATCTGAAAACAACTAGGCAGATGCTCTGTCAAAACTGGCGTCATTCGCCTCTTATGATACACCTCAGTCATCTTCTAGGAAGTTATGGAAAAAAGAAGTATATATGATGAAGAGCCCATTGGAGTACTTGATCGAAGCTCTACACGGATGGATAACATCCGGGCATATCTTACAGACGGCACACTCCCTGATCCTCAGGAGGTGGTCGTGCTGAAGAAACTGGCTGCAAGCTTTGAGATGACACAAGCAAAGCTCTTCAAAGCAAGTCTCCTGAAGCCTCTTTTGAAGTGTGTGACCCTAGAGAAGGGGCAGGACGTTCTTAAAGAATTGCATGCCGGATACTGTGCCTCTCATACAGGCGGAAAATCCTTAGCAGTCAGGGCCAGGCGGCATTACTTTTGGCCTACCCTTGAGGCGAATTCTATGGAGATGGTTAAAAAATGTGACAAGTGTTAAAAATTTAGCAAGCTAATCCATCGTCCGCCCACCGACCTGACGACAATCTACAGTCCAGTACCGTTTGCTAAATTGGGCATGGACATCCTAGGCCCATATACGGCTACTTCAGGCAGCAAGCGTTACATTCTAGTGGCTGTGGACTACTTAACCAAATGTGTAGAGGCGAGGCGGTAAAAAAAATCAAGACAAAGGACGTTATTTCCTTGATCTGGAAGAATATCATCACCCTTTTGGGATGCCTATGTCTATGGTTTTTGACAATGGTCCTCAGTTTGAGACCCCTAAATTAAAGTCTTGGTTGGGAGATCAAGGGATCTCCAATTATTTCACATCAGTCGGCCGACCCCAAGCAAACGACCAGGTCGAAGCCTTCAACAAGTTAATCTCAGACGGCATAAAAAAAGAAAATTGAAAGAGCTGGCGGCCTATGGGCGGATGAATTACCACACGTCCTATTGGCCATCAAAGCAACAGCGAAAGGGGCAACTGGTGATGTTTTGGGTAAAATTACGTGTCACCTTCAGATACCTCATGAAATTACGGCCTTCAAGGGCCCAATTTCCAAGAACACCGTAAAATAGCGCAGCCCACCAAATCTAGGTCAAATGACCTAGATAGGGGCACACCCTCTAACGACCCAATAAATAGGAGATATTCCCCAAATTTTGGGACACATTCAATTATTAATTACCTCCATATTCTCTCACATTAGAGAAATCCCCTGATCTCGGAATCCGAGAAGATCTCACTTTTATCTTTTTCCGCACTTTTCATTTACTCCAACACATTCTAACTAGACCGTTGGAGGCGGAGCTCCAATCACCCGGAGTCTCCGTTGTTTTTGCAGTTACAACTCAGCAAGACTAGTCTTTGTGACGTAACTCTCCCGAGGGACAAAAACACCCAAAACATTTGGCTACGTCTGTGGGGACTGGGGAGAGTACCTCAAGGAAGGTTCAAGTGTCTTTACCACCTCCTAACCGTCCGGTTGACCAGCCAGAGGTCTTTACTAACCAAGAGGATGTTGATCCTCAGGTCGAAACTTACATTGCCAAAGATGGCTTTCTGATCACTAAACACATCCATCCCAGAGACACTCTAGAACGGGGTGAAAGCCAGACGGGTACAAGTCGACCCCTTGGTCAGTCGGAAGAGGAAACTCATACGGCAGGCGGATCCGCCCTAGTCACCCGGGACGAACTCATGAAATTCAGTTTCAAAAGTGAAATCAAGGATCTGATCACCAAGAGTAAGGCTGGCCCAAGCAAGGGTCAGTCGGAAAAAAAAGACTCCTCTAGGGAGGAAAAAGCCAGTCAGGGACAGGTAGCCGACTTCGCATCCAAAGGACAAGGCAGCCAGTACACTTGACTGGTCCAAGATTCTTCTTCCCTATAAGAACACAAGAAATCCCATCCGGGTTGAACAGTCGGAGGGAAACAGAAAGTCAGCTCCTGATGCTCGGGAAATCATCATCCGTAGGAAAGGTCAACAGTTGTCTGAGTCAGCCTCAACCTCGAGCTTCCCAGACAGCTTCAAGAATACCTCAGTAGGGAATATTAAATCCTTGCATGAGAGCCATACAGGCGGTAATACCGTCCGCTCTGGCCATTGGAAATGCACTGTATGTACCTTTTGTGGTCTACGGCCCGTATTCCCCTCACTTCATGCAGCCGGCCCTCTTTAGGGGTCAGGCAGCATATAACGTCCAACCTTTGGACTAGCAGCTCCGACTGCTCAAACTTGGTGATGAGTGTCATTTATGACACTCATTTGATTCTTTTTAGGGTGAATTTCATGTTATTCTATAGCTCTTTTACTTAGCTTTTCCTTAATTTTACTCTTTATTTCTTTTAGTTTGCATTTTCTTAGTTTGATTTCTTTCTTTATGCATTTCTTGGTTTATTTTGTTATTTACTCTTTTATTTGCTTGTTTTCCTTTATTTTTCAGGTTAAGGTCATTTTCCAAGTTTCCCGAAGCCTTTTACCAAGTTCGGCATTGATTAGGATGTCTAGTGCTCTCCATTTGAAGCTCAACCATGGAGAACTGCAAGTTCCTAATGTTCTTGAGCTGTACATTAAAGTCGTGGGGGCATGATTTCTAGTCTTGAATCCACAAACATGGAGTTTAGAAACTTCAAGGGTGTTTATTAAGAGCATTAAGTGGAACGCACGATGGTAGGGAAGAGGGCTACCCTCCCTCGGGCACGTGCACGCCTGTCTGGGTCCCTGTTCCATACCCAGTTTTGCGTGGTCGCGCTCTCCCTTATGGTTGGCCGCGCCTGTATGGGTTTATTTGGGGATGATCTAACTAACTTCTCTTAATTAGTTTTACTATATATAGGTTTTCTTTCTATTTTTATAGAGAGTTCAATTGTTCAGAAATTAAAATAGAAATTAGGCTTAGAATTGTAGAGAGAGAAACTCTAGATTGTAGAGAGAGAAGTTCTTGATTGTTGATTAATGATTGAAGATTGTTAATTCTAGCTTTTCCTCCATTGAATTGAAGAAAGTTTGTAAGGATTTCTTTTACTTTAATGCAGTTTTTAGCTTAACATTTTCAATTGTTTTGTTGATTGTTCAAGTTTGAATTGAATTTGTGATTGAATTAGTTCTATTGATATGATGATGATGAAATTGTTGGTTAGCTTAGTTTTGATCTTAATTTCAATTGATTGTGAGTAGTTCTCTTGCTAGGGGAATGGTGAAGCATGTATGAGTGATGGATTGATGCTAATTGGGGGAAATTGATGGAGTTGATGTTGTGATTAAATTGGTTGATTGATTAAGTGAATGTGTGATTAATTGAAGAGTAGCTAACTTTGATTTGCTACGCTAGAATGCATTGTAAGCTTGCATTGATACGGAAAATTGATATGTAGCTTGCTTTTGTCGGTTAAGTAGGTTTACAAGGCTCCTAGTTAGAGTCTCTCGTAGTTAGCGCTAGCTTGAACTCTAGGAGATTAGCCTACCTTACTCTCTTGATTGCTTATTTGATTTTCCCTCGCAATACTTGAATTAGTCATCTCCAATCCCAATTAGCTATGTCCATTCCGAGTACATATGGATCCTAACCCTAGTGCTTGTTATATTTGATTTCAATTTGATTGTTTGATTGTTTCGAATATATACACCTCAGTTTATTGCTTCGAAATAGCTTAGCTTTGACTTTAGCATTCATTTCCCATTCCTAGTGGTTCGACCCTCGACTTACTCTATGCTTTGTGTAGGGGTCTATTGAGAGATTATAAATTTTGTTTTGACCAAGGGTAGATTAGTTTTCAACGACCTAGTCTCACCCTAGGGTCACTTGGTGAACAAACTTCTGCGTTCACCAAGGAGATAACCAAAGCCGTACATCCGGTCAAGGTTAAGAATGTGTTAGTAGGTGCTTATGATGGTACCACCAACCCGGAGGACCACCTCATGGATTACTCCAACCTCATGCACATGCACGGGCTGGAGAACGCTATGTGGTGCCGGTGCTTCCCAGCTACATTGAAGGGAATTGCCCAACAGTGGTTCGGCAACCTGCCTGCCAGGTGCATTGACAGTATCAGGAAGCTTGCCTTCCTATTTGCCTCCAACTTCTCGATGAACATCCCTGCAGGAGACAAGTCTCGACTTGAGCACCATTCGTCAAGGAGATAGAGAAGGACTCTGCTCCTATGTCAGGCGGTTCAACCTGGTGAGAATTCAAATCTAGGGGTTGTCTGACGAGGTAGCCTATACAGATTTCTTCAAGGGTCAGAAGGACGAGTCGACCTTTAAGTTCGACCTTGTCCGTAAAAGGGTTTTCACCCTCCAAGGGGCGTTGATAGAGGCGGAGAGCTTTATTCAAGCCACCGACCTCTGTTCGTCCAGTCATCAGTCGGACTCAAAGAAATCTAACAAACAAAAGGAGAGTCAGTCTTCTTAGCCGACTCAAAAATCTAAAGAGAGCAAAAAGAGAAAAGAAGTTTCGGCTGTTGAGGAAGTCGATCAGTCGTCCAAAAAGAAAAAGAAAGAATTCAAACCGTACGTCTCGCGGTATGAATTCAATAGACTGCTACACCATCTTTACAGAGACGAAGGACCGGCTAACTATTGAGAAGCTGAATCCTATGAAGAGTTTTGTTCAGTCGTTGAACAAGAATAAATTCTGCCACTTCCATCAGGAGGTGGGCCATGACACCAACAACTGCTATAGTCTAAAGCGGACGTTGGACCGTCTGGCTGACAAGGGCTTGCTTAAGTCCTATGTCCTAAAGTCCAAAGTGGGCTTCTAAAACGAATCCAAGGTAGTCATCAAAAACTATCCAGCCTACTAGTAGTTTGGATACTGATAAGCATCCGGTCTACACCATAGCAGGCGGATTCGCAAGCGGTGGCCCGACCATCCGGGTCACCAAGGATCATTTGAAAAGGATGATCCATTCAGTGGATGATGGGCAATCGTCCTCAAGTGGGACATTCCCAGATGTCCTCATCATTGAGAAGGATCGGGACAAGGTTCGCCGACCGCATGACGACCCAGTCATCATTGAATACAAGGTCGCCAACTAGCTGGTTGGCCGGATCCTCATAGATACGGGTAGCTCTTCTGATCTCATCAGCTACAAGTGTCTATCCCGGCTTAATTACAAGCGGGACGGTTTGCGCGACGTCTCCCACCATTAGTTGGCTTTGGGAGAGGAGTCGTGCACCCAGTCGGACAAATTGACATTCCCATCCGGCTAGGGGAGAAGGGTGAAGGGAGAAGGGCGACACATGGTCGTTTGGTTCTTGGTGGTTAAGGAGTTAACCATCTACAACATCATTCTTGGCCGACCCACTCTAAACGAGTGAAAGGCCGTCATCATCCCAGCCCTCATGCTGCTCAAGTATGAAAGGGATTATGACATGGTTGGCTCCCTCAACGGGGATCAGAAGACGACAAGGGAGTGCTATCCCTCAGACGTCAAGCTGACTGCTTCCGCAGCCGGTCAGCCGAAGGAGCCAATAGACCTTGATAAAGTCAAGGACCCTGATTCACCCCCTCCAGCAGCCGCAAAGAAAAACTAAAAAAGCTTGTGGAGGTGAAGAAGGAGAAGACATAGAAATCACTGACCGGGGAACGGTCGGATGATCTCCGTTCTCAGCCGGCTTGTGAGCACATTGATATCCCTCTAGACGAAAGTCGTCCAAAGCGGATGGTTAAGGTAGGGACGACTGTCTTTAAAAGGCTTGGTGCAGGTATGCACCTTCTACTAAAGAATTCAAAGACATCTTTGCCTTTGAAGTGGAAGAGATGTCAGGCATCAGCCCGGATCTTGTTGTCCACAAACTCGTTGTGGGTCCTAAATAGAAGCATATCCGGTAAAAGAAAAGAAATCACGGCGAGGAGAGGAGTCAGGTGGCAGCTGCCAAAGTAAAAAAGCTGCTTGACGCTGGTTCATTCGTCCATGTAACTTCCCTGAATGGGTTGCGAATGTTGTTCTGGTAAAGAAGCCGAATGGTACCTGACGTATCTGTGTTGATTACACAGACCTCAACAAGGCATTTCCTAAGGACAGTTATTCGCTTCCAAAGATTGACAATGTAGACAATTCTACAGTTGGACATGCCTTGATGAGTTATATGGATGCCTATTCGGGCTTCCGTCAGATACCCCTGTAGAAAAAAGATCAAGAGAAGATAGCCTTCGTCACTAATCAGGGGTTATTCTGTTATAATGTGATGTCGTTTGGCTTGAAGAATGCGCCGACTACTTTTCAACGGATGATTAATACAGTCTTCATTAATCAGATTGGGAGGAACGTAGAGTCGTATATTGATGACTTGATAGTCAAATCCAAGTTACAGGCAGATCACCTGGATGATCTCCGAGAAACCTTCACCACACTAGGTGGCATAAGGTCATGTTAAATCCCAAAAAGTGTGTTTTTGGTGATGAGTCTGGGAAGTTTCTCGAATTCCTGATTGACCAAAGGAGGAGAGGCTAACCCCGAGAAGATACAGGCGGTGATTGACATGATGTCACCTAGAACTTTTATGGAAGCTCAGAGGCTTACCGGTTGCCTGGCTGCACTTGGGGGATTCCTCAGTCGGTCAGGTGACAAATGCCTTTATTTCTTCCAGGCAATCAGGAAGAAAGCTAGATTTGAATGGGGAGATGATGCTGAGGCGGCTTTTTAGAAATTGAAGGAACATTTACACTCCTTGCCAAGGCTTGTTAGCCCTCTGCCAAAGGAGATACTCTTCATGTACCTATCCGTCTCAGATCATGCTCTTAGTGCCGCTCTCCTTGCTGAGAGAGACAATCAGCTCCCGGTCTATTTCATTAGCCATGTGCTCAGAAATGCTGAACTCCGATTCCCCATGGTTGAAAAATTTGGCATCGCACTTTACATGGCTGTTAAGATGTTAAAAACATACTTCTTGGCACATCCGGTGGTATCTATACCGATCAGCCCCTCAAGCAGCCAATGAAAACTCTGGACTCGTCCGGAAGAATGCTTAAATGGGCTATTGAAATGCAGTCTCTTGAAATCTTCTACGAACCGAGAAAGGCAGTGAAGGGTTAGGTGTTTGTCGACTTCATTGTCGAAATGACAAGGCTGGTTGCTACGATAACCTTGATTAGGTTTGGAAGGTGCTTGTAGACGGGAGTTCTACTATGAACGGTTGTGGTGTAGGCATAGGGACAAATACGAGTATGCACTACGGTTCAAGTTCCAGGCCTCAAACAATGAGGCGGAATACGAAGCCTTGCTAGCCGGTATCCGCATGTGTAAGGTGGCAGGGGCAACAAAAATTGACGCCTGCTTAGATTCTCAGTTGGTCGTTAGCCAATACCATGGTGAGTTCGAAGCCACCCATCCGGCTATGATCAAGTATCTGCAGACGGTCAAAGCTGAAGCAAGGACACTTGAATAATTTCATCTAAGTCGAGTGCCCCGGTTGAAGAATAATCAGGCGGATGCTCTTTCAAAACTAGCATCCTCTGCCTCTTGTGATGCGCCTCGGTCAGTATTTTGGGAGATAATGGAAAAACGAAGCATATATAACAATGAACTTATTAGAATTCTGGACCGAAGTTCAACTTGGATGGATGGCATCCGGGCGTATCTCACAGACGACACGCTCCCTGATTCACCCCAGGAGGCAGTTGTGCTGAAAAAGCGTGCGGCAAACTTCGAGATTAGAGAAGGAGAGCATTTCAAGGCGGGCTTCCTGAAGCCTCTACTGAAGTGTGTAACCCTGGAAAAGGGGAGAGAAGTTCTCGAAGAGTTGTACGCGGGATATTACGCCTCTCATTCAGGCGGCAGATCCCTAGCCGTCAGAGCCAGGCGGCATTATTTCTGGCCCACTTTGGAGTCAGATGCTATGGAGTTTGTTAGAAAATGTGACAAGTGCCAAAGATTTGGCAAGCTCATCCATCGCCCGGCTACTGATTTGACGGCAATCCACAACCCAGTCCCGTTTGCTAAATGGGGCATGGACATCTTAGGTCCGTATACGCCTGCACCAAGCGAAAAGCGTTATATTCTTGTGGCTGTGGATTATTTCACCAAGTGGGTGGAAGATGAGGCGGAAAAAGGCATCAAGACAAAATATGTCATCTCCTTCATTTGGAAGAATATTATCACCCGATTTGGGGTACCTATTGTTTCGGGGTTTTCTGATGTCCTGCGGGAGAGTTACAACACCGAGACTGGAACCGGACGCCTGTACCTGCAAAACAACGGAGACTCCTGGTGGTGGGAGCTCCGCCTCCAACGGTCAAGTTAGTACTTGATTAAGGAGTAATTAATGTGGAAATTAAAGTGGTTTGGTCTCTCTAGGTGAGAGTGTTTAAAGCTTAATCCGTGTGTTTTTCCGTGTTTTTTCTCTCTCCTCTTAATGAGGATTAAGAGGAGTATTTATAATCTCGGGAAGTGTGCCACTATCTAGGTTTGGGGTAAACCTAGGGCTGACTGGGCTTCTAAACAGGATTGGGCCTTGTTGGCCGGTCTTCCCATTTGGCATGGTAAGGACACGTGGCGTGTCTCAATTGGTCCGTAAAGGACGAATCTGCGACTGACACGTGGCAGGCTCCTATTGGCCTACGTGAAGGACACGTGGCGGAACCTGGTTGGTCCACTTGTCAGACGGTGATTGGTGGATAAAAATCCCCTAATCATTTGCCCCTCACAGGTGGCACGTGACTGGTCACGTGTCACCTGTGACAGGTGTCGCATGGTGACAGGCGATGGCCTGCTACAGGTGTAACCTTGCAAATGGCCGAGAGATTTTCCCGCCCAAACTTTGAATTTGGAAGTGACCCTTCGCCTTCTCACTTTGCCTATATAAGGAAGTGCTGACTTCGGTCATTTTTCACATTTGAGAACTTTGCGAGAGAACATTCGGACCCCTGAACTTGCTCTGACACTTTGGACTTTTTCTGCCTACCGCCTGATCTGACAAGCCGTTTGCAAAGGATTTCAGAATTTCATCAACCGTCACTCGTTCAGGTAACCGTTGGTTCTCTTACTCTTTAACTTTTTCTTTATTATTATTTTTTTGAAATGGCCCCATGGAAGCACACGAAACGGCCTAAGTTAGTGATCAGCCGGTCACCGGGGACGGCTGAATCTAGGACTAGGAGTGCCGCCTGCCCTTTTCTGGACCCATCTTTGCCCTTTATACGAAGTCCGACTGTATCTGTGTCTATGCAGAACGTGATGGCCAGAACAAAAAAGACTGCTAGGATCTCAAACTCAGACGGGGCTCCTCCCAAAGGGTGCCAATTAGTGAAACATCTGACCAGACGCCAGATGTAGAAGTAAAGCAAAGCGGCTGCCAAGCCGACAGTTCTGAGGGAGGGGTCAAGGTGGTCCCTTCCCATTTCACAGTTGACATGACTGACTTTTCTCCTGCTCCTTCTAAGGGAGAGGAGGCGGGCCCCTCTGGGAGAGGGGAGGAGTCGTCCTCTTCGGACTCGTCAGAGGACGAGTCCGAGTCCAGCTCTTCTGGCCAGGCTTCTCCAGGCACAGAAGAAAGAAACAGCCGCCTACAAGAGGCGAGGCTTTCTCATTCAGTTGAGAAGGGGGATAATTGGGCGGAGCCGTCCGCCTCTTACCGAGAGGAAAACACCCCCTATTACTGCACGGTACCCCGGGGCCGGATCGCAGCCATGCAAGACAAGGTGGAGAGCTTTATAGCTAACCACAGAATGGGCCCTGGATTTTTACTGTTCGTGCCGGATCCAGAAGACACTGTCGTCTGGCCGGCTGGTACCAGCTATGATGACGGCTGCTTTGGCTGCTATGTGGCGGCCATCAAAGCTGGACTGCGCTTCCCATTACATCCGGCTGTTCAGCGGATTTTGGATGGGTATGATTTGGGGTTATGGCAGTTAGCCCCCAACTCTTGGGTAAACGTACTCGGCTATGTGGCCGGGTGCGAAATGTACGGGGTGGAGCCAAGCTTTGAGGCTTTCGCCCATATGAACTATCTCAGCCGGACCCCTAAGTCGGGCGGTACCGGCTGGTATCAATTAACAAGCCATAGGGGCTACCTCATGACCAGAGGTAAGGCGAACAAATGGAAGGATTGGCTGAACACCTTCCTTATCATCGAGGGTTCAGACACGGAGCTGAACAAACGCTTTAACAAGTGGAACAGGAATCCGCCTCTCCTTGCAGGCGGCCGCAACATGCCGCCTGTTCCCCCAAAGGCTAAAAAAGAGATCCTAGACAAAGGACTCTTCAAAGTAGAGACTAGGGTGAACTCTACTTCAGGGGTACGAGAGCAAGTACCCCTAAACTGCGTCCCGAGCTTCAAGTGGCTCTATGACGAGTACTTTTTGGCCGCCTGTGGCCTCAGCAGTCGGTGCTCTAGAGGTAGCCGGCCTGACAAATACTCTTTTTTCACGCCTTGTTTACTTGGGATTTTTGCTGACTTTACTGTTTGTTCTTTTGCAGCTGACGCCATGAGTAAAATAACAGCATCCAAGACTGCGGCGGCCATGTTGCGGGCCTCTCTCATGCAACAGTCTTGTACCGACTCCCCCAACAAGGGGGCACCCTTGGTAGGCTTTGAAACTCTTCCTCTTTTTGGAGTAGTTGTCTTATGCATATACTAACTCCTCTCTTTTTTTTTTTTTTTTTTTTTTTTTTTTTTTTTTTTTTTAGTCGGGCACTCCAAGAGCTTCTTCCTCGCAACAGCCGGACCCCAAGGCCCGGAGGACGACTGTTGCAAGCTCTCCTGGGTCTTCCAGGAAAACGGTGGCGGCTGAGAAGCAGCCGGCCACTTCTTCTAAAACTCCGGCGGGGCCGCCTAGAAGTATGGACAATTACTTGTAAAAACTTTTACACTTGCTTCCTTCTTGACTAGGTCTAACTTGCTTTTTTACGCTTGATGCAGCCGGCCCTCAGGAGCCTGACTTGGTAGAGGTAGCCAAGTCCATGATAAAAGCAGTGCCTCCATCTGAAAGGGAGGCGGTCAGGGGTGTCGGCACCCTTGACCTTGATGGGATTGCAGGGGTCCTTGCTGAGGTATACTTAGCATTTTTTGAGTAGTTGAATTCCAGGACGCCTGTTATCTTTTTGTTTGGAAACTGACGCATGTCTTCTCTTTACTTAGGCCCTGCTCCGAGTGAACGGCCTTCGCAAGCCGCTTGATCGGAAAAACAAAGAGGTAAAGGCTGCAAAAGCTATGGCCGCCTCTAACTATGATAAGGCAATGTTTCAAATTGCCCAAAATGAAGTTCTGACAATTGATATTCTTTATTATCAGGCGCAGGCTACCGCCGCTGCCCGGGCTCAGTTAGAGGCGGCCCAGAAGCGGAACAGCGAGCTGGAGGCGACCGTCACTAATCTCAAGGCCGAGCTTAAACCTCTCCGCCAAAAAATGCTCTCATACGAAGTCATGGAGAAATCCTTGGCTAGCGTAAAGGAACGCCTGGTGACTCAGGAGAAGAGTCTCACTAAAGAGCTCTCGGAGAAGGCTGAGCAAGAGAAGAGAGAGCTCGTCCGAGAGATGATGGAAGACTCTTCCCAGATCCAGCGTATGACCTGGAGCCGCCTCTTCCCCAGTGCCGACTTTGCCTCGTGGGAAAAAAGTACCGCCAGTGTTCTGATACATATAATCAAGAGATCCTGGCGGCTGCTGAGAACGAGGCGTTCGAGGAGGGCTTGGAGGTGGAGGAGCAGCCGGTAGTGGCGCTTGTGCCACTTGGGGGCAAGGCATCGAAAAAGAATGCAGCTGAGGCCGAGTCCAGCAAGAAGAATGCTGACCAGGCGGACGCTGCTAATGTTGAAGATTTGCCCCCTTCTTAAGCTTTTATGTCTTTTTTCACGGCCTGCGTGCCGTTTACTTGTATTTACCCGGCTAGGGGGCCGGGGTTCTGAATATTTTACTCTTCTTTAATGCAATTTAATTTTGCTTGAAATTTGTCTAAGTGTTGAATATTTGATATTGAATTGCACACTATATCGACTGTTTTGCATGGCCGATTGTAGACAGGTACGGATGGTCCGCCTATGCACCTGGACGACTGGTTGTCTGTTTCCAAGCTGGGCGATCAGTCGGCCATTTATTCAATTGGTATTGGTCCTGTTTAAAAGACTGGATTACCTTTAGGCAGGCGGTCTTGTCATTTTGTAAAATTAACCAAGTAGGAAAGGGTTTTCTTACTTGTATTTTGTAGGCTAGACTTTAGGCAGTCTACGACTGGATTACCCTTAGGCAGGCGGTCCTGTCATTTGTAAAATTAACCAAGTAGGAAAGGGGTTTCTTACTTGTGTTTTTTTTTCTATAGGCAGTCTAGGACGACTGTTTCCTATCATAATCAGTGTGAATAGGTGTTGTATGAACTTTTTAATTTCATACTAAAATTTTTAAGGGGTGACTAAGTAAATATGGCTTTTACCTAGTCGCCTAGTGGTTGAGTAGTAGAGGTATCAAGCGGTGGGTACCGG
Source organism: Chenopodium berlandieri (assembly GCA_034703905.1). Taxonomy (NCBI): domain Eukaryota; kingdom Viridiplantae; phylum Streptophyta; class Magnoliopsida; order Caryophyllales; family Amaranthaceae; genus Chenopodium; species Chenopodium berlandieri. The sequence continues at coordinate 36,225,251 of CM068284.1, forward strand.
TTTTTCCCCTTTATTTACAATGTTTGTTGGCTATTAACTCGAATGGAAACCTAGTAGGAATAGTGGTTTGAGTGCCCTTGTTTGCCAAAAAACAGGTGGTCTACTCAAACTTTTTAGGTTCCATACCAAGTTTGAGAGAGTGACTATGAGTTAACGTTGGTGTTACTCAGTCGTCCTCATTCTAGATTGAGTAGTAGAGGTACCAGGCGGCAAAGGCCGTCTGGACCCCTTGATTTGCCAATGTTTGTTGGCTATTAACTCAAGAAGTACCCCCTGCATTTATCCCAAGTAATACAGGCGGTCATCCGACTCAGATGTCAACTGTTACCACTAGTTTGGTTAGTGATAAAAGTTATCCTTGTCTCAAAAACGGCTACGTGGTTGCCCTTGGGGACAGTCGTATAGGTGCCGTGTGATTAGTTTATAGAACAATGTTCCACCTAAAAGGGAGCTGCTCTCTGCGACGAATTTCATCCGGATGGATGCCGTCGGACGCCTGCTATAATGTTGGGACAGGTCGAATTGAATTTTTATATTTTGATCAGTTGGCTTGACACCTGGTCTGATCATGTTTTTGATAGTTCTTGGTGAACTAGATTATGTGAGGGTAGCCGGTTGAGTGAAACAAGCGGCGTGCCCCTCTTAAACATAGAGAGTAGCCGACTGTTTGTCAGTTGGCATGCCCCTCTTAAAGTAAAAATGAATTTAAACTTGGAGAGTAGCCGACTGTTTGTCAGTTGGCATGCCCCTCTTAATACAAAATTGAATAGTAAGAATGCAAACTTTATTCAAGTAGTCTTTTGACTTTACATTTTTCAAAAGAAATATTTCTTGAGATTATCTATGTTACAAGTTCGAGGCAACGGCTGGCCGTCTGGTGTTTCCAGACGGTAGGTACCGTCTCTAACCTCTTCATATATTCGGTAGGGGCCTTGCCAGTTGGGAGTTAGCTTGCCAGACTCGTTAGCCCTACCAACAGCTTCCATTTTTCTAAGTACAAAGTCCCCCACTTTGAGTGGACGCCTGTGCACTTTTCTGTTGTATGATCGAGTCATTCTCAGGCGGTAAATCTCATGGCGCAAGACAGCATTGCCCCTCTTTTCAGGGAGTGAGTCTAATGCCAGACGCATGGCTTCCCAGTTTGCCTCTTCGTCATATAGCATTACTCGAAGAGTCGGCTCGTAGTGTTCTATTGGAAGAACAGCTTCCGCACCATAAGTTAGGATGAATGGAGTTTCTCCAGTCGCGCCTTTTTCAGTCGTCCTAATGGCCCAGAGAACATGTGGTAGTTCATCCGCTCATAGGCCGCCTGCTCGTTCAATCTTTTTCTTCAGACCGTCTGAGATGATTTTATTAAAGGCTTCTACTTGGCCGTTTGCTTGTGGACGGCCGACAGATGCAAAGCAGTGTGCAATTCCTTGGTCACCCAACCAGCTTTTGAGAACAGGCGTCTCAAATTGGGGACCATTATCAAAAACCATAGACATGGGAACTCCGAACCGAGTGATGACATTTCTCCAAATGAAAGAAATTACATCCTTCGTCTTGATTCCCTTAACGGCCTCCGCCTCTACCCATTTAGTGAAGTAGTCGACGGCAACAAGTATGTACCTCCTTCCGCCTGTAGCAGGCGTATATGGACCCAGAATATCCATGCCCCATTTAGCAAACGGTAGGGGACTATGAATGGTGGTGAGGTCAGTTGCCGGACGGTGAATTAGTTTGCCAAATCTTTGACACTTGTCACATTTTTTCACCATCTCCATCGCATCTGCCTCTAAAGTAGGCCAGAAGTATCCCTGCCGCCTTGCCCGTTGAGCAAGCGTCCTTCCGCCTATATGGGAAGCACAGTGACCAGAGTGAAGATCGTCTAGTATCTCTCGGCCCTTTTCTGGAGTAACACACTTTAAGAAAGGTTGAAGATACCCCCTTTTGTGAAGTTCTCCCTTTATCATTTCAAAATTGGTGGCTCGTCTTTTGAGCACTGCCGCCTGTTGATGATCATCCGGCAGGGTACCATTTGTTAGATATGCCCTGATTGGATCCATCCAGGTTGAGCTTCTGTCTAAGATTCCAATAGGGTCTCCCTCAATGCTTCTCTTCTCCACTACTTCCCAAAAAACGGTTCGAGGAGTATCACAGGAGGCGGATGATGCTAATTTTGAAAGTGCATCCGCTTGGTTATTCTCTGATCTCGGCACTTGGATCAGATGGAAATCCTCAAGGGTGCCGACTGCTTGTCGGACCGTCTGTAAATACTTGATCATGGCCGGATGGGTTGCTTCATATTCGCCATTGTACTGACTCACTATCAATTGTGAATCGGAACAGGCGTCTATTCTCCTTGCCCCTGCCGCCTTGCACATGCGGATTCCGGCTAATAAAGCTTCATATTCTGCCTCATTGTTTGAAGCCTGAAAGCTGAAGCGTAGGGCATACTCGTACCTGTCGCCTTCTGGCGATTGACATATGACGCCTGCTCCACAACCATTTGAAGTAGAGCTGCCATCCACATATACCTTCCAGACTTGGTCTGGAACTTGAGAGTCAGGGGGACGAGTCATCTCAACAATAAAGTCAGCAAAGGCTTGCCCCTTCACTGCTTTTCTAGGCTCGAAGTTAATTTCGAGGCTCTGTATTTCAATGGCCCATTTGATCATTCGGCCTGACGACTCCATGGTGGTCTGATGTGTAAACAAGATGAGAAACCTTGTTACGACAATGATAAGTTTAACAGAAGGTCAAATGACTTTAAGTTTCAATTGTCAAGAGATCAGTTTAGTTAGGGGAACTCTCACCCTAAGCTAAGGATATAGCAAAGAGGAACTCTCACTCGTTTGCTTGGGATAGTTTAGATAAGGGAACTCTCACCAAATCGTAAACTACAAGTTTTAATCTTGGGAACTCTCACCAAAACTAACACTCTTCAAATTCGGATACTCAAATTTGGAAAACAAAGTGAACTAAACACAAGTCACTTCAATTATCAAAACACACGTTTTGGGCAAATAATCTTGGATTGTTTTTCATTCATTCAAAGTATGCTATTTATAGCATCAATACAACCTTTTCACTTGCCTACTTTAATTAACAAAATGAAATAAACAAACAGAAATTAACTAAGGAAATAAGTGGTTAATACACGTCCCACTTTACTCCATTACAAACATAATTAAACTAATTAAAAGAACTAAAAACTAGGCTTGAAACAAGGGAAAATGACCAGCCAAAATAGCATCCAAAGAGCATCTCACACACGCCCAAAACAGCTACTCTTCAAGCTTTTGTAACTCCCAATTCAAGGCCTTGATTCACGCCTTTTATTCAAGCTTTGTAACTCCTATTTTAATGCCTTTATTCCAGCAACAATTCCCACACATAACCCCCAAATAATGAGGTGCAATGTTCAGCCAACAAACCCCTTAATTCACGCCCAACAAGTGCCATGGAATACGCAAAACCGCCTCCAATTCAGCTTGTAACCGACGCCCATTAAAACGTGCATTTGGAGCTTGGAAAACCGTCACTTGCTAGATACTTTCTACAAGGTTAATTACACTAAGTGAAGTGCAACCCCTTGTAAAAACTTCCGGACTAAAACCGTGCAAAGGATTAAGGAATGACTTGGACAGAAATAACTCCTTTGCATTGCCTTGAACTTGGACCTCAAGGCCTTGACCACTTGAACGACCATTTGGACCATCTTGAGCTTTAGAGCTTTGACCATATTGGTCATCCTCCTCTTCTTCGAAAGGAATTGCCCTCAATTCGTCATCATCAAAGTAAGGAGCAAGGTCACCAACGTTGAATGTGCTTGAGACACCAAATTGGCCCCCCAAATCAACCTTGTATGCATTGTCATTGATCTTTTCCACGATTTCAAATGGTCCTTCGGCTCTTGGCATAAGCTTGTTCTTTCTTTTGCTAGGAAACCTCTCTTTTCTCATGTAAATCCACACCAAGTCACCAATTTCAAATTGCTTCACGTTTTTCACCCTCTTGTTGGCTTGCTTTTTGTAGACTTCATTTGCTTTCTCAATGTTCTTCCTAACTTCTTTGTGTATCTTCAACATGAACTCGGCTTGTTCCTTAGCTCCACCATGAACGAATTTGTCTTGTGGCAAAGCTATGAGATCAATAGGAACATAAGGATTGACACCATAGACCACTTCAAAAGGAGAGTACTTTGTAGTAGAACTAGGAGTCCGATTGTAAGCAAACTCGGCATGAGCTAGCTTGATATCCCAATCCTTAGCACTCTTACTAACCAAGGTCCTAAGCAACGAACCAAGTATCCTATTCACCACTTCAGTTTGACCGTCGGTTTGTGGATGATGTGAAGTAGAAAACAGTAGCTTTGTTCCCATTAGACGCCATATTGACTTCCAAAAATGACTAAGGAACTTTGTATCACGATCGGACACAATGGTGCGTGGCACCCCATGAAAACGAACCACTTCTTCAAAATACAACTTAGCCACATTCATAGCATCTTCGGTCTTGTGACAAGGAATGAAATGAGCCATTTTCGAAAACCGATCAACAACCACCATGATTGAGTCTTTACCCCTTTGAGTTCTAGGTAAAGCCACAATGAAATCCATGCTCACATCTTCCCAAGGTCTTTCCGGAACTTTCAAGGGCTTGTAGAGACCTTTGTGAAACACCATCTTGGCCCTTTGACAAGTAGAACAACGACTAACCACATGATGAACCGTGGCTAACATTTTCGGCCAATAAAAGTGAGCTTGAAGAAGCTCCATTGTTTTTTGAATCCCAACGTGACCAGCTAGACCTCCTCCATGAGCTTCATGAATCAACAAGCTTCTAATTGGACACTTAGGAATGCATAACCGATTTCCCTTAAAAAGAAAGCCATCATGTAAGGAAAATAAGTCATATACTCCATGAACACATTTCTGCATTACTCCATTGAAATCGCCATCTTCCTTGTAGTATTCCTTGATCAAATCAAACCCAAGGACCTTTGCTTCGACAACTCCAAGCAAATTATGCCTCCTAGATAAGGCATCCGCAACAACATTAGCCTTTCCACTCTTGTATTTAGAGGAAAAGTTAAATGTTTGCAAGAATTCAACCCATTTAGCATGTCTTGAATTCAACTTCTTTTGTCCATGGATGAACCTTAAAGATTCATGATCCGAATGCAATATGAACGGTTGTGGCCTCAAGTAGTGTGACCAATGATCTAGAGCTCGTACCATAGCATAGAACTCTTTATCATAGGTGGAATAATTCAACTTGCCTTGACTCAACTTTTCACTGAAATAAGCAATTGGACGCCCTTCTTGAATCAAAACTGCTCCAATCCCCTTCCCACTTGCGTCACACTCCACTTCAAATGGCTTGGAAAAATCAGGGAGTGCAAGAATAGGGGTATTGCACATTTTCTCCTTGACTTCTTCAAAGGCCTTTTGAGCTTGTGTAGTCCACTCAAACGTCCCCTTCTTAGTACACTCAGTTATAGGAGCCATGAGTGTGCTAAAATTCTTGATAAATCTTCTATAGAAAGAAGCTAGGCCATGGAAAGAACGGACCTCCGTGAGTGTTTTCGGACTAGGCCATGATTGAATTGCTTCAACCTTGCAAGGATCCACCTTCACGCCATCACCTGAAACTATGTAACCAAGAAAAGTGACCTCATATAACATAAAATCACATTTTTCAAGTTTTCCATACAATTTTTGCGTTCTTAAAACAAAAAAAACTTGAAGCAAATGATCTAAATGCTCATCCTCATTTTTAGAGTAAATAAGGATATCATCAAGGTACACCACCACGAACTTGCCAAGAAATGGCCTCAACACCTCGTTCATCAATCTCATGAATGTGCTAGGTGCATTGGTCAATCCAAACGGCATCACGAGCCATTCATACAACCCATGCTTTGTCTTGAATGCAGTCTTCCATTCATCACCTTCCCTCATACGGATCTGATGGTAACCACTCCTCAAATCAACTTTTGAGAATACCTTTGAACTACTCGAAAAATTCACCATGCATTGCTTTCTAATCCCAGTACTAGCATTAGAATCTAACCAACTCAATTTGTAAGGATGTGGATGATTAGTGGTGGCAAGACCCAGTTTAGATACTAAAGTTTTCGACACAGTATTAGCCTCGCTACCCCCATCAATAATTAAGTCACATACCTCGTCACCAATTTTACATTTGGTGATGAAAATGTGTTGCCTTTGTGGCGCCAAAGGTTCCTCTACACGAGCTTGCAGTGCTCTTCTAACCACCAAGTTTGTTTTGTCCTCATCTCAGGATAGCAATGATCCTCCTCCTCATCTTTTTCATGCGGGGTCACATCCTTCTCTTCTTCAGACTCAAATTCCTCCCAATCGATGCTTTGGGTGGCTATGAGTTTAACCTCTTGCATGGTTAAGGCTCTTGCATTAGGACAATCTTTTTTGTAATGTCCTCTACCTCCACACTTGTAACATACAATGTCACTAAGCTTGAAGTCTTTCGTGTTCTTCTTAGGTGGCTCATTAGACTTGCTAAAAGAAGAACCCTCCTTCGAGGTGAAGGGTGGTTTACGTACCACTAGAGTAGTGGTAGGTGCTTTCTTCTTTTTCCTTTTAGCATCAAACTTTGTCACAAGTTTGCAAGCTTCCACAAACGTGAGGTTAGTGTAACCTTCAAGTTTGTCTTGTAACTCTTGATCCAACCCAGCTACAAAACGTCCCAACTTCAGCTCTTCATTTTCGGTCACCTCACACACAATGGCAAGCCTATCAAACTCTTTGATATAGTCTTCCACTGAGTCGCCATTTTGTTGCAGAGTACTCCACTTCACATACTGATCTTGCTTGTAATTGTGAGGAATGAAACGATCTCTCATTCTTTTCTTCAGCTTTTCCCAAGTGGAAATGTGAGCCTTACCCCTAAGGGTACGCCCCCTTTGTTCTCCTTGCAACCAACTGTCACCATAGCCCTTCAGTTTGACTTTGGCTATCTTGTACTGTTGAACCGTCTCATGGATGTCCTTGTAATCAAAGTACCTTTCCAAGGATTTCTCCCACTCCAAGTACTTCTCTGGATCAAGTGTCCCATCAAAGGCAGGAACGTCCACTTTGAGACTCCTATCTTCCCTCCTAGGTGGAGGTTCTTCACCTTGATCTCTCCTATCTTGCTCGTTCATGAGCCTTGCCATCAAGGCAGCAAGGTTCCCTTGTAGATTGGCATTGGTTTCGGCCAACCTTTCCTGACTAGCAATGGATCGATTAAGAGCTTCCAAAGCTGTCCTCAAGTCTGGATTCTCTCCCATGGTATGTAGGTATTCGACCCCTTTGGAAAAATTTAAGAAAACTTTTCCCCTACCTGACGCGCCAAATGATGTGTAAACAAGATGAGAAACCTTGTTACGACAATGATAAGTTTAACAGAAGGTCAAATGACTTTAAGTTTCAATTGTCAAGAGATCAGTTTAGTTAGGGGAACTCTCACCCTAAGCTAAGGATATAGCAAAGAGGAACTCTCACTCGTTTGCTTGGGATAGTTTAGATAAGGGAACTCTCACCAAATCGTAAACTACAAGTTTTAATCTTGGGAACTCTCACCAAAACTAACACTCTTCAAATTCGGATACTCAAATTTGGAAAACAAAGTGAACTAAACACAAGTCACTTCAATTATCAAAACACACGTTTTGGGCAAATAATCTTGGATTGTTTTTCATTCATTCAAAGTATGCTATTTATAGCATCAATACAACCTTTTCACTTGCCTACTTTAATTAACAAAATGAAATAAACAAACAGAAATTAACTAAGGAAATAAGTGGTTAATACACGTCCCACTTTACTCCATTACAAACATAATTAAACTAATTAAAAGAACTAAAAACTAGGCTTGAAACAAGGGAAAATGACCAGCCAAAATAGCATCCAAAGAGCATCTCACACACGCCCAAAACAGCTACTCTTCAAGCTTTTGTAACTCCCAATTCAAGGCCTTGATTCACGCCTTTTATTCAAGCTTTGTAACTCCTATTTTAATGCCTTTATTCCAGCAACAATTCCCACACATAACCCCCGAATAATGAGGTGCAATGTTCAGCCAACAAACCCCTTAATTCACGCCCAACAAGTGCCATGGAATACGCAAAACCGCCTCCAATTCAGCTTGTAACCGACGCCCATTAAAACGTGCATTTGGAGCTTGGAAAACCGTCACTTGCTAGATACTTTCTACAAGGTTAATTACACTAAGTGAAGTGCAACCCCTTGTAAAAACTTCCGGACTAAAACCGTGCAAAGGATTAAGGAATGACTTGGACAGAAATAACTCCTTTGCATTGCCTTGAACTTGGACCTCAAGGCCTTGACCACTTGAACGACCATTTGGACCATCTTGAGCTTTAGAGCTTTGACCATATTGGTCATGGTCAGTGGCCGCTTGATCTGTTGATCTGTATACACGACGACTGCATGCGCCAAAAAGTAGGGCTTTAATTTTTTAACAGCCATGAAGAGTGCAAGACCAAATTTCTCCACTAAAGGATACCTCAACTCGGCATTTTTCAGCACATGGCTGACAAAGTAGACCGGGAGCTGACAGCCGTCTCTTTCAGCAAGAAGAACAGCGCTTAACGCATGATCAGAGACGGCCAGATACATGTAGAGTACTTCTTTGGGCAAAAGGCTGACCAGCCTCGGCAAGGAATGCAAATGAACTTTCAATTTTTGGAAGGCCACCTCAGCATCCGGCCCCCATTCAAACCTTGCCTTTTTCTTAATTGCCTGGAAAAAGTATAGGCATTTGTCGCCTGATCGACTTAGAAATCTTCCCAAGGCCGCCAGACAACCTGCTAACTTCTGGACCTCTCGGATGGTACGAGGCGACTGCATGTCGATGACCGCCTGCACCTTCTCAGGGTTCGCCTCTATTCCTCTCTGATTAATGAGAAATCCGAGAAATTTCCCAGACTCAACTCCAAAGACACATTTCTTGGGATTGAGCATGACATGGTGCCGCCTGAGTGTGGCGAAAGTTTCTCGGAGGTCCGACAGATGATCTTTCTGAAGTTTAGACTTGACAATCATATCATCAATATATGCCTCGACATTCCTCCCAATTTGATCAAAGAACACAGTGTTTATCATTCTTTGGAAAGTGGCCGGGGCATTCTTAAGACCAAACGGCATGACAGTGTAACAGTATAACCCTTGATCAGTGACGAAGGCCGTCTTCTCCTGATCTTTCTTCCATAAAGGGATTTGATGGAAACCAGAGTAGGCGTCCATAAAACTCATCAAAGCGTGGCCGGCTATTGAGTCGACCAGGTTGTCAATTTTAGGCAGTGGGTAACTGTCTTTTGGGCACGCCTTGTTTAAGTCTGTGTAGTCTACACACATTCGCCAGGTACCATTCAGCTTCTTAACAAGCACAACATTTGCAACCCAGTCTGGGAAGAAACATTGCCGAATGAATCCTGCATCAAGTAATTTTTTAACTTCGGCGGCTGCCGCCTGACTTCTTTCTTCGCCATGGTTCCGCTTCTTCTGCCTTACCGGCTTCTTTTTTGGATCCACGGCCAGTTTATGTACCGCCAGCTCAGAACTAATGCCTGGCATTTCATGGACTTCGAATGCAAAGATGTCCTTGTATTCTTTCAACAAATTGTGGAAGTCGTCACCTAGGACCCCTAAAGCAGTCGTCCCAACTTTGACTGTTCTGTCAGGACACGTGACATCCAAGATTAGGTCCGTATGCTCACCAGCCGGCTGAGGGCGGAATTCATCCGACCGCTCCTCTGCCAATGATTGCTATTTTTTATCTTTTCTTTCGGCCCCCATCTGGGATGCCTTTCTTTTCTTGCCGCCTGCTTCTGGAACAGGCGCACTTTCCTTGACATTGTCAAGGTCTATCTTTCCTCCACTGGACCCAGCGGCCATAACAGTGGGCTTGACGTCTGAGAGATAGCACTCTCGGGCCATCCTCTGATCTCCCCTCAGGGATCCGACTGTTCCATTATCCCTCTCAAATTTGAGTAACATAAGAGATGGGATTATTACAGCCTTGGAATTATTCAGGGTTGGTCGTCCTAGAATAATGTTGTAGGCCGAGAGTTCTTCTACTACTAGGAATCGGACTACCATGTGTCGTCCTTCCCCTTTTTCGCCTAGGCGAACGGGTAAATCTACTCGTCCTACAGGGTGGACGACTCCTCCTCCAAACCCTACTAAAGGGTGGGAGGCCGGATGTATACAATCAGTATTGTACTTCAATTTTGACAGACATTTGCTACTGATAAGATCTGAGGAGCTTCCGGTATCTATGAGGATTCGGCCAACTCTCTGATTGGCCACTTTACATTCAATGACGATAGGGTCGTCATGCGGCCCCCTGACCCCTCCTAGATCTTCTTCAGTAATGACAATCTCAGGAAATGAATATTTGGAGGACCGTTCTGGGTGAACGGCGTTTACATCTAGCCGCCTGATATTGTCTTTGTTGCCCCTAATAGTGGGACCTCCTCCTGCGAAGCCGCCTGCAATAGTGTAGACGACTGCATCATCTGTATCAGAGCTGTCGGCCTGTTGATTCTTTTTGGCCGACTGCTTTTTCGAGGAGGTGTTCCCCGTGGATTTCTTGACAAAAGAGTCAAGATCCCCTTGCTCAGCCAGGCGGTCCAGATACCGCATGAGACTGATGCATTCATTGGTGTGATGACCAACATCTTCATGATAATCACAAAATTTGTCTTGGTTCCGGTTGCTTGCAGAACCCTTCATGGGGACCGGCTTCTCAATAGAGATCCGTCCCTTTATTACTTTTAGGATAGCTTGGCTATCCTTGTTAAACGCATACTTTGGAGAGTATGGTTTGAATTCTTTTTTCTTCTTCTGGGCCGGCTGTTTAGAGGAATCAGCCGCCCAGACCTCTTTTCTCTTCTTTTGATCTTTGTTTGACGACTATATCTGTCGTCCTTCTCTTTTGTCGAACTTTTTCCCGTCCGACTGTTTTGCTGTACTACAAAGATCAGTCGCCTGTATGTAGGCTTCTGCTTCAATCAAGGCCTCCTGAAGAGTCGCCACCCTCTTTCGAACCAGATCGAATTTGAAGGTAGACCCGTCTTTGAGACCCCTGAAAAAGTCAGTATAGGCCACCTCATCCGGTAACCCTTGAATCTGTATCCTCATCAGGTTAAACCGCCTGATATAAGATCGAAGCCCCTCCTTCTCACCCTGCTGAATTGTTCCCAAATCAAGGGTCGTCTTCTTCGCAGGGATATTCATGGCGAAGTTGGAGGTGAACAAGTAAGCAAGCGTTCTGAAGTTGTTTACACAACCAGTCGGCAGGTTGCCGAACCATTGCTGTGCGATTCCTTTGAGAGTCGCTGGAAAACACTTGCACCAGGTGGGATCATCCAACCCTTGAAGGTACATTAGGTTGGAGAATGCCATCAGATGATCTTCTGGGTTAGTAGTGCCGTCATAGGCGCCTACTAACACATTTTTCACTTTGGCCGGCTGAGCGGCCTCAGTAATTTCCTTGGAGAAGGCCGACGGCTGTTCACCAAGTCTAAGCAACCGTAGCTGCCAGTCCAAAGGTTGGACATTTTTAGCTGCCTGTCCACCAAACGGAGGTGGCGGCATAAAATACTGTTGTCGTGGTACAAACGGTAAGTTTGGTACCGCCTGGTCGCTATGAAAGCCGGACTGACGGGAGGTGCCGCCTGACTGACTCTCATGATACGACTGGGTATGCCTCATCGAGGTATTTCGCAGACTTTCTTGGAATTCAGAAGTAGAGGCCGACTCAGACAGTCGGTCATTCTTCTTCTGCTCTAACAGCAGACGAGCGTCTGTGTATGTTTTCTTCGACCCGTCCGCCTGAATGTGACGGACAGGTTTCCTTTTTCCTAGAGTAGGAAAATGGTATTTTGTGAGATCAAGGGCAGGCGGCTCCCACTTCCTGGATCTAGGATGAGGAGTTCCCTCTCGTCCTTTAACCGGCTTCCTCTTGCCTGAAGTGGAAGGTTTCGTAGCCGACTGTCCCTTGGGCGGTGCAGGCTTCTTATTTAGCAACTCTTGAATCTCTCCCTTGAAGTCCCTCATGAAGGTCATGAGTTCGTTCCTGGTGATGGGAGTAGACCCATCAGTCGCCTGCTGCCGAACAGGCGGTGCGCCTGCTGGCTCGCCTTCAGTTTGAAAATGTTCCCGTTCTCTCCTTTCGGTCTGACAGGTACGTCGGGCCCTTAGGGTCCCGTCTGGAGCTGTGTGAGCTTCAACTTCAAGTTCATTTTCAGTATCATGGTCCGACTGGACTTGAGGGTCGTCTAGGGGACGCCTCTCTTCAAAAGTCGGTACAAACGTGGATGCCATCTCAGAAGTACTCTCCCCACAGACGGCGCCAAAATGTTTCGGGGTTTTCTGATGTCCTGCGGGAGAGTTACAACACCGAGACTGGAACCGGACGCCTGTACCTGCAAAACAACGGAGACTCCTGGTGGTGGGAGCTCCGCCTCCAACGGTCAAGTTAGTACTTGATTAAGGAGTAATTAATGCGGAAATTAAAGTGGTTTGGTCTCTCTAGGTGAGAGTGTTTAAAGCTTAATCCGTGTGTTTTTCCGTGTTTTTTCTCTCTCCTCTTAATGAGGATTAAGAGGAGTATTTATAACCTCGGGAAGCGTGCCACTATCTAGGTTTGGGGTAAACCTAGGGCTGACTGGGCTTCTAAACAGGATTGGGCCTTGTTGGCCGGTCTTCCCATTTGGCATGGTAAGGACACGTGGCGTGTCTCAATTGGTCCGTAAAGGACGAATCTGCGACTGACACGTGGCAGGCTCCTATTGGCCTACGTGAAGGACACGTGGCGGAACCTGGTTGGTCCACTTGTCAGACGGTGATTGGTAGATAAAAATCCCCTAATCACCTATGCCTATTGTATTTGATAATGGACCACAATTTGAGACGCCTCAGCTCAAAACTTGGTTGGGAGATCAAGGGATCTCATACTGTTTTGCATCAGTTGGCCGACCCTAAGCAAACGACCAAGTTGAAACCTTCAACTAACTCATCTCAGGCGGTATGAAGAAGAAAATAGAAAGAGCCAGTGGCTTATGGGCTGAAGAGTTAATTCACGTCTTATGGGCCATCCGAAAAACAGCAAAGGGGGCAATAGGCGAAACCCCATTTCTCATGGTTTATGGGACTAAAGCCGTCTTGCCCATCGAGCTTTATGAGCCTAATCTGCGAGTCATGCTTTACAATGAAGAGGCAAACAGGGAGGCCATGCGGCTAGCATTGGACTCGCTCCCGGAGCGCAGGGGAAATGCTGCCTTGCATCATGAGATTTACTGTTTAAGAATGACTTGTGCTTACAACAAGAGAGTGCACAAACGACCCTTGAAAGTTGCGGACGTTGTTTTACGAAAAATGGAGGCAACCGGTAGGGCCAACGAGCAGCTAAAGCAAAGGTCCCTACCGAATTTATGAAGAATTAAGAAATGGCACCTACCGCCTGGAAACTCCAGACGGCAGGCGGCTGCCTAGAACTTGGAATGTAGATAACTTGATAAAGTACTACTTCTAAGGACTTTAAATTTTTTTAAATACAAAGCCCATCAATGAAAGTTGCTTTTTGTTTTCAATAATTGATCTAATTGCGTATCCAGGTTACCATCTGTTAAATATAGACGGGCAACCAATTGAATAAGCTAAGCTAAAACTTAGCGGCTAAAATTAGGTAAATCTCCGATTGTGCAAGGCATAAGGGGGACCTTTGAATAAGAAATTAAGCCAAGTCCAAGAACTTGGTGGCTAAAATTAAAATTTTAAACCGAGGCCAATGGCCGAATGCAAAATTGTTTTTTATAAATTTGTTTGCTCCTATTCGAAAATGGCTTCCAGCAACGCCCCTCCGGGTGTTATCGTCACAGAGGGCACACTATCGTTTGCTCTACCAGCATATGCAGACGGTAAAAATTGAACGACTAAATTGGTTAGCTCATAGTTGTTTGACCAAAATAGTCTAAAAGAATGATTAAGCTTAAAATCGGATGTGAAGAGACATCAGACGGGAAATTAATGAAGTTCTCTGCTAGACTATTCGACGAAGTTATACCGGCTACCCAGGGGGGCAGGCGATTTCGGTATAATAAATTGAAGGAGACCCAGCCGGCCTTAAGACCGTTTGAGACCCATTGACATGCGGACTATTTGTCCCTTTTTCCATTGACGACCATACGATAACCACCCGTCTGGCTGTCATCGTAGTTGTTACCGGCTACCCTAGGAGGGCAGGCGATTACGGTACAATGGATTGAGGGAGTCCCATACGGCCTTAAGACCTTCTGAGACCCATCTGACAGGCGGATTATTTGTCCCCTGTTCTATTAATGGCCAGACGGTAACCACCCGTCCGGCTATCATTGTAGTTATACCGGCTACCCTAGTGGGGCGGGCGATTAGGGTACAGTGGCTTGAAGGACTCCCAAACGGTCTTTAAGATATTTGAGATTCATGAGACAGGCAGACAATTTTCCTCCTATTTCAACAAAGAGGCATGCAAATATCCCAATTGGGTAAAGCGTCTGCTGAATGACGGTTGTGCACTTGGTTAGGGGCAATCACTACTGTGATTGATTAACTCAGGAACATTCCATACTCTTTGAAGTATCAAACCTTCCCAAGCCAATCAATCGTACAAGTACCAAAACCAATCACACATCCGTTAGGGGCAAATAGCCGGTGTAGTGATTAAATTGCAGCACGCTTCAAAAGAGAGACAACAAAAAAGCACAATAACCAAACCGACTCAGTTGGTATACTTCATTCAAACCGATATAAAACCGGATAATATTGTCAGCCGGATATTCATCCGGAACAAAAAAAAGAAAAGATATTGTCATCCGACTCCTTAGTCGGTAAAAAGAAACAACAAATATTCGGCTCACAGGCCAAAAAAGTAGAAAGGGTTGGCATACTGCCTTTGAATAGAAGAGGGGAATCTGATCTCTACTTCTAGGTCTTCTTCGGCTGGTCTTGACCGGTTGGGAGGTCGGCTTCAGTCTGATCAAACACATTCAAACAAAAGCTTTTTGAATAAAATGAAAGTCAAACACATTCAAACAAAGCTTTTTGAATTAAATGAAACTTAAACACATTCAAACATAGCTTTTTGAATAATCTAAAAGTCAAACACATTCAAATAAAGATTTTTGAATCAAAGGAAAGTCAAACAATTTACACTAAACCTTTTGAATATGAGGAAAGACAAACACATTCAAACAAAGCTTTTTGAATCAAATGAAAGTAAAACACATTCAAACAAAGCTTTTTGAATAAAATGAAAGTCAAACACATTCAAACAAAGCTTTTTGAATAAAATGAAAGTCAAACACAATTAAACAAAGCCTTTTGAATTAAATAAAATTAAAACACATTCAAACAAAGCTTTTTGAATAAACTGAAAGTCAAACACATTCAAATAAAGCTTTTTGAATCAAAGGAAAGTTAAACAATTTAAACTAAGCTTTTTGAATCAAATAAAAGACAAACACATTCAAACAAATCTTTTTTAATCAAAGGATATAGTGCAACACATTCAAACAAATCTTTTTCAATCAAATGAAAGTCAAACACATTCAAACAAAGCTTTTTGAACCAAATGAAAGTTAAACACATTTAAATAAAACTTTTTGAATAAAATGAAAGTCAAACACATTCAAACAAAGCTTTTTGAATAAAATGAAAGTCAAACACATTCAAACAAAACTTTTTGAATAAAATGAAAGTCAAACACTTTCAAACAAAGTTTTTTGAATCAAATGAAAGTTAAACACATTCAAACAAATCTTTTTTAATCAAAGGATAGTGTAACATATTCAAATAAAGCTTTTTAAATCAAATGAAAGTCAAACACTTTTTAAATTAAATGAAAGTCAAACACATTCATACAAAGCTTTATTAATCAAATGAAAGTCAAACAGATTCAAACAAAACCTTTTGAATCAAATAAAAGTTAAACACATTCAAACAAAGCTTTTTGAAACTAATGAAACTCAAACACATTAAAAACAAAGCGTTTTGAATCGAATGAAAGTCAAATGCATTCAAAGAAGCTAATTGAATCAAATGAAAGTCGAACTCATTCAAACAAAGCTTTTTGAATCAAAAGAAAGTCAAACACATTCAAACAAAGCTTTTTGAATCAAATGAAAGTCAAACACATTCAAACGAATCTTTTTGAATCAAAAGAATGTCAAACACTTTCAAACAAAAGCGTTTTGAATCAAGTGAAAGTCAAACACATTTAAACAAAGCTTTTTGAACCAAATGAAAGTCAAACACATTCAAACAAAGCTTTTTGAATCTAATGAAACTAAAACACATTAAAAATAAAATTTGTTTCGGGGTTTTTTGTCCCTCGGGTGAGTTACAACACTAAGACTGGATCCTGCAAGGGGCGCTTGTACCTGCAAAACAAACGGACCGCCGGTTGGTCGGTGGTCCGCCTCCGAAGATTAAGTTATCTGCTCGGATTCCAAGCTTGGTGATGCGAAACAAGAAGCTAATTCTTTTGAAGGATCTAATGTACTTTTAGATGGTCTAAACAACTCCATTATAGGTTGCCCAAACAAGGAAATAATCAAGAAAAGGTTCAATAGCTTAAATTGGAAAGAAAGAACCATGATTTCCAAGAACGAAGAAGTTGCGCAGTTCACTTCCGGCGACGATACAGGCGGCCACGCGCCGAGATGGTTCCCACGCGCCTGCCTTCCGGCACCGGACTGAGCCAAGCTACAAGGTGGTGTGGCGCGTGTCATAAGTGGTGGCGCGTGAAGTGGTGTTCAGGCGGCGATATGAAAAGAATGATTTCTTTTCCTTAGTTTTATTTTGTGAGTCTTTACTTAGGTTTTTGCTTACAAGTTTTTACCTTTCACTTGAAAGGGTTTTTCTTGTTTTAAGCACTTAGGATTTCTATTTTGATTAGGAATTGTTTTGGTCTAGTGAGTTCCTATTTGAATTAGGACTTGTCTTTAGCAAAAGAGAGTTCCTATTTGAATTAGGACTTGTTTTTAGCAAAGTAAATTCCTAAGTGGATTAGGACTTGACTTTGGTTTTTAGGCGTGTCTAGGAGTTTTAGGAGGATTGAATAACCTAACCTAAGTTGAATTAAACTTAGTTAGTTTAGTCATATCCGAATTAGGAACTTGGGGATCAAGTTTCGGTTTTCTTAGAATTTCTAGGTCAAATGGGATTCTAATTCAATTAGGATTAGTCTTCTAATTTGATTAGGTTTAGGATTAGTTTTGAGTCTATAAATATAGGGTTGTAATCTTCGAATAAAATACAAGTTTAATCATACATTCATAATCATATTTCTTATTGCTTTTGTTTAAGTTGGATTACTTAAATTCTTGATTGGCGGATTCCAATTTGCTGTTTTGTTTGTTTTAGTTAAAACAATCATCTAGGTTAATTAATTAGGTGGATTCTTGATTAATTAATCTAATTTTCTTGCTTAATTCTTGGTGAATTTTCTGTATAGAATTAGGTTAGATTCATATCTTTGTGAGGCTTAGTTTTCGGACTAAAAAATCACATCATCTTGGTATCAGAGCACAGGTTCGGTAGAATTTAAACTGGTAACGTTTGGCTTGGAATTTTTGAGTGATTCTTTTTGCATTAGACTGGAAAAACGTCTAGCTATCTTCACCTAAAATTTCGTAACATTTGGTTGAGTAACGAACTCTGTACAGCCTTAAACCTTTGGTGTTGTTTCACTGGAATACGGGTTGGGAGTCCGGTTGTTGTTTGCTTCAAGATTCCTTCAAGATTTGATCTTTTAATCAAGATTTTCGCATAGACTAACTTGGTTTGTGTAGGAATCATGAGTAACGAAGAGGTTCCACAAGTTCCAAGGGGTTTAACCTTAGAACAAGCGCAAAATCTTAGAAGAGATAGGCAAATCACCGAGTTGGCAGCAAGGTTGGAGGAGGTATTGAAGAGACTTGATACTCGTGATGGATCTTCTTCAAAGAGGGGTGATTCTAACCCTAATTCTAGTTCAAGTGAGGAAGAACAACCAAGGAGAAACCCTAGGAGGTCACGAAAGAATTATTCATCAAGTGATGATTCACCTAGACCTAGGAGAAGGGATAGACCTAAAGATGATGATAGAAACCTTAGGTTAGACCTTCCCAAATTCAATGGGAGTATGAATGAACCAGAGAAATATTTTGAATGGATTAGAAGGGCCGAAACACTCTTTGATTACAAGGAGTATGATGAGAGGAAGAAGTGTAAACTTGCGGAGTTGAAGCTCACTGGTTATGCTAGTCTTTGGTATGATAATTTGAAAAGGAAGAGGCATAAGGAAGGGCGTAACAAAATCACAACTTGGGAGCAACTCAAGAAGCACATGAAAAAGAGGTTCGTTCCTAGTGATTATATTCAAGATATCTATCTAAAGATGCAAACTTTTAAACAAAATTCTATGACTGTTGAGAATTATATTGTTGAATTTGAGAAGTTATGCATGCTATGTGGTTTAGAAGAGATTGTTGAACATAAGATTGCTAGATTTATTTCGGGATTGAATGATAATATTGCTGAAAAAGTTGAATTACAACAATATTGGTCTTTTGAGGATGTGTGTAAAGTGGCTATCAAAGTTGAAAAACAATTAAAAGGGAAGAAGGGCTCGTTCACTAAGTCCTATGTACAAGGGTTCTCGAAACCTTTTGAGAAATCTAGTGAGGAAAAATGTGGTTCTAGTTTGAATTACAAAGAATCTAAGCCTAAATTCGAAACTAACAAGAAATTTGTGGAAGGAAGGAAGTGCTTTAAGTGTGGTAGTGTTGGTCACATTGCAAGTGATTGTCCTTCTAAAAGGGTCATGACGGCTCAAGAATGGGAACAAGAGCAGGCTATGTGTGAGCAAGGTAGTGACGATGAAAAGGATGAAGAAAACTTTGAAGAAGAGGAGGAACACATGGAAGAAATTGAACCCGAGACTCATGGTCAAATTTTGGTCCTAAGAAGAACACTGCACTCAAAACCTATGTCTATTGAGGGCAATCAAAGGGAGAAAATCTTTCTAACAAGATGCAAGGTGAAAGATAGGTTGTGTGATATGATCATAGACACGGGAAGTTGCACCAATGTAGTGTCTACTACTTTGGTAGATAAATTAGAGTGGCCAATTACCGAGCATCCAAACCCTTACAAGCTTCATTGGCTCAATAATTCGAGTGATGTCAAGGTGAATAAACAAGCTTTAATATCCTTTTCAATTGGTAAATTTCATGATAAAGTTTTATGTGATGTTTGTCCTATGGATGCATGTCATATACTATTAGGCCGTCCTTGGCAATATGATAGATTTGTGAAATTTAATGGAAGGACTAATGTGTACTCCGTGGAGGTTGGAAACAAACATTTTAGTCTACATCCTTTATCTCATAAAGGACAGAGTAAGTGCTCAAATGTTAATCGTAGTTCAAGTTTGTTTCTAAAAGAAAAAGTATTCAAGGAAGAAATCGATAAAGGGCCTAAGACATGTTTTCTTGCTAAAGAAGATGACAATTATGAAGATGGTGAGTGCCAAGAAGACTTGTCTACTGAAAGCGGTGATGAAGATTCTACATATACTATTGAAAACCTTTTTACTTGTTTTGATGAAGTAAATTTGAGGGCAAATTCTTTTGAAGAAGAGGAGGATGATGCGAATCAAGAAGCTAATTCTTTTGAAGGATCTAATGTACTTTTAGATGGTCTAAACAACTCCATTATAGGTTGCCCAAACAAGGAAATAATCAAGAAAAGGTTCAATAGCTTAAATTGGAAAGAAAGAACCATGATTTCCAAGAACGAAGAAGTTGCGCAGTTCACTTCCGGCGACGATACAGGCGGCCACGCGCCGAGATGGTTCCCACGCGCCTGCCTTCCGGCACCGGACTGAGCCAAGCTACAAGGTGGTGTGGCGCGTGTCATAAGTGGTGGCGCGTGAAGTGGTGTTCAGGCGGCGATATGAAAAGAATGATTTCTTTTCCTTAGTTTTATTTTGTGAGTCTTTACTTAGGTTTTTGCTTACAAGTTTTTACCTTTCACTTGAAAGGGTTTTTCTTGTTTTAAGCACTTAGGATTTCTATTTTGATTAGGAATTGTTTTGGTCTAGTGAGTTCCTATTTGAATTAGGACTTGTCTTTAGCAAAAGAGAGTTCCTATTTGAATTAGGACTTGTTTTTAGCAAAGTAAATTCCTAAGTGGATTAGGACTTGACTTTGGTTTTTAGGCGTGTCTAGGAGTTTTAGGAGGATTGAATAACCTAACCTAAGTTGAATTAAACTTAGTTAGTTTAGTCATATCCGAATTAGGAACTTGGGGATCAAGTTTCGGTTTTCTTAGAATTTCTAGGTCAAATGGGATTCTAATTCAATTAGGATTAGTCTTCTAATTTGATTAGGTTTAGGATTAGTTTTGAGTCTATAAATATAGGGTTGTAATCTTCGAATAAAATACAAGTTTAATCATACATTCATAATCATATTTCTTATTGCTTTTGTTTAAGTTGGATTACTTAAATTCTTGATTGGCGGATTCCAATTTGCTGTTTTGTTTGTTTTAGTTAAAACAATCATCTAGGTTAATTAATTAGGTGGATTCTTGATTAATTAATCTAATTTTCTTGCTTAATTCTTGGTGAATTTTCTGTATAGAATTAGGTTAGATTCATATCTTTGTGAGGCTTAGTTTTCGGACTAAAAAATCACATCATCTTGGTATCAGAGCACAGGTTCGGTAGAATTTAAACTGGTAACGTTTGGCTTGGAATTTTTGAGTGATTCTTTTTGCATTAGACTGGAAAAACGTCTAGCTATCTTCACCTAAAATTTCGTAACATTTGGTTGAGTAACGAACTCTGTACAGCCTTAAACCTTTGGTGTTGTTTCACTGGAATACGGGTTGGGAGTCCGGTTGTTGTTTGCTTCAAGATTCCTTCAAGATTTGATCTTTTAATCAAGATTTTCGCATAGACTAACTTGGTTTGTGTAGGAATCATGAGTAACGAAGAGGTTCCACAAGTTCCAAGGGGTTTAACCTTAGAACAAGCGCAAAATCTTAGAAGAGATAGGCAAATCACCGAGTTGGCAGCAAGGTTGGAGGAGGTATTGAAGAGACTTGATACTCGTGATGGATCTTCTTCAAAGAGGGGTGATTCTAACCCTAATTCTAGTTCAAGTGAGGAAGAACAACCAAGGAGAAACCCTAGGAGGTCACGAAAGAATTATTCATCAAGTGATGATTCACCTAGACCTAGGAGAAGGGATAGACCTAAAGATGATGATAGAAACCTTAGGTTAGACCTTCCCGAATTCAATGGGAGTATGAATGAACCAGAGAAATATTTTGAATGGATTAGAAGGGCCGAAACACTCTTTGATTACAAGGAGTATGATGAGAGGAAGAAGTGTAAACTTGCGGAGTTGAAGCTCACTGGTTATGCTAGTCTTTGGTATGATAATTTGAAAAGGAAGAGGCATAAGGAAGGGCGTAACAAAATCACAACTTGGGAGCAACTCAAGAAGCACATGAAAAAGAGGTTCGTTCCTAGTGATTATATTCAAGATATCTATCTAAAGATGCAAACTTTTAAACAAAATTCTATGACTGTTGAGAATTATATTGTTGAATTTGAGAAGTTATGCATGCTATGTGGTTTAGAAGAGATTGTTGAACATAAGATTGCTAGATTTATTTCGGGATTGAATGATAATATTGCTGAAAAAGTTGAATTACAACAATATTGGTCTTTTGAGGATGTGTGTAAAGTGGCTATCAAAGTTGAAAAACAATTAAAAGGGAAGAAGGGCTCGTTCACTAAGTCCTATGTACAAGGGTTCTCGAAACCTTTTGAGAAATCTAGTGAGGAAAAATGTGGTTCTAGTTTGAATTACAAAGAATCTAAGCCTAAATTCGAAACTAACAAGAAATTTGTGGAAGGAAGGAAGTGCTTTAAGTGTGGTAGTGTTGGTCACATTGCAAGTGATTGTCCTTCTAAAAGGGTCATGACGGCTCAAGAATGGGAACAAGAGCAGGCTATGTGTGAGCAAGGTAGTGACGATGAAAAGGATGAAGAAAACTTTGAAGAAGAGGAGGAACACATGGAAGAAATTGAACCCGAGACTCATGGTCAAATTTTGGTCCTAAGAAGAACACTGCACTCAAAACCTATGTCTATTGAGGGCAATCAAAGGGAGAAAATCTTTCTAACAAGATGCAAGGTGAAAGATAGGTTGTGTGATATGATCATAGACACGGGAAGTTGCACCAATGTAGTGTCTACTACTTTGGTAGATAAATTAGAGTGGCCAATTACCGAGCATCCAAACCCTTACAAGCTTCATTGGCTCAATAATTCGAGTGATGTCAAGGTGAATAAACAAGCTTTAATATCCTTTTCAATTGGTAAATTTCATGATAAAGTTTTATGTGATGTTTGTCCTATGGATGCATGTCATATACTATTAGGCCGTCCTTGGCAATATGATAGATTTGTGAAATTTAATGGAAGGACTAATGTGTACTCCGTGGAGGTTGGAAACAAACATTTTAGTCTACATCCTTTATCTCATAAAGGACAGAGTAAGTGCTCAAATGTTAATCGTAGTTCAAGTTTGTTTCTAAAAGAAAAAGTATTCAAGGAAGAAATCGATAAAGGGCCTAAGACATGTTTTCTTGCTAAAGAAGATGACAATTATGAAGATGGTGAGTGCCAAGAAGACTTGTCTACTGAAAGCGGTGATGAAGATTCTACATATACTATTGAAAACCTTTTTACTTGTTTTGATGAAGTAAATTTGAGGGCAAATTCTTTTGAAGAAGAGGAGGATGATGCGAATCAAGAAGCTAATTCTTTTGAAGGATCTAATGTACTTTTAGATGGTCTAAACAACTCCATTATAGGTTGCCCAAACAAGGAAATAATCAAGAAAAGGTTCAATAGCTTAAATTGGAAAGAAAGAACCATGATTTCCAAGAACGAAGAAGTTGCGCAGTTCACTTCCGGCGACGATACAGGCGGCCACGCGCCGAGATGGTTCCCACGCGCCTGCCTTCCGGCACCGGACTGAGCCAAGCTACAAGGTGGTGTGGCGCGTGTCATAAGTGGTGGCGCGTGAAGTGGTGTTCAGGCGGCGATATGAAAAGAATGATTTCTTTTCCTTAGTTTTATTTTGTGAGTCTTTACTTAGGTTTTTGCTTACAAGTTTTTACCTTTCACTTGAAAGGGTTTTTCTTGTTTTAAGCACTTAGGATTTCTATTTTGATTAGGAATTGTTTTGGTCTAGTGAGTTCCTATTTGAATTAGGACTTGTCTTTAGCAAAAGAGAGTTCCTATTTGAATTAGGACTTGTTTTTAGCAAAGTAAATTCCTAAGTGGATTAGGACTTGACTTTGGTTTTTAGGCGTGTCTAGGAGTTTTAGGAGGATTGAATAACCTAACCTAAGTTGAATTAAACTTAGTTAGTTTAGTCATATCCGAATTAGGAACTTGGGGATCAAGTTTCGGTTTTCTTAGAATTTCTAGGTCAAATGGGATTCTAATTCAATTAGGATTAGTCTTCTAATTTGATTAGGTTTAGGATTAGTTTTGAGTCTATAAATATAGGGTTGTAATCTTCGAATAAAATACAAGTTTAATCATACATTCATAATCATATTTCTTATTGCTTTTTTTTAAGTTGGATTACTTAAATTCTTGATTGGTGGATTCCAATTTGCTGTTTTGTTTGTTTTAGTTAAAACAATCATCTAGGTTAATTAATTAGGTGGATTCTTGATTAATTAATATAATTTTCTTGCTTAATTCTTGGTGAATTTTCTGTATAGAATTAGGTTAGATTCATATCTTTGTGAGGCTTAGTTTTCGGACTAAAAAATCACATCATCTTGGTATCAGAGCACAGGTTCGGTAGAATTTAAACTGGTAACGTTTGGCTTGGAATTTTTGAGTGATTCTTTTTGCATTAGACTGGAAAAACGTCTAGCTATCTTCACCTAAAATTTCGTAACATTTGGTTGAGTAACGAACTCTGTACAGCCTTAAACTTTTGGTGTTGTTTCACTGGAATACGGGTTGGGAGTCCGGTTGTTGTTTGCTTCAAGATTCCTTCAAGATTTGATCTTTTAATCAAGATTTTCGCATAGACTAACTTGGTTTGTGTAGGAATCATGAGTAACGAAGAGGTTCCACAAGTTCCAAGGGGTTTAACCTTAGAACAAGCGCAAAATCTTAGAAGAGATAGGCAAATCACCGAGTTGGCAGCAAGGTTGGAGGAGGTATTGAAGAGACTTGATACTCGTGATGGATCTTCTTCAAAGAGGGGTGATTCTAACCCTAATTCTAGTTCAAGTGAGGAAGAACAACCAAGGAGAAACCCTAGGAGGTCACGAAAGAATTATTCATCAAGTGATGATTCACCTAGACCTAGGAGAAGGGATAGACCTAAAGATGATGATAGAAACCTTAGGTTAGACCTTCCCGAATTCAATGGGAGTATGAATGAACCAGAGAAATATTTTGAATGGATTAGAAGGGCCGAAACACTCTTTGATTACAAGGAGTATGATGAGAGGAAGAAGTGTAAACTTGCGGAGTTGAAGCTCACTGGTTATGCTAGTCTTTGGTATGATAATTTGAAAAGGAAGAGGCATAAGGAAGGGCGTAACAAAATCACAACTTGGGAGCAACTCAAGAAGCACATGAAAAAGAGGTTCGTTCCTAGTGATTATATTCAAGATATCTATCTAAAGATGCAAACTTTTAAACAAAATTCTATGACTGTTGAGAATTATATTGTTGAATTTGAGAAGTTATGCATGCTATGTGGTTTAGAAGAGATTGTTGAACATAAGATTGCTAGATTTATTTCGGGATTGAATGATAATATTGCTGAAAAAGTTGAATTACAACAATATTGGTCTTTTGAGGATGTGTGTAAAGTGGCTATCAAAGTTGAAAAACAATTAAAAGGGAAGAAGGGCTCGTTCACTAAGTCCTATGTACAAGGGTTCTCGAAACCTTTTGAGAAATCTAGTGAGGAAAAATGTGGTTCTAGTTTGAATTACAAAGAATCTAAGCCTAAATTCGAAACTAACAAGAAATTTGTGGAAGGAAGGAAGTGCTTTAAGTGTGGTAGTGTTGGTCACATTGCAAGTGATTGTCCTTCTAAAAGGGTCATGACGGCTCAAGAATGGGAACAAGAGCAGGCTATGTGTGAGCAAGGTAGTGACGATGAAAAGGATGAAGAAAACTTTGAAGAAGAGGAGGAACACATGGAAGAAATTGAACCCGAGACTCATGGTCAAATTTTGGTCCTAAGAAGAACACTGCACTCAAAACCTATGTCTATTGAGGGCAATCAAAGGGAGAAAATCTTTCTAACAAGATGCAAGGTGAAAGATAGGTTGTGTGATATGATCATAGACACGGGAAGTTGCACCAATGTAGTGTCTACTACTTTGGTAGATAAATTAGAGTGGCCAATTACCGAGCATCCAAACCCTTACAAGCTTCATTGGCTCAATAATTCGAGTGATGTCAAGGTGAATAAACAAGCTTTAATATCCTTTTCAATTGGTAAATTTCATGATAAAGTTTTATGTGATGTTTGTCCTATGGATGCATGTCATATACTATTAGGCCGTCCTTGGCAATATGATAGATTTGTGAAATTTAATGGAAGGACTAATGTGTACTCCGTGGAGGTTGGAAACAAACATTTTAGTCTACATCCTTTATCTCATAAAGGACAGAGTAAGTGCTCAAATGTTAATCGTAGTTCAAGTTTGTTTCTAAAAGAAAAAGTATTCAAGGAAGAAATCGATAAAGGGCCTAAGACATGTTTTCTTGCTAAAGAAGATGACAATTATGAAGATGGTGAGTGCCAAGAAGACTTGTCTACTGAAAGCGGTGATGAAGATTCTACATATACTATTGAAAACCTTTTTACTTGTTTTGATGAAGTAAATTTGAGGGCAAATTCTTTTGAAGAAGAGGAGGATGATGCGAATCAAGAAGCTAATTCTTTTGAAGGATCTAATGTACTTTTAGATGGTCTAAACAACTCCATTATAGGTTGCCCAAACAAGGAAATAATCAAGAAAAGGTTCAATAGCTTAAATTGGAAAGAAAGAACCATGATTTCCAAGAACGAAGAAGTTGCGCAGTTCACTTCCGGCGACGATACAGGCGGCCACGCGCCGAGATGGTTCCCACGCGCCTGCCTTCCGGCACCGGACTGAGCCAAGCTACAAGGTGGTGTGGCGCGTGTCATAAGTGGTGGCGCGTGAAGTGGTGTTCAGGCGGCGATATGAAAAGAATGATTTCTTTTCCTTAGTTTTATTTTGTGAGTCTTTACTTAGGTTTTTGCTTACAAGTTTTTACCTTTCACTTGAAAGGGTTTTTCTTGTTTTAAGCACTTAGGATTTCTATTTTGATTAGGAATTGTTTTGGTCTAGTGAGTTCCTATTTGAATTAGGACTTGTCTTTAGCAAAAGAGAGTTCCTATTTGAATTAGGACTTGTTTTTAGCAAAGTAAATTCCTAAGTGGATTAGGACTTGACTTTGGTTTTTAGGCGTGTCTAGGAGTTTTAGGAGGATTGAATAACCTAACCTAAGTTGAATTAAACTTAGTTAGTTTAGTCATATCCGAATTAGGAACTTGGGGATCAAGTTTCGGTTTTCTTAGAATTTCTAGGTCAAATGGGATTCTAATTCAATTAGGATTAGTCTTCTAATTTGATTAGGTTTAGGATTAGTTTTGAGTCTATAAATATAGGGTTGTAATCTTCGAATAAAATACAAGTTTAATCATACATTCATAATCATATTTCTTATTGCTTTTGTTTAAGTTGGATTACTTAAATTCTTGATTGGTGGATTCCAATTTGCTGTTTTGTTTGTTTTAGTTAAAACAATCATCTAGGTTAATTAATTAGGTGGATTCTTGATTAATTAATCTAATTTTCTTGCTTAATTCTTGGTGAATTTTCTGTATAGAATTAGGTTAGATTCATATCTTTGTGAGGCTTAGTTTTCGGACTAAAAAATCACATCATCTTGGTATCAGAGCACAGGTTCGGTAGAATTTAAACTGGTAACGTTTGGCTTGGAATTTTTGAGTGATTCTTTTTGCATTAGACTGGAAAAACGTCTAGCTATCTTCACCTAAAATTTCGTAACATTTGGTTGAGTAACGAACTCTGTACAGCCTTAAACTTTTGGTGTTGTTTCACTGGAATACGGGTTGGGAGTCCGGTTGTTGTTTGCTTCAAGATTCCTTCAAGATTTGATCTTTTAATCAAGATTTTCGCATAGACTAACTTGGTTTGTGTAGGAATCATGAGTAACGAAGAGGTTCCACAAGTTCCAAGGGGTTTAACCTTAGAACAAGCGCAAAATCTTAGAAGAGATAGGCAAATCACCGAGTTGGCAGCAAGGTTGGAGGAGGTATTGAAGAGACTTGATACTCGTGATGGATCTTCTTCAAAGAGGGGTGATTCTAACCCTAATTCTAGTTCAAGTGAGGAAGAACAACCAAGGAGAAACCCTAGGAGGTCACGAAAGAATTATTCATCAAGTGATGATTCACCTAGACCTAGGAGAAGGGATAGACCTAAAGATGATGATAGAAACCTTAGGTTAGACCTTCCCGAATTCAATGGGAGTATGAATGAACCAGAGAAATATTTTGAATGGATTAGAAGGGCCGAAACACTCTTTGATTACAAGGAGTATGATGAGAGGAAGAAGTGTAAACTTGCGGAGTTGAAGCTCACTGGTTATGCTAGTCTTTGGTATGATAATTTGAAAAGGAAGAGGCATAAGGAAGGGCGTAACAAAATCACAACTTGGGAGCAACTCAAGAAGCACATGAAAAAGAGGTTCGTTCCTAGTGATTATATTCAAGATATCTATCTAAAGATGCAAACTTTTAAACAAAATTCTATGACTGTTGAGAATTATATTGTTGAATTTGAGAAGTTATGCATGCTATGTGGTTTAGAAGAGATTGTTGAACATAAGATTGCTAGATTTATTTCGGGATTGAATGATAATATTGCTGAAAAAGTTGAATTACAACAATATTGGTCTTTTGAGGATGTGTGTAAAGTGGCTATCAAAGTTGAAAAACAATTAAAAGGGAAGAAGGGCTCGTTCACTAAGTCCTATGTACAAGGGTTCTCGAAACCTTTTGAGAAATCTAGTGAGGAAAAATGTGGTTCTAGTTTGAATTACAAAGAATCTAAGCCTAAATTCGAAACTAACAAGAAATTTGTGGAAGGAAGGAAGTGCTTTAAGTGTGGTAGTGTTGGTCACATTGCAAGTGATTGTCCTTCTAAAAGGGTCATGACGGCTCAAGAATGGGAACAAGAGCAGGCTATGTGTGAGCAAGGTAGTGACGATGAAAAGGATGAAGAAAACTTTGAAGAAGAGGAGGAACACATGGAAGAAATTGAACCCGAGACTCATGGTCAAATTTTGGTCCTAAGAAGAACACTGCACTCAAAACCTATGTCTATTGAGGGCAATCAAAGGGAGAAAATCTTTCTAACAAGATGCAAGGTGAAAGATAGGTTGTGTGATATGATCATAGACACGGGAAGTTGCACCAATGTAGTGTCTACTACTTTGGTAGATAAATTAGAGTGGCCAATTACCGAGCATCCAAACCCTTACAAGCTTCATTGGCTCAATAATTCGAGTGATGTCAAGGTGAATAAACAAGCTTTAATATCCTTTTCAATTGGTAAATTTCATGATAAAGTTTTATGTGATGTTTGTCCTATGGATGCATGTCATATACTATTAGGCCGTCCTTGGCAATATGATAGATTTGTGAAATTTAATGGAAGGACTAATGTGTACTCCGTGGAGGTTGGAAACAAACATTTTAGTCTACATCCTTTATCTCATAAAGGACAGAGTAAGTGCTCAAATGTTAATCGTAGTTCAAGTTTGTTTCTAAAAGAAAAAGTATTCAAGGAAGAAATCGATAAAGGGCCTAAGACATGTTTTCTTGCTAAAGAAGATGACAATTATGAAGATGGTGAGTGCCAAGAAGACTTGTCTACTGAAAGCGGTGATGAAGATTCTACATATACTATTGAAAACCTTTTTACTTGTTTTGATGAAGTAAATTTGAGGGCAAATTCTTTTGAAGAAGAGGAGGATGATGCGAATCAAGAAGCTAATTCTTTTGAAGGATCTAATGTACTTTTAGATGGTCTAAACAACTCCATTATAGGTTGCCCAAACAAGGAAATAATCAAGAAAAGGTTCAATAGCTTAAATTGGAAAGAAAGAACCATGATTTCCAAGAACGAAGAAGTTGCGCAGTTCACTTCCGGCAACGATACAGGCGGCCACGCGCCGAGATGGTTCCCACGCGCCTGCCTTCCGGCACCGGACTGAGCCAAGCTACAAGGTGGTGTGGCGCGTGTCATAAGTGGTGGCGCGTGAAGTGGTGTTCAGGCGGCGATATGAAAAGAATGATTTCTTTTCCTTAGTTTTATTTTGTGAGTCTTTACTTAGGTTTTTGCTTACAAGTTTTTACCTTTCACTTGAAAGGGTTTTTCTTGTTTTAAGCACTTAGGATTTCTATTTTGATTAGGAATTGTTTTGGTCTACTGAGTTCCTATTTGAATTAGGACTTGTCTTTAGCAAAAGAGAGTTCCTATTTGAATTAGGACTTGTTTTTAGCAAAGTAAATTCCTAAGTGGATTAGGACTTGACTTTGGTTTTTAGGCGTGTCTAGGAGTTTTAGGAGGATTGAATAACCTAACCTAAGTTGAATTAAACTTAGTTAGTTTAGTCATATCCGAATTAGGAACTTGGGGATCAAGTTTCGGTTTTCTTAGAATTTCTAGGTCAAATGGGATTCTAATTCAATTAGGATTAGTCTTCTAATTTGATTAGGTTTAGGATTAGTTTTGAGTCTATAAATATAGGGTTGTAATCTTCGAATAAAATACAAGTTTAATCATACATTCATAATCATATTTCTTATTGCTTTTGTTTAAGTTGGATTACTTAAATTCTTGATTGGTGGATTCCAATTTGCTGTTTTGTTTGTTTTAGTTAAAACAATCATCTAGGTTAATTAATTAGGTGGATTCTTGATTAATTAATCTAATTTTCTTGCTTAATTCTTGGTGAATTTTCTGTATAGAATTAGGTTAGATTCATATCTTTGTGAGGCTTAGTTTTCGGACTAAAAAATCACATCATCTTGGGTATTGTGCGGTCTGTTTCTTGATAACGACAACTCTGTAATAAATGTTGATGTGACGTGTTGTCTCGTGTTACGCAATCTGTCCTATAAATGAGGGAATTGTCCCTATTTATACGGTCTTTTGGAGAAGTGTGCCCTCCCTAGGGTTTGATGACCTAGGGATTAGGGTACGCCGCAAAACGACGCCTCAACGTTTGGGCCTTTGAAGGCCGCCATTTCAGAAGCGATATCTGAGTGACACGTGTCACTCATCCCAAGAGGCCATTTGGGCGTCTCTTAGGGTGACATGTGTCGCTCTCCTATTGGTCCACTTTGGATCATCAAACACCCCAAATCAAGGGTGATATTTGCCTGACACGTGTCACCATCTGGAAGGTCCTGATGTGTAAACAAGATGAGAAACCTTGTTACAATAATGATAAGTTAAACAGAAGGTCAAATGATTTTAAGTTCCAATTGTCAAGTGATTGATTTAGTTAGGGGAACTCTCACCCTAAGCTACGGATATAGCAAAGAGGAACTCTCACTCGTTTGCTTGGGATAGTTTAGATAAGGGAACTCTAACCAAATCATAAACTACAAGTCTTAATCTTGGGACCTCTCACCAAAACTAACACTCTTCAAATTCGGGTTCTCAAATTTGGAAAAACAAAGTGAACTAAACACAAGTCACTTTAGTTAACAAAACACACGTTTTAGGCAAATATTCTTGGATGTCATTTTCATTCATTCAAAATAGAATATTTATAGCATCCATACAACCTTTTCACTTGCCTACTTCAATTAACAAAAAGAAATAAACAAAACGAAATTAACTAAGGAAATAAGTGGTTAATACACGTCCCACTTAACTCCATTACAAACATAACTAAACTAATTAAAAGAACTAAAAAACTAGGTTTGAAACAAGGGAAAATAATCAGCCAAAATAGCATCCAAAGAGCATCTCACACACGCCCAAAACAGCTACTCTTTCAAGTTTTCGTAACCCCCATTTCAAAGCCTTGATTCACGCCTTTTATTCAAACTTTGTAACTCCTATTTTAATGCCTTTATTCCAGCAACAATATCCACATGTAACCCCCAAGTAATGAGGTGCAATGTTCAGCCAACAAACGCCCATTAAGTGCCATGAATCATGCCACTTTAATCAGCCCAAGTAACTCACAAACGGCTAGCATGAAATACGCCCAAACTGCCACCAATTCAGCTTGTAACCGACGCTTATTAAACGTGCATTTGGAGCTTGGAAAACCGTCACTTGCTAGATACTCTCTACAAGGTTAATTACTGTTGTATATTTGGAGTAACACTCGAAATACACAAGGGATAAACCAAAGGATAGATAAGGCTAAAGAACCAAAGGCTTCTTAGATAAAGTCACACCACTAAGAAACGTTTTGGATTCCTAAGATCACAAGCCAACTAGTAGCCTAAACTAGCTAACTAAGCAAAGGAAACGAAATTCCAAATCCAAGAATTTCAGGTTTTTTTGTTTCTAATCCAAGAAACGAATGTAAGACAAGTTTTTTTTGTTTTTTGAATAATCTGCCTTTTCATTCACACTTGCTTGCTATTTATAGTTAACAAGCATCCTTAAGTACAAGCTAACTTTAAGTGGCTGTTCAGCTCACTTGTTACACGCCTAAGCTAAAGCTAAGTATAAATCAGCTTTTTGTTGTCTAGATACATTAATAAAAGAAGCCTTATTTAACTAGATACATCAAAGAGGAAATGGTGGTTTGTAACCTCCAAATAAAATCAGGAATAAGAGAGTATAACTCCCCCTTGATTCATGCCCAAATTCAAACAGCAAAAGAAGTGTAACTCCTCCTTGTTTCAAGCCTTGAAATAAGCTTGAATGTATGTGGACAAGAATGTACTTGGACGCCTTTTAATTGCTCAATTGCTAACTGAAATAAACGGCCACTTGAAGGCTGAATTGAAGGTTTGTAACTCCTCTTTGAAGCTGATTGTAATACCCAAGTTAAAGCCTTTGAAATTCCTTTAAAAGAATTTCGGATTCCATGCTTCTTTCACAAGCTTAAATGGCTGCCTTCTTGATGTATCTTGCATTTGTACTTTGTGTGAATGTGACATCACAATTTCGGACTTAAATCAGCTAAAGACACTAAAGAAAATATAACTAATTTGCAAACTTAAAATAAGGCTAAAGTTTACAATTTATTCAAAGCATAAAAATAACTAGAATAAACTAGTTAATAAGAACAACAAGAAATTCAAGGGATTGAATATCTTGCTGCCCATGGATAGAATGCATAGCACCAATACATGATGCTACGTCTTTAACCAAAGAAATGTCCATAACCAAGTTGTTAGGCTTGGCTACAACATTCCCCCCTTCTTGAAAAGAGTTTGCCCTCAAACTCGGCAACTCTTCAAACTCATCATAGTAAGGTGATAAATCAGCCACATTAAAGGTGCTAGAAACACCATAATCTCCGGGCAACTCAACTTTGTAAGCATTATCATTCACCTTTTCAACAATAGCAAATGGACCATCACTACGAGGACTAACCTTGGACCGCCTTTTGGAAGGAAATCTTTCCTTTCGAAGATGAATCCAAACTAAGTCACCGGGCTGAAAACGGACCTCCTTTCTTTTCTTGTCATAGTTTGCCTTTGTCTTTGCATTAGCTTGTTCAATTTTGGAACGAACTTGCTCATGTATAGACTTAATTTCTTTTGCGCGCACCTCGGCATCATTGCTGAACTTGTTTGGTGAGGGAATGGGAGTGAGATCAATAGGAGTGCACGGATTGAATCCATACACCACTTCAAAAGGACTCAAACCTGTTGTCTTGCTAGGCACACGATTGTAAGCAAACTCCGCATGAGGAATCATCTCTTCCCATTGCTTGGGACGTTTAGTAGCCAAAGACCGCAACAAGGATCCCAAAGTTCTATTAGTCACTTCGGTTTGACCATCTGTTTGAGGATGACTTGAAGTGCTAAAGTTCAATTTCGTGCCCATCTTCCTCCATAATGTAAGCCAAAAATGACTTAGAAATTTTGGATCACGATCACTCACCATGGATTTAGGTACACCATGCAAACGAACAATCTCATTGAAAAACAAGTTAGCAACATGAGTAGCATCATAAGTTGTATGACAAGCAATAAAATGAGCCATTTTAGAAAATCGATCCACAACAACCATTATAGAATCTTTCTTTCGTTGGGTGATAGGAAGTCCCACAACGAAATCAAGACTAATATCCTCCCATGGTGCTTGTGGAATAGGTAAGGGCAAAAGATATCCTTGTGGTAGACTATGACTCTTGGCCTTTTGACATATCACACATCTCTTCACAATGAACTCCACATCACGGACCAATCTAGGCCAATGAAAGTATTCTCGGACAAGAAGAGTAGTCTTCTCTATGCCAAAGTGTCCCGCCATTCCTCCTTCATGAAACTCTTTGATAAGAGATTCTCTTAGGCTTGATCTTGGAATGCACAACCTGTTTCCTTTGAACAAATAGCCATCTAAAATGTAATAATCTTTGTAAGCATGATTAGAACATTTTAAAAATAAGTCACCAAAGTCAAGATCATTCTTGTAACTTGCTTTCACATCTTCAACACTAATCACCCTTGCTTTGAAAGAATTCAAGAGTGTATATCTCCTTGAAAGCGCATCAACTCCTTTATTCATGGCGCCTCTCCTATGCTTGATCACAAAATGAAAAGCTTGCAAATACTCCACCCATTTGGCATGGCGAGGTTGGAGTTTTTGTTGGCTTTGAAGATATTTGAGGGCTTCATGATCTGAATGAAGGATGAACTCCTTGGAAATGAGGTAATGTCTCCAATGGTCCAAAGCACGAACAAGAGCAAAGAACTCCTTATCATAGGTGCTATACTTCCGTTGTGCTTCATTGAGTTTTTCACTAAAGTAGGCAAGGGGATGCCCAACTTGTGACAAAACAGCACCAATACCAACTCCACTAGCATCACATTCAACTTCAAAAACTTCATCAAAGTTAGGCAAAGCAAGAATAGGTGCACTAGTAAGTTGATGTTTTACCTCATCAAAGGCCTTTTGAGCCTTATCATTCCAAACTAACTTTTGGTTTTTAGTTAGCTCCGTGATAGGTGCCATGAGGGTACTAAAATTCCGCACAAATCTTCTATAGAAAGAAGCAAGTCCATGAAAGCTTCGAACTTGTTGAATGGTTTGTGGCGTGGGCCACTCACGAATTGCAGCAACTTTCTTTTCATCAACTTCAATGCCTTGTGATGAGACTTTAAATCCAAGAAAAATAACTTGGGAAGTGAAGAAATGACACTTCTCTAAGTTACCATACAATTTCTCACGTTCAAGGGCTTCAAAAACCTGTTGCAAGTGCATAGAATGCTCTTCTTCCTCCCTACTATACACCAAAATATCATCAAAATAAACTACAACAAATTTACCCATGAAAGGTTGCATAACCTGATTCATAAGGCGCATAAATGTAGATGGTGCATTAGACAAACCAAATGGCATCACAAGCCACTCATAGAGGCCCTCCTTTGTCTTGAAAGCGGTCTTCCATTCATCTCCTTTGAAAATTCGAATTTGATGATAGCCACTTCTCAAATCAATTTTAGAGAACACTTTAGAACCATGCAAATCATCAAGTAAATCATTCAACCTTGGAATAGGAAACCGGTACTTGATAGTGATTTTATTGATTGACCTACTATCAACACACATTCTCCATTCTCCATTCTTCTTAGGCACAATCAAAGTAGGACAAGCACATGGACTAAGAGACTTACGAATAAGACCCTTGGACAGTAATTCTTCCACTTGCCTCCTAATCTCTTCGGTTTCTTTTGGAGTGGTTCTATAGTCTGGTTTGTTTGGGAGCATTGATCCGGGAACAAGATCAATTTTGTGTTGTATGTCACGTTTTGGGGGTAGGCCATGGGGAATGTCGTCGGGGAAAACATGGAAAAAGGTTTTGAGAAGAGGGGTGAGGAGTGGGTGTGGTTCTTTTTGTGTCGGTTGGGAAGGGGTATCAAGTTGGCTTAAAATGAATTGTTTGTGAGCTTTATACTCATGCAATTCTGATTTTATGAGAGTGGTAAGGGAAGTGGAGGGTGTGGATATGGGGTGGCCGTTTTTGAGGTTTAGAGGGGTAAGGAGTATTTTCTGTCCATCCTTAGCGAAGGAATATGTGTTTTTATACCCATCATGCATCACACGCCTATCAAATAGCCAAGGTCTACCAAGTAAAATATGACATGCATCCATAGGTATAACATCACACCATAATTCTTCCTCATAAGTTTTACCAATGCTAAATGATAACAAAGCTTGTTGTGTTACTTGAATCCCTTTACCATGATTTAGCCATTGAATCACATAAGGTTTGGGATGAGGGACGGTTTTTATTTTCAGCTTGTCTATCATTACTTGTGAAGCTACGTTGGTACAACTACCTCCATCAATAATCAAGGTACATACCTTACCACCAATGGTGCAACGAGTGTGAAAGATTGCCTCACGTTGCAAACTCCCTTCTTTGCCAATCATATTGCTTAGTGTACGTCGAACCACCAAGCATTCTCCTTCATCGGGTCCAAGACACGCATAATCATCTTTCTCCTCAAGGTTGTTGTCCACTTCAATTTCTAATTCGTCCTCCTCTTCATGCTCAATCAAAGTGATAATCCTTTTATTTGGACAATCACTAGCCAAATGTCCAAGGCCTTGACACCGAAAACATCTTCTTGGGGCTGGTTTTGGGTTGGAATTTTGGGTGTTTTGTGAAGGTGGTTTAGAAGTAGGCTGATTGGATGTGGGTTTGAAAGATGGGAAATTGGATGTTTGCTTTTTTTGGGGAAATGAGGTTTGAGATGCAAAACGTGATGATTCACTTTTGCCTCTTGCTTTTTGTTGCTGCTCAATCTTATGTGCTAAGATAATGAGCTCTTCAAGGGTGGTGTAAGGGTGTAGTTCGGCCACATTGGCTATTTTTGGGTCAAGTCCTCCCAAAAAGCGCACCAATGTTTGAGGTTCATCTTCCTCTACTCCACATTTCATGACAAATCCTTCAAATTCCCTAGCATATTCTTCTACTGATTTTGTACCTTGTTTGAGGTTGTGGAACTTGGAAAAGTTTTCTTGCACATAGTATGTGGGAAGAAACTTTTGTTTC
The DNA here is from genome assembly GCA_034703905.1 of Chenopodium berlandieri. Classification (NCBI taxonomy): domain Eukaryota; kingdom Viridiplantae; phylum Streptophyta; class Magnoliopsida; order Caryophyllales; family Amaranthaceae; genus Chenopodium; species Chenopodium berlandieri. The sequence continues at coordinate 36,261,704 of CM068284.1, forward strand.
AGCATCTTTTCATCTTGGTCCACGATCTCACTTTCTCTTTGTCTTGCCTTTCCCTCTTGGCACACACACTAGCCCACCAAGTTGAGGCATATTTTCTTAACTTCAAGGCTACAATCTTCACCTTTTTTTCTTCCGGTGTTTGCTTGTAATCAAACACTCTCTCCACCGTTCTAAGCCATTCTACAAACTCATCAGCATCGAGTTTGCCATCATACTCCGGGATGTCAGCCTTAACGTCATTATTAGGCCGAGTCCTTTCTCTTTCATGAAAAGGCCTATCATTGTGATTGAAGTTAGATTCACTCGCTTCTTCATCACTATGATTGGGTGTACCCTCTTTTTGATGGCGCAGCTTAGTAGAAAGGTCTTTTAACTGAGCTTGCAAATATTGCATTCGTTGCTCCATATCTTCTTTCTCTTGTGCAACCTTATTGACATATTCTTGCCAATTAGGGGGTGGGATGTCGGACATGGTTTGTGTTAGGGTATGTGTTTGGGGTATTTGTTTTACTAGATTCCCCCTCCTTCTAGCGCCAAATGTTGTATATTTGGAGTAACACTCGAAATACACAAGGGATAAACCAAAGGATAGATAAGGCTAAAGAACCAAAGGCTTCTTAGATAAAGTCACACCACTAAGAAACGTTTTGGATTCCTAAGATCACAAGCCAACTAGTAGCCTAAACTAGCTAACTAAGCAAAGGAAACGAAATTCCAAATCCAAGAATTTCAGGTTTTTTTGTTTCTAATCCAAGAAACGAATGTAAGACAAGTTTTTTTTGTTTTTTGAATAATCTGCCTTTTCATTCACACTTGCTTGCTATTTATAGTTAACAAGCATCCTTAAGTACAAGCTAACTTTAAGTGGCTGTTCAGCTCACTTGTTACACGCCTAAGCTAAAGCTAAGTATAAATCAGCTTTTTGTTGTCTAGATACATTAATAAAAGAAGCCTTATTTAACTAGATACATCAAAGAGGAAATGGTGGTTTGTAACCTCCAAATAAAATCAGGAATAAGAGAGTATAACTCCCCCTTGATTCATGCCCAAATTCAAACAGCAAAAGAAGTGTAACTCCTCCTTGTTTCAAGCCTTGAAATAAGCTTGAATGTATGTGGACAAGAATGTACTTGGACGCCTTTTAATTGCTCAATTGCTAACTGAAATAAACGGCCACTTGAAGGCTGAATTGAAGGTTTGTAACTCCTCTTTGAAGCTGATTGTAATACCCAAGTTAAAGCCTTTGAAATTCCTTTAAAAGAATTTCGGATTCCATGCTTCTTTCACAAGCTTAAATGGCTGCCTTCTTGATGTATCTTGCATTTGTACTTTGTGTGAATGTGACATCACAATTTCGGACTTAAATCAGCTAAAGACACTAAAGAAAATATAACTAATTTGCAAACTTAAAATAAGGCTAAAGTTTACAATTTATTCAAAGCATAAAAATAACTAGAATAACTAGTTAATAAGAACAACAAGAAATTCAAGGGATTGAATATCTTGCTGCCCATGGATAGAATGCATAGCACCAATACATGATGCTACGTCTTTAACCAAAGAAATGTCCATAACCAAGTTGTTAGGCTTGGCTACAACAATTACACTAAGTGAAGTGCAACCCCTTGTAAAAACTTTCGGACCAAAACCGTGCAAAGGATTAAAGATTGACTTGGACAGAAATAATTCCCTTGCATTGTCTTGAACTTGGACCTCAAGGCCTTGACCACTTGGACCATCTTGAACATTAGAACCTTGACCATATTGGTCATCCTCCTCTTCGTCAAAAGGAATTGCCCTCAATTCGTCATCATCAAAGTAAGGAGCAAGGTCACCAACGTTGAATGTGCTTGAGACACCAAATTGGCCCCCCAAATCAACCTTGTATGCATTGTCATTGATCTTTTCCACGATTTCAAATGGACCTTCGGCTCTTGGCATAAGCTTGTTCTTTCTTTTGCTAGGAAACCTCTCTTTTCTCATGTAAATCCACACTAAGTCACCAACTTCAAATTGCTTCACGTTTTTCACCCTCTTGTTGGCTTGCTTCTTGTAGACTTCATTTGCTTTCTCAATGTTCTTCCTAACTTCTTTGTGGACCTTCAATATGAACTCGGCTTGTTCCTTAGCTCCACCATGAACGAATTTGTCTTGTGGCAAAGCTATGAGATCAATAGGAACATAAGGATTGACACCATAGACCACTTCAAAAGGAGAGTACTTTGTAGTAGAACTAGGAGTTCGATTGTAAGCAAACTCGGCATGAGCTAGCTTGACATCCCAATCCTTAGCACTCTTACTAACCAAGGTCCTAAGCAACGAACCAAGTATCCTATTCACCACTTCAGTTTGACCGTCGGTTTGTGGATGATGTGAAGTAGAAAACAGTAGCTTTGTTCCCATTAGACGCCATATTGACTTCCAAAAATGAATAAGGAACTTTGTATCACGATCGGACACAATGGTGCGTGGCACCCCATGAAAACGAACCACTTCTTCAAAATACAACTTAGCCACTTTCATAGCATCCTCGGTCTTGTGACAAGGAATGAAATGAGCCATTTTCGAAAACCGATCAACAACCACCATGATTGAGTCTTTACCCCTTTGAGTTCTAGGTAAAGCCACAATGAAATCCATGCTCACGTCTTCCCAAGGTCTTTCCGGAATTGGCAAAGGCTTGTAGAGACCTTTGTGAAACACCATCTTGGCCCTTTGACAAGTAGAACAACGGCTAACCACATGATGAACCGTGGCTAACATTTTCGGCCAATAAAAGTGAGCTTGAAGAAGCTCCATTGTTTTTTGAATCCCCACGTGACCAGCTAGACCTCCTCCATGAGCCTCATGAATCAACAAGCTTCTAATTGGACACTTAGGAATGCATAACCTATTTCCCTTAAAAAGAAAGCCATCATGTAAGGAAAATAAGTCATATACTCCATGAACACATCTTTGTATTACTCCATTGAAATCGCCATCTTCCTTGTAGTATTCCTTGATCAAATCAAACCCAAGGACCTTTGCTTCGACAACTCCAAGCAAATTATGCCTCCTAGATAAGGCATCCGCAACAACATTAGCCTTTCCACTCTTGTATTTAGAGGAAAAGTTAAATGTTTGCAAGAATTCAACCCATTTAGCATGTCTTGAATTCAACTTCTTTTGGCCATGGATGAACCTTAAAGATTCATGATCCGAATGCAATATGAACGGTTGTGGTCTCAAGTAATGTGACCAATGATCTAGAGCTCGTACCATAGCATAGAACTCTTTATCATAGGTGGAATAATTCAACTTGCCTTGACTCAACTTTTCACTGAAATAAGCAATTGGACGCCCTTCTTGAATCAACTGCTCCAATCCCCTTCCCACTTGCGTCACACTCCACTTCAAATGGCTTGGAAAAATCAGGGAGTGCAAGAATAGGAGTGTTGCACATTTTCTCCTTGACTTCTTCAAAGGCCTTTTGAGCTTGTGTAGTCCATTCAAACGTCCCCTTTTTAGTACACTCAGTTATAGGAGCCATGAGTGTGCTAAAATTCTTGATAAATCTTCTATAGAAAGAAGCTAGGCCATGGAAAGAACGGACCTCCGTGAGTGTTTTCGGACTAGGCCATGATTGAATTGCTTCAACCTTGCAAGGATCCACCTTCACGCCATCACCTGAAACTATGTAACCAAGAAAAGTGACCTCATATAACATAAAATCACATTTTTCAAGTTTTCCATACAATTTTTGCGTTCTTAAAAAAAAAAAAACTTGAAACAAATGATCTAAATGCTCATCCTCATTTTTAGAGTAAATAAGGATATCATCAAGGTACACCACCACGAACTTGCCAAGAAATGGCCTCAACACCTCGTTCATCAATCTCATGAATGTGCTAGGTGCATTGGTCAATCCAAACGGCATCACGAGCCATTCATACAACCCATGCTTTGTCTTGAATGCAGTCTTCCATTCATCACCTTCCCTCATACGGATTTGATGGTAACCACTCCTCAAATCAACTTTTGAGAATACCTTTGAACCACTCAATTCGTCCAACATATCATCAAGTCTTGGAATTGGAAATCTGTACTTGATCGTAATATTGTTAACAGCTCTACTATCAATACACATGCGCCAAGTACCATCTTTTTTAGGGACCAACAAAGCAGGAACCGCACATGGACTCATAGACTCACGCACATAACCCATACCCATCAACTCTTCAATTTGTCTTTGCAACTCCTTAGTTTCTAAAGGGTTACATCTATAGGCAGGTTTATTTGGTAGAGGTGCGCCTGGAATGAGATCAATTTGATGCTCAATTCCTCTCAAGGGTGGTAATCCCTTAGGTAACTCATCAGGAAAAACATCCTCAAACTCCTTAATCAATTTTGCAAGTCTAGGATTTTGACTCACAAATTTTTCATGGATTTCTTTAGAGTACAACATGAATATCTCTCCCTCATCTTCAAACTCCCTCTCAAATTCTTTACAAGATAATAAAGAAATTTGTGACTTTTGTGGTTGTGAAAACCGTGGGGGTGGTAAAGGGTACAATTTCTTTTGTTTCCCTTGGTGAGTGATAGTGTAAGTGTTATGGTACCCATCATGAATGGATTTTTTATCAGATTGCCAGGGTCTACCAAGAAGAATATGACAAGCATCCATTAAAACAACATCACACAATTGACTATCATGATATGAACCAATCGAAAAATTCACCATGCATTGCTTTCTAACCCCAGTACTAGCATTAGAATCTAACCAACTCAATTTGTAAGGATGTGGATGATTAGTGGTAGTAAGACCTAGTTTAGAGACTAAAGTCTTTGACACAGTATTAGCCTCACTGCCCCCATCAACAATTAAGTCACATACCTCGTCACCAACTTTACATTTGGTGATGAAAATGTGTTGCCTTTGTGGCGCCAAAGGTTCTTCCATACGAGCTTGAAACGCTCTCCTAACCACCAATTTCGTTTTGTCCTCTATCTCAGGATAGCAATGGTCCTCCTCCTCATCCTTTTCATACGGGGTCACATCCTTCTCTTCTTCAGACTCAAATTCCTCCCAATCGATGCTTTGGGTGGCTATGAGCTTAACTTCTTGCATGGTTAAGGCTCTTGCATTAGGACAATCTTTTTTGTAATGCCCTCTACCTCCACACTTGTAACATACGATGTCACTAAGCTTGAAGTCTTTCGTGTTCTTCTTAGATGGCTCATTAGTCTTGCTAAAAGAAGAACCCTCCTTCGAGGTGAAGGGTGGTTTACGTACCACAGGAGTAGTGGTAGGCGCTTTCTTCTTTTTCCTTTTAGTATCAAACTTTGTCATAAGTTTGCAAGCTTCCACAAACGTGAGGTTAGTGTAACCTTCAAGTTTGTCTTGTAACTCTTGATCCAACCCAGCTACAAAACGTCCCAACTTCAGCTCTTCATTTTCGGTCACCTCACACACAATGGCAAGCCTATCAAACTCTTTGATATAGTCTTCCACTGAGTCGCCATTTTGTTGCAGAGTACTCCACTTCACATACTGATCTTGTGATGTAAGTCTAATACACCCTTCCAACATAATGATAAGGTATTAGACTCGAAAGAAAACAACTCGCCTTTGAAACGTTTTGGAATTGCGAAAATAACCAAAACCCAAGAACAAACTCAAGGTATTGGGATCTTAGGCTAGAAACTCGAGACACACTCAAAGTTTCCCCTAATCTTACAACTCAAGAACACACTCAAAGTTATAAGGAGACTCTTTGATTGAGACACACTCAAATCAGAAAAGCACAAGGTTTTTGTTTAATATTTCAACTCTCCTTTTATTTCTGGTTTGCTCTCCCTTTTATAGAGGAAAGGAGCAGCAAATAAGCACACCAAAAGGCAAGGAAAACCGTCCAAAAGATGGAGAGCCAAAAGCCACGGTTTTCCTTAATACAAGCTAGCTTTAAATGCACTAATTAAGCCTAAAGATGAAGAGTTAAACTCTTCCTATTACAACCAGCCAAAGTTCAACTCTTGGCATTATTTTTCAGCAAAGAAAAGTTAAAAACTTAAGCTAATAATAAGAAGTAAATGGAACAAGAATCACACGCCCAAAATAGTAGTGAAATGAGCCAAAGTGTGATTTATGTCAACTGTTTTCCAATCTTCAATCCACCCATGAAATGCAACATAGAATTTCGGCCTTCTTTGAAAATGGGTAAAACCCAAGAGTCTCCAAGACTAGAGCAACTGGTTCTTGATCCATGAAGCTTCTAAGTGGGCTTCTCGATCTTGGATCATTCTCCCCTTCTTGAAAAAAGTTTGACCCCAAACTTGCATCTTTTAAATAAGGAGATAAATCTCGTATGTTGAAAGTAGCACTTTTTAAATCAATTTTATGATTCACTTGCACACACCCCCTTTTTAGCATCTTTTTCAACCACTCATACAACCCTTGCTTGGTTTTGGACGTCGTTTTCCACTTATTCCCCCCTTTAAGTGTCATTTGCCGGCAGATAGCATTGTGAGGCAAAGGGACTCTTGGAATTGCATGGTCAATACACCTATTTGAAGGTAGACTGTTGGACAAGTCATCTGGAAAAACATATTTGTATTCTCCTAAAAACTCATTTAAAGGTGATGAGTTATTATGAGAAGTACAAATCTCATCTTTGGCCTTCCCAACCAAAGCATACCCTTCCCCCATTTCTTCCACTATATTTTCAAGTTTAGTACAAATTACAAGATAGTTGCTTTTCTCTTTTTCTTTCTTAGCAACTTTTGGAGGTAAAGGCAACAATCTAACTTTTCTACCATCTTTGGTAGTTACAATAAACACATTAGATTTACATTTGTGTACCGAATCATGATCAAATTGCCACGGTCTTCCAAGCAACAAATGGCAAGCATCCATAGGAAGAATATCACACCAACGCTCATCTTTGAACCCTCCAATGGAATAAGTCACCAAGGCTTGTTTCTTCACCCTCATGTTGGTACCATCATTCAACCAATTGAGCTTATAAGGCTCATCATGAATCCTAGTAGGTAGCTTCAACTTACTCACAGCCTCAGACGAAATCACATCAATTTGAGCGCCACTATCCACAATCACATTACAAGTTTTTTCACCTATCTTGCATCTAGTGTGGAACAAGTTGTTTCGTTGCCTCCCATCAACTTGGGGCTCACCAAGTAAGATTTTGCGAACCACCAATAAGTTATGGTCACTTTCTGGAGAAATCTCTTCTTCAAAGTCGTCCTCCCCATTACTCTCTTTTTCTTGAGTCACAAAGTTATACATTTGTTCTTCTTCATCCATAATTGCGCATTGTGTGGCGGTCAAAACAGTTTTACTAGGACACTCACTAGCGATATGACCCCTACCATGACACTTGAAGCATTTTCTCCTAGTTGCAAGCTCACTAGGGGAAACTACTTGCTTTTCTTTCCCTTTATCAAACTTAGAACTTGATGAGCTATTTGGAGAAGTTTCTCTTTGAAAAGTACTCTCATTAGAGTTGAAAGGAGTAAATTTCGAAGTACTCTTAAAAGAGGAAGTTTTGGGCTTCTCTTTCTCCTTTTCCTCCTTAGCTTGTGCCTCATACTTCAAGGCGAGTTTACAAACATCACTAAAAGTGGCATAGTGAGTCACCTCCACTTTTCTACAAATCCCTTTAGACAACCCTTTAACAAAACGAGCTATCTTGAAAGTTTCTTTTTCTTGTAAATCGCAAATTAAGCACAACTTCTCAAACTCTTTCATGTACTCTTCCACACTCATGCCATTGTCTTGTGAAAGGTGGGTTAACTTAAGGTATTGCTCTTGTTCATACTCCTTACTAACCCATTTATCCCTCATTCTTTTTTTTAACTTCTCCCATGAGTCAATTTTTTCTTTTCCCTCTCTTCTTCTATTTGCCTAGCCTTCACCTCCTCACTTTCTTCTGTTTTTTTCTCCAAACTCTCCAATTTTTCAGTGATTACTTGCAACATTCTAGCAAGCTCCTCATTAGCCATGATTTCCACTATTCTGCTAGGCTATTACAAGTACAATGAGTGAAAACTGCCGAAATTAGAGACAAAGTGCAAAACGAAAATTGCCTCGAGACTCTCAAAGGCTTACAAATTCAGAAAATTCAGATCAAAACAACCAATTTGAAAAAAAGAAACTCCTCAAAAGCTTTTCGGATGAGGGAGAAATCTTCAATTGAATTCTGCCTTCCCGGTTTTGCCACTTTTCTGCGCTGCTGCGAAAAACCTGCCCAGTTTATTAGCAGAAAAATTCCAAAAAATCTGAAATTTTTTGTGAGTAATCTAAACAACAAAATATCCAGATTCAAAAAAAGAATCACTCAATTTGGACAGAAAACGAAGGAGATATAGCCTTCTCAAACCGTAACTCCAAACTGATCGAATTCTGCCGTTTTGCTCCAAACGCCTTCAAACTCGATTTTCTTCAAGAAAACCCTAACCTAGGCTCTGATACCAGATGATGTAAGTCTAATACACCCTTCCAACATAATGATAAGGTATTAGACTCGAAAGAAAACAACTCGCCTTTGAAACGTTTTGGAATTGCGAAAATAACCAAAACCCAAGAACAAACTCAAGGTATTGGGATCTTAGGCTAGAAACTCGAGACACACTCAAAGTTTCCCCTAATCTTACAACTCAAGAACACACTCAAAGTTATAAGGAGACTCTTTGATTGAGACACACTCAAATCAGAAAAGCACAAGGTTTTTGTTTAATATTTCAACTCTCCTTTTATTTCTGGTTTGCTCTCCCTTTTATAGAGGAAAGGAGCAGCAAATAAGCACACCAAAAGGCAAGGAAAACCGTCCAAAAGATGGAGAGCCAAAAGCCACGGTTTTCCTTAATACAAGCTAGCTTTAAATGCACTAATTAAGCCTAAAGATGAAGAGTTAAACTCTTCCTATTACAACCAGCCAAAGTTCAACTCTTGGCATTATTTTTCAGCAAAGAAAAGTTAAAAACTTAAGCTAATAATAAGAAGTAAATGGAACAAGAATCACACGCCCAAAATAGTAGTGAAATGAGCCAAAGTGTGATTTATGTCAACTGTTTTCCAATCTTCAATCCACCCATGAAATGCAACATAGAATTTCGGCCTTCTTTGAAAATGGGTAAAACCCAAGAGTCTCCAAGACTAGAGCAACTGGTTCTTGATCCATGAAGCTTCTAAGTGGGCTTCTCGATCTTGGATCATTCTCCCCTTCTTGAAAAAAGTTTGACCCCAAACTTGCATCTTTTAAATAAGGAGATAAATCTCGTATGTTGAAAGTAGCACTTTTTAAATCAATTTTATGATTCACTTGCACACACCCCCTTTTTAGCATCTTTTTCAACCACTCATACAACCCTTGCTTGGTTTTGGACGTCGTTTTCCACTTATTCCCCCCTTTAAGTGTCATTTGCCGGCAGATAGCATTGTGAGGCAAAGGGACTCTTGGAATTGCATGGTCAATACACCTATTTGAAGGTAGACTGTTGGACAAGTCATCTGGAAAAACATATTTGTATTCTCCTAAAAACTCATTTAAAGGTGATGAGTTATTATGAGAAGTACAAATCTCATCTTTGGCCTTCCCAACCAAAGCATACCCTTCCCCCATTTCTTCCACTATATTTTCAAGTTTAGTACAAATTACAAGATAGTTGCTTTTCTCTTTTTCTTTCTTAGCAACTTTTGGAGGTAAAGGCAACAATCTAACTTTTCTACCATCTTTGGTAGTTACAATAAACACATTAGATTTACATTTGTGTACCGAATCATGATCAAATTGCCACGGTCTTCCAAGCAACAAATGGCAAGCATCCATAGGAAGAATATCACACCAACGCTCATCTTTGAACCCTCCAATGGAATAAGTCACCAAGGCTTGTTTCTTCACCCTCATGTTGGTACCATCATTCAACCAATTGAGCTTATAAGGCTCATCATGAATCCTAGTAGGTAGCTTCAACTTACTCACAGCCTCAGACGAAATCACATCAATTTGAGCGCCACTATCCACAATCACATTACAAGTTTTTTCACCTATCTTGCATCTAGTGTGGAACAAGTTGTTTCGTTGCCTCCCATCAACTTGGGGCTCACCAAGTAAGATTTTGCGAACCACCAATAAGTTATGGTCACTTTCTGGAGAAATCTCTTCTTCAAAGTCGTCCTCCCCATTACTCTCTTTTTCTTGAGTCACAAAGTTATACATTTGTTCTTCTTCATCCATAATTGCGCATTGTGTGGCGGTCAAAACAGTTTTACTAGGACACTCACTAGCGATATGACCCCTACCATGACACTTGAAGCATTTTCTCCTAGTTGCAAGCTCACTAGGGGAAACTACTTGCTTTTCTTTCCCTTTATCAAACTTAGAACTTGATGAGCTATTTGGAGAAGTTTCTCTTTGAAAAGTACTCTCATTAGAGTTGAAAGGAGTAAATTTCGAAGTACTCTTAAAAGAGGAAGTTTTGGGCTTCTCTTTCTCCTTTTCCTCCTTAGCTTGTGCCTCATACTTCAAGGCGAGTTTACAAACATCACTAAAAGTGGCATAGTGAGTCACCTCCACTTTTCTACAAATCCCTTTAGACAACCCTTTAACAAAACGAGCTATCTTGAAAGTTTCTTTTTCTTGTAAATCGCAAATTAAGCACAACTTCTCAAACTCTTTCATGTACTCTTCCACACTCATGCCATTGTCTTGTGAAAGGTGGGTTAACTTAAGGTATTGCTCTTGTTCATACTCCTTACTAACCCATTTATCCCTCATTCTTTTTTTTAACTTCTCCCATGAGTCAATTTTTTCTTTTCCCTCTCTTCTTCTATTTGCCTAGCCTTCACCTCCTCACTTTCTTCTGTTTTTTTCTCCAAACTCTCCAATTTTTCAGTGATTACTTGCAACATTCTAGCAAGCTCCTCATTAGCCATGATTTCCACTATTCTGCTAGGCTATTACAAGTACAATGAGTGAAAACTGCCGAAATTAGAGACAAAGTGCAAAACGAAAATTGCCTCGAGACTCTCAAAGGCTTACAAATTCAGAAAATTCAGATCAAAACAACCAATTTGAAAAAAAGAAACTCCTCAAAAGCTTTTCGGATGAGGGAGAAATCTTCAATTGAATTCTGCCTTCCCGGTTTTGCCACTTTTCTGCGCTGCTGCGAAAAACCTGCCCAGTTTATTAGCAGAAAAATTCCAAAAAATCTGAAATTTTTTGTGAGTAATCTAAACAACAAAATATCCAGATTCAAAAAAAGAATCACTCAATTTGGACAGAAAACGAAGGAGATATAGCCTTCTCAAACCGTAACTCCAAACTGATCGAATTCTGCCGTTTTGCTCCAAACGCCTTCAAACTCGATTTTCTTCAAGAAAACCCTAACCTAGGCTCTGATACCAGATGATGTAAGTCTAATACACCCTTCCAACATAATGATAAGGTATTAGACTCGAAAGAAAACAACTCGCCTTTGAAACGTTTTGGAATTGCGAAAATAACCAAAACCCAAGAACAAACTCAAGGTATTGGGATCTTAGGCTAGAAACTCGAGACACACTCAAAGTTTCCCCTAATCTTACAACTCAAGAACACACTCAAAGTTATAAGGAGACTCTTTGATTGAGACACACTCAAATCAGAAAAGCACAAGGTTTTTGTTTAATATTTCAACTCTCCTTTTATTTCTGGTTTGCTCTCCCTTTTATAGAGGAAAGGAGCAGCAAATAAGCACACCAAAAGGCAAGGAAAACCGTCCAAAAGATGGAGAGCCAAAAGCCACGGTTTTCCTTAATACAAGCTAGCTTTAAATGCACTAATTAAGCCTAAAGATGAAGAGTTAAACTCTTCCTATTACAACCAGCCAAAGTTCAACTCTTGGCATTATTTTTCAGCAAAGAAAAGTTAAAAACTTAAGCTAATAATAAGAAGTAAATGGAACAAGAATCACACGCCCAAAATAGTAGTGAAATGAGCCAAAGTGTGATTTATGTCAACTGTTTTCCAATCTTCAATCCACCCATGAAATGCAACATAGAATTTCGGCCTTCTTTGAAAATGGGTAAAACCCAAGAGTCTCCAAGACTAGAGCAACTGGTTCTTGATCCATGAAGCTTCTAAGTGGGCTTCTCGATCTTGGATCATCTTGCTTGTAATTGTGAGGAATGAAACGATCTCTCATTCTTTTCTTCAGCTTTTCCCAAGTGGAAATGTGAGCCTTACCCCTAAGGGTACGCCCCCTTTGTTCTCCTTGCAACCAACTGTCACCATAGCCCTTCAGTTTGACTTTGGCTATCTTGTACTGTTGAACCGTCTCATGGATGTCCTTGTACTCAAAGTACCTTTCCAAGGATTTCTCCCACTCCAAGTACTTCTCCGGATCAAGTGTCCCATCAAAGGCAGGAACGTCCACTTTGAGACTCCTATCTTCCCTCCTAGGTGGAGGGTCTTCACCTTGATCTCTCCTATCTTGCTCGTTCATGAGCCTTGCCATCAAGGCAGCAAGGTTCCCTTGTAGATTGGCATTGGTTTCGGCCAACCTTTCCTGACTAGCAATGGATCGATTAAGAGCTTCCAAAGCTGTCCTCAAGTCTGGATTCTCTCCCATGGTATGTAGGTATTCGACCCCTTTGGAAAAATTTAAGAAAATTTTCCCCCTACCTGACGCGCCAAATGATGTGTAAACAAGATGAGAAACCTTGTTACAATAATGATAAGTTAAACAGAAGGTCAAATGATTTTAAGTTCCAATTGTCAAGTGATTGATTTAGTTAGGGGAACTCTCACCCTAAGCTACGGATATAGCAAAGAGGAACTCTCACTCGTTTGCTTGGGATAGTTTAGATAAGGGAACTCTCACCAAATCATAAACTACAAGTCTTAATCTTGGGAACTCTCACCAAAACTAACACTCTTCAAATTCGGGTTCTCAAATTTGGAAAAACAAAGTGAACTAAACACAAGTCACTTTAGTTAACAAAACACACGTTTTAGGCAAATATTCTTGGATGTCATTTTCATTCATTCAAAATAGAATATTTATAGCATCCATACAACCTTTTCACTTGCCTACTTCAATTAACAAAAAGAAATAAACAAAACGAAATTAACTAAGGAAATAAGTGGTTAATACACGTCCCACTTAACTCCATTACAAACATAACTAAACTAATTAAAAGAACTAAAAAACTAGGTTTGAAACAAGGGAAAATAATCAGCCAAAATAGCATCCAAAGAGCATCTCACACACGCCCAAAACAGCTACTCTTTCAAGTTTTCGTAACCCCCATTTCAAAGCCTTGATTCATGCCTTTTATTCAAACTTTGTAACTCCTATTTTAATGCCTTTATTCCAGCAACAATATCCACATGTAACCCCCAAGTAATGAGGTGCAATGTTCAGCCAACAAACGCCCATTAAGTGCCATGAATCATGCCACTTTAATCAGCCCAAGTAACTCACAAACGGCTAGCATGAAATACGCCCAAACTGCCACCAATTCAGCTTGTAACCGACGCTTATTAAACGTGCATTTGGAGCTTGGAAAACCGTCACTTGCTAGATACTCTCTACAAGGTTAATTACACTAAGTGAAGTGCAACCCCTTGTAAAAACTTTCGGACCAAAACTGTGCAAAGGATTAAAGATTGACTTGGACAGAAATAATTCCCTTGCATTGTCTTGAACTTGGACCTCAAGGCCTTGACCACTTGGACCATCTTGAACATTAGAACCTTGACCATATTGGTCAGGTCCAAGGTGGCGCCCCTTCCAGCGACACGCGCAGGCTCCGATTGGGCCACTTGGCCGGGTATAAAATACCCAAATCATTTGCCCCTAACAAGGGTCACGTGCTTGGCCCATGACGTCCGGGACAGGTGTTGGCCTCTGATTAGTCGAATTATTACTTTTTACTGTTTGGAGAATCTAGGGTTTTAACCCTAGGGTTTCACCCCCTCTATAAATAGAAGGTTGACTTCTCCTTGGATTCACACTTGCGTGAATCTTCAAGAGAATCTTGAAATCTTCCGACTTTCAAAGACTTTGACCTTCCAAAGCATCCGGCAGTCGGCCCCCTTAGTTTGCGTGCTTCAACAAGCGCCCAAAATCGACGACTCTCGTTACCTTCTTCTAAGGTAACCGCCTGATCTCTTTTTACTTATTTCTTTGCATTTTTTTCTTTATCAAAATTGTTTCCCAAACGCACCCGGCACGACCTAAGTTAGCGATCAGCCGGTCACCAGGGACGACTGAATCTAAAACTAGGAGTGCAGAATGCTCGTTCGAGAACTTTGCTTTAAGTACATCACCAAATCCGACAGTGTTTGTGCCTCTACAAGACACGATGGCCAGAACAAAGCAAACAACAAGGAGATATAGGGCGGATGTTTCTTTTTACCATTCGGACTGCGAGATTGTCAATTTTGATGGCTCCATTAGGGTGCCTGTTGTTTTGGGTGTTTTTGTCCCTTGGGAGAGTTACAACACGAAAACCGATCCGCTGTGAGCTGTACCTGCAAAACAAACGAAGACACCGGTTGGGTGGTGCTCCGCCTCCGAAGCACAAGTTAGTAACTTGAAACGGAATAGAGAACGAAAATTTAGGTGGGTATTGATTAGGGGATTTTGCTCCCACCAATCGGAATGTGCCACGTGGGCCAATCAGGTCCTGCCAAGTGTCCCCCAGTTGGACCTCTCAGGGCCTGCCACGTGGCACACTCTTATTCGTCCACCGTGGACCTATTATGTCATGACACGTGGCATACTCCATGCCTAATGGAGAAGTCGGCCACCTAGGCCCAACTTCCGAGGGAAGCCCAATCAGCCCAAGGTTAACCTAAACCTAGGGTTGGCACGTTTCTCGAGGTTATAAATACCTCCCTTAATCCTCATTAAGGGAGATTACGCAGATTACACACATTAAACACTCTCGCCTAGAGAGACCCAATCACTTTAATTTCCGCATTAATTACTCCTTAATCAAGTACTAACTTGACCGTCGGAGGCGGATCTCCAATCATCCGGAGCATCCGTTTGTTTTGCAGGTACAGGCGTCCGGCTCCAGTCTTGGAATTGTAACTCTCCCGCAGGACATCAGAAAACCCCGAAACATTTTGGCGCCGTCTGTGGGGAGAGTACTTCTGAGATGGCATCCACGTTTGTACCGACTCCTGAAGAGAGGCGTCCCCTAGACGACCCTCAAGTCCAGTCGGACCATGATACTGAGAACGAATTTGAAGTTGAAGCTCACACAGCTTCAGACGGGACCCTAAGGGCTCGACGTACCCGTCATACCGAAAGGAGGGAACGGGAACATCTTCAAACTGAAAGCGAGCCAGCAGGCGAACCGCCTGTTCGGCAGCTGCCGACTGATGGGTCTGCTCCCATCACAAGGAATGAACTCATGACCTTCATGAGGGACTTCAAGGGAGAGATTCAAGAGTTGCTTAATAAGAAGCCTGCTCTGGCCAAGGAACAGTCAGCTAAGAAACCTTCCACTTCAGGCAAGAGGAAGCCAGTTCAAGGGCGAGAGGCGACTCCTCATCCTAAATCTAGGAAGTGGGAGCCGCTTGCCCTTGATTTTACAAAATACCGTTTCCCTACTCCAAGAAATAGGAAACCTGTTCGTCACATTCAGGCGGACGGGTCGAAGAAAACATACACAGACGCTAGGCTGCTGCTAGAGCAGAAGAAGAGTGACCGATTGTCAGAATCGGCCACTACTTCAAATTTCCAAGACGGTCTGCGAAATACCTCGATGAGGCATACCCAGTCGTATCATGAGAGTCAGTCAGGCGGCACCTCCCGTCAGTCCGGCTTTCATAGCGACCAGGCGGTACCAAACTTACCGTTTGCACCACAACAGTATTTTTTGCAGCCACCTCCGTTTGGTGGACATGCAGCAAAAAATGTACAACCTATGGACTGGCAGCTACGGTTGCTTAGGCTTGGCGAACAGCCGTCGGCCTTCTCCAAGGAAATTACTGAAGCCGCTCAGCCGGCCAAAGTGAAAAATGTGTTAGTAGGCGCCTATGACGACACTACTAACCCAGAAGATCATCTGATGGCATTCACCAACCTGATGTATCTTCAAGGGTTGGATGATCCTACTTGGTGCAAGTGTTTCCCAGCGACTCTCAAAGGAATTTCACAACAATGGTTCGGCAACCTGCCGACTGGTTGTGTAAATAACTTCAGGATGCTTGCTTACTTATTCACCTCCAACTTCGCCATGAACATCCCTGCGAAGAAGACGACCCTTGATTTAGGAACAATTCAGCAGGGTGAGAAGGAGGGGCTTCGATCTTACATCAGGCGGTTTAACCTGATGAGAATACAGATTCAAGGGTTACCGGATGAGGTGGCCTATACTGACTTTTTCAGGGGTCTCAAAGACGGGTCGACCTTCAAATTTGATCTGGTCCGAAAGAGGGTGGCGACTCTTCAAGAGGCCTTGATTGAAGCGGAAGCCTATATACAGGCGACTGATCTTTGTAGTACGGTAAAACAGTCGGACGGGAAGAAGTTCGACAAAAGAGAAGGACGACAGATACAGTCGTCAAACAAAGATAAGAAAAGAAAAGAGGTCTGGGCGGCTGATTCCTCTAAACAGCCGGCCCAGAAGAAGAAAAAAGAATACAAACCATACTCCCCAAAGTATGCGTTTAGCAAGGACAGCCAAGCTATCCTAAAGGAAATCAAGGGACGGATCTCAATTGAGAAGCCGGTCCCCATGAAGGGTTCTGCAAACAACCTGAACCAAGAAAAATTCTGTGATTATCATGAAGATGTTGGTCATCGCACCAACGAATGCATCAGTCTCATGCGGTATCTGGACCGCCTGGCTGAGCAAGGTGATCTTGACTCTTTTGTCAAGAAATCCACGGGAAACACTTCCTCGAAAAAGCAGTCGACCAAAAAGAATCAACAGGCCGACAGCTCCGATACAGATGATGCAGTCGTCTACACCATTGCAGGCGGTTTCTCAGGAGGCGGTCCCACTATTAGGGGCAACAAAGACAACATCAGACGGTTAGATGTAAATTCCGTTCACCAAGAACGGCCCTCCAAATATTCATTTCCTGAGATTGTCATCACTGAAGAAGATCTAGGAGGGGTAAGAGGGCCGCATGACGACCCTATCGTTATTGAATGTAAAGTGGCCAACCAGAGAGTAGGCCGAATCCTCATAGATACCGGAAGCTCCTCAGATCTCATCAGTAGAAAATGTCTGTCGAAACTAAAATATCAGACTAATTGCATACATCCGGCATCCCACCCTCTAGTGGGGTTTGGAGGAGGAGTCGTTCACCCAGTGGGACGAGTGGATTTATGATGTGATTTTTAGTCCGAAAACTAAGCCTCACAAAGATATGAATCTAACCTAATTCTATACAGAAAATTCACCAAGAATTAAGCAAGAAACTTAGATTAATTAATCAAGAATCCACCTAATTAATCAACCTAGGTGATTGTTTTAACTAAAACAAACAAAACAGCAAATTGGAATCCACCAATCAAGAATTTAAGTAATCCAACTTAAACAAAAGCAAGAAGAATTATTATTAAGAATGTATGATTAAACTTTTGTATTATTTGAAGATTATAACCCTATATTTATAGACTCAAAACTAACCCTAAACCTAATCAAATTAGAAGACTAATCCTAATTGAATTAGAATCCCATTTGACCTAGAAATCCTAAGAAAACCGAAACTTGATCCCCAAGTTCCTAATTCGGATATGACTAAACTAACTAAGTTTAATTCAACTTAGATTAGGTTATTCAATCCTCCTAAAACTCCTAGACACGTCTAAAAACCAAAGTCAAGTCCTAATCCACTTAGGAATTTACTTTGCTAAAAACAAGTCCTAATTCAAATAGGAACTCTCTTTTGCTAAAGACAAGTCCTAATTCAAATAGGAACTCACTAGACCAAAACAATTCCTAATCAAAATAGAAATCCTAAGTGCTTGAAACAAGAAAAACCCTTTCAAGTGAAAGGTAAAAACTTGTAAGCAAAAACCTAAGTAAAGACTCACAAAATAAAACTAAGGAAAAGAAATCATTCTTTTCATATCGCCGCCTAAACACCACTTCACGCGCCACCACTTATGACACGCGCCACACCACCTTGTAGCTTGGCTCAGTCCGGTGCCGGTGGACAGGAGCGTGGGACCCATCTCGGCGCGTGGCCGCCTGTATCGTCACCGGAAGTGAACTGCGCAACTTCTTCGTTCTTGGAAATCATGGTTCTTTCTTTCCAATTTAAGCTATTGAACCTTTTCTTGATTATTTCCTTGTTTGGGCAACCTATAATGGAGTTGTTTAGACCATCTAAAAGTACATTAGATCCTTCAAAAGAATTAGCTTCTTGATTCGCATCATCCTCCTCTTCTTCAAAAGAATTTGCCCTCAAATTTACTTCATCAAAACAAGTAAAAAGGTTTTCAATAGTATATGTAGAATCTTCATCACCGCTTTCAGTAGACAAGTCTTCTTGGCACTCACCATCTTCATAATTGTCACCTTCTTTAGCAAGAAAACATGTCTTGGGTCCTCTATCGATTTCTTCCTTGAATACTTTTTCTCTTAGAAACAAACTTGAACTACAAGTAACATTTGAGCACTTATTCTGTCCTTTATGAGATAAAGGATGTAGACTTAAACGTTTGTTTCCAACCTCCACGGAGTACACATTAGTCCTTCCATTAAATTTCACAAATCTATCATATTGCCAAGGACGGCCTAATAGTATATGACATGCATCCATAGGACAAACATCACATAAAACTTTATCATGAAATTTACCAATTGAAAAGGATATTAAAGCTTGTTTATTCACCTTGACATCACTCGAATTATTGAGCCAATGAAGCTTGTAAGGGTTTGGATGCTCGGTAATTGGCCACTCTAATTTATCTACCAAAGTAGTAGACACTACATTGGTGCAACTTCCCGTGTCTATGATCATATCACACAACCTATCTTTCACCTTGCATCTTGTTAGAAAGATTTTCTCCCTTTGATTGCCCTCAATAGACATAGGTTTTGAGTGTAGTGCTCTCCTTAGGACCAAAATTTGACCATGAGTCTCGGGTTCAATTTCTTCCATGTGTTCCTCCTCTTCTTCGTCAAAGTTTTCTTCATCCTTTTCAACGTCACTACCTTGCTCACACAAAGCCTTTTCTTGTTCCCATTCTTGAGTCGTCATGACCCTTTTTGAAGGACAATCACTTGCAATGTGACCAACACTACCACACTTAAAGCACTTCCTTCCTTCCACAAATTTCTTGTTAGTTTCGAATTTAGGTTTAGAATCTTTGTAATTCGAACTTGAACTACCCTTTTCCACATTAGCTTTCTCAAAAGGTTTTGAGAATCCTTTTATAAACGGTTTAGAGAATGAGCTTTTCTTCCCTTTTAATTGTTTTTCAACTTTGATAGCCACTTTACACACATCCTCAAAAGACCAATATTGTTGTAATTCAACTTTTTCAGCAATATTATCATTCAATCCCGAAATAAATCTAGCAATCTTATGTTCAACAATCTCTTCTAAACCACATAGCATGCATAACTTCTCAAACTCAACAATATAATTCTCAACAGTCATAGAATTTTGTTTAGAAGTTTGCATCTTCAAATAGATATCTTGAATATAATCACTAGGAACGAACCTCTTTTTCATGTGCTTCTTGAGTTGCTCCCAAGTTGTGATTTTGTTACGCCCTTCCTTATGCCTCTTCCTTTTCAAATTATCATACCAAAGACTAGCATAACCAGTGAGCTTCAACTCCGCAAGTTTACACTTCTTTCTTTCATCATACTCCTTGTAATCAAAGAGTGTTTCGGCCCTTCTAATCCATTCAAAATATTTCTCTGGTTCATTCATACTTCCATTGAATTCGGGAAGGTCTAACCTAAGGTTTCTATCATCATCTTTAGGTCTATCCCTTCTCCTAGGTCTAGGTGAATCATCACTTGATGAATAATTCTTTCGTGACCTCCTAGGGTTTCTCCTTGGTTGTTCTTCCTCACTTGAACTAGAATTAGGGTTAGAATCACCCCTCTTTGAAGAAGATCCATCACGAGTATCAAGTCTCTTCAATACCTCCTCCAACCTTGCTGCCAACTCGGTGATTTGCCTATCTCTTCTAAGATTTTGCGCTTGTTCTAAGGTTAAACCCCTTGGAACTTGTGGAACCTCTTCGTCACTCATGATTCCTACACAAACCAAGTTAGTCTATGCAAAAATCTTGATTAAAAGATAAAATCTTGATGGAATCTTGAAGCAAACAACAACCGGACTCCCAACCCGTATTCCAGTGAAACAACACCAAAAGTTTAAGGCTGTACAGAGTTCGTTACTCAACCAAATGTTACGAAATTTTAGGTGAAGATAGATAGACGTTTTTCCAGTCTAATGCAAAAAGAATCACTCAAAAATTCCAAGCCAAACGTTACCAGTTTAAATTCTACCGAACCTGTGCTCTGATACCAAGATGATGTGATTTTTAGTCCGAAAACTAAGCCTCACAAAGATATGAATCTAACCTAATTCTATACAGAAAATTCACCAAGAATTAAGCAAGAAACTTAGATTAATTAATCAAGAATCCACCTAATTAATCAACCTAGGTGATTGTTTTAACTAAAACAAACAAAACAGCAAATTGGAATCCACCAATCAAGAATTTAAGTAATCCAACTTAAACAAAAGCAAGAAGAATTATTATTAAGAATGTATGATTAAACTTTTGTATTATTTGAAGATTATAACCCTATATTTATAGACTCAAAACTAACCCTAAACCTAATCAAATTAGAAGACTAATCCTAATTGAATTAGAATCCCATTTGACCTAGAAATCCTAAGAAAACCGAAACTTGATCCCCAAGTTCCTAATTCGGATATGACTAAACTAACTAAGTTTAATTCAACTTAGATTAGGTTATTCAATCCTCCTAAAACTCCTAGACACGTCTAAAAACCAAAGTCAAGTCCTAATCCACTTAGGAATTTACTTTGCTAAAAACAAGTCCTAATTCAAATAGGAACTCTCTTTTGCTAAAGACAAGTCCTAATTCAAATAGGAACTCACTAGACCAAAACAATTCCTAATCAAAATAGAAATCCTAAGTGCTTGAAACAAGAAAAACCCTTTCAAGTGAAAGGTAAAAACTTGTAAGCAAAAACCTAAGTAAAGACTCACAAAATAAAACTAAGGAAAAGAAATCATTCTTTTCATATCGCCGCCTAAACACCACTTCACGCGCCACCACTTATGACACGCGCCACACCACCTTGTAGCTTGGCTCAGTCCGGTGCCGGTGGACAGGAGCGTGGGACCCATCTCGGCGCGTGGCCGCCTGTATCGTCACCGGAAGTGAACTGCGCAACTTCTTCGTTCTTGGAAATCATGGTTCTTTCTTTCCAATTTAAGCTATTGAACCTTTTCTTGATTATTTCCTTGTTTGGGCAACCTATAATGGAGTTGTTTAGACCATCTAAAAGTACATTAGATCCTTCAAAAGAATTAGCTTCTTGATTCGCATCAATTTACCCATCCGCTTGGGCGAAAAAGGGGAAGGACGACACATGGTAGTCCGGTTCCTGGTAGTGGAAGAACTCTCGGCCTACAACATGATTCTGGGACGACCAACCCTGAATAATTCCAAGGCTGTAATAATCCCATCTCTTATGTTGCTCAAGTTTGAGAGGGATAATGGAACAGTCGGGTCCCTAAGGGGAGATCAGAGGATGGCCCGAGAGTGCTATCTCTCGGATGTCAAGCCCACTGTTATAGCCGCTGGGTCCAGTGGGGGAAAAATAGACCTTGACAATGTCAAGGAGAGTGTGCCTGTTCAAGAAGCAGGCGGCAAGAAGAGAAAGGCATCCCAGACAGGGGCCGCAAGAAAAGACAGAAAATAGCAATCATTGGCAGAGGAACGGTCGGATGAATTCCGCCCTCAGCCGACTGGTGAGCATACGGACCTGATCTTAGATGACTCGCGTCCTGACAGAACAGTTAAAGTTGGGACGACTGCTCTAAAGGTCCTGGGTGACGACTTTCACAAACTATTGAAAGAATACAAGGACATCTTTGCATTCGACGTCCACGAAATGCCAGGCATTAGTCTTGACCTGGCGGTACATAAACTGGTTGTGGATCCGAAAAAGAAGCTGGTAAGGCAGAAGAAGCGGAACCATGGCGAAGAAAGAAGTCAGGCGGCAGCCGCCGAAGTTAAAAAATTACTTGATGCAGGATTCATTCGGCAATGTTACTTCCCAGACTGGGTTGCAAATGTGGTGCTTGTTAAAAAGCCTGTTACACGGTCATGCAGTTTGGTCTTAAGAATGCCCCGGCCACTTTCCAGCGAATGATAAACACTGTGTTCTTTGATCAGATAGGGAGAAATGTCGAGGCATATATTGATGATATGATTGTCAAGTCTAAACTTCAGAAAGATCATCTGTCGGACCTCCGAGAAACATTCGCCACACTCAGGCGGCACCATGTCATGCTCAATCCCAAGAAATGTGTCTTTGGAGTTGAGTCTGGGAAATTTCTCGGATTCCTTATCAATCAGAGAGGAATAAAGGCGAACCCTGAGAAGGTGCAGGCGGTCATCGACATGCAGTCGCCTCGTACCGTCCGAGAGGTTCAGAAGTTAACAGGTTGTCTGGCGGCCTTGGGAAGATTTCTAAGCCGATCAGGTGACAAATGCCTATACTTTTTCCAGGCAATTAAGAAAAAGGCAAGGTTTGAATGGGGGCCGGATGCCGAGGCGGCCTTCCAGAAATTGAAAGTTCACTTGCATTCCTTGTCGAGGCTGGTCAGCCCTTTGCCCAAAGAAGTACTTTACATGTACCTGGCCGTCTCTGATCATGCGTTAAGCGCTGTTCTCCTTGCTGAAAGAGACGGCTGTCAACTCCCGGTCTACTTTGTCAGTCATGTACTGAAAAATGCCGAGTTGAGGTATCCCTTAGTGGAGAAATTTGGTCTTGCACTCTTCATGGCTGTTAAAAAATTGAAGCCCTACTTTTTGGCACATGCAGTCGTTGTGTATACAGACCAACCTATCAAGCGGCCACTGACCATCATGGAGTCGTCAGGCCGAATGATCAAATGGGCCATAGAAATACAGAGTCTCGAAGTTACTTTCGAGCCTAGAAAAGCAGTGAAGGGGCAAGCCTTTGCTGACTTTATTGTTGAGATGACTCGTCCTCCTGACTCTCAAGTTCCAGACCAAGTCTGGAAGGTATATGTGGATGGAAGCTCTACTTCAAATGGTTGTGGAGCAGGCGTCATATGTCAGTCGCCAGAGGGCGACAGGTACGAGTATGCTTTACGCTTCAGTTTTCAGGCTTCAAACAATGAAGCAGAATATGAAGCTTTACTAGCCGGAATCCGCATGTGCAAGGCGGCAGGGGCACGAAAGATAAACGCCTTTTCTGATTCACAATTGATAGTGAGTCAGTATAATGGCGAATACGAAGCAACCCATCCGGCCATGATCAAGTATTTACAGGCGGTCCGACAAGCAGTCGGCTCCCTTGAGGATTTCCATCTGACCCAAGTGCCGAGATCCGAAAACAACCAGGCAGATGCACTTTCAAAATTAGCATCATCCGCCTCCTGTGATACTCCTCGAACCGTTTTTTGGGAAGTAATGGAGAGGAGAAGCATTGAGGAAGACCCTATTGGAATCTTAGACAGAAGCTCAACTTGGATGGATCCAATCAGGGCATATCTGACAAATGGTACCCTGCCGGATGATCATCAACAGGCGGCAGCACTGAAAAAACGAGCAACCAGTTTTGAAATAATAAAGGGAGAACTTCACAAAAGGGGGTACCTTCAACCCTTCTTAAAGTGTGTTACTCCAGAAAAGGGGCGAGAGATACTAGACGATCTTCACTCCGGTTACTGTGCTTCCCATATAGGCGGTAGGACGCTTGCTCAACGGGCAAGGCGGCAGGGCTACTTTTGGCCTACTTTAGAAGCAGATGCGATGGAGATGGTGAAAAAATGTGACAAGTGTCAAAGGTTTGGCAAACTAATTCACCGTCCGGCTACTGACCTCACTACCATTCATAGCCCACTACCGTTTGCTAAGTGGGGCATGGATATTCTGGGTCCATATACGCCTGCTACAGGCGGAAGGAGATACATACTTGTTGCCGTCGACTACTTCACTAAATGGGTAGAGGCGGAGGCTGTAAAGGGAATCAAGACGAAGGATGTAATTTCATTCATTTGGAAAAATGTCATCACTCGGTTCGGGGTTCCCATGTCTATGGTTTTTGATAATGGTCCCCAATTTGAGACGCCTGTTCTCAAAAGCTGGTTGGGTGACCAAGGAATCGCACACTACTTTGCATCTGTCGGCCGTCCACAAGCAAACGGCCAGGTAGAAGCCTTTAATAAAATCATCTCAGACGGTCTCAAGAAAAAGATTGAACGAGCAGGAAGCCTATGGGCGGATGAATTACCACATGTTCTCTGGGCCATTAGGACGACTGAAAAAGGGGCGACTGGAGAAACTCCATTCCTCCTAACTTATGGTGCGGAAGCTGTTCTTCCAATAGAACACTACGAGCCGACTCTTCGAGTAATGCTATATGACGAAGAGGCAAACTGGTGACCGGCTGGACTCTAACCTAGGCTGTGCCGTGTGTGTTGGTGATGCATCCATTTATTGCAAGAAATATGTACAAACGGTGAAAAAAGAAAAAGAGCTGAGAGAGGCAGAGACGGTACCTTTTGATATAATATCTGGAGACTAAGCGGGTCCGGCTGGGTCGATGGAAAACGAGCTTTCTTGCTTGCGCCTGACTCAAACGGATGACTTCTTCTCTCTCAAAGTTCTCTCTAGAAAATTTTTTATTAACGTACCAGATTATGAGGGTAAAACGGCTATATATAGAGGGTAAATACGGGGGCATTTCCGTAATTTACCCGGAAGGTGAACGGTTACTCTTTACATGGTAAAATTACCGCTAATCGGAGCGTGACACATGTCACAGATGCCACGTGGCGTGCCACGTCACATCTGTGAGGGGCAAATGTTTAGGGTAATTTTACCCCGCCACGTGGTCCAATCATAGGATGACACGTGTCAGCCTCAGGATGGCCCAAAGTGGACCAATCCCTGCTTAACACGTGTCACTCCAGAAATTAAGGGGAAAAGGCGGCCTTCATGCCCAAGTCCCGAGAAAGCCGCAAAACGGCGCAGCCCACCAATGATTAGGGTTCAGTGACCTAATCAGGGGCACAAATCCCAAAGACCCTATAAATAGGGAGATGTCTCTCTTTTTGAGGGCACGTTTTACCATTTATTACATATTTACTCTTTGATAGAGACATCCGAGCTTGGAATCCGAGCAAAACCCCACCTAAATTTCCGCACCTTTTTCTCCCTTCAAGTTTCTAACTTGTGTGTCGGAGGCGGAGCACCACCCAACTAGTGTCTCCGTTTGTTTTGCAGGTACAACTCACTCCGGATCAGTCTTCGTGTTGTAACTCTCCCGAGGGACAAAAACACCCAAAACAGTATCTGTCCAAAATCCTCTCCATAGTCGGATGGAGAGGGAAGCGCAGCCCTGCCTAGATGGACGCCTCATAGCATCTGAAACACTGGCCACTATAGCTGGACAAATCTAGCCAGGTGACCGTGTCTTCAGCATCCGACACGGACAGTAAATAGCCATGTCCCATGACATGGGTGGAAATAAACTTTAAAAAATCATCCGTTATTTTGTCCTGCCTGCTTTTGGCGACGTGCAAAAAAAAGGGCACGTTCCAGCCGCCGCGTAGCAGACGGCTCTTCCCTGCCCTCTCCCCTCTCAACGGAGATGGACTCTCAGCAGCTTTAAGATTGGACTGAGCCACCTTCGAGTCGACAGAGGCGCTGTCAGAAGATGATGACACATATTCATTAGAGTTTTCCTCGGAGCTGGGGGCCTAACGGCTGGTGCTAGCAGTGTCCTCCCCCATCTCAACATCCGGTACTGATGCACTCGGCCCAAGGGTTTGATGTTCCTCATCACACTCATCCAAAAATGAGTTATTTGGGGTACTTATGTTTCCAGGAGGATCTCTGCTAATCTCGGAGACAGGCGCCCTAAAGGAGCCATTCGAGTAGACCATCTCGCTTTTCGAATGGTACCAAGAACCATCCGTCCTATATCTCTGAGTCGTTTTCTTTGTTCTTGCCATCGTGTCCTGCAGGGGTACAAACACTATCGGATTTGGAGATTCACTCAAAGGGTAGTTCTAGAACGAGCATTGGACACTCCTAGTTCTAGATTCAACCGTCCCCGGTGACTGGCTGATCGCTAATCTAGGCCGTGCCAGGTGCGTTTGGGAAACCATTTTTGAAAAAGAAAAATGCAAAGAAATAAGTAAAGAAAAGATTAGGCGATTACCTAAGAAGAAGGTACTAGAGGCGCTTGGTTTGAAACGTCTGCTGGAATAGGCGGATTAGCTGGCCGAGTGTCGAATGCTAAAGAAGTCAAAGTCTTTAAAGTCAAAAATTCAAAGATTCTCCCAAAGATTCATGCAAGTATGAATCCAAGGGTGGTCAACCCTTCTATTTATAGAGGGGGTAAATGGTCTAGGGTAAAAACCCTAGATTCAGGTGAATAGTAAAAGTAACTTTTCGGCCAATCAAAGGCCGACACCTATCATAGGCACCACGTGGCATGCCACGTGACTCCTGTGAGGGGCAAATGATTTGGGGTATTTCATACTCCCAAGTGGACCAATAAGAGAGCGACACGTGTCACTCTAGGAGGTGTCTAAATGGACCCTCTAGATGCGTGATATGTGTCACTCAAATATTCCCCCTTTGGAAAAGGCGACCGTCAAGGCCAAAACTTCAAGGGCTCCGCAAAACGGCGCTGCCCTAATCCCTAGGTCATCAAACCCTAGGGTAGGAAACGTTTTCCTAGGACCCTATAAATAGGGAGATTTCCCCAATTATTGGACAGTCTTTTGACACCTCGAACTTTATGTCTTAATCATCAAGGGATTTATTGTTCTCTAAAACAGAGAACACTCGAGCTTGGAATCCAAGCTGATAACATACTTTCCGCACATTTTACTCCAATTTTTACTAACTTAATCTTCGGAGGTGGACCTCCTACCATTTAGAGTTCCGTTTGTTTTGCGGGTATAGGTGACCTTGGCGAATTCAGTCTTTAAGTTGTAACTCTCCTAAGGGACTCTAAAAACCCCAAAACAGAATATGTTTGACTTTCATTTGATTCAAAAAGCTTTGTTTGAATGTGTTCAACTTTCATTTAATTCAATTAGCTTCTTTGAATGCATTCGAATTTCACTTGATTCAAAAAGCTTTGTTTGAATGCGTTTGATTTTCATTTGATCCAAAAAGCTTTGTTTGAATGTGTTTAACTTTCATTTGATTCAAAAAGCTTTGTTTGAATGTGTTTGCCTTTCATTTGATTAAAAAAGCGTTGTTTGAATGTCTTTCACTTTCATTTTAATCAATTAGCTTTGTTGATTGCATTTGACTTTCATTCAATTCAAAAAGCTTTGTTCTAATGTGTTGACTTTCATTCGATTTAAAAAGCTTTGTTTGAATATGTTTGACTTTCATTTGATTCAAAAAGTTTTGCTTAAATGTTTTTTACTTTCATTTGATTTAAAAAGCGTTTTTTCACCAATTGCCCTTGACCTTTTGCAAAACTCACCAAATACCACCGATGTTTATTATTATTAACGCCGTGACCTCCAAATACCCCTAACATTAAAGGTCCGTTAGCAATAAAATTTAATTCACAAAATGCCATAACTTTGTTAAATAATTCACCAAATGCCCTAAATTTGTTAAAAATTTACACAAAATACCTCTATTTTTTTAGGTGCAATGACTAGGTTGACATTTAAGAAACTAACTGTTAATTTTGATTATCACCCTTTTAGCATAAATACTCAACACATACTAGTCCTCTTATTTGCTTAACCAAAATTCTAACATCATGAGTTATATTTCTAAATCATTTTCCTCAATGTACGAGTACTCTTAAAAGCTCTAAGTCCGTTAGCTTGCGGACAAGCCCAGACCGTTTACTAGGGCGGGCATGAACAAATTGTCAAGCCTGCATAAAAGGGGCTTGAGTTTGCTATATTAAGCTCGTTGGAAAAAATATAAACTATAAGCCCGGTCCGTTTCCCGCCCAAGCCTATAAAATTATCATCTCTACTTCCTTTAACACGTTATTGTCAAAATAACAAGGCCGGCTAAGCTGGACAATATCAATCAGGTTTGGATAGTGTACGTGGATGGGTGTTTCACGATGAATGGTTGTGGTGCACGCGTAATTTGTCAGTCTATTGAGGAGGACAATTATGAATATGCACTGCGGTTTAAGTTCCCGGCTTCAAAAATGAGGTCGAGTATGAAGCCCTACTAGCCGGCATCCAAATGTGCAAGGTGGCAGGGGCAACAAAGATTGACGCCTGCTCTGACTCCCCCATGGTCGTTAGCCAGTACCATGGTATTTATGAGGCCACCCATCCGGCTATGATCAAATACTTGCAGACGGTAAAATATAAAGCTGGGACACTAGAAGACTTCCATTTAAGTCAAGTGCCCAGATCTGAAAACAACTAGGCAGATGCTCTGTCAAAACTGGCGTCATTCGCCTCTTATGATACACCTTAGTCATCTTCTAGGAAGTTATGGAAAAAAGAAGTATATATGATGAAGAGCCCATTGGAGTACTTGATCGAAGCTCTACACGGATGGATAACATCCGGGCATATCGTACAGACGGCACACTCCCTGATCCTCAGGAGGTGGTTGTGCTGAAGAAACTGGCTGCAAGCTTTGAGATGACACAAGCAAAGCTCTTCAAAGCAAGTCTCCTGAAGCCTCTTTTGAAGTGTGTGACCCTAGAGAAGGGGCAGGACGTTCTTAAATAATTGCATGCCGGATACTGTGCCTCTCATACAGGCGGAAAATCCTTAGCAGTCAGGGCCAGGCGGCATTACTTTTGGCCTACCCTTGAGGCGAATTCTATGGAGATGGTTAAAAAATGTGACAAGTGTTAAAAATTTAGCAAGCTAATCCATCGTCCGCCCACCGACCTGACGACAATCTACAGTCCAGTACCGTTTGCTAAATTGGGCATGGACATCCTAGGCCCATATACGGCTACTTCAGGCAGCAAGCGTTACATTCTAGTGGCTGTGGACTACTTAACCAAATGTGTAGAGGCGAGGCGGTAAAAAAAATCAAGACAAAGGACGTTATTTCCTTGATCTGGAAGAATATCATCACCCTTTTGGGATGCCTATGTCTATGGTTTTTGACAATGGTCCTCAGTTTGAGACCCCTAAATTAAAGTCTTGGTTGGGAGATCAAGGGATCTCCAATTATTTCACATCAGTCGGCCGACCCCAAGCAAACGACCAGGTCGAAGCCTTCAACAAGTTAATCTCAGACGGCATAAAAAAAGAA
Organism: Chenopodium berlandieri; assembly: GCA_034703905.1. Taxonomy (NCBI): domain Eukaryota; kingdom Viridiplantae; phylum Streptophyta; class Magnoliopsida; order Caryophyllales; family Amaranthaceae; genus Chenopodium; species Chenopodium berlandieri. The sequence goes on from CM068284.1 coordinate 36,291,198, forward strand.
AATTGAAAGAGCTGGCGGCCTATGGGCGGATGAATTACCACACGTCCTATTGGCCATCAAAGCAACAGCGAAAGGGGCAACTGGTGATGTTTTGGGTAAAATTACGTGTCACCTTCAGATACCTCATGAAATTACGGCCTTCAAGGGCCCAATTTCCAAGAACACCGTAAAATAGCGCAGCCCACCAAATCTAGGTCAAATGACCTAGATAGGGGCACACCCTCTAACGACCCAATAAATAGGGAGATATTCCCCAAATTTTGGGACACATTCAATTATTAATTACCTCCATATTCTCTCACATTAGAGAAATCCCCTGATCTCGGAATCCGAGAAGATCTCACTTTTATCTTTTTCCGCACTTTTCATTTACTCCAACACATTCTAACTAGACCGTTGGAGGCGGAGCTCCAATCACCCGGAGTCTCCGTTGTTTTTGCAGTTACAACTCAGCAAGACTAGTCTTTGTGACGTAACTCTCCCGAGGGACAAAAACACCCAAAACATTTGGCGTCGTCTGTGGGGACTGGGGAGAGTACCTCAAGGAAGGTTCAAGTGTCTTTACCACCTCCTAACCGTCCGGTTGACCAGCCAGAGGTCTTTACTAACCAAGAGGATGTTGATCCTCAGGTCGAAACTTACATTGCCAAAGATGGCTTTCTGATCACTAAACACATCCATCCCAGAGACACTCTAGAACGGGGTGAAAGCCAGACGGGTACAAGTCGACCCCTTGGTCAGCCGGAAGAGGAAACTCATACGGCAGGCGGATCCGCCCTAGTCACCCGGGACGAACTCATGAAATTCAGTTTCAAAAGTGAAATCAAGGATCTGATCACCAAGAGTAAGGCTGGCCCAAGCAAGGGTCAGTCGGAAAAAAAAGACTCCTCTAGGGAGGAAAAAGCCAGTCAGGGACAGGTAGCCGACTTCGCATCCAAAGGACAAGGCAGCCAGTACACTTGACTGGTCCAAGATTCTTCTTCCCTATAAGAACACAAGAAATCCCATCCGGGTTGAACAGTCGGAGGGAAACAGAAAGTCAGCTCCTGATGCTCGGGAAATCATCATCCGTAGGAAAGGTCAACAGTTGTCTGAGTCAGCCTCAACCTCGAGCTTTCCAGACAGCTTCAAGAATACCTCAGTAGGGAATATTAAATCCTTGCATGAGAGCCATACAGGCGGTAATACCGTCCGCTCTGGCCATTGGAAATGCACTGTATGTACCTTTTGTGGTCTACGGCCCGTATTCCCCTCACTTCATGCAGCCGGCCCTCTTTAGGGGTCAGGCAGCATATAACGTCCAACCTTTGGACTAGCAGCTCTGACTGCTCAAACTTGGTGATGAGTGTCATTTATGACACTCATTTGATTCTTTTTAGGGTGAATTTCATGTTATTCTATAGCTCTTTTACTTAGCTTTTCCTTAATTTTACTCTTTATTTCTTTTAGTTTGCATTTTCTTAGTTTGATTTCTTTCTTTATGCATTTCTTGGTTTATTTTGTTATTTACTCTTTTATTTGCTTGTTTTCCTTTATTTTTCAGGTTAAGGTCATTTTCCAAGTTTCCCGAAGCCTTTTACCAAGTTCGGCATTGATTAGGATGTCTAGTGCTCTCCATTTGAAGCTCAACCATGGAGAACTGCAAGTTCCTAATGTTCTTGAGCTGTACATTAAAGTCGTGGGGGCATGATTTCTAGTCTTGAATCCACAAACATGGAGTTTAGAAACTTCAAGGGTGTTTATTAAGAGCATTAAGTGGAACGCACGATGGTAGGGAAGAGGGCTACCCTCCCTCGGGCACGTGCACGCCTGTCTGGGTCCCTGTTCCATACCCAGTTTTGCGTGGTCGCGCTCTCCCTTATGGTTGGCCGCGCCTGTATGGGTTTATTTGGGGATGATCTAACTAACTTCTCTTAATTAGTTTTACTATATATAGGTTTTCTTTCTATTTTTATAGAGAGTTCAATTGTTCAGAAATTAAAATAGAAATTAGGCTTAGAATTGTAGAGAGAGAAACTCTAGATTGTAGAGAGAGAAGTTCTTGATTGTTGATTAATGATTGAAGATTGTTAATTCTAGCTTTTCCTCCATTGAATTGAAGAAAGTTTGTCAGGATTTCTTTTACTTTAATGCAGTTTTTAGCTTAACATTTCAATTGTTTTGTTGATTGTTCAAGTTTGAATTGAATTTGTGATTGAATTAATTCTATTGATATGATGATGATGAAATTGTTGGTTAGCTTAGTTTTGATCTTAATTTCAATTGATTGTGTGTAGTTCTCTTGCTAGGGGAATGGTGAAGCATGTATGAGTGATGGATTGATGCTAATTGGGGGAAATTGATGGAGTTGATGTTGTGATTAAATTGGTTGATTGATTAAGTGAATGTGTGATTAATTGAAGAGTAGCTAACTTTGATTTGCTACGCTAGAATGTAAGCTTGCATTGATACGAAAAATTGATATGTAGCTTGCTTTTGTCGGTTAAGTAAGTTTACAAGGCTCCTAGTTAGAGTCTCTCGTAGTTAGCGCTAGCTTGAACTCTAGGAGATTAGCCTACCTTACTCTCTTGATTGCTTATTTGATTTTCCCTCGCAATACTTGAATTAGTCATCTCCAATCCCAATTAGCTATGTCCATTCCGAGTACATATGGATCCTAACCCTAGTGCTTGTTATATTTGATTTCAATTTGATTGTTTGATTGTTTCGAATATATACACCTCAGTTTATTGCTTCGAAATAGCTTAGCTTTGACTTTAGCATTCATTTCCCATTCCTAGTGGTTCGACCCTCGACTTACTCTATGCTTTGTGTAGGGGTCTATTGAGAGATTATAAATTTTGTTTTGACCAAGGGTAGATTAGTTTTCAACGACCTAGTCTCACCCTAGGGTCACTTGGTGAACAAACTTCTGCGTTCACCAAGGAGATAACCGAAGCCGTACATCCGGTCAAGGTTAAGAATGTGTTAGTAGGTGCTTATGATGGTACCACCAACCCGGAGGACCACCTCATGGATTACTCCAACCTCATGCACATGCACGGGCTGGAGGACGCTATGTGGTGCCGGTGCTTCCCAGCTACATTGAAGGGAATTGCCCAACAGTGGTTCGGCAACCTGCCTGCCAGGTGCATTGACAGTTTCAGGAAGCTTGCCTTCCTATTTGCCTCCAACTTCTCGATGAACATCCCTGCAGGAGACAAGTCTCGACTTGAGCACCATTCGTCAAGGAGATAGAGAAGGACTCTGCTCCTATGTCAGGCGGTTCAACCTGGTGAGAATTCAAATCTAGGGGTTGTCTGACGAGGTAGCCTATACAGATTTCTTCAAGGGTCAGAAGGACGAGTCGACCTTTAAGTTCGACCTTGTCCGTAAAAGGGTTTTCACCCTCCAAGGGGCGTTGATAGAGGCGGAGAGCTTTATTCAAGCCACCGACCTCTGTTCGTCCAGTCATCAGTCGGACTCAAAGAAATCTAACAAACAAAAGGAGAGTCAGTCTTCTTAGCCGACTCAAAAATCTAAAGAGAGCAAAAAGAGAAAAGAAGTTTCGGCTGTTGAGGAATTCGATCAGTCGTCCAAAAAGAAAAAGAAAGAATTCAAACCGTACGTCTCACGGTATGAATTCAATAGACTGCTACACCATCTTTACAGAGATGAAGGACCGGCTAACTATTGAGAAGCTGAATCCTATGAAGAGTTTTGTTCAGTCGTTGAACAAGAATAAATTCTGCCACTTCCATCAGGAGGTGGGCCATGACACCAACAACTGCTATAGTCTAAAGCGGACGTTGGACCGTCTGGCTGACAAGGGCTTGCTTAAGTCCTATGTCCTAAAGTCCAAAGTGGGCTTCTAAAACGAATCCAAGGTAGTCATCAAAAACTATCCAGCCTACTAGTAGTTTGGATACTGATAAGCATCCGGTCTACACCATAGCAGGCGGATTCGCAAGCGGTGGCCCGACCATCCGGGTCACCAAGGATCATTTGAAAAGGATGATCCATTCAGTGGATGATGGGCAATCGTCCTCAAGTGGGACATTCCCAGATGTCCTCATCATTGAGAAGGATCGGGACAAGGTTCGCCGACCGCATGACGACCCAGTCATCATTGAATACAAGGTCGCCAACTAGCTGGTTGGCCGGATCCTCATAGATACGGGTAGCTCTTCTGATCTCATCAGCTACAAGTGTCTATCCCGGCTTAATTACAAGCGGGACGGTTTGCGCGACGTCTCCCACCATTAGTTGGCTTTGGGAGAGGAGTCGTGCACCCAGTCGGACAAATTGACATTCCCATCCGGCTAGGGGAGAAGGGTGAAGGGAGAAGGGCGACACATGGTCGTTTGGTTCTTGGTGGTTAAGGAGTTAACCATCTACAACATCATTCTTGGCCGACCCACTCTAAACGAGTGAAAGGCCGTCATCATCCCAGCCCTCATGCTGCTCAAGTATGAAAGGGATTATGACATGGTTGGCTCCCTCAACGGGGATCAGAAGACGACAAGGGAGTGCTATCCCTCAGACGTCAAGCTGACTGCTTCCGCAGCCGGTCAGCCGAAGGAGCCAATAGACCTTGATAAAGTCAAGGACCCTGATTCACCCCCTCCAGCAGCCGCAAAGAAAAACTAAAAAAGCTTGTGGAGGTGAAGAAGGAGAAGACATAGAAATCACTGACCGGGGAACGGTCGGATGATCTCCGTTCTCAGCCGGCTTGTGAGCACATTGATATCCCTCTAGACGAAAGTCGTCCAAAGCGGATGGTTAAGGTAGGGACGACTGTCTTTAAAAGGCTTGGTGCAGGTATGCACCTTCTACTAAAGAATTCAAAGACATCTTTGCCTTTGAAGTGGAAGAGATGTCAGGCATCAGCCCGGATCTTGTTGTCCACAAACTCGTTGTGGGTCCTAAATAGAAGCATATCCAGTAAAAGAAAAGAAATCACGGCGAGGAGAGGAGTCAGGTGGCAGCTGCCAAAGTAAAAAAGCTGCTTGACGCTGGTTCATTCGTCCATGTAACTTCCCTGAATGGGTTGCGAATGTTGTTCTGGTAAAGAAGCCGAATGGTACCTGACGTATCTGTGTTGATTACACAGACCTCAACAAGGCATTTCCTAAGGACAGTTATTCGCTTCCAAAGATTGACAATGTAGACAATTCTACAGTTGGACATGCCTTGATGAGTTATATGGATGCCTATTCGGGCTTCCGTCAGATACCCCTGTAGAAAAAAGATCAAGAGAAGATAGCCTTCGTCACTAATCAGGGGTTATTCTGTTATAATGTGATGTCGTTTGGCTTGAAGAATGCGCCGACTACTTTTCAACGGATGATTAATACAGTCTTCATTAATCAGATTGGGAGGAACGTAGAGTCGTATATTGATGACTTGATAGTCAAATCCAAGTTACAGGCAGATCACCTGGATGATCTCCGAGAAACCTTCACCACACTAGGTGGCATAAGGTCATGTTAAATCCCAAAAAGTGTGTTTTTGGTGTTGAGTCTGGGAAGTTTCTCGAATTCCTGATTGACCAAAGGAGGAGAGGCTAACCCCGAGAAGATACAGGCGGTGATTGACATGATGTCACCTAGAACTTTTATGGAAGCTCAGAGGCTTACCGGTTGCCTGGCTGCACTTGGGGGATTCCTCAGTCGGTCAGGTGACAAATGCCTTTATTTCTTCCAGGAAATCAGGAAGAAAGCTAGATTTGAATGGGGAGATGATGCTGAGGCGGCTTTTTAGAAATTGAAGGAACATTTACACTCCTTGCCAAGGCTTGTTAGCCCTCTGCCAAAGGAGATACTCTTCATGTACCTATCCGTCTCAGATCATGCTCTTAGTGCCGCTCTCCTTGCTGAGAGAGACAATCAGCTCCCGGTCTATTTCATTAGCCATGTGCTCAGAAATGCTGAACTCCGATTCCCCATGGTTGAAAAATTTGGCATCGCACTTTACATGGCTGTTAAGATGTTAAAAACATACTTCTTGGCACATCCGGTGGTATCTATACCGATCAGCCCCTCAAGCAGCCAATGAAAACTCTGGACTCGTCCGGAAGAATGCTTAAATGGGCTATTGAAATGCAGTCTCTTGAAATCTTCTACGAACCGAGAAAGGCAGTGAAGGGTTAGGTGTTTGTCGACTTCATTGTCGAAATGACAAGGCCGGTTGCTACGATAACCTTGATTAGGTTTGGAAGGTGCTTGTAGACGGGAGTTCTACTATGAACGGTTGTGGTGTAGGCATAGGGACAAATACGAGTATGCACTACGGTTCAAGTTCCAGGCCTCAAACAATGAGGCGGAATACGAAGCCTTGCTAGCCGGTATCCGCATGTGTAAGGTGGCAGGGGCAACAAAAATTGACGCCTGCTTAGATTCTCAGTTGGTCGTTAGCCAATACCATGGTGAGTTCGAAGCCACCCATCCGGCTATGATCAAGTATCTGCAGACGGTCAAAGCTGAAGCAAGGACACTTGAATAATTTCATCTAAGTCAAGTGCCCCGGTTGAAGAATAATCAGGCGGATGCTCTGTCAAAACTAGCATCCTCTGCCTCTTGTGATGCGCCTCGGTCAGTATTTTGGGAGATAATGGAAAAACGAAGCATATCTAACAATGAACTTATTAGAATTCTTGACCGAAGTTCAACTTGGATGGATGGCATCCGGGCGTATCTCACAGACGGCACGCTCCCTGATTCACCCCAGGAGGCAGTTGTGCTGAAAAAGCGTGCGGCAAACTTCGAGATTAGAGAAGGAGAGCATTTCAAGGCGGGCTTCCTGAAGCCTCTACTGAAGTGTGTAACCCTGGAAAAGGGGAGAGAAGTTCTCGAAGAGTTGTACGCGGGATATTACGCCTCTCATTCAGGCGGCAGATCCCTAGCCGTCAGAGCCAGGCGGCATTATTTCTGGCCCACTTTGGAGTCAGATGCTATGGAGTTTGTTAGAAAATGTGACAAGTGCCAAAGATTTGGCAAGCTCATCCATCGCCCGGCTACTGATTTGACGGCAATCCACAACCCAGTCCCGTTTGCTAAATGGGGCATGGACATCTTAGGTCCGTATACGCCTGCACCAAGCGAAAAGCGTTATATTCTTGTGGCTGTGGATTGTTTCACCAAGTGGGTGGAAGATGAGGCGGAAAAAGGCATCAAGACAAAATATGTCATCTCCTTCATTTGGAAGAATATTATCACCCGGTTTGGGGTACCTATTGTTTCGGGGTTTTCTGATGTCCCGCGGGAGAGTTACAACACCGAGACTGGAACCGGACGCCTGTACCTGCAAAACAACGGAGACTCCTGGTGGTGGGAGCTCCGCCTCCAACGGTCAAGTTAGTACTTGATTAAGGAGTAATTAATGCGGAAATTAAAGTGGTTTGGTCTCTCTAGGTGAGAGTGTTTAAAGCTTAATCCGTGTGTTTTTCCGTGTTTTTTCTCTCTCCTCTTAATGAGGATTAAGAGGAGTATTTATAACCTCGGGAAGCGTGCCACTATCTAGGTTTGGGGTAAACCTAGGGCTGACTGGGCTTCTAAACAGGATTGGGCCTTGTTGGCCGGTCTTCCCATTTGGCATGGTAAGGACACGTGGCGTGTCTCAATTGGTCCGTAAAGGACGAATCTGCGACTGACACGTGGCAGGCTCCTATTGGCCTACGTGAAGGACACGTGGCGGAACCTGGTTGGTCCACTTGTCAGACGGTGATTGGTGGATAAAAATCCCCTAATCATTTGCCCCTCACAGGTGGCACGTGACTGGTCACGTGTCACCTGTGACAGGTGTCGCATGGTGACAGGCGACGGCCTGCTACAGGTGTAACCTTGCAAATGGCCGAGAGATTTTCCCGCCCAAACTTTGAATTTGGAAGTGACCCTTCGCCTTCTCACTTTGCCTATATAAGGAAGTGCTGACTTCGGTCATTTTTCACATTTGAGAACTTTGCGAGAGAACATTCGGACCCCTGAACTTGCTCTGACACTTTGGACTTTTTCTGCCTACCGCCTGATCTGACAAGCCGTTTGCAAAGGATTTCAGAATTTCATCAACCGTCACTCGTTCAGGTAACCGTTGGTTCTCTTACTCTTTAACTTTTTCTTTATTATTATTTTTTTGAAATGGCCCCATGGAAGCACACGACACGGCCTAAGTTAGTGATCAGCCGGTCACCGGGGACGGCTGAATCTAGGACTAGGAGTGCCGCCTGCCCTTTTCTGGACCCATCTTTGCCCTTTATACGAAGTCCGACTGTATCTGTGTCTATGCAGAACGTGATGGCCAGAACAAAAAAGACTGCTAGGATCTCAAACTCAGACGGCTCCTCCCAAAGGGTGCCAATTAGTGAAACATCTGACCAGACGCCAGATGTAGAAGTAAAGCAAAGCGGCTGCCAAGCCGACAGTTCTGAGGGAGGGGTCAAGGTGGTCCCTTCCCATTTCACAGTTGACATGACTGACTTTTCTCCTGCTCCTTCTAAGGGAGAGGAGGCGGGCCCCTCTGGGAGAGGGGAGGAGTCGTCCTCTTCGGACTCGTCAGAGGACGAGTCCGAGTCCAGCTCTTCTGGCCAGGCTTCTCCAGGCACAGAAGAAAGAAACAGCCGCCTACAAGAGGCGAGGCTTTCTCATTCAGTTGAGAAGGGGGATAATTGGGCGGAGCCGTCCGCCTCTTACCGAGAGGAAAACACCCCCTACTACTGCACGGTACCCCGGGGCCGGATCGCAGCCATGCAAGACAAGTGGAGAGCTTTATAGCTAACCACAGAATGGGCCCCGGATTTTTACTGTTCGTGCCGGATCCAGAAGACACTGTCGTCTGGCCGGCTGGTACCAGCTATGATGACGGCTGCTTTGGCTGCTATGTGGCGGCCATCAAAGCTGGACTGCGCTTCCCATTACATCCGGCTGTTCAGCGGATTTTGGATGGGTATGATTTGGGGTTATGGCAGTTAGCCCCCAACTCTTGGGTAAACGTACTCGGCTATGTGGCCGGGTGCGAAATGTACGGGGTGGAGCCAAGCTTTGAGGCTTTCGCCCATATGAACTATCTCAGCCGGACCCCTAAGTCGGGCGGTACCGGCTGGTATCAATTAACAAGCCATAGGGGCTACCTCATGACCAGAGGTAAGGCGAACAAATGGAAGGATTGGCGGAACACCTTCCTTATCATCGAGGGTTCAGACACGGAGCTGAACAAACGCTTTAACAAGTGGAACAGGAATCCGCCTCTCCTTGCAGGCGGCCGCAGCATGCCGCCTGTTCCCCCAAAGGCTAAAAAAGAGATCCTAGACAAAGGACTCTTCAAAGTAGAGACTAGGGTGAACTCTACTTCAGGGGTACGAGAGCAAGTACCCCTAAACTGCGTCCCGAGCTTCAAGTGGCTCTATGACGAGTACTTTTTGGCCGCCTGTGGCCTCAGCAGTCGGTGCTCTAGAGGTAGCCGGCCTGACAAATACTCTTTTTTCACGCCTTGTTTACTTGGGATTTTTGCTGACTTTACTGTTTGTTCTTTTGCAGCTGACGCCATGAGTAAAATAACAGCATCCAAGACTGCGGCGGCCATGTTGCGGGCCTCTCTCATGCAACAGTCTTGTACCGACTCCCCCAACAAGGGGGCACCCTTGGTAGGCTTTGAAACTCTTCCTCTTTTTGGAGTAGTTGTCTTATGCATATACTAACTCCTCTTTTTTTTTTTTTTTTTTTTTTTTTTTTAGTCGGGCACTCCAAGAGCTTCTTCCTCGCAACAGCCGGACCCCAAGGCCCGGAGGACGACTGTTGCAAGCTCTCCTGGGTCTTCCAGGAAAACGGTGGCGGCTGAGAAGCAGCCGGCCACTTCTTCTAAAACTCCGGCGGGGCCGCCTAGAAGTATGGACAATTACTTGTAAAAACTTTTACACTTGCTTCCTTCTTGACTAGGTCTAACTTGCTTTTTTACGCTTGATGCAGCCGGCCCTCAGGAGCCTGACTTGGTAGAGGTAGCCAAGTCCATGATAAAAGCAGTGCCTCCATCTGAAAGGGAGGCGGTCAGGGGTGTCGGCACCCTTGACCTTGATGGGATTGCAGGGGTCCTTGCTGAGGTATACTTAGCATTTTTTGAGTATTTGAATTCCAGGACGCCTGTTATCTTTTTGTTTGGAAACTGACGCATGTTTTCTCTTTACTTAGGCCCTGCTCCGAGTGAACGGCCTTCGCAAGCCGCTTGATCGGAAAAAAAGAGGTAAAGGCTGCAAAAGCTATGGCCGCCTCTAACTGTGATAAGGCAATGTTTCAAATTGCCCAAAATGAAGTTCTGACAATTGATATTCTTTATTATCAGGCGCAGGCTACCGCCGCTGCCCGGGCTCAGTTAGAGGCGGCCCAGAAGAGGAACAGCGAGCTGGAGGCGACCGTCACCAATCTCAAGGCCGAGCTTAAACCTCTCCGCCAAAAAATGCTCTCATACGAAGTCATGGAGAAATCCTTGGCTAGCGTAAAGGAACGCCTGGTGACTCAGGAGAAGAGTCTCACTAAAGAGCTCTCGGAGAAGGCTGAGCAAGAGAAGAGAGAGCTCGTCCGAGAGATGATGGAAGACTCTTCCCAGATCCAGCGTATGACCTGGAGCCGCCTCTTCCCCAGTGCCGACTTTGCCTCGTGGGAAAAAACGTACCGCCAGTGTTCTGATACATATAATCAAGAGATCCTGGCGGCTGCTGAGAACGAGGCGTTCGAGGAGGGCTTGGAGGTGGAGGAGCAGCCGGTAGTGGCGCTTGTGCCACTTGGGGGCAAGGCATCGAAAAAGAATGCAGCTGAGGCCGAGTCCAGCAAGAAGAATGCTGACCAGGCGGACGCTGCTAATGTTGAAGATTTGCCCCCTTCTTAAGCTTTTATGTCTTTTTTCACGGCCTGCGTGCCGTTTACTTGTATTTACCCGGCCAGGGGGCCGGGGTTCTGAATATTTTACTCTTCTTTAATGCAATTTAATTTTGCTTGAAATTTGTCTAAGTGTTGAATATTTGATATTGAATTGTACACTATATCGACTGTTTTGCATGGCCGATTGTAGACAGGTACGGATGGTCCGCCTATGCCCCTGGACGACTGGTTGTCTGTTTCCAAGCTGGGCGATCAGTCGGCCATTTATTCAATTGGTATTGGTCCTGTTTAAAAGACTGGATTACCTTTAGGCAGGCGGTCTTGTCATTTTGTAAAATTAACCAAGTAGGAAAGGGTTTTCTTACTTGTATTTTGTAGGCTAGACTTTAGGCAGTCTACGACTGGATTACCCTTAGGCAGGCGGTCCTGTCATTTGTAAAATTAACCAAGTAGGAAAGGGGTTTCTTACTTGTGTTTTTTTTGCTATAGGCAGTCTAGGACGACTGTTTCCTATCATAATCAGTGTGAATAGGTGTTGTATGAACTTTTTAATTTCATACTAAAATTTTTAAGGGGTGACTAAGTAAATATGGCTTTTACCTAGTCGCCTAGTGATTGAGTAGTAGAGGTATCAAGCGGTGGGTACCGGTTGTTCCCCTTTATTCGCCAATGTTTGTTGGCTATTAACTCGAATGGAAACCTAGTAGGAATAGTGGTTTGAGTGCCCTTGTTTGCCAAAAAACAGGTGGTCTACTCAAACTTTTTAGGTTCCATACCAAGTTTGAGAGAGTGACTATGAGTTAACGTTGGTGTTACTCAGTCGTCCTCATTCTAGATTGAGTAGTAGAGGTACCAGGCGGCAAAGGCCGTCTGGACCCCTTGATTTGCCAATGTTTGTTGGCTATTAACTCAAGAGGTACCCCCTGCATTTATCCCAAGTAATACAGGCGGTCATCCGACTCAGATGTCAACTGTTACCACTAGTTTGGTTAGTGATAAAAGTTATCCTTGTCTCAAAAACGGCTACGTGGTTGCCCTTGGGGACAGTCGTATAGGTGCCGTGTGATTAGTTTATAGAACAATGTTCCACCCAAAAGGGAGCTGCTCTCTGCGACGAATTTCATCCGGATGGATGCCGTCGGACGCCTGCTATAATGTTGGGACAGGTCGAATTGAATTTTTATATTTTGATCAGTTGGCTTGACACCTGGTCTGATCATGTTTTTGATAGTTCTTGGTGAACTAGATTATGTGAGGGTAGCCGGTTGAGTGAAACAAGCGGCGTGCCCCTCTTAAACATAGAGAGTAGCCGACTGTTTGTCAGTTGGCATGCCCCTCTTAAAGTAAAAATGAATTTAAACTTGGAGAGTAGCCGACTGTTTGTCAGTTGGCATGCCCCTCTTAATACAAAATTGAATAGTAAGAATGCAAACTTTATTCAAGTAGTCCTTGACTTTACATTTTTCAAAAGAAATATTTCTTAAGATTATCTATGTTCCAAGTTCGAGGCAACGGCTGGCCGTCTGGTGTTTCCAGACGGTAGGTACCGTCTCTAACCTCTTCATATATTCGGTAGGGGCCTTCCCAGTTGGGAGTTAGCTTGCCAGACTCGTTAGCCCTACCAACAGCTTCCATTTTTCTAAGTACAAAGTCCCCCACTTTGAGTGGACGCCTGTGCACTTTTCTGTTGTATGATCGAGTCATTCTCAGGCGGTAAATCTCATGGCGCAAGACAGCATTGCCCCTCTTTTCAGGGAGTGAGTCTAATGCCAGGCGCATGGCTTCCCAGTTTGCCTCTTCGTCATATAGCATTACTCGAAGAGTCGGCTCGTAGTGTTCTATTGGAAGAACAGCTTCCGCACCATAAGTTAGGAGGAATGGAGTTTCTCCAGTCGCCCCTTTTTCAGTCGTCCTAATGGCCCAGAGAACATGTGGTAGTTCATCCGCCCATAGGCCGCCTGCTCGTTCAATCTTTTTCTTCAGACCGTCTGAGATGATTTTATTAAAGGCTTCTACTTGGCCGTTTGCTTGTGGACGGCCGACAGATGCAAAGCAGTGTGCAATTCCTTGGTCACCCAACCAGCTTTTGAGAACAGGCGTCTCAAATTGGGGACCATTATCAAAAACCATAGACATGGGAACCCCGAACCGAGTGATGACATTTCTCCAAATGAAAGAAATTACATCCTTCGTCTTGATTCCCTTAACGGCCTCCGCCTCTACCCATTTAGTGAAGTAGTCGACGGCAACAAGTATGTACCTCCTTCCGCCTGTAGCAGGCGTATATGGACCCAGAATATCCATGCCCCATTTAGCAAACGGTAGGGGACTATGAATGGTGGTGAGGTCAGTAGCCGGACGGTGAATTAGTTTGCCAAACCTTTGACACTTGTCACATTTTTTCACCATCTCCATCGCATCTGCTTCTAAAGTAGGCCAGAAGTAGCCCTGCCGCCTTGCCCGTTGAGCAAGCGTCCTTCCGCCTATATGGGAAGCACAGTGACCAGAGTGAAGATCGTCTAGTATCTCTCGCCCTTTTCTGGAGTAACACACTTTAAGAAGGGTTGAAGATACCCCCTTTTGTGAAGTTCTCCCTTTATCATTTCAAAATTGGTGGCTCGTCTTTTCAGCACTGCCGCCTGTTGATGATCATCCGGCAGGGTACCATTTGTCAGATATGCCCTGATTGGATCCATCCAGGTTGAGCTTCTGTCTAAGATTCCAATAGGGTCTCCCTCAATGCTTCTCTTCTCCACTACTTCCCAAAAAACGGTTCGAGGAGTATCACAGGAGGCGGATGATGCTAATTTTGAAAGTGCATCCGCTTGGTTATTTTCTGATCTCGGCACTTGGATCAGATGGAAATCCTCAAGGGAGCCGACTGCTTGACGGACCGCCTGTAAATACTTGATCATGGCCGGATGGGTTGCTTCATATTCGCCATTGTACTGACTCACTATCAATTGTGAATCGGAACAGGCGTCTATTTTCCTTGCCCCTGCCGCCTTGCACATGCGGATTCCGGCTAGTAAAGCTTCATATTCTGCCTCATTGTTTGAAGCCTGAAAACTGAAACGTAAAGCATACTCGTACCTGTCGCCCTCTGGCGACTGACATATGACGCCTGCTCCACAACCATTTGAAGTAGAGCTTCCATCCACATATACCTTCCAGACTTGGTCTGGAACTTGAGAGTCAGGGGGACGAGTCATCTCAACAATAAAGTCAGCAAAGGCTTGCCCCTTCACTGCTTTTCTAGGCTCGAAGGTAACTTCGAGGCTCTGTATTTCAATGGCCCATTTGATCATTCGGCCTGACGACTCCATGGTGGTCAGTGGCCGCTTGATCTGTTGATCTGTATACACGACGACTGCATGCGCCAAAAAGTAGGGCTTTAATTTTTTAACAGCCATGAAGAGTGCAAGACCAAATTTCTCCACTAAGGGATACCTCAACTCGGCATTTTTCAGCACATGGCTGACAAAGTAGACCGGGAGCTGACAGCCGTCTCTTTCAGCAAGAAGAACAGCGCTTAACGCATGATCAGAGACGGCCAGGTACATGTAGAGTACTTCTTTGGGCAAAGGGCTGACCAGCCTCGGCAAGGAATGCAAATGAACTTTCAATTTTTGGAAGGCCGCCTCAGCATCCGGCCCCCATTCAAACCTTGCCTTTTTCTTAATTGCCTGGAAAAAGTATAGGCATTTGTCGCCTGATCGACTTAGAAATCTTCCCAAGGCCGCCAGACAACCTGTTAACTTCTGAACCTCTCGGACGGTACGAGGCGACTGCATGTCGATGACCGCCTGCACCTTCTCAGGGTTCGCCTCTATTCCTCTCTGATTAATGAGAAATCCGAGAAATTTCCCAGACTCAACTCCAAAGACACATTTCTTGGGATTGAGCATGACATGGTGCCGCCTGAGTGTGGCGAAAGTTTCTCGGAGGTCCGACAGATGATCTTTCTGAAGTTTAGACTTGACAATCATATCATCAATATATGCCTCGACATTCCTCCCAATTTGATCAAAGAACACAGTGTTTATCATTCTTTGGAAAGTGGCCGGGGCATTCTTAAGACCAAACGGCATGACCGTGTAACAGTATAACCCTTGATCAGTGACGAAGGCCGTCTTCTCCTGATCTTTCTTCCATAAAGGGATTTGATGGAAACCAGAGTAGGCGTCCATAAAACTCATCAAAGCGTGGCCGGCTGTTGAGTCGACCAGGTTGTCAATTTTAGGCAGAGGGTAACTGTCTTTTGGGCACGCCTTGTTTAAGTCTGTGTAGTCTACACACATTCGCCAGGTACCATTCGGCTTTTTAACAAGCACAACATTTGCAACCCAGTCTGGGAAGAAACATTGCCGAATGAATCCTGCATCAAGTAATTTTTTAACTTCGGCGGCTGCCGCCTGACTTCTTTCTTCGCCATGGTTCCGCTTCTTCTGCCTTACCGGCTTCTTTTTTGGATCCACAGCCAGTTTATGTACCGCCAGCTCAGAACTAATGCCTGGCATTTCATGGACTTCGAATGCAAAGATGTCCTTGTATTCTTTCAACAAATTGTGGAAGTCGTCACCTAGGACCCCTAAAGCAGTCGTCCCAACTTTGACTGTTCTGTCAGGACACGTGACATCTAAGATTAGGTCCGTATGCTCACCAGCCGGCTGAGGGCGGAATTCATCCGACCGCTCCTCTGCCAATGATTGCTATTTTTTATCTTTTCTTTCGGCCCCCATCTGGGATGCCTTTCTTTTCTTGCCGCCTGCTTCTGGAACAGGCGCACTTTCCTTGACATTGTCAAGGTCTATCTTTCCTCCACTGGACCCAGCGGCCATAACAGTGGGCTTGACGTCCGAGAGATAGCACTCTCGGGCCATCCTCTGATCTCCCCTCAGGGATCCGACTGTTCCATTATCCCTCTCAAATTTGAGCAACATAAGAGATGGGATTATTACAGCCTTGGAATTATTCAGGGTTGGTCGTCCTAGAATCATGTTGTAGGCCGAGAGTTCTTCTACTACCAGGAATCGGACTACCATGTGTCGTCCTTCCCCTTTTTCGCCCAGGCGGACGGGTAAATCTACTCGTCCTACAGGGTGGACGACTCCTCCTCCAAACCCTACTAAAGGGTGGGAGGCCGGATGTATACAATCAGTATTGTACTTCAATTTTGACAGACATTTGCTACTGATAAGATCTGAGGAGCTTCCGGTATCTATGAGGATTCGGCCAACTCTCTGATTGGCCACTTTACATTCAATGACGATAGGGTCGTCATGCGGCCCCCTGACCCCTCCTAGATCTTCTTCAGTAATGACAATCTCAGGAAATGAATATTTGGAGGACCGTTCTGGGTGAACGGCGTTTACATCTAGCCGCCTGATATTGTCTTTGTTGCCCCTAATAGTGGGACCTCCTCCTGCGAAGCCGCCTGCAATAGTGTAGACGACTGCATCATCTGTATCAGAGCTGTCGGCCTGTTGATTCTTTTTGGCCGACTGCTTTTTCGAGGAGGTGTTCCCCGTGGATTTCTTGACAAAAGAGTCAAGATCACCTTGCTCAGCCAGGCGGTCCAGATACCGCATGAGACTGATGCATTCGTTGGTGTGATGACCAACATCTTCATGATAATCACAAAATTTGTCTTGGTTCCGGTTGCTTGCAGAACCCTTCATGGGGACCGGCTTCTCAATAGAGATCCGTCCCTTTATTACTTTTAGGATAGCTTGGCTATCCTTGTTAAACGCATACTTTGGAGAGTATGGTTTGAATTCTTTTTTCTTCTTCTGGGCCGGCTGTTTAGAGGAATCAGCCGCCCAGACCTCTTTTCTCTTCTTTTGATCTTTGTTTGACGACTGTATCTGTCGTCCTTCTCTTTTGTCGAACTTTTTCCCGTCCGACTGTTTTGCTGTACTACAAAGATCAGTCGCCTGTATGTAGGCTTCTGCTTCAATCAAGGCCTCCTGAAGAGTCGCCACCCTCTTTCGAACCAGATCGAATTTGAAGGTCGACCCGTCTTTGAGACCCCTGAAAAAGTCAGTATAGGCCACCTCATCCGGTAACCCTTGAATCTGTATCCTCATCAGGTTAAACCGCCTGATATAAGATCGAAGCCCCTCCTTCTCACCCTGCTGAATTGTTCCCAAATCAAGGGTCGTCTTCTTCGCAGGGATATTCATGGCGAAGTTGGAGGTGAACAAGTAAGCAAGCGTTCTGAAGTTGTTTACACAACCAGTCGGCAGGTTGCCGAACCATTGCTGTGCGATTCCTTTGAGAGTCGCTGGAAAACACTTGCACCAGGTGGGATCATCCAACCCTTGAAGGTACATTAGGTTGGAGAATGCCATCAGATGATCTTCTGGGTTAGTAGTGCCGTCATAGGCGCCTACTAACACATTTTTCACTTTGGCCGGCTGAGCGGCTTCAGTAATTTCCTTGGAGAAGGCCGACGGCTGTTCACCAAGTCTAAGCAACCGTAGCTGCCAGTCCAAAGGTTGGACATTTTTAGCTGCCTGTCCACCAAACGGAGGTGGCGGCATAAAATACTGTTGTTGTGGTACAAACGGTAAGTTTGGTACCGCCTGGTCGCTATGAAAGCCGGACTGACGGGAGGTGCCGCCTGACTGACTCTCATGATACGACTGGGTATGCCTCATCGAGGTATTTCGCAGACTTTCTTGGAATTCAGAAGTAGAGGCCGACTCAGACAGTCGGTCATTCTTCTTCTGCTCTAACAGCAGACGAGCGTCTGTGTATGTTTTCTTCGACCCGTCCGCCTGAATGTGACGGACAGGTTTCCTTTTTCCTGGAGTAGGAAAATGGTATTTTGTGAGATCAAGGGCAGGCGGCTCCCACTTCCTGGATCTAGGATGAGGAGTTCCCTCTCGTCCTTGAACCGGCTTCCTCTTGCCTGAAGTGGAAGGTTTCGTAGCCGACTGTCCCTTGGGCGGTGCAGGCTTCTTATTTAGCAACTCTTGAATCTCTCCCTTGAAGTCCCTCATGAAGGTCATGAGTTCGTTCCTGGTGATGGGAGCAGACCCATCAGTCGCCTGCTGCCGAACAGGCGGTGCGCCTGCTGGCTCGCCTTCAGTTTGAAAATGTTCCCGTTCTCTCCTTTCGGTCTGACAGGTACGTCGGGCCCTTAGGGTCCCGTCTGGAGCTGTGTGAGCTTCAACTTCAAGTTCATTTTCAGTATCATGGTCCGACTGGACTTGAGGGTCGTCTAGGGGACGCCTCTCTTCAAAAGTCGGTACAAACGTGGATGCCATCTCAGAAGTACTCTCCCCACAGACGGCGCCAAAATGTTTCGGGGTTTTCTGATGTCCTGCGGGAGAGTTACAACACCGAGACTGGAACCGGACGCCTGTACCTGCAAAACAACGGAGACTCCTGGTGGTGGGAGCTCCGCCTCCAACGGTCAAGTTAGTACTTGATTAAGGAGTAATTAATGCGGAAATTAAAGTGGTTTGGTCTCTCTAGGTGAGAGTGTTTAAAGCTTAATCCGTGTGTTTTTCCGTGTTTTTTCTCTCTCCTCTTAATGAGGATTAAGAGGAGTATTTATAACCTCGGGAAGCGTGCCACTATCTAGGTTTGGGGTAAACCTAGGGCTGACTGGGCTTCTAAACAGGATTGGGCCTTTTTGGCCGGTCTTCCCATTTGGCATGGTAAGGACACGTGGCGTGTCTCAATTGGTCCGTAAAGGACGAATCTGCGACTGACACGTGGCAGGCTCCTATTGGCCTACGTGAAGGACACGTGGCGGAACCTGGTTGGTCCACTTGTCAGACGGTGATTGGTGGATAAAAATCCCCTAATCACCTATGCCTATTGTATTTGATAATGGACCACAAGAGACGCCTCAGCTCAAAACTTGGTTGGGAGATCAAGGGATCTCATACTATTTTGCATCAGTTGGCCGACCCTAAGCAAACGACCAAGTTGAAACCTTCAACTAACTCATCTCAGGCGGTATGAAGAAGAAAATAGAAAGAGCCAGTGGCTTATGGGCTGAAGAGTTAATTCACGTCTTATGGGCCATCCGAAAAACAGCAAAGGGGGCAATAGGCGAAACCCCATTTCTCATGGTTTATGGGACTAAAGCCGTCTTGCCCATCGAGCTTTATGAGCCTAATCTGCGAGTCATGCTTTACAATGAAGAGGCAAACAGGGAGGCCATGCGGCTAGCATTGGACTCGCTCCCGGAGCGCAGGGGAAATGCTGCCTTGCATCATGAGATTTACTGTTTAAGAATGACTTGTGCTTACAACAAGAGAGTGCACAAACGACCCTTGAAAGTTGCGGACGTTGTTTTACGAAAAATGGAGGCAACCGGTAGGGCCAACGAGCAGCTAAAGCAAAGGTCCCTACCGAATTTATGAAGAATTAAGAAATGGCACCTACCGCCTGGAAACTCCAGACGGCAGGCGGCTGCCTAGAACTTGGAATGTAGATAACTTGATAAAGTACTACTTCTAAGGACTTTAAATTTTTTTAAATACAAAGCCCATCAATGAAAGTTGCTTTTTGTTTTCAATAATTGATCTAATTGCGTATCCAGGTTACCATCTGTTAAATATAGACGGGCAACCAATTGAATAAGCTAAGCTAAAACTTAGCGGCTAAAATTAGGTAAATCTCCGATTGTGCAAGGCATAAGGGGGACCTTTGAATAAGAAATTAAGCCAAGTCCAAGAACTTGGTGGCTAAAATTAAAATTTTAAACCGAGGCCAATGGCCGAATGCAAAATTGTTTTTTATAAATTTGTTTGCTCCTATTCGAAAATGGCTTCCAGCAACGCCCCTCCGGGTGTTATCGTCACAGAGGGCACACTATCGTTTGCTCTACCAGCATATGCAGACGGTAAAAATTGAACGACTAAATTGGTTAGCTCATAGTTGTTTGACCAAAATAGTCTAAAAGAATGATTAAGCTTAAAATCGGATGTGAAGAGACATCAGACGGGAAATTAATGAAGTTCTCTGCTAGACTATTCGACGAAGTTATACCGGCTACCCAGGGGGGCAGGCGATTTCGGTATAATAAATTGAAGGAGACCCAGCCGGCCTTAAGACCGTTTGAGACCCATTGACATGCGGACTATTTGTCCCTTTTTCCATTGACGACCATACGATAACCACCCGTCTGGCTGTCATCGTAGTTGTTACCGGCTACCCTAGGAGGGCAGGCGATTACGGTACAATGGATTGAGGGAGTCCCATACGGCCTTAAGACCTTCTGAGACCCATCTGACAGGCGGATTATTTGTCCCCTGTTCTATTAATGGCCAGACGGTAACCACCCGTCTGGCTATCATTGTAGTTATACCGGCTACCCTAGTGGGGCGGGCGATTAGGGTACAGTGGCTTGAAGGACTCCCAAACGGTCTTTAAGCCATTTGAGATTCATGAGACAGGCAGACAATTTTCCTCCTATTTCAACAAAGAGGCATGCGAATATCCCAATTGGGTAAAGCGTCTGCTGAATGACGGTTGTGCACTTGGTTAGGGGCAATCACTACTGTGATTGATTAACTCAGGAACATTCCATACTCTTTGAAGTATCAAACCTTCCCAAGCCAATCAATCGTACAAGTACCAAAACCAATCACACATCCGTTAGGGGCAAATAGCCGGTGTAGTGATTAAATTGCAGCACGCTTCAAAAGAGAGACAACAAAAAAGCACAATAACCAAACCGACTCAGTTGGTATACTTCATTCAAACCGATATAAAACCGGATAATATTGTCAGCCGGATATTCATCCGGAACAAAAAAAAGAAAAGATATTGTCATCCGACTCCTTAGTCGGTAAAAAGAAACAACAAATATTCGGCTCACAGGCCAAAAAAGTAGAAAGGGTTGGCATACTGCCTTTGAATAGAAGAGGGGAATCTGATCTCTACTTCTAGGTCTTCTTCGGCTGGTCTTGACCGGTTGGGAGGTCGGCTTCAGTCTGATCAAACACATTCAAACAAAAGCTTTTTGAATAAAATGAAAGTCAAACACATTCAAACAAAGCTTTTTGAATTAAATGAAACTTAAACACATTCAAACATAGCTTTTTGAATAATCTAAAAGTCAAACACATTCAAATAACGATTTTTGAATCAAAGGAAAGTCAAACAATTTACACTAAACCTTTTGAATATGAGGAAAGACAAACACATTCAAACAAAGCTTTTTGAATCAAATGAAAGTAAAACACATTCAAACAAAGCTTTTTGAATAAAATGAAAGTCAAACACATTCAAACAAAGCTTTTTGAATAAAATGAAAGTCAAACACAATTAAACAAAGCCTTTTGAATTAAATAAAATTAAAACACATTCAAACAAAGCTTTTTGAATAAACTGAAAGTCAAACACATTCAAATAAAGCTTTTTGAATCAAAGGAAAGTTAAACAATTTAAACTAAGCTTTTTGAATCAAATAAAAGACAAACACATTCAAACAAATCTTTTTTAATCAAAGGATATAGTGCAACACATTCAAACAAATCTTTTTCAATCAAATGAAAGTCAAACACATTCAAACAAAGCTTTTTGAACCAAATGAAAGTTAAACACATTTAAATAAAACTTTTTGAATAAAATGAAAGTCAAACACATTCAAACAAAGCTTTTTGAATAAAATGAAAGTCAAACACATTCAAACAAAACTTTTTGAATAAAATGAAAGTCAAACACTTTCGAATCAAATGAAAGTTAAACACATTCAAACAAATCTTTTTTAATCAAAGGATAGTGTAACATATTCAAATAAAGCTTTTTAAATCAAATGAAAGTCAAACACTTTTTAAATTAAATGAAAGTCAAACACATTCATACAAAGCTTTATTAATCAAATGAAAGTCAAACAGATTCAAACAAAACCTTTTGAATCAAATAAAAGTTAAACACATTCAAACAAAGCTTTTTGAAACTAATGAAACTCAAACACATTAAAAACAAAGCGTTTTGAATCGAATGAAAGTCAAATGCATTCAAAGAAGCTAATTGAATCAAATGAAAGTCGAACTCATTCAAACAAAGCTTTTTGAATCAAAAGAAAGTCAAACACATTCAAACAAAGCTTTTTGAATTAAATGAAAGTCAAACACATTCAAACGAATCTTTTTGAATCAAAAGAATGTCAAACACTTTCAAACAAAAGCGTTTTGAATCAAGTGAAAGTCAAACACATTTAAACAAAGCTTTTTGAACCAAATGAAAGTCAAACACATTCAAACAAAGCTTTTTGAATCTAATGAAACTAAAACACATTAAAAATAAAATTTGTTTCGGGGTTTTTTGTCCCTCGGGTGAGTTACAACACTAAGACTGGATCCTGCAAGGGGCGCTTGTACCTGCAAAACAAACGGACCGCCGGTTGGTCGGTGGTCCGCCTCCGAAGATTAAGTTATCTGCTCGGATTCCAAGCTTGGTGATGCGAATCAAGAAGCTAATTCTTTTGAAGGATCTAATGTACTTTTAGATGGTCTAAACAACTCCATTATAGGTTTCCCAAACAAGGAAATAATCAAGAAAAGGTTCAATAGCTTAAATTGGAAAGAAAGAACCATGATTTCCAAGAACGAAGAAGTTGCGCAGTTCACTTCCGGCGACGATACAGGCGGCCACGCGCCGAGATGGTTCCCACGCGCCTGCCTTCCGGCACCGGACTGAGCCAAGCTACAAGGTGGTGTGGCGCGTGTCATAAGTGGTGGCGCGTGAAGTGGTGTTCAGGCGGCGATATGAAAAGAATGATTTCTTTTCCTTAGTTTTATTTTGTGAGTCTTTACTTAGGTTTTTGCTTACAAGTTTTTACCTTTCACTTGAAAGGGTTTTTCTTGTTTTAAGCACTTAGGATTTCTATTTTGATTAGGAATTGTTTTGGTCTAGTGAGTTCCTATTTGAATTAGGACTTGTCTTTAGCAAAAGAGAGTTCCTATTTGAATTAGGACTTGTTTTTAGCAAAGTAAATTCCTAAGTGGATTAGGACTTGACTTTGGTTTTTAGGCGTGTCTAGGAGTTTTAGGAGGATTGAATAACCTAACCTAAGTTGAATTAAACTTAGTTAGTTTAGTCATATCCGAATTAGGAACTTGGGGATCAAGTTTCGGTTTTCTTAGAATTTCTAGGTCAAATGGGATTCTAATTCAATTAGGATTAGTCTTCTAATTTGATTAGGTTTAGGATTAGTTTTGAGTCTATAAATATAGGGTTGTAATCTTCGAATAAAATACAAGTTTAATCATACATTCATAATCATATTTCTTATTGCTTTTGTTTAAGTTGGATTACTTAAATTCTTGATTGGTGGATTCCAATTTGCTGTTTTGTTTGTTTTAGTTAAAACAATCATCTAGGTTAATTAATTAGGTGGATTCTTGATTAATTAATCTAATTTTCTTGCTTAATTCTTGGTGAATTTTCTGTATAGAATTAGGTTAGATTCATATCTTTGTGAGGCTTAGTTTTCGGACTAAAAAATCACATCATCTTGGTATCAGATCACAGGTTCGGTAGAATTTAAACTGGTAACGTTTGGCTTGGAATTTTTGAGTGATTCTTTTTGCATTAGACTGGAAAAACGTCTAGCTATCTTCACCTAAAATTTCGTAACATTTGGTTGAGTAACGAACTCTGTACAGCCTTAAACTTTTGGTGTTGTTTCACTGGAATACGGGTTGGGAGTCCGGTTGTTGTTTGCTTCAAGATTCCTTCAAGATTTGATCTTTTAATCAAGATTTTCGCATAGACTAACTTGGTTTGTGTAGGAATCATGAGTAACGAAGAGGTTCCACAAGTTCCAAGGGGTTTAACCTTAGAACAAGCGCAAAATCTTAGAAGAGATAGGCAAATCACCGAGTTGGCAGCAAGGTTGGAGGAGGTATTGAAGAGACTTGATACTCGTGATGGATCTTCTTCAAAGAGGGGTGATTCTAACCCTAATTCTAGTTCAAGTGAGGAAGAAAAACCAAGGAGAAACCCTAGGAGGTCACGAAAGAATTATTCATCAAGTGATGATTCACCTAGACCTAGGAGAAGGGATAGACCTAAAGATGATGATAGAAACCTTAGGTTAGACCTTCCCGAATTCAATGGGAGTATGAATGAACCAGAGAAATATTTTGAATGGATTAGAAGGGCCGAAACACTCTTTGATTACAAGGAGTATGATGAGAGGAAGAAGTGTAAACTTGCGGAGTTGAAGCTCACTGGTTATGCTAGTCTTTGGTATGATAATTTGAAAAGGAAGAGGCATAAGGAAGGGCGTAACAAAATCACAACTTGGGAGCAACTCAAGAAGCACATGAAAAAGAGGTTCGTTCCTAGTGATTATATTCAAGATATCTATCTAAAGATGCAAACTTTTAAACAAAATTCTATGACTGTTGAGAATTATATTGTTGAATTTGAGAAGTTATGCATGCTATGTGGTTTAGAAGAGATTGTTGAACATAAGATTGCTAGATTTATTTCGGGATTGAATGATAATATTGCTGAAAAAGTTGAATTACAACAATATTGGTCTTTTGAGGATGTGTGTAAAGTGGCTATCAAAGTTGAAAAACAATTAAAAGGGAAGAAGGGCTCGTTCACTAAGTCCTATGTACAAGGGTTCTCGAAACCTTTTGAGAAATCTAGTGAGGAAAAATGTGGTTCTAGTTTGAATTACAAAGAATCTAAGCCTAAATTCGAAACTAACAAGAAATTTGTGGAAGGAAGGAAGTGCTTTAAGTGTGGTAGTGTTGGTCACATTGCAAGTGATTGTCCTTCTAAAAGGGTCATGACGGCTCAAGAATGGGAACAAGAGCAGGCTATGTGTGAGCAAGGTAGTGACGATGAAAAGGATGAAGAAAACTTTGAAGAAGAGGAGGAACACATGGAAGAAATTGAACCCGAGACTCATGGTCAAATTTTGGTCCTAAGAAGAACACTGCACTCAAAACCTATGTCTATTGAGGGCAATCAAAGGGAGAAAATCTTTCTAACAAGATGCAAGGTGAAAGATAGGTTGTGTGATATGATCATAGACACGGGAAGTTGCACCAATGTAGTGTCTACTACTTTGGTAGATAAATTAGAGTGGCCAATTACCGAGCATCCAAACCCTTACAAGCTTCATTGGCTCAATAATTCGAGTGATGTCAAGGTGAATAAACAAGCTTTAATATCCTTTTCAATTGGTAAATTTCATGATAAAGTTTTATGTGATGTTTGTCCTATGGATGCATGTCATATACTATTAGGCCGTCCTTGGCAATATGATAGATTTGTGAAATTTAATGGAAGGACTAATGTGTACTCCGTGGAGGTTGGAAACAAACATTTTAGTCTACATCCTTTATCTCATAAAGGACAGAGTAAGTGCTCAAATGTTAATCGTAGTTCAAGTTTGTTTCTAAAAGAAAAAGTATTCAAGGAAGAAATCGATAAAGGGCCTAAGACATGTTTTCTTGCTAAAGAAGATGACAATTATGAAGATGGTGAGTGCCAAGAAGACTTGTCTACTGAAAGCGGTGATGAAGATTCTACATATACTATTGAAAACCTTTTTACTTGTTTTGATGAAGTAAATTTGAGGGCAAATTCTTTTGAAGAAGAGGAGGATGATGCGAATCAAGAAGCTAATTCTTTTGAAGGATCTAATGTACTTTTAGATGGTCTAAACAACTCCATTATAGGTTGCCCAAACAAGGAAATAATCAAGAAAATGTTCAATAGCTTAAATTGGAAAGAAAGAACCATGATTTCCAAGAACGAAGAAGTTGCGCAGTTCACTTCCGGCGACGATACAGGCGGCCACGCGCCGAGATGGTTCCCACGCGCCTGCCTTCCGGCACCGGACTGAGCCAAGCTACAAGGTGGTGTGGCGCGTGTCATAAGTGGTGGCGCGTGAAGTGGTGTTCAGGCGGCGATATGAAAAGAATGATTTCTTTTCCTTAGTTTTATTTTGTGAGTCTTTACTTAGGTTTTTGCTTACAAGTTTTTACCTTTCACTTGAAAGGGTTTTTCTTGTTTTAAGCACTTAGGATTTCTATTTTGATTAGGAATTGTTTTGGTCTAGTGAGTTCCTATTTGAATTAGGACTTGTCTTTAGCAAAAGAGAGTTCCTATTTGAATTAGGACTTGTTTTTAGCAAAGTAAATTCCTAAGTGGATTAGGACTTGACTTTGGTTTTTAGGCGTGTCTAGGAGTTTTAGGAGGATTGAATAACCTAACCTAAGTTGAATTAAACTTAGTTAGTTTAGTCATATCCGAATTAGGAACTTGGGGATCAAGTTTCGGTTTTCTTAGAATTTCTAGGTCAAATGGGATTCTAATTCAATTAGGATTAGTCTTCTAATTTGATTAGGTTTAGGATTAGTTTTGAGTCTATAAATATAGGGTTGTAATCTTCGAATAAAATACAAGTTTAATCATACATTCATAATCATATTTCTTATTGCTTTTGTTTAAGTTGGATTACTTAAATTCTTGATTGGTGGATTCCAATTTGCTGTTTTGTTTGTTTTAGTTAAAACAATCATCTAGGTTAATTAATTAGGTGGATTCTTGATTAATTAATCTAATTTTCTTGCTTAATTCTTGGTGAATTTTCTGTATAGAATTAGGTTAGATTCATATCTTTGTGAGGCTTAGTTTTCGGACTAAAAAATCACATCACTTGGGTATTGTGCGGTCTGTTTCTTGATAACGACAACTCTGTAATAAATGTTGATGTGACGTGTTGTCTCGTGTTACGCAATCTGTCCTATAAATGAGGGAATTGTCCCTATTTATACGGTCTTTTGGAGAAGTGTGCCCTCCCTAGGGTTTGATGACCTAGGGATTAGGGTACGCCGCAAAACGACGCCTCAACGTTTGGGCCTTTGAAGGCCGCTATTTCAGAAGCGATATCTAAGTGACACGTGTCACTCATCCCAAGAGGCCATTTGGGCGTCTCTTAGGGTGACATGTGTCGCTCTCCTATTGGTCCACTTTGGATCATCAAACACCCCAAATCAAGGGTGATATTTGCCTGACATGTGTCACCATCTGGAAGGTCCTGATGTGTAAACAAGATGAGAAACCTTGTTACAATAATGATAAGTTAAACAGAAGGTCAAATGATTTTAAGTTCCAATTGTCAAGTGATTGATTTAGTTAGGGGAACTCTCACCCTAAGCTACGGATATAGCAAAGAGGAACTCTCACTCGTTTGCTTGGGATAGTTTAGATAAGGGAACTCTCACCAAATCATAAACTACAAGTCTTAATCTTGGGAACTCTCACCAAAACTAACACTCTTCAAATTCGGGTTCTCAAATTTGGAAAAACAAAGTGAACTAAACACAAGTCACTTTAGTTAACAAAACACACGTTTTAGGCAAATATTCTTGGATGTCATTTTCATTCATTCAAAATAGAATATTTATAGCATCCATACAACCTTTTCACTTGCCTACTTCAATTAACAAAAAGAAATAAACAAAACGAAATTAACTAAGGAAATAAGTGGTTAATACACGTCCCACTTAACTCCATTACAAACATAACTAAACTAATTAAAAGAACTAAAAAACTAGGTTTGAAACAAGGGAAAATAATCAGCCAAAATAGCATCCAAAGAGCATCTCACACACGCCCAAAACAGCTACTCTTTCAAGTTTTCGTAACCCCCATTTCAAAGCCTTGATTCACGCCTTTTATTCAAACTTTGTAACTCCTATTTTAATGCCTTTATTCCAGCAACAATATCCACATGTAACCCCCAAGTAATGAGGTGCAATGTTCAGCCAACAAACGCCCATTAAGTGCCATGAATCATGCCACTTTAATCAGCCCAAGTAACTCACAAACGGCTAGCATGAAATACGCCCAAACTGCCACCAATTCAGCTTGTAACCGACGCTTATTAAACGTGCATTTGGAGCTTGGAAAACCGTCACTTGCTAGATACTCTCTACAAGGTTAATTACACTAAGTGAAGTGCAACCCCTTGTAAAAACTTTCGGACCAAAACCGTGCAAAGGATTAAAGATTGACTTGGACAGAAATAATTCCCTTGCATTGTCTTGAACTTGGACCTCAAGGCCTTGACCACTTGGACCATCTTGAACATTAGAACCTTGACCATATTGGTCATCCTCCTCTTCGTCAAAAGGAATTGCCCTCAATTCGTCATCATCAAAGTAAGGAGCAAGGTCACCAACGTTGAATGTGCTTGAGACACCAAATTGGCCCCCCAAATCAACCTTGTATGCATTGTCATTGATCTTTTCCACGATTTCAAATGGACCTTCGGCTCTTGGCATAAGCTTGTTCTTTCTTTTGCTAGGAAACCTCTCTTTTCTCATGTAAATCCACACTAAGTCACCAACTTCAAATTGCTTCACGTTTTTCACCCTCTTGTTGGCTTGCTTCTTGTAGACTTCATTTGCTTTCTCAATGTTCTTCCTAACTTCTTTGTGGACCTTCAATATGAACTCGGCTTGTTCCTTAGCTCCACCATGAACGAATTTGTCTTGTGGCAAAGCTATGAGATCAATAGGAACATAAGGATTGACACCATAGACCACTTCAAAAGGAGAGTACTTTGTAGTAGAACTAGGAGTTCGATTGTAAGCAAACTCGGCATGAGCTAGCTTGACATCCCAATCCTTAGCACTCTTACTAACCAAGGTACTAAGCAACGAACCAAGTATCCTATTCACCACTTCAGTTTGACCGTCGGTTTGTGGATGATGTGAAGTAGAAAACAGTAGCTTTGTTCCCATTAGACGCCATATTGACTTCCAAAAATGAATAAGGAACTTTGTATCACGATCGGACACAATGGTGCGTGGCACCCCATGAAAACGAACCACTTCTTCAAAATACAACTTAGCCACTTTCATAGCATCCTCGGTCTTGTGACAAGGAATGAAATGAGCCATTTTCGAAAACCGATCAACAACCACCATGATTGAGTCTTTACCCCTTTGAGTTCTAGGTAAAGCCACAATGAAATCCATGCTCACGTCTTCCCAAGGTCTTTCCGGAATTGGCAAAGGCTTGTAGAGACCTTTGTGAAACACCATCTTGGCCCTTTGACAAGTAGAACAACGGCTAACCACATGATGAACCGTGGCTAACATTTTCGGCCAATAAAAGTGAGCTTGAAGAAGCTCCATTGTTTTTTGAATCCCCACGTGACCAGCTAGACCTCCTCCATGAGCCTCATGAATCAACAAGCTTCTAATTGGACACTTAGGAATGCATAACCTATTTCCCTTAAAAAGAAAGCCATCATGTAAGGAAAATAAGTCATATACTCCATGAACACATCTTTGTATTACTCCATTGAAATCGCCATCTTCCTTGTAGTATTCCTTGATCAAATCAAACCCAAGGACCTTTGCTTCGACAACTCCAAGCAAATTATGCCTCCTAGATAAGGCATCCGCAACAACATTAGCCTTTCCACTCTTGTATTTAGAGGAAAAGTTAAATGTTTGCAAGAATTCAACCCATTTAGCATGTCTTGAATTCAACTTCTTTTGGCCATGGATGAACCTTAAAGATTCATGATCCGAATGCAATATGAACGGTTGTGGTCTCAAGTAATGTCACCAATGATCTAGAGCTCGTACCATAGCATAGAACTCTTTATCATAGGTGGAATAATTCAACTTGCCTTGACTCTACTTTTCACTGAAATAAGCAATTGGACGCCCTTCTTGAATCAAAACTGCTCCAATCCCCTTCCCACTTGCGTCACACTCCACTTCAAATGGCTTGGAAAAACCAGGGAGTGCAAGAATAGGAGTGTTGCACATTTTCTCCTTGACTTCTTCAAAGGCCTTTTGAGCTTGTGTAGTCCATTCAAACGTCCCCTTTTTAGTACACTCAGTTATAGGAGCCATGAGTGTGCTAAAATTCTTGATAAATCTTCTATAGAAAGAAGCTAGGCCATGGAAAGAACGGACCTCCGTGAGTGTTTTCGGACTAGGCCATGATTGAATTGCTTCAACCTTGCAAGGATCCACCTTCACGCCATCACCTAAAACTATGTAACCAAGAAAAGTGACCTCATATAACATAAAATCACATTTTTCAAGTTTTCCATACAATTTTTGCGTTCTTAAAACAAAAAAAAAAACTTGAAACAAATGATCTAAATGCTCATCCTCATTTTTAGAGTAAATAAGGATATCATCAAGGTACACCACCACGAACTTGCCAAGAAATGGCCTCAACACCTCGTTCATCAATCTCATGAATGTGCTAGGTGCATTGGTCAATCCAAACGGCATCACGAGCCATTCATACAACCCATGCTTTGTCTTGAATGCAGTCTTCCATTCATCACCTTCCCTCATACGGATTTGATGGTAACCACTCCTCAAATCAACTTTTGAGAATACCTTTGAACCACTCAATTCGTCCAACATATCATCAAGTCTTGGAATTGGAAATCTGTACTTGATCGTAATATTGTTAACAGCTCTACTATCAATACACATGCGCCAAGTACCATCTTTTTTAGGGACCAACAAAGCAGGAACCGCACATGGACTCATAGACTCACGCACATAACCCATACCCATCAACTCTTCAATTTGTCTTTGCAACTCCTTAGTTTCTAAAGGGTTACATCTATAGGCAGGTTTATTTGGTAGAGGTGCGCCTGGAATGAGATCAATTTGATGCTCAATTCCTCTCAAGGGTGGTAATCCCTTAGGTAACTCATCAGGAAAAACATCCTCAAACTCCTTAATCAATTTTGCAAGTCTAGGATTTTGACTCACAAATTTTTCATGGATTTCTTTAGAGTACAACATGAATATCTCTCCCTCATCTTCAAACTCCCTCTCAAATTCTTTACAAGATAATAAAGAAATTTGTGACTTTTGTGGTTGTGAAAACCGTGGGGGTGGTAAAGGGTACAATTTCTTTTGTTTCCCTTGGTGAGTGATAGTGTAAGTGTTATGGTACCCATCATGAATGGATTTTTTATCAGATTGCCAGGGTCTACCAAGAAGAATATGACAAGCATCCATTAAAACAACATCACACAATTGACTATCATGATATGAACCAATCGAAAAATTCACCATGCATTGCTTTCTAACCCCAGTACTAGCATTAGAATCTAACCAACTCAATTTGTAAGGATGTGGATGATTAGTGGTAGTAAGACCTAGTTTAGAGACTAAAGTCTTTGACACAGTATTAGCCTCACTGCCCCCATCAACAATTAAGTCACATACCTCGTCACCAACTTTACATTTGGTGATGAAAATGTGTTGCCTTTGTGGCGCCAAAGGTTCCTCCATACGAGCTTGAAACGCTCTCCTAACCACCAAGTTCGTTTTGTCCTCTATCTCAGGATAGCAATGGTCCTCCTCCTCATCCTTTTCATACGGGGTCACATCCTTCTCTTCTTCAGACTCAAATTCCTCCCAATCGATGCTTTGGGTGGCTATGAGCTTAACTTCTTGCATGGTTAAGGCTCTTGCATTAGGACAATCTTTTTTGTAATGCCCTCTACCTCCACACTTGTAACATACGATGTCACTAAGCTTGAAGTCTTTCGTGTTCTTCTTAGATGGCTCATTAGTCTTGCTAAAAGAAGAACCCTCCTTCGAGGTGAAGGGTGGTTTACGTACCACAGGAGTAGTGGTAAGCGCTTTCTTCTTTTTCCTTTTAGTATCAAACTTTGTCATAAGTTTGCAAGCTTCCACAAACGTGAGGTTAGTGTAACCTTCAAGTTTGTCTTGTAACTCTTGATCCAACCCAGCTACAAAACGTCCCAACTTCAGCTCTTCATTTTCGGTCACCTCACACACAATGGCAAGCCTATCAAACTCTTTGATATAGTCTTCCACTGAGTCGCCATTTTGTTGCAGAGTACTCCACTTCACATACTGATCTTGCTTGTAATTGTGAGGAATGAAACGATCTCTCATTCTTTTCTTCAGCTTTTCCCAAGTGGAAATGTGAGCCTTACCCCTAAGGGTACGCCCCCTTTGTTCTCCTTGCAACCAACTGTCACCATAGCCCTTCAGTTTGACTTTGGCTATCTTGTACTGTTGAACCGTCTCATGGATGTCCTTGTACTCAAAGTACCTTTCCAAGGATTTCTCCCACTCCAAGTACTTCTCCGGATCAAGTGTCCCATCAAAGGCAGGAACGTCCACTTTGAGACTCCTATCTTCCCTCCTAGGTGGAGGGTCTTCACCTTGATCTCTCCTATCTTGCTCGTTCATGAGCCTTGCCATCAAGGCAGCAAGGTTCCCTTGTAGATTGGCATTGGTTTCGGCCAACCTTTCCTGACTAGCAATGGATCGATTAAGAGCTTCCAAAGCTGTCCTCAAGTCTGGATTCTCTCCCATGGTATGTAGGTATTCGACCCCTTTGGAAAAATTTAAGAAAATTTTCCCCCTACCTGACGCGCCAAATGATGTGTAAACAAGATGAGAAACCTTGTTACAATAATGATAAGTTAAACAGAAGGTCAAATGATTTTAAGTTCCAATTGTCAAGTGATTGATTTAGTTAGGGGAACTCTCACCCTAAGCTACAGATATAGCAAAGAGGAACTCTCACTCGTTTGCTTGGGATAGTTTAGATAAGGGAACTCTCACCAAATCATAAACTACAAGTCTTAATCTTGGGAACTCTCACCAAAACTAACACTCTTCAAATTCGGGTTCTCAAATTTGGAAAAACAAAGTGAACTAAACACAAGTCACTTTAGTTAACAAAACACACGTTTTAGGCAAATATTCTTGGATGTCATTTTCATTCATTCAAAATAGAATATTTATAGCATCCATACAACCTTTTCACTTGCCTACTTCAATTAACAAAAAGAAATAAACAAAACGAAATTAACTAAGGAAATAAGTGGTTAATACACGTCCCACTTAACTCCATTACAAACATAACTAAACTAATTAAAAGAACTAAAAAACTAGGTTTGAAACAAGGGAAAATAATCAGCCAAAATAGCATCCAAAGAGCATCTCACACACGCCCAAAACAGCTACTCTTTCAAGTTTTCGTAACCCCCATTTCAAAGCCTTGATTCACGCCTTTTATTCAAACTTTGTAACTCCTATTTTAATGCCTTTATTCCAGCAACAATATCCACATGTAACCCCCAAGTAATGAGGTGCAATGTTCAGCCAACAAACGCCCATTAAGTGCCATGAATCATGCCACTTTAATCAGCCCAAGTAACTCACAAACGGCTAGCATGAAATACGCCCAAACTGCCACCAATTCAGCTTGTAACCGACGCTTATTAAACGTGCATTTGGAGCTTGGAAAACCGTCACTTGCTAGATACTCTCTACAAGGTTAATTACACTAAGTGAAGTGCAACCCCTTGTAAAAACTTTCGGACCAAAACTGTGCAAAGGATTAAAGATTGACTTGGACAGAAATAATTCCCTTGCATTGTCTTGAACTTGGACCTCAAGGCCTTGACCACTTGGACCATCTTGAACATTAGAACCTTGACCATATTGGTCAGGTCCAAGGTGGCGCCCCTTCCAGCGACACGCGCAGGCTCCGATTGGGCCACTTGGCCGGGTATAAAATACCCAAATCATTTGCCCCTAACAAGGGTCACGTGCTTGGCCCATGACGTCCGGGACAGGTGTTGGCCTCTGATTAGTCGAATTATTACTTTTTACTGTTTGGAGAATCTAGGGTTTTAACCCTAGGGTTTCACCCCCTCTATAAATAGAAGGTTGACTTCTCCTTGGATTCACACTTGCGTGAATCTTCAAGAGAATCTTGAAATCTTCCGACTTTCAAAGACTTTGACCTTCCAAAGCATCCGGCAGTCGGCCCCCTTAGTTTGCGTGCTTCAACAAGCGCCCAAAATCGACGACTCTCGTTACCTTCTTCTAAGGTAACCGCCTGATCTCTTTTTACTTATTTCTTTGCATTTTTTTCTTTATCAAAATTGTTTCCCAAACGCACCCGGCACGACCTAGGTTAGCGATCAGCCGGTCACCAGGGACGACTGAATCTAAAACTAGGAGTGCAGAATGCTCGTTCGAGAACTTTGCTTTAAGTACATCACCAAATCCGACAGTGTTTGTGCCTCTACAAGACACGATGGCCAGAACAAAGCAAACAACAAGGAGATATAGGGCGGATGTTTCTTTTTACCATTCGGACTGCGAGATTGTCAATTTTTATGGCTCCATTAGGGTGCCTGTTGTTTTGGGTGTTTTTGTCCCTTGGGAGAGTTACAACACGAAAACCGATCCGCTGTGAGCTGTACCTGCAAAACAAACGAAGACACCGGTTGGGTGGTGCTCCGCCTCCGAAGCACAAGTTAGTAACTTGAAACGGAATAGAGAACGAAAATTTAGGTGGGTATTGATTAGGGGATTTTGCTCCCACCAATCGGAATGCGCCACGTGGGCCAATCAGGTCCTGCCAAGTGTCCCCCAGTTGGACCTCTCAGGGCCTGCCACGTGGCACACTCTTATTCGTCCACCGTGGACCTATTATGTCATGACACGTGGCATACTCCATGCCTAATGGAGAAGTCGGCCACCTAGGCCCAACTTCCGAGGGAAGCCCAATCAGCCCAAGGTTAACCTAAACCTAGGGTTGGCACGTTTCTCGAGGTTATAAATACCTCCCTTAATCCTCATTAAGGGAGATTACGCAGATTACACACATTAAACACTCTCGCCTAGAGAGACCCAATCACTTTAATTTCCGCATTAATTACTCCTTAATCAAGT
Organism: Chenopodium berlandieri; assembly: GCA_034703905.1. Taxonomy (NCBI): domain Eukaryota; kingdom Viridiplantae; phylum Streptophyta; class Magnoliopsida; order Caryophyllales; family Amaranthaceae; genus Chenopodium; species Chenopodium berlandieri. The sequence continues at coordinate 36,325,771 of CM068284.1, forward strand.
ACTAACTTGACCGTCGGAGGCGGATCTCCAATCATCCGGAGCATCCGTTTGTTTTGCAGGTACAGGCGTCCGGCTCCAGTCTTGGAATTGTAACTCTCCCGCAGGACATCAGAAAACCCCGAAACATTTTGGCGCCGTCTGTGGGGAGAGTACTTCTGAGATGGCATCCACGTTTGTACCGACTCCTGAAGAGAGGCGTCCCCTAGACGACCCTCAAGTCCAGTCGGACCATGATACTGAGAACGAATTTGAAGTTGAAGCTCACACAGCTTCAGACGGGACCCTAAGGGCTCGACGTACCCGTCATACCGAAAGGAGGGAACGGGAACATCTTCAAACTGAAAGCGAGCCAGCAGGCGAACCGCCTGTTCGGCAGCTGCCGACTGATGGGTCTGCTCCCATCACAAGGAATGAACTCATGACCTTCATGAGGGACTTCAAGGGAGAGATTCAAGAGTTGCTTAATAAGAAGCCTGCTCTGGCCAAGGAACAGTCGGCTAAGAAACCTTCCACTTCAGGCAAGAGGAAGCTAGTTCAAGGGCGAGAGGCGACTCCTCATCCTAAATCTAGGAAGTGGGAGCCGCTTGCCCTTAATTTTACAAAATACCGTTTCCCTACTCCAGGAAATAGGAAACCTGTTCGTCACATTCAGGCGGACGGGTCGAAGAAAACATACACAGACGCTAGGCTGCTGCTAGAGCAGAAGAAGAGTGACCGATTGTTAGAATCGGCCGCTACTTCAAATTTCCAAGACGGTCTGCGAAATACCTCGATGAGGCATACCCAGTCGTATCATGAGAGTCAGTCAGGCGGCACCTCCCGTCAGTCCGGCTTTCATAGCGACCAGGCGGTACCAAACTTACCGTTTGCACCACAACAGTATTTTTTGCAGCCACCTCCGTTTGGTGGACATGCAGCAAAAAATGTCCAACCTATGGACTGGCAGCTACGGTTGCTTAGGCTTGGCGAACAGCCGTCGGCCTTCTCCAAGGAAATTACTGAAGCCGCTCAGCCGGCCAAAGTGAAAAATGTGTTAGTAGGCGCCTATGACGGCACTACTAACCCAGAAGATCATCTGATGGCATTCACCAACCTGATGTATCTTCAAGGGTTGGATGATCCTACTTGGTGCAAGTGTTTCCCAGCGACTCTCAAAGGAATTGCACAACAATGGTTCGGCAACCTGCCGACTGGTTGTGTAAATAACTTCAGGATGCTTGCTTACTTATTCACCTCCAACTTCGCCATGAACATCCCTGCGAAGAAGACGACCCTTGATTTAGGAACAATTCAGCAGGGTGAGAAGGAGGGGCTTCGATCTTACATCAGGCGGTTTAACCTGATGAGAATACAGATTCAAGGGTTACCGGATGAGGTGGCCTATACTGACTTTTTCAGGGGTCTCAAAGACGGGTCGACCTTCAAATTTGATCTGGTCCGAAAGAGGGTGGCGACTCTTCAAGAGGCCTTGATTGAAGCGGAAGCCTATATACAGGCGACTGATCTTTGTAGTACGGTAAAACAGTCGGACGGGAAGAAGTTCGACAAAAGAGAAGGACGACAGATACAGTCGTCAAACAAAGATAAGAAAAGAAAAGAGGTCTGGGCGGCTGATTCCTCTAAACAGCCGGCCCAGAAGAAGAAAAAAGAATACAAACCATACTCCCCAAAGTATGCGTTTAGCAAGGACAGCCAAGCTATCCTAAAGGAAATCAAGGGACGAATCTCAATTGAGAAGCCGGTCCCCATGAAGGGTTCTGCAAACAACCGGAACCAAGAAAAATTCTGTGATTATCATGAAGATGTTGGTCATCGCACCAACGAATGCATCAGTCTCATGCGGTATCTGGACCGCCTGGCTGAGCAAGGTGATCTTGACTCTTTTGTCAAGAAATCCACGGGAAACACTTCCTCGAAAAAGCAGTCGACCAAAAAGAATCAACAGGCCGACAGCTCCGATACAGATGATGCAGTCGTCTACACCATTGCAGGCGGCTTCTCAGGAGGCGGTCCCACTATTAGGGGCAACAAAGACAACATCAGACGGTTAGATGTAAATTCCGTTCACCAAGAACGGCCCTCCAAATATTCATTTCCTGAGATTGTCATCACTGAAGAAGATCTAGGAGGGGTAAGAGGGCCGCATGACGACCCTATCGTTATTGAATGTAAAGTGGCCAACCAGAGAGTAGGCCGAATCCTCATAGATACCGGAAGCTCCTCAGATCTCATCAGTAGAAAATGTCTGTCGAAACTAAAATATCAGACTAATTGCATACATCCGGCATCCCACCCTCTAGTGGGGTTTGGAGGAGGAGTCGTTCACCCAGTGGGACGAGTGGATTTACCCATCCGCTTGGGCGAAAAAGGGGAAGGACGACACATGGTAGTCCGGTTCCTGGTAGTGGAAGAACTCTCGGCCTACAACATGATTCTGGGACGACCAACCCTGAATAATTCCAAGGCTGTAATAATCCCATCTCTTATGTTGCTCAAGTTTGAGAGGGATAATGGAACAGTCGGGTCCCTAAGGGGAGATCAGAGGATGGCCCGAGAGTGCTATCTCTCGGATGTCAAGCCCACTGTTATGGCCGCTGGGTCCAGTGGGGGAAAAATAGACCTTGACAATGTCAAGGAGAGTGTGCCTGTTCAAGAAGCAGGCGGCAAGAAGAGAAAGGCATCCCAGACAGGGGCCGCAAGAAAAGACAGAAAATAGCAATCATTGGCAGAGGAACGGTCGGATGAATTCCGCCCTCAGCCGGCTGGTGAGCATACGGACCTGATCTTAGATGACTCGCGTCCTGACAGAACAGTTAAAGTTGGGACGACTGCTCTAAAGGTCCTGGGTGACGACTTTCACAAACTATTGAAAGAATACAAGGACATCTTTGCATTCGACGTCCACAAAATGCCAGGCATTAGTCTTGACCTGGCGGTACATAAACTGGTTGTGGATCCGAAAAAGAAGCTGGTAAGGCAGAAGAAGCGGAACCATGGCGAAGAAAGAAGTCAGGCGGCAGCCGCCGAAGTTAAAAAATTACTTGATGCAGGATTCATTCGGCAATGTTACTTCCCAGACTGGGTTGCAAATGTGGTGCTTGTTAAAAAGCCTGTTACACGGTCATGCCGTTTGGTCTTAAGAATGCCCCGGCCACTTTCCAGCGAATGATAAACACTGTGTTCTTTGATCAGATAGGGAGAAATGTCGAGGCATATATTGATGATATGATTGTCAAGTCTAAACTTCAGAAAGATCATCTGTCGGACCTCCGAGAAACATTCGCCACACTCAGGCGGCACCATGTCATGCTCAATCCCAAGAAATGTGTCTTTGGAGTTGAGTCTGGGAAATTTCTCGGATTCCTTATCAATCAGAGAGGAATAAAGGCGAACCCTGAGAAGGTGCAGGCGGTCATCGACATGCAGTCGCCTCGTACCGTCCGAGAGGTTCAGAAGTTAACAGGTTGTCTGGCGGCCTTGGGAAGATTTCTAAGCCGATCAGGTGACAAATGCCTATACTTTTTCCAGGCAATTAAGAAAAAGGCAAGGTTTGAATGGGGGCCGGATGCCGAGGCGGCCTTCCAGAAATTGAAAGTTCACTTGCATTCCTTGCCGAGGCTGGTCAGCCCTTTGCCCAAAGAAGTACTTTACATGTACCTGGCCGTCTCTGATCATGCGTTAAGCGCTGTTCTCCTTGCTGAAAGAGACGGCTGTCAACTCCCGGTCTACTTTGTCAGTCATGTACTGAAAAATGCCGAGTTGAGGTATCCCTTAGTGGAGAAATTTGGTCTTGCACTCTTCATGGCTGTTAAAAAATTGAAGCCCTACTTTTTGGCACATGCAGTCGTTGTGTATACAGACCAACCTATCAAGCGGCCACTGACCATCATGGAGTCGTCAGGCCGAATGATCAAATGGGCCATAGAAATACAGAGTCTCGAAGTTACTTTCGAGCCTAGAAAAGCAGTGAAGGGGCAAGCCTTTGCTAACTTTATTGTTGAGATGACTCGTCCTCCTGACTCTCAAGTTCCAGACCAAGTCTGGAAGGTATATGTGGATGGAAGCTCTACTTCAAATGGTTGTGGAGCAGGCGTCATATGTCAGTCGCCAGAGGGCGACAGGTACGAGTATGCTTTACGCTTCAGTTTTCAGGCTTCAAACAATGAAGCAGAATATGAAGCTTTACTAGCCGGAATCCGCATGTGCAAGGCGGCAGGGGCACGAAAGATAAACGCCTTTTCTGATTCACAATTGATAGTGAGTCAGTATAATGGCGAATACGAAGCAACCCATCCGGCCATGATCAAGTATTTACAGGCGGTCCGACAAGCAGTCGGCTCCCTTGAGGATTTCCATCTGACCCAAGTGCCGAGATCCGAAAACAACCAGGCAGATGCACTTTCAAAATTAGCATCATCCGCCTCCTGTGATACTCCTCGAACCGTTTTTTGGGAAGTAATGGAGAGGAGAAGCATTGAGGAAGACCCTATTGGAATCTTAGACAGAAGCTCAACCTGGATGGATCCAATCAGGGCATATCTGACAAATGGTACCCTGCCGGATGATCATCAACAGGCGGCAGCACTGAAAAAACGAGCAACCAGTTTTGAAATAATAAAGGGAGAACTTCACAAAAGGGGGTACCTTCAACCCTTCTTAAACTGTGTTACTCCAGAAAAGGGGCGAGAGATACTAGACGATCTTCACTCCGGTTACTGTGCTTCCCATATAGGCGGTAGGACGCTTGCTCAACGGGCAAGGCGGCAGGGCTACTTTTGGCCTACTTTAGAAGCAGATGCGATGGAGATGGTGAAAAAATGTGACAAGTGTCAAAGGTTTGGCAAACTAATTCACCGTCCGGCTACTGACCTCACTACCATTCATAGCCCACTACCGTTTGCTAAGTGGGGCATGGATATTCTGGGTCCATATACGCCTGCTACAGGCGGAAGGAGATACATACTTGTTGCCGTCGACTACTTCACTAAATGGGTAGAGGCGGAGGCTGTAAAGGGAATCAAGACGAAGGATGTAATTTCATTCATTTGGAAAAATGTCATCACTCGGTTCGGGGTTCCCATGTCTATGGTTTTTGATAATGGTCCCCAATTTGAGACGCCTGTTCTCAAAAGCTGGTTGGGTGACCAAGGAATCGCACACTACTTTGCATCTGTCGGCCGTCCACAAGCAAACGGCCAGGTAGAAGCCTTTAATAAAATCATCTCAGACGGTCTCAAGAAAAAGATTGAACGAGCAGGCGGCCTATGGGCGGATGAATTACCACATGTTCTCTGGGCCATTAGGACGACTGAAAAAGGGGCGACTGGAGAAACTCCATTCCTCCTAACTTATGGTGCGGAAGCTGTTCTTCCAATAGAACACTACGAGCCGACTCTTCGAGTAATGCTATATGACGAAGAGGCAAACTGGGAAGCCATGCGCCTGGCATTAGACTCACTTCCTGAAAGGAGGGGCAATGCTGTCTTGCGCCATGAAATTTACCGCTGAGAATGACTCGATCATACAACAGAAAAGTACACAGGCGTCCCCTCAAAGTGGGGGACTTTGTACTTAGAAAAATGGAAGCCGTTGGTAGGGCTAATGAGTCTGGCAAGCTAACTCCCAATTGGGAAGGTCCCTACCGAATTATTGAAGAGGTTAGAGACGGTACCTACCGTCTGGAAACACCAGACGGCCAACCGTTGCCTCGAACTTGGAATGTAGATAATCTTAAGAAATATTTCTTTTGAATGATGTAAATAGTCAAGGGCTACTTGAATAAAGTTTGCATAATATTCAATTTTGTATTAAGAGGGGCATGCCAACCGACAAACAGTCGGCTACTCTCCATGTTTAATTTTCATTTTTACTTAAGAGGGGCATGCCAACTGACAAACAGTCGGCTACTCTCTATGTTTAATTTTTATACTTCAGAGGGGCATGCCAACTAACAAACAGTCGGCTACTCTCCATGTTTAATTATTTTTACTTGAGGGGCATGCCAACTGACAAACAGTCGGCTACTCTCTATGTTTAATTTTTTTACTTAAGAAGGGCACGCCGCTTGTTTCACTCAACCGGCTACCCTCCCATAATACAGTTCACCGAACTATCAAAAACACATGACTAAAATGATCAGACCAGGCGCCACGCCAACTGATCAAAATATAAAAATTCAATTCGACCTGTCCCAACATTATAGCAGGCGTCCGACGGCATCCATCCGGATGAAATTCGTCGCAAAGAGCAGCTCCCTTTTGGGTGGAACATTGTTCTATAAAAACATTACACGGCACCTATACGACTGTCTAAACACGACAACCACGTAGCCATTTCCCGGACAAGGATATCTCACTTAAACTGACTAATCACGTCAAGCAAGTGTTCGCAATAACCATCCGGGTCAACCGAACGACTGAACTACTTGGGATAAGAACAGTTGGTATTTTGTGAGTTAATAGCCAACAAACATTGGCGAATAAAGGGGAACAACCGGTACCCACCGCTTGATACCTCTACTACTCAATCACTTGGCGACTAGGTAACAGTCATATTTACTTGGTCACTCAAAAATTTAGTATGAAACTAAAAAGGTGTTCATACAGCACCTGTTCAAACTGATTAAATGTGGCGGGGAACAGTCGTCCTAGACTGCCTAAAGTCTCTAGCCTAAAAAACATGACAAGTAGGAAACCAGTTTCCTACTTGGTTAATTTTACAAATGACAGGACCGCCTGCCTAAAGGTGATCCAGTCTTTAAAATGGGTCGAATACCGATTGGATAAATGGCCGACTGATCGCCTAGCCTGGAAACAGACAACCAGTCGTCCAGGGGCATAAGCGGCGTGACTAACTATCCGTACCTGTCTGCAACAATCGGCCATGTAAAACAGTCGGTATAGTGTACAATTGGATATCAGAATATTCAATACTTAAACAAATTTGAAGCAAAACAAAAAAAAAAAAACTCATTAAAAGGAAGCCGGTCATTAAAGACCGGCAAAATATTCAGAGCCCCGGCCCCCTGGCCGGGTAAATACAAACAAACGGCACGCAGGCCGTGGAAAGAAGACATAAAGCTTAAGAAGGGGGCAGATCTTCAATACTAGCAGCTGTCGCCTGGTCAACACTCTTCTTGCTGGACTCGGCTTTAGCTGCATCCTTCTTCGATGCATTACCCCCAAGTGGCACAAGCGCCACTACCGGCTGCTCCTCCACCTCCAACGCTTCCTCCAATGCCTCGTCCTCAGCAGCCGCCAGGATCTCTTGATTATATCTATCAGAACACTGGCGGTATGTTTTTTCCCATGAGGCAAAGTCGGCATTGGGGAAGAGGCGGCCCCATGCCATGCGCTGGATCTGAGCAGAGTCTTCCATCATCTCTCGGACCAGCTCTTTCTTCTCTTGCTCGGCCTTTTCCGAGAGCTCCTGAGTAAGACTCTTCTCCTGGATCACCAGGCGTTCCTTTACGTTCGCCAAGGATTTCTCCAAGGTTTCGTATGAGGACATCTTTTGGCGAAGAGGTCTCAGCTCGGCCTTGAGGTTGTTGATGGTCGCCTCCAGCTCGCTATTCCTCTTCTGGGCCGCCTCTAACTGAGCCCGGATAGCGGCGGTAGCCTGCGCCTGATAATAAAGAATATCAATTGTCAGAACTTCATTTTGGGCAATTTGAAACATTGCCTTATCACAGTTAGAGGCGGCCATAGCTTTTGCAGCCTTTACTTCTTTGTTCTTCCGGTCAAGCGACTTGCGAAGGCCGTTCACTCGGAGCAGGGCCTAAGTAAAAAAAATAAATAAATAATAAAAAACAACAGGCGTCAGTTTCCGAACAAAAAAGAAAACAGGCGTCCTGGAATCCAAATACTCAAAAATATGCTAAGTATACCTCAGCAAGGACCCCTGCAATCCCATCTAGGTCAAGGGTGCCGACGCCCCTGACCGCCTCCCTTTCAGATGGAGGAACGACCTTGATCATAGACTTGGCCACCTCGACCAAGTCAGGCTCCTGAGGGCCGGCTGCATCAAGCATAAACAAGAGGATTAGACCTAGTAAAGAAGGAAACAAGTCTAAAAATTTCCAAGGACAAGTTCATACTTCTAGGCGGCCCCGCTGGAGTTTTAGAAGGAGTGGCCGGCTGCTTCTCAGCCACCGCCTGTTTCCTGGCAGAACCAGGAGAGCTCGCAACAGTCGTCCTCCGGGCTTTGGAGTCCGGCTGTTGGGAAGAAGAAGCTCTTGGAGTGCCCGTCTAAAAAAAAAAAAAAAAAAAAAAAGAAGAAAAGGGTCAGTATATGCATAAAACACAACTCCAAAAAGAGTGAAAGTTTCGAAGCCAACCAAGGGCGCCCCCTTGTTGGGGGAGTCGGTTGAAGACTGTTGCATGATGGAGGCCCGCAACATGGCCGCCGCAGTCTTGGAGGCGGTAATTTTGCTCATGGCGTCCGCTGCAAAAACAAATAGCAAAGTTAATAAAAAGAAAATAATAATGCATGGAAAAACAGAGTATTTGACAGGCCGGCTACCTCTTGAGCACCGACTGCTGAGGCCACAGGCGGCCAAAAAGTACTCGTCATAGAGCCATTTGAAGCTCGGGACGCAGTGCAGGGGTACTTGCTCTCGTACCCCTGAAGTAGAGTTCACCCTAGACTCTACTCTGAAGAGTCCTTTGTCTAGGATCTCTTTTTTAGCCTTGGGGGGAACAGGCAGCATGCTGCGGCCGCCTGCAAGAAGAGGCGGATTCCTATTCCACCTGTTGAAGCGCTTGTTCAGCTCTGTGTCTGAACTCTCAATAATAAGGAAGGTGTTCCGCCAATCCTTCCACTTGTTTGCTTTGCCTCTCGTCATGAGGTAGCCCTTGTGGCTCGTCAATTGATACCAGCCGGTACTGCCTGACTTAGGGGTCCGGCTGAGATAGTTCATGTGGGCGAAAGCCTCGAAGTTTGGCTCCACCCCGTGCAGTTCGCACCCGGCCACATAGCCGAGTACGTTGACCCAGGAGTTTGGGGCTAACTGCCATAACCCCAACTCATACCCATCCAATATCCGCTGAACAGCCGGATGTAGTGGGAAGCGCAGCCCAGCCTTAATGGCCGCCTCGTAGAAGCCAAAGCAGGCGCCATCATAGCTAGTACCAGCCGGCCAGACGACTGTGTCTTCTGGATCCGGCACGAACACTAAAAAGCCGGGGCCCATTGTGTGGTTTGCGATAAAGCTCCCCACTTTCTCTTGCATGGCCGTGATCCGGCCCCGAGGTACCGTGCAGTAGTAGGGGTATTTTGCTCTCGGTGAGAGGCGGATGGCTCCGCCCAATTGTCCCCCTTCTCAACTGGGTGAGAAAGCCTCGCCTCTTGTAGGCGACTGTTTTTCTCTTCTGTGTCCAGAGAAGCATGGCCAGAAGAGCTAGACTCGGATTCGTCCTCTGACGAGTCCGAAGAGGACGACTCCTCCCCTCTCCCAGAGGGGCCCGCCTCCTCTCCCTTAAAGGGAGTAGGAGAGAATGTAGAGTTAACTGTAAAATGGGAAGGGGTCACTTTGACTCCTCCCTCAGAACTGCCGGCTTTCAAGCCGTTTTGTTTCACTTCCACATCTGGCGCTTGGTCAGATGTTTCACTAATCGGCACCCTGTGGGAGGAGCCGTCTGAGTTTGAGATCCTGGCAGTCATTTTTGTTCTGGCCATCATGTTCTGCATAGACACAGATACAGTCGGACTTTGTATAAAGGGCAAAGATGGGTCCAGAAAAGGGCAGGCGGCACTCCTAATCCTAGATTCAGCCGTCCCCGGTGACTGGCTGATCACTAACTTAGGTCGTGTCGTGTGCTTCCGTGGTGCCATTTCAAAAAAATAATAATAAAGAAAAAATTAAGAGTAAGAGAACCAACGGTTACCTGAACGAGTGACGTTGATGGAGTTCTGAAAATCCTTTGCAGTCGGAAAATCCTTTGCAGTCGGCTTGTCAGAGCAGGCGGTAGGCAGAAAGGGTCCAAAGTGTCAGAGCAAGTTCAGGGGTCCGAATGTTCTCTCACAAAGTTCTCAAGTGTGAAAATGACCGAAGTCAACACTCCCTTATATAGGCGAAGTGAGAAGGCGAAGGGTCACTTCCAAAATTCAAAGTTTAGGCGGGAGAATCTCTCGGCCTTTCGCCAAGTGACACTTGTAGCAGGCCGTCGCCTGTCACCGTGCGACACCTGTCACAGGTAACACGTGACCCGTCACGTGCCACCTGTGAGGGGCAAATGATTAGGGGATTTTGCTCCCACCAATCGGAATGCGCCACGTGGGCCAATCAGGTCCTGCCAAGTGTCCCCCAGTTGGACCTCTCAGGGCCTGCCACGTGGCACACTCTTATTCGTCCACCATGGACCTATTATGTCATGACACGTGGCATACTCATGCCTAATGGAGAAGTCGGCCACCTAGGCCCAACTTCCGAGGGAAGCCCAATCAGCCCAAGGTTAACCTAAACCTAGGGTTGGCACGTTTCCCGAGGTTATAAATACCTCCCTTAATCCTCATTAAGGGAGATTACGCAGATTACGCAAATTACACACATTAAACACTCTCGCCTAGAGAGACCCAATCACTTTAATTTCCGCATTAATTACTCCTTAATCAAGTACTAACTTGACCGTCGGAGGCGGATCTCCAATCATCCGGAGCATCCGTTTGTTTTGCAGGTACAGGCGTCCGGCTCCAGTCTTGGAATTGTAACTCTCCCGCAGAACATCAGAAAACCCCGAAACAGGTATCTACTCGAATTCCAAGCTCAGGTCTTTCTCTGATGTAAGAGAATAAGTTTGTAATCAATGATTGAATGTGTCCCCAAAATGGGGAAATATCCCCCTATTTATAGGGTCGTTGGGAAAAGTGCCCCTACCTAGGTCACTTGACCTAGATTTTAGTGGGCTGCGCCGTTTTACGGCGCTCCTAGGGGTTTGGGCCTTTGAAATCTGCCATTCCAGATCTAGGGGTTTGGCAGCTCACCCCAAACTCGTGGGTGAACATTTTAAGTTATATTGTCGCCTGCGAGTTCCAAAATTTGAACTCTAGCTTCTCTGCCTTCGCTCACATGCACTATTTGAGCAAGGCTCCAGGCGGCCATGGGGCATGGTATACTCTAACTACATGGTATACTCTAACTACCTTGCCCCAATACTTAATGACGTTGGACAAAGTGTCCAAATGGTCCGGGTGGAAGGACAAGTTTTATTTGATTTCCTCCCCCACCCTAAGACACAACCGGACACTGCGCCGGTACAACACCGAGCCGGCTCTTCTTGGACGCTAATGCCCTCTCCCGGCACTATCTACTAAAGCCCGGGAGAAAATCATGGAGCCGGGATTTTTGAAACTACAATTGAGCCCATGGGGGATGGGACTCACATTATTGTTCCTAAGAACTGGATCCCCCACCCGGACTTCTTCAAAGATGAATGCTTCTTGTCCGCCTGCGGACTGAGCACAATGCTTCCCAAGGGTAGAATAATTCTCACCCGGAACAATTGTTGTTTTCTTTTTATTGCAAACTTGCCTTAATTATTTCTAACTTGAAATTCTTGCTTTTGCAGAAGAAGCCCTGAAGATGGTTGACCAGGACAAGACTCTTGCTAAATCACCGGCGCAACTGCGCAAGGAGGCGGCGCTTGCCAAAAAGGCAGCCGTCGAGGCAAAGGACAACAAGAAAGGCGGGGTAAGACCGCCTGACTTAATGTTTGCATTTTTTTTATATATATACCGGTTGGGTATACTTATATTTGCTTCTTTCTCATGAGTCCGCCGAGAGAATCCCTCGATCATTCTCCAAGCTTCTCAAAAGGCAAGGAGATGATCTGGAAAAGGCTCCGGCTTCGAAGGGTGGCGAGACACCTAAGGTTGCAGGCGGTGCGGCAACCACTGGGGAGGAGAACAGGCCGGAGACCCATCCGGAAATTCACGGTACGGAACAAACTGAGATACCTTGGCCACTTGATTTTATGAGAGTCAAGACCAAGGTTGATTCTTCAAAAGGGTCAGTCAGCAGCCGGCAACGAATGAATTCCAGCTACGCTGCTTCTATCTCACAAAGAGCTACTTTTGATGCAGATCTGACTCCTAACCCTCACCCGGTCTGAGAAAGCCTCCATACCTGATCTGCAGGTTGTGGACTTCGACCGGATAATGGTCTCTGGCTGAGGTACATGATTTTTCTATCTTGATGTCTTTCATCTTTAATTTTATTAAGTAACTCTTTAACCGACTGTTATTGACTCAAGCTATGGTGAGGGTGGACAATCTCCGGGGCCCCTTTAGGCGGAAGCAAGAAGAGGTAAATGACGCCAAACGGAGGGCCCTAGAAAACCTCAACTTTGCTGAACATTCTGATTATATGTGTAATTTAAAGATTAAAAGCAGTAGAGTTGAAACAGGAGGAGCTGATCCGGAGTATAACGGCTGCAAACGATGAAGCTAACAGTCGGGCTGATGACCTTGACAAGCAGCTGAAAGATGCCAAGTCTGATCTCAAGGCATTAGAGGATGCTGACAAAGAGAATGCCCAACTCCGGATTGACAATGACCGCCTGAAGCTCGAGCTCATGACCCTGCGCAACAAGCAGGCGGATGAGCTGGCCCAGGAGCAGACCCGGCTGACCGAGGAGAATGAGCGGGACAACTTGGCCCGGCTAAAGATCACCTGGGGCCTCCTTTACCCAGAAATAGACTTTGAGGTCTATAAGCTGAGGTATGATTACGCCACTAAGGTGTATGATGCCCAGCAACTGGGTGATGCTCCCCCGCCTCGCTTCAAAGACTGGGCTTCTGAGTAGGGATATGAAGTCTCTGATGATGAGGAGCAGGAAGATGATCAGCAAGAGGGCCAAGCCAGCCCAACTCAGCCGGAGAAGACTCTGCCTAAGCTTTAGGCGGTCCTCCCACCTTTCTGCGGCAGTATGCCAACAATGTTGTTTACCGGCTTGTATGCCGTGTTTTGTTGTATCTTTTTACCAACCATGGGGTTGGATTAACAATTCCACTTTCTTTCTTCACCAGATGTGTCCGGTAAACAATTATTCTGGCCTTTGTGCCATTTTATATAAATGAAGTATTCCGACTCAGTCGGATTTTATATATGTCTTTTGAGTTTTTTCAATTTGAATTTTTATTCCTCTGTTTGCAATTCTATAGTATTTTGCCTAACTTAAAAAAGCATGCGACAATTTGCAATCCGGGTGCTCTTGCCCCTGGGCGGCTGTGCGGTTGGTTTAGTGCCAGGCTGATTGATTGGCTTGAAAACACTTGATACTTGGAGAAGTATGGAGTGTTTTTAGGCCAATCAATCACAATGGTGATTGCCCCAAACCAAGTGCACAGCCGGCCGTAAAAGCGGGTGCTTTGATATTCTTACCCAGACGGTTATATTCCGTCTGGGGTTAACTCGTAGCCATTACACAATCCTTTGCCCCAATAGGGGAAGTGAGTGCAACTTTGAAATAAATAACCCAAGTAAGAATTTCTATCAATGACCGACTGATGCCTATGGGCATCCGGTATCTGGAAACTTATTCGTTCTTCATAGGTTATTTTGGTCAGACGACTATGAGTTGGCCAACTTGGCCGTTCAATTTTTGCCGTCCGCATGGGTACGTAGAACCGACAAATAGTCTGTTCTATGCGACGATTGCACCCGGAGGGGTGTCGCCGGATGCCTTTGTCCATGCTGGGACAAGCGATTTTATAAAATGAGCAACCATGCGGCTATTTTAGCCTCTGGTCTTGTTTGGGACCAGTTGTATAGCCCCTAAACGTTTTTATGTTTAGTTTTTAGTCAGTATTGGATTTACACTAAGTATCAAACTTTAGTTTATTAAACAGGTGGGTCCGTCTGGGTATTACCCAAGCGGACAATCAGGTAGTTGAATAAACAAAGTATTAAATTTAAATAAACAAGGGATCCGAGTATTACCCAAACGGTCCAACAAATGTAACCCTTACTAAGTGTCAAACTTATTTAGGCAAAGAAAAATCCGCCTGGGTATTACCCGGATGGATAATTAAGCAATAAATTGATTTTGCAAACAAAGTCTGAATCTTCATTAATGGACTTACTGTTTACAAAAAGTTTATAATCTCAGAAGTATTAATTTTTTAGATTGTCTACATTCCAAGTTCTAGGCAGACGCCTGCCGTCTGGGGTTTCCAGGTGGTAGGTGCCATCCCTTACTTCTTCATAAATCCGGTAGGGGCCTTCCCAATTTGGAGTTAGCTTTCCCAGCTCATTGGCCCTACCGGTTGCCTCCATTTTCCGTAACACAAAGTCATCCACTTTAAGAGGACATTTGTGCACTCTCTTGTTATAGGCTCTGGTCATCCTCCGATGGTATATCTCATGGCGCAGGACAACATTGCCCCTACGCTCCGGGAGGGAGTCCAATGCCAGCCGCATTGATGCAAGTCTAAGCATGGAGAACTTCGAAGATTTGCTTATCATGCATCAAGATAGTTTATCCCTAAACATTGATTCAAGCCAAGCATTGCATGGACACTTTCTTGGATATCAAAGCAAAGCCACGGTTTGCTTAGAGGTTTTTCTTGGAGTCTAGTTCACTTTCTTGAACTTTCTTGAATTTTCTTTACTTAGATTTTGCATACAAGTTTTTACCTTTCACTTGAAAGGGTTTTTCTTGGTTCAAGCATTAGGATCTTTAATCTTTATTTAGTTCTTTAATTTTTATTTATTTATTTAGTTGCTTTAAAAAATCAGTTAGTTAGCAAAATAAATCAGTTTAGGCGTGTGCTTGTTCTCCAAGGAGTTTGGTGTATGCTTGTGGACCAAGGTGCTTGCTCTTCAAGCAAGTTAGAATTCTAGTTTAATTAGGATTGAATTAGGAACTTGTCCTAATATTCCTAGGTAAACTAAGTCTATAATTAGGGCTGTAAAACACACGAATTATAGAGATTAATATTCAGATTTATTTCTTAAGTTGCATACTTGAGTTTTTTTTGTTGATTGTGATCAATTGCTGTTTTGCTTGTTTTAGTTAAAACATTCGTTTGGATTGATTAATTAGGTGGATTCTTAATTGATTAATCTTTGTTTTTGTTTAATTCTTGGTGGATTTCCTGTATAGAATTAGACTTAAAAATATCCCTTGTGTTTTGTTGATTTTCGGATCAATAATTCACATCACGCATGGCCTCCCAATTTGCCTCTTCATCATAGAGCATAACTCTGAGAGTCGGCTCATAATGCTCAATGGGCAAAACGGCTTCAGCACCGTATACCATGAGAAATGGGGTTTCACCGGTTGCCCCTTTCATAGTAGTCCGGATGGCCCATAGGACATGGATTAATTCTTCTGCCCATAAGCCACCGGCTCTTTCTATTTTCTTTTTAATGCCGTCTGAGATGAGTTTGTTGAAGGCTTCAACTTGGTCGTTTGCTTGGGGCCGGCCAACAGATGCAAAATAGCTTGAGATCCCCTGATCTCCCAACCAAGTTTTTAGCTGAGGCGTCTCAAACTGAGGACCATTATCAAATACCATAGACATAGGTACCCAATACCGGGTGATAATGTTCTTCCAAATGAAGGAAATTACGTCTGAGGTCTTGATGTTTTTAACCACCTCAGCCTCCACCCACTTGGTGAAGTAATCCACAACTACCAGGATGTAGCGCTTTCCGCCTGGAGCAGGCGTGTAAGGACCTAGAATGTCCATGCCCCATTTTGCAAACAGGATTGGGCTGTGGATGGCCGTCAGATCAGTAGCCGGATGGTGAATGAGTTTGCCAAATTTTTGGCACTTGTCACATTTCTTCACCAACTCCTTGGCGTCTGCCTCAAGAGTGGGCCAAAAGTAATGCCGTCTGGCTCTGACGGCTAGGGACATGCCGCCTATATGAGAGGCGCAGAATCCCGAGTGCAAGTCTTCGAGAACTTCCTTCCCCTTTTCTGGGGTGACACACTTTAACAGGGGTTTAAGAAATCTTGCTTTGAAGAGTTCTTCATTCCCCTTTTCTGGGGTGACACACTTCAACAGGGGTTTAAGAAATCCTGCTTTGAAGAGTTCTCCATTTTTCAACTCGAAGCTTGCAGCTCGCTTTTTCAGGACGGCTGCTTCCTGTGGTGAATCAGGGAGCGTGCCGTCTGAAAGATAAGCCCGGATGGCATCCATCTAGGTGGAGCTTCGGTCTAAGGTTCCAATGGGCTCTTCATGTATGCTTCTTTTTTCAAGAACTCCCCAAAAGACCGACCGAGGAGTATCACAGCAGGCGGATGAAGCCAATTTGGACAATGCATCCGCCTGGTTGTTATCTGACCTGGGCACTTGATTCAGACGGAATTCCTCAAGTGCCCTAGTCTCCTCCTTGACTGCCTGAAGATATTTGATCATAGCCGGGTGAGTTGCCTCATATGTTCCCTCATACTGGCTAACGACCAACTTTGAATCAGAGTAGGCGTCAATCTTCGTTGCCCCTGCTGCCTTACACATGCGGATTCCGGCTAGCAGGGCTTCATATTCCGCCTCATTATTTGAGGCTTGAAACTTAAACCGCAGTGCATATTCAAATTTGTCCACCTCTGGGGACTCATATATAATTCCTGCACCACAGCCGTTCTTTGTTGAGCTTCCGTCTACATACACTTTCCAAACCTGGTCAAAATTATCAGGTTGCGCCGATCGGGTCATTTCAACAATGAAGTCGGCAAACGCCTGACCTTTCATTGCTTTTCTAGGTTCGAAAGTGATTTCAAGACTTTGCATTTCAATAGCCCATTTCAACATCCTTCCGGATGACTCCAAAGTAGACATTGGCCGCTTGAGGGGGTGGTCGGTGTAGATTACAACCGGATGAGCCAGAAAATATGGCTTCAATTTCTTGAAAGACATATACAGAGCGAGGCCAAATTTTTCTACCATGGGGTACCAGAGCTCAGCATTTTTTTAAAACATGGCTAATGAAATAGACCGGAAGCTGAACACCGTCTCTCTCAGCAAGGAGAACGGCACTGAGGGCATGATCTGAGACAACTAAGTACATGTATAACACCTCCCTAGGCAATGGACTAACAAGTCTTGGCAAAGAGTGGAGGTGTTCTTTCAGTCGTTGAAAGGTCGCCTTAGCCTCATCCCCCCATTCAAATCTGGTCTTCTTCCCGATTGCTTGGAAGAAGTAAAGACATTTGTCACCTGACCGGCTGAGGAATCTCCCCAGAGCAGCCAGGCAACCGGTTAGTCTCTGCGCTTCCTTGACAGTGCGGAGTGACTTCATGTCAATTACCGACTCTATCTTCTCAGGGTTAGCCTCTATCCCCCTGTCTGTTGAGTCGACCAGACTGTCGATCTTTGGAAGCGGATAACTGTCCTTTGGACACGCCTTGTTGAGGTCTGTGTAATCAACACACATGCGCCAGGTCCCATTTGGTTTATTAACAAGGACCACATTGGCCACCCAGTCGGGAAAATTACAAGGCCGAATGAACCTGGCGTCTAGCAGCTTTTTGACTTCGGCAGCTGCCGCTTGACTTCTTTCCTCGCCGTGGTTTCTTTTCTTTTGTCGGATGGGCTTCTTTTTAGGGTCCACGGCGAGTTTGTGGACAGCGAGATCCGGGCTGACGCCTGGCATCTCTTCCACTTCAAAGGCAAAGATGTCTTTGAATTCCTTCAGCAGGAGGTGCAAGCTTGCACCCAAAGTAGCATGAGCAACCGTTCCAACCTTAACAGTACGTTCTGGACGGCTGTCATCCAGAACGAGATCAATGCTTTCGCCAACCGGTTGGGGACGGAGCTCATCTGACCGCTCACCGGTCAATGATTGCTATTTTTTCTCCTTCTTCACCTCCACCAGCAGAGGTGCCTTTCTTTTCTTACCGACTGCTGGTGGGGCAGGTGCTGGATCGGCATCCTTAACATTGTCAAGGTCTATTGGTTCCTGGACGCCTGGGGTTACAGTGTCCCTGACGGCTTAGAGGTAGCACTCCCGAGCCGTCTTCTGATCCCCATTCAGGGAACCAACAGTGCCATCATCCTTCTCATACTTGATAACCATGAGAGATGGGATGATTACCGCCTTGCCTACGTTGAGGGTTGGCCTGCCAAGGATAATGTTGTAGGCGGTCAACTCCTCAACGACCAAGAACCTGACGACGATATGTCGCCCTTGGCCCTTCTCTCCCAGCCGGATGGGTAAGTCAACTCTTCCGGCTGGGTAGACCATCCCACCCCTAAAACCTACCAAGGGGTGTGTGATCGGATGCATGCTGCTAATATTGTATTTCAGCTTCTACAGGCACCGGAGGCTGATGATGTCTGATGAGATGCCGGTGTCAATAAGGATTCGTCCAACCAGCTAGTTGGCAACCTTACATTCAATGACCACCGGGTCATCATGCAGGCGGCGGACGCTGCCCCTATCCTTCTCAGTGATCAAGACGTTTGGGAAGGAGGAGCTGGCTTCCGCCTGCTCATCATCATCTTTGTCCATCTTACGAAGATGGCTCTTGGTGCCCCTGATGGTAGGGCCACCACATGAAAACCCGCCTGCTATAGTGTAGACCGGCTCCTTGTCGATATCCGAACTACTAGCAGGCTGGGGGTAGTCTTGGAGGACTGACCCTTGTTTTTCTTCTTTGCCCCGGCTGGGGACTTAGAAATATAGGACTTCAGCATCCCCTTGTCAGCCAGACGGTCCAAAGTCCGCTGTAGGCTGAAGCAGTCGTTGGTGTCATGGCCAACTTCCTCATGATATTGGCAAAATTTATTTTTGTTCCTGGATTGAACGAAACTTTTCATTTGATTCGGCTTCTCAAGGGACAGCCGGTCCTTTATCTCCATGAGGATGGAGTTGCAGTCCTTGTTAAACTCGTACTTTGGGACGTACGGTTTAAATTCTTTCTTCTTCTTCTAGGACGGCTTGTCATAGTCACTAACCGCCCAAACCCCTTTTCTCTTCTTGCTTTCTTCCTTCTTTTTTGCTGGCTGAGCAGGCCGGTTGTCTTTCTACTTGTCAGACTTCTTAGAGTCCGACTGGCTACCAGGCGAGCAGAGGTCGGTAGCTTGAATGTAGCTTTCCGCCTCCCTCAAGGCCGCCTGTAGGGTGAAAGCCCCTTTTCTGACTAGATCGAACTTAAAGGTCGACCCGTCTCTCAGACCTTTAAAAAAGTCTGTAAAAGCTACCTCATCAGACAGCCCCTGAATCTGAATTCTGATCAGGTTGAACCGCCTGACATATGAGCGCAGCCCTTCTCTCTCTCCCTGCTTAACAGTGCTCAAATCAAGGCTTGTTTTCTTAGCAGGGATGTTCATTGAGAAGTTGGAAGCAAACAGGAAGGCAAGCTTCCAGAAGCTATCTATTGACCCGGTTGGCAGATTGCCAAACCATTGTTGGGCAATGCCCTTCAATGTAGCCGGGAAGCATCGACACCAAGTGGCATCATCCAACCCCTACAGATACATGAGGTTGGTGTCAGCCATGAGGTGATCTTCCGGATTGGTGGTACCATCATAGGTACCAACCAACACATTCTTAACCTTGGCCGGCTGTGCCGCCTCGGTTATCTCCCGAGTGAACGCAGAAGGTTGTTCACCCATGCGCAGCAAACGAAGCTGCCAGTCCAATGGTTGGACATTTGGATATGCCGCCTGACCCCCAAAGAAGGCCGGCTGTATGAAGTGAGGAGGATACTGCCCGTAAGCCGGAGTAGGCACATACGGGACAGCTCCAATCATATGAGGGCCAGAATGGACGGTATTACCGCCTGTCTGACTCTCATGCAAGGAGGGTGCACTCCCTGCAGAAATGTTGTTGAAGCTATCTGGAAAATTTGACGTTGAAGCTGACTTAGACAGCGATTGGTTTCTCTTCCGGTTGATGATCTCCCGGGCATCAATAGTTGATTTTTTTACTTCTCACCGGCTGCTGAGGCCGGCGAGTGTTATTGGTGTTCCTCCCAGGAAGGAGAATTTTTGACCAATCAATGGTCCCGGCTGCTTTATCCTTTGGATGGGGAGTGGGCTGCCGGTTTCTAACTGACTTCCCCTTCTCTGGAAGAGTCTTCTTCGCCGACTGGCCTTTACATGGGCCAGCCCTGCTCTTGGTGATCAGCTCTGTAATTTCACCCTTGAAACTTGTCATGAATCTCATGAGTTCGTCTTGAGTGACAGGGGCTGATCCAGCGGTCGTTTGGGTTTCCTCTTCTGGCTGCCCAAAGGGTCGACTTGGACCCGCCTGGGAAGCACCCCGCTCCAGAGTGTCTCTGGGCCGGATGCGTTTAGTTCTGAGAGAGCCGTCTTCGGCTGTAAAAGCTTCGACCTGAGGGTCTTCATCCTCCTCATGGTCTGTAAAAACTTTTGGGTCTTCACCCAGACGGTTAGGGGGTGGTACAGACTCTTGGACCATCTTCGAGGTACTCTCCCCACAGACGGCGCCAAATGTTTTGGGTGTCTTTGTCCCTTGGGAGAGTTACAACACGAAAGCTGATCCGCTATGAGCTGTACCTGCAAAACAAACGTAGACACCGGTTGGGTGGTGCTCCGCCTCCGACGCACAAGTTAGTAACTTGAAACGGAATAAGTGTGTAATCAATGATTGAATGTGTAAACGCACAATTTAGGTGGGTATCTGCTCGGATTCCAAGCTTAGGTCTTTCTCTGATGTAAGAGAATAAGTGTGTAATCAATGATTGAATGTGTCCCCAAAATGAGGAAATATCCCCCTATTTATAGGGTTGTTGGGAAAAGTGCCCCTACCTAGGTCACTTGACCTAGATTTTAGTGGGCTGTGCCGTTTTACGGCGCTCCTAGGGGTTTGGGCCTTTGAAAGCCGCCATTCCAGAAACGTATCTGAGGGCGCCAAGTGTTAAGAGGATGTTGAGCCACATGGGCCATCCTGAGCTCGACACGTGGCGACCTCTCATTGGTCCACATGTCTAGGGTAAAAAATACCCGAAACACCTGTCTATGAGATTAGTAGAGACCCGCCTAGCACCATCAGCACTCCAAATGACTCTTTTTTGGAGGAGTGCGACGAGGAATTTGAGAACCCCGGGCCGAGTGGAGGACACTGTGGCAACAGCCGGCAGTCCCCTATCTCCAAAGAGAACTATGATGCTGACTCTGCGTCATCATCTTCCAACTGAATCACCCTTGACTCAGAGGAGGTGTAGTCGAACCTGAAAGCTGCGAGAGAGTCCGTCTCCGTTGAGAAGGGCGAGGGCTGGGAGGAGCCGTATGCTTCCAGGCGACATGAGCGTGCGCCTTACTATCTGCACGTCCTAGAAGGCAAGCGGAAGATCATGAAGGATGATCTTCCCAAATTTCTTTCTGACCATGTCATGGGACATGTCTTTCTTCTGTTCGTGCCGGATGCTATGGACACGGTCACCTGGCCTGAAATGGCTGTTTATGGTGTCCAGTGCTTCGGCTGCTACGAGGCAGCAATCTAGGCAGGACTTCGCTTTCCTCTCCATCCGGATTTGGAGAGGATCTTGGACGGATACCAACTGGGTATCTAGCAACTAGCCCCTAACTCTTGGGTAAATATCTTGGGCTACATTGCCGCCTGCAAAATGCTGGAGGTGGATCCTAGCTTCGAGGCGTTTGCTCACATGCACTATCTGAGCCGGACGCTTAATCCAAGCTGGATCGACGGTTCACTTTGACCAGCCACACCCGGTACATGATGACGCTGGGGAAAGAGAACAAGTGGAAGGACTGGCGGACCAAGTTTTACATAGTCTCTTCCCCAGATGCCCAAAGGAATAGGCGGTACAACCGCTGGACTCAGTATCCTCGCCTCTTGGATGGGAAAAAGGCTCTTCCGCCTGTTCCCAGGCGGGCTCAAGAGGAGATCTTTGACCGTGGCCTCTTTACTGTGGCCGTCCGGACAAACAATGAGACGGGGGTTAAGGAGGTCACCCCCCAAAACTATATTCATCGATTCGAGTGCCTCTCGAGCGGGATGTACTTGGCCGCCTGCGGGCTTAGTACTGAGATGCCGAGAGGTATTGGGCCGCATGATTTTATTACATTTGCTTGCTTTTTTTATTTATTTCTTTGCTAACTCTTGGTTTTTTGTTGCAAACAAGGCATTGGCAAAGCTCCCTGCTCATAAGAGACCAGCCCTCTTAGCCGCCTTCTACCGCTCAAACCTGAAGCAGGCGGATGAGCAGCCACCAGGCGGCACTCCTAAGGTAATGAGCTTGTAAAGTTTTAGCTTAATGAGATGTGTAACATATTCTGTTTCTGAGACTCACACTTAGAATTCTTTTCAGAGTGCCTCAGCAGAGCCTGCCCCCTCTTCTCTACCAGACCCCAAGCTGCGAAAGTAGTCTGCTGGCAACGTTTACCAGACCCGGAGGAAACACGTCGCCACCAAGCCTACCTAGAAAGCAACAGGCGCCTCCTCCCCCACCAAAACTCCTATAAAGCCAGACGCTCAACAACGAGTGTCGAAGAGTGGCAAACAACCACTCACCACTGCTGGCGGCACAGCAGGCGGCAGCGAAGCTGCAGGGGGAGAAGGAGGTAAGTTATCCGACCATTCGAACATGTACTTCATAAAATGTCATTCTGCTTAGTCTTGACTGAGCTGTATTTGGTTTGATAGATGCCCCAGCGAGGCCAACTGTCCTCCAGATGGTTAGATGGATGCTCAAGAAGCTTGATCCTGAGGACAAGGCGGCCATCAGAGGGGTCGGCACCCTGGACCTGGATGGCATTTTGGCGCTTCTTTGCGAGGTACAATTTCTTACAACTTGATTAATTTACATATTTTTGTCGAATGGTTTCTAATGAGTTTCTTTGGTTTGGACGCCTGTAGGCTGTGCTGCGCGTGAGCGGTCTCAAATGGCCCCTCAATGAGAAGACCAGGGAAGTAAAGGTAGCGAATGCTCGGGTCGCCTCTACTCTAGACAAAGCTTAGTTTGAGATTGCTCAAAATGAGATTCTGACACTTGATATGTTGTATTCCCAGGCGTTTGCCAACCTGCAAGTTCAGCAGAACTTGGACGCGGCCAAGCAGCGAGTGAAGGAGCTCCAGGACCAGGTCAAGGGTCTTAACGAGAAGCTAGACAACCTCAAGGAGGCGGAGTCCAAAACGGCTAGCCTGGAGGCGACGGTCAAGAGACTTAGAGGGCGGTTGAGCAATCTGGAGAACCAACTCCGGACCAAGTATAGGTCCTGGATGGAGGAGGAGAAACAAATGATGGACGACAATGAGGTCATCATGCGTGCGGCCTGGGCGGCTGCTCAGCCGTCTGCCGATTATCAAACTTGGAAGGTCTAGTTTGATAAGGCTAATGACGAGTTTAATGCCCGTCTCCTCAGAGAAGCTCAGGAGGCAGCCGAGAAGGAGGCGGCTGCCAAGAGTGCCTCTGAGGAGTCTAGCTCGTCTAGTGGCTCGTCGTCTGGGGACGAGGAGGAGGATGATCAGGAGGGAGATGCGGAACCCAAAGAGCATGCGTCGGGGGACAAGGCGGATGCCGATGCTAAGAAGCTCTCCTGATCTTTAAGCTTTATGTCTGTTTTTTCTGCGGCCGAATGGCTAGTTACTTTGCTTTTCCGGCCTGTGTGCCGAGTAAAAATGTATCTTTACCAACCAAGGGGTCGGGTAATTCAACAATTCTCCTGGCTTAGCCAGTTAACACTTTACAGTCGTCAATTTGTTAAGGAAAAATATTCCGCTTGGTTTGCCCAAAAGCAAAGCACAGGCGCATCTGCCCTGAGGCCTCTCTTTTGTATAAATAATCTGCTAAGTATTTTAGCTCGTTTTCTTAATAAGAAAAAGGTCCGCCTGTCCTGCCTTAGAGCAAAAGCAAGCGAATCCAGCCATAAGCCTCGTATACCTAGAATGCTAAGTTTTTAGACTTGGTTTTTGATTGAAAAAGAATTTTCCGCCTGTCTTGCCCTAGAGCAAAAACAGGCGCATCTGGCCTTATGCCTCGATAGCCTCTAATCATGAAACAGTGACCGCTTTCCAATTGAACTAGAACAGTTGAAAAACTCTCGGCCTTTTAGATTTCATTTTAGATTAAATCAAACAACTACGAATGCTGCCTTAGCATTCGGTAGGGCCGTTTGATGTATTAGTAGAGCAATGTGCCACCCAAATGGGAGATGCTTCTCCTCAACGAATTCACCCGAATGGACGTCGCCGGTTATCTGACTCATGTTGGAGCAGACGGTCATACTCATGTTGGAGCAGACTGTGGTCGTCGACCTCTATTGTTTTATTAATATCCGGCCATTGGCCTTTTTAAAAATGGTAAGTAGTCGTTAAGTGTTGGACTTAACTTCAAAAAAAATCGTAGGGTCGACTGCTCTGGTGCAGTCTGCTCCTTCAGATGGATTGGGGCGTCTGCTGTTGGAGCAGACGCTTTGCAAATAGGGTGGCCGTCTGCACTTTTGACAGGCAACGTTAATATAATTTACAAAGATTAGTAAATAGACAAGTTGGGAAACGAAGGCATATTCTCATTAACAAAATTTCGAGACATTTACAAAAATTCTTAGAAGTAGTACTTTTTTAAGTTATCTACGTACCAAGATCTAGGCAGCCACCTGTCGTCTGGTTCTTCTAGGCGGTAGGTGCCGTCTCTTACTTCTTCATAGATTTGGTAGGGGCCTTCTCAATTTGGGGTTAGCTTTCCCTGCTCATTCGCCCTACCGACTGCCTTCATTTTTCGTAGCACAAAGTCCCCCTACTTTGGGAGGACGCTTCTGTACTCTTTTGTTGTAAGCCGAGTCATTCTCAGATGGTAAATCTCATGGCCCAAGGCAGCATTTCCCTGCACTTTGGAAGTGAGTCCAATGCTAGCCGCATGGCCTCCCAGTTTGCATCTTCGTTATATAACATGATTCGAAGAGTCGGCTCATAGTGTTCAATGGGAAGGAAAGCTTCTGCACCATACACCATGAGGAATGGGGTTTCTCTAGTTGCCCCTTTTGCGGTTGTTCTGATGGCCCAAAGGACGTGTGGTAATTCATCCGCCCAAAGGCCACCAACTCTCTCTATTTTCTTTTTGATCCCGTCTGAGATTAACTTGTTGAAGGCTTCGACCTGACCGTTTGCTTGGGGCCGGCCGACTGATGCAAAGAAGCTTGAGACACCTGGTCCCCCAACCAAGTCTTGAGCTGAGGCGTCTCAAACTGAGGACCATTGTCAAAAACCATAGACATAGGCCCAAAATGAGTGATAATATTCCTCCATATGAAGAAGATGACATCTTTAGTCTTGATATTTATGACCGCCTCCGCCTCTACCCACTTGATAAAGTAATCCACATTTACCAATATGTAGCGCTTGCCGTCTGGGGCGGCTGTATAAGGCCAAAGAATATCCATGCCCCATTTAGCAAAGGGTATTGGGCTGTGGATGGCCGTCAGGTCTGTAGCCGGACGTTGGATGAGCTTGCCAAACTTTTGGCACTTGCCACACCTTTTGACCATTTCCATTGCATCCGACTCCAGGGTTGGCCAGAAATAGAGCCGCCTGGCCTTAGCAGCTAGGGACGTGCCGCCTATATGGGAGGTGATTAGGGGATTTTTATCCACCAATCACCGTCTGACAAGTGGACCAACCAGGTTCCGCCACGTGTCCTTCACGTAGGCCAATAGGAGCCTGCCACGTGTCAATCGCAGATACGTCCTTTACGGACCAATTGAGACACGACGCGTGTCTACCCATGCCAAATGGGAAAGCCGGCCAACAAGGCCCAATCCTGTTTAGAGGCCCAGTCAGCCCTAGGTTTACCCTAAACCTAGAGAGTGGCACGCTTCCCGAGGTTATAAATACCCCTCTTAATCCTCATTAAGAGGGGGGAACACGGAAAAACACACGGATTACGCTTTAAACACTCTCACCTAGAGAGACCAAACCACTTTAATTTCCGCATTAATTACTCCTTAATCAAGTACTAACTTGACCGTTGGAGGCGGAGCTCCCACCACCAGGAGTCTCCGTTGTTTTGCAGGTACAGGCGTCCTGATGTGAATCAGGAGAGAAATTCTTTTGAAGAGCCAATTGTATTGATTTTGAGTCCAATAGGGTTCGAACTTGGAGGGAAGAGTCAAGATTGGGTCACATGCGTGGTCATCAAGGAAGAAGCAAAGGACCAGTTGGGTTCCGACGACGGCAGCGGCGGCGACGCGCCGATCTGGGTGCCACGCGCCGGCTCCCTAGCTCCGGCCTGAGTCCAGCTACACGGCGGTGGGGCGCGTGTCGATGATGGCGGCGCGTGAGGTGGTGGTTCGGCGGCAGTACGAAAAGAAAGATTTTCCTAACTTAGTTTTTTCTAGAGTTTTTGCTTGCAAGTTTTTACCTTTCACTTGAAAGGGTTTTTCTTGGTTTAAGCAATTAGGTTTCTTCTTAATTTCTGTTATTTTAGTTTAAAATAATTTCTAAGTCAATTAGGAATTGTTTTAAGAAGTTTTAGGTTAATTAGAACTAGTCTTATTACTAGTTTCCTAGTTCCATTAGAATTGGTTTTCCTATTCTATCTAGGATACTTGAGGATCAAGGATAGGGTTTTATCCTAGTTTTATTAGACTTAGAATTAGTTAGTTTTAGTCTATAAATAGGGGATTTTCGTGGCTTTGTAGACACATAACAAATACACAAAAATTCAGTTGAATAAAATTCATTGTTTAGCTTTTTGCTTAAACGTTTTGCTAGTTTTCAATTCAAGGAGTTGTTTTGATAATTAGAACGTTCAATTCTTAGTTCTAGGAGTAGTCTAAGTTTTGTTCATCAAAGTACTTAGTTCCAGGAGTGGTCTAGGTAATTTGAGAGGCATTGAATTCGTTCCAGGAGTGGTCGTTTTCAAAGTCATATCCGGTTCGTTATTCTTAAGTTGTTCGATTTTCTTAGGAAATTCGAAGGGCTTGTGTTACTTGTGTGATTTTAGATTCTTTATTAAGTTAAGGGGTTTAAATCCACATCAAATTGGTATCAGATTTGGGGAGATTTTGATCGTTCCACAACTCGTTCTTACAAGGCGCACTTGTTCTCGGATAACCAGTTTTTCTGTCAACTTCAGAAGGCTCGTTCTCCTTCGTTACAAGGTCTTTTCAGGTGATTCGTTTTTTGATTTTGGGTGAAATTTTGTCTACTTTCTGCCTGTAAAATTTCAGAATTTTTGGTTGTCGTTTGCTATTAAACTGGACTGTTTTTCCGCAACGGTGTCAGTTTGGTCCGATTTATTGCTGCTTGTTTTTGTGTGTGCGTTTTTATTCGAAGTTGTGCTGTGATCTTTTGAGGGAATTACCTGTGAGGGTAGGGTCCTACTAGGACTGTTTTTATCTTATAATTATGGAGGAAGAGATCCGAAAATCTATGGATGAATTTGCAAAGTTACTTCAAAGTCATAAAAAGAAGAAAAAACATGAAGATGATAACGTAGATTTTTGCTTTGGTAACAAACATATGCTTATGGAGCGACTGAATTTACATGAAGAAATTATTTTTCAAGGTCAACAAGATAGTTTGTTTCATACTCGATGCAAAGTTGATGATAGAACTTGTAGGGTGATCATTGATAGTGGTTCGTGTACCAATGTAGCGTCTACAGAGATGGTTACTAAACTCCAACTTCCTACAAGAGATCATGAAAAACCATATAAGTTGGGTTGGCTAGATAATTCTATGGGTTTTCATGTAGAACAACAAGCTTTGGTGAATTTCTCCATTGGCAATTACAAGGAAGAATTATGGTGCGATGTGATTCCTATGAGTGCTTGTCACGTTCTTTTAGGAAGACCATGGCAATTTGATCGACATGTTAAACATGATGGTGTGGCCAACACATATTCGGTCAAGGTGGGAAACAAGAGGTTCAAACTTATGCCTTTAACTACTATTCCATGCCGCATTAAAGTTAAAGAGATAGAGGAAGATTGTCAAAAGGACAAGAAAGCGGAACATGTAGGTGCTAAAGAGCTCGACGAAAGGGGGATTGAAACAATTGATGTTCCAATTGTGTGTGACTTTGTTCATGATGAGATTATTCATAAAGATCTACCAATAGTGGTGTCGGAAAAGGTTTTTGATACTATTGAGGAGCCATTCGTGAATCAAGATAATAATTTAATGGTTTCTTTAGAAGTGGTGGATTCATTAGGCATGCATAAAGAGAAGAAATTGTTAGTCATACATGAGAAAAATATCATGAAGCCTAAAGTGTTCTTATGGTCAACTTCGAAGACCAAGGACCAAATTGAGAATTGGTTGTTTCTAAAATATTGCCTTGCTCGTGGTGATGTTGTTACATTGCTTAAAATTGCTAGCGTTGAGGTAATAGTTCTTTTGGCTTGTATTCGTCGAATTTGGATGGTTTCATGGAATTGTTCTCCTTACATGGATGATGCGAATTTGAGGACAAATTCTTTTGAAGAAGGGGAGAATGATGTGAATCAGGAGAGAAATTCTTTTGAAGAGCCAATTGTATTGATTTTGAGTCCAATAGGGTTCGAACTTGGAGGGAAGAGTCAAGATTGGGTCACATGCGTGGTCATCAAGGAAGAAGCAAAGGACCAGTTGGGTTCCGACGACGGCAGCGGCGGCGACGCGCCGATCTGGGTGCCACGCGCCGGCTCCCTAGCTCCGGCCTGAGTCCAGCTACACGGCGGTGGGGCGCGTGTCGATGATGGCGGCGCGTGAGGTGGTGGTTCGGCGGCAGTACGAAAAGAAAGATTTTCCTAACTTAGTTTTTTCTAGAGTTTTTGCTTGCAAGTTTTTACCTTTCACTTGAAAGGGTTTTTCTTGGTTTAAGCAATTAGGTTTCTTCTTAATTTCTGTTATTTTAGTTTAAAATAATTTCTAAGTCAATTAGGAATTGTTTTAAGAAGTTTTAGGTTAATTAGAACTAGTCTTATTACTAGTTTCCTAGTTCCATTAGAATTGGTTTTCCTATTCTATCTAGGATACTTGAGGATCAAGGATAGGGTTTTATCCTAGTTTTATTAGACTTAGAATTAGTTAGTTTTAGTCTATAAATAGGGGATTTTCGTGGCTTTGTAGACACATAACAAATACACAAAAATTCAGTTGAATAAAAATTCATTGTTTAGCTTTTTGCTTAAACGTTTTGCTAGTTTTCAATTCAAGGAGTTGTTTTGATAATTAGAACGTTCAATTCTTAGTTCTAGGAGTAGTCTAAGTTTTGTTCATCAAAGTACTTAGTTCCAGGAGTGGTCTAGGTAATTTGAGAGGCGTTGAATTCGTTCCAGGAGTGGTCGTTTTCAAAGTCATATCCGGTTCGTTATTCTTAAGTTGTTCGATTTTCTTAGGAAATTCGAAGGGCTTGTGTTACTTGTGTGATTTTAGATTCTTTATTAAGTTAAGGGGTTTAAATCCACATCACGTCCGGTTCCAGTCTCGGTGTTGTAACTCTCCCGCAGGACATCAGAAAACCCCGAAACATTTTGGCGCCGTCTGTGGGGAGAGTACTTCTTAGATGGCATCCACGTTTGTACCGACTTTTGAAGAGAGGCGTCCCCTAGACGACCCTCAAGTCCAGTCGGACCATGATACTGAAAATGAACTTGAAGTTGAAGCTCACACAGCTCCAGACGGGACCCTAAGGGCCCGACGTACCCGTCAGACCGAAAGGAGAGAACGGGAACATTTTCAAACTGAAGGCGAGCCAGCAGGCGCACCGCCTGTTCGGCAGCAGGCGACTGATGGGTCTGCTCCCGTCACAAGGAATGAACTCATGACCTTCATGAGGGACTTCAAGGGAGAGATTCAAGAGTTGTTAAATAAGAAGCCTGCACCGTCCAAGGGACAGTCGGCTACGAAACCTTCCACTTCCGGCAAGAGGAAGCCGGTTCAAGGACGAGAGGGAACTCCTCATCCTAGATCCAGGAAGTGGGAGCCGCCTGCCCTTGATCTCACAAAATACCATTTTCCTACTCCAGGAAAGAGGAAACCTGTCCGTCACATTCAGGCGGACGGGTCGAAGAAAACATACACAGACGCTCGTCTGCTGTTAGAGCAGAAGAAGAATGACCGACTGTCTGAGTCGGCCACTACTTCCGAATTCCAAGAAAGTCTGCGAAATACCTCGATGAGGCATACCCAGTCATATCATGAGAGTCAGTCAGGCGGCACCTCCCGTCAGTGCGGCTTTCATAGCGACCAGGCGGTACCAAACTTACCGTTTGTACCACAATAACAGTATTTTATGCCGCCACCTCCGTTTGGTGGACAGGCAGCTAAAAATGTCCAACCTTTGGACTGGCAGCTACGGTTGCTTAGACTTGGTGAACAGCCGTCGGCCTTCTCCAAGGAAATTACTGAGGCCGCTCAGCCGGCCAAAGTGAAAAATGTGTTAGTAGGCGCCTATGACGGCACTACTAACCCAGAAGATCATCTGATGGCATTCTCCAACCTAATGTACCTTCAAGGGTTGGATGATCCCACCTGGTGCAAGTGTTTTCCAGCGACTCTCAAAGGAATCGCACAGCAATGGTTCGGCAACCTGCCGACTGGTTGTGTAAACAACTTCAGAACGCTTGCTTACTTGTTCACCTCCAACTTCGCCATGAATATCCCTGCGAAGAAGACGACCCTTGATTTGGGAACAATTCAGCAGGGTGAGAAGGAGGGGCTTCGATCTTATATCAGGCGGTTTAACCTGATGAGGATACAGATTCAAGGGTTACCGGATGAGGTGGCCTATACTGACTTTTTCAGGGGTCTCAAAGACGGGTCGACCTTAAAATTCGATCTGGTTCGAAAGAGGGTGGCGACTCTTCAGGAGGCCTTGATTGAAGCAGAAGCCTACATACAGGCGACTGATCTTTGTAGTACAGCAAAACAGTCGGACGGGAAAAAGTTCGACAAAAGAGAAGGACGACAGATACAGTCGTCAAACAAAGATCAAAAGAAGAGAAAAGAGGTCTGGGCGGCTGATTCCTCTAAACAGCCGGCCCAGAAGAAGAAAAAAGAATTCAAACCATACTCTCCAAAGTATGCGTTTAACAAGGATAGCCAAGCTATCCTAAAAGTAATAAAGGGACGGATCTCTATTGAGAAGCCGGTCCCCATGAAGGGTTCTGCAAGCAACCGGAACCAAGACAAATTTTGTGATTATCATGAAGATGTTGGTCATCACACCAACGAATGCATCAGTCTCATGCGGTATCTGGACCGCCTGGCTGAGCAAGGGGATCTTGACTCTTTTGTCAAGAAATCCACGGGGAACACCTCCTCGAAAAAGCAGTCGGCCAAAAAGAATCAACAGGCCGACAGCTCTGATACAGATGATGCAGTCGTCTACACTATTGCAGGCGGCTTCGCAGGAGGAGGTCCCACTATTAGGGGCAACAAAGACAATATCAGGCGGCTAGATGTAAACGCCGTTCACCCAGAACGGTCCTCCAAATATTCATTTCCTGAGATTGTCATTACTGAAGAAGATCTAGGAGGGGTCAGGGGGCCGCATGACGACCCTATCGTTATTGAATGTAAAGTGGCCAATCAGAGAGTTGGCCGAATCCTCATAGATACCGGAAGCTCCTCAGATCTTATCAGTAGCAAATGTCTGTCAAAATTGAAGTACAAGACTGATTGTATACATCCGGCCTCCCACCCTTTAGTAGGGTTTGGAGAGGAGTCGTCCACCCTGTAGGACGAGTAGATTTACCCGTCCGCCTGGGCGAAAAAGGGAAGGACGACACATGGTAGTCCGATTCCTGGTAGTAGAAGAACTCTCGGCCTACAACATTATTCTAGGACGACCAACCCTGAATAATTCCAAGGCTGTAATAATCCCATCTCTTATGTTACTCAAATTTGAGAGGGATAATGGAACAGTCGGATCCCTGAGGGGAGATCAGAGGATGGCCCGAGAATGCTATCTCTCGGACGTCAAGCCCACTGTTATGGCCGCTGGGTCCAGTGGAGGAAAGATAGACCTTGACAATGTCAAGGAAAGTGCGCCTGTTCCAGAAGCAGGCGGCAAGAAAAGAAAGGCATCCCAGATGGGGGCCGAAAGAAAAGATAAAAAATAGCAATCATTGGCAGAGGAGCGGTCGGATGAATTCCGCCCTCAGCCGGCTGGTGAGCATACGGACCTAATCTTGGATGTCACGTGTCTTGACAGAACAGTCAAAGTTGGGACGACTGCTTTAGGGGTCCTAGGTGACGACTTCCACAATTTGTTGAAAGAATACAAGGACATCTTTGCATTCGAAGTCCATGAAATGCCAGGCATTAGTTCTGAGCTGGCGGTACATAAACTAGCTGTGGATCCAAAAAAGAAGCCGGTAAGGCAGAAGAAGCGGAACCATGGCGAAGAAAGAAGTCAGGCGGCAGCCGCCGAAGTTAAAAAATTACTTGATGCAGGATTCATTCGGCAATGTTTCTTCCCAGACTGGGTTGCAAATGTTGTGCTTGTTAAAAAGCCGAATGGTACCTGGCGAATGTGTGTAGACTACACAGACTTAAACAAGGCGTGCCCAAAAGACAGTTACCCACTGCCTAAAATTGACAACCTGGTCGACTCAACAGCCGGCCATGCTTTGATGAGTTTTATGGACGCCTACTCTGGTTTCCATCAAATCCCTTTATGGAAGAAAGATCAGGAGAAGACGGCCTTCGTCACTGATCAAGGGTTATACTGTTACACTGTCATGCCGTTTGGTCTTAAGAATGCCCCGGCCACTTTCCAAAGAATGATAAACACTGTGTTCTTTGATCAAATTGGGAGGAATGTCGAGGCATATATTGATGATATGATTGTCAAGTCTAAACTTCAGAAAGATCATCTGTCGGACCTCCGAGAAACTTTCGCCACACTCAGGCGGCACCATGTCATGCTCAATCCCAAGAAATGTGTCTTTGGAGTTGAGTCTGGGAAATTTCTCGGATTTCTCATTAATCAGAGAGGAATAGAGGCGAACCCTGAGAAGGTGCAGGCGGTCATCGACATGCAGTCGCCTCGTACCATCCGAGAGGTCCAGAAGTTAACAGGTTGTCTGGCGGCCTTGGGAAGATTTCTAAGTCGATCAGGCGACAAATGCCTGTACTTTTTCCAGGCAATTAAGAAAAAGGCAAGGTTTGAATGGGGACCGGATGCTGAGGCGGCCTTCCAAAAATTAAAAGTTCATTTGCATTCCTTGCCGAGGCTGGTCAGCCCTTTGCCCAAAGAAGTACTCTATATGTACCTGGCCGTCTCTGATCATGCGTTAAGCGCTGTTCTTCTTGCTGAAAGAGACGGCTGTCAGCTCCCGGTCTACTTTGTCAGCCATGTGCTGAAAAATGCCGAGTTGAGGTATCCCTTAGTGGAGAAATTTGGTCTGCACTTTCATGGCTGTTAAGAAGTTAAAGCCCTACTTTTTGGCGCATGCAGTCGTCGTGTATACAGACCAACCTATCAAGCGGCCACTGACCACCATGGAGTCGTCAGGCCGAATGATCAAATGGGCCATTGAAATACAGAGCCTCGAAGTCACCTTCGAGCCTAGAAAAGCAGTGAAGGGGCAAGCCTTTGCTGACTTTATTGTTGAGATGACTCGTCCTACTGACTCTCAAGTTCCAGACCAAGTCTGGAAGGTATATGTGGATGGAAGCTCTACTTCAAATGGTTGTGGAGCAGGCGTCATATGTCAATCGCCAGAAGGCGACAGGTACGAGTATGCCCTACGCTTCAGCTTTCAGGCTTCAAACAATGAGGCAGAATATGAAGCTTTACTAGCCGGAATCCGCATGTGCAAGGCGGCAGGGGCAAGGAAAATAGACGCCTGTTCCGATTCACAATTGATAGTGAGTCAGTACAATGGCGAATATGAAGCAACCCATCCGGCCATGATCAAGTATTTACAGGCGGTCCGACAAGCAGTCGGCTCCCTTGAGGATTTCCATCTGATCCAAGTGCCGAGATCAGAGAATAACCAAGCGGATGCACTTTCAAAATTAGCATCATCCGCCTCCTGTGATACTCCTCGAACCGTTTTTTGGGAAGTAGTGGAGAAGAGAAGCATTGAGGGAGACCCTATTGGAATCTTAGACAGAAGCTCAACCTGGATGGATCCAATCAGGGCATATCTGACAAATGGTACCCTGCCGGATGATCATCAACAGGCGGCAGTGCTGAAAAGACGAGCCACCAATTTTGAAATGATAAAGGGAGAACTTCACAAAAGGGGGTACCTTCAACCCTTCTTAAAGTGTGTTACTCCAGAAAAGGGGCGAGAGATACTAGACGATCTTCACTCTGGTTACTGTGCTTCCCATATAGGTGGTAGGACGCTTGCTCAACGGGCAAGGCGGCAGGGCTACTTTTGGCCTACTTTAGAGGCAGATGCGATGGAGATGGTGAAAAAATGTGACAAGTGTCAAAGGTTTGGCAAACTAATTCACCGTCCGGCAACTGACCTCACCACCATTCATAGTCCCCTACCGTTTGCTAAATGGGGCATGGATATTCTGGGTCCATATACGCCTGCTACAGGCGGAAGGAGGTACATACTTGTTGCCGTCGACTACTTCACTAAATGGGTAGAGGCGGAGGCCGTTAAGGGAATCAAGACGAAGGATGTAATTTCTTTCATTTGGAGAAATGTCATCACTCGGTTCGGAGTTCCCATGTCTATGGTTTTTGATAATGGTCCCCAATTTGAGACGCCTGTTCTCAAAAGCTGGTTGGGTGACCAAGGAATTGCACACTGCTTTGCATCTGTCGGCCGTCCACAAGCAAACGGCCAAGTAGAAGCCTTTAATAAAATCATCTCAGACGGTCTGAAGAAAAAGATTGAACGAGCAGGCGGCCTATGGGCGGATGAACTACCACATGTTCTCTGGGCCATTAGGACGACTGAAAAAGGGGCGACTGGAGAAACTCCATTCCTCCTAACTTATGGTGCGGAAGCTGTTCTTCCAATAGAACACTACGAGCCGACTCTTCGAGTAATGCTATATGACGAAGAGGCAAACTGGGAAGCCATGCGCCTGGCATTAGACTCACTCCCTGAAAAGAGGGGCAATGCTGTCTTGCGCCATGAGATTTACCGCCTGAGAATGACTCGATCATACAACAGAAAAGTGCACAGGCGTCCACTCAAAGTGGGGGACTTTGTACTTAGAAAAATGGAAGCTGTTGGTAGGGCTAACGAGTCTGGCAAGCTAACTCCCAACTGGGAAGGTCCCTACCGAATCTATGAAGAGGTTAGAGACGGTACCTACCGTCTGGAAACACCAGACGGCCAGCCGTTGCCTCGAACTTGGAACATAGATAATCTTAAGAAATATTTCTTTTGAAAAATGTAAAGTCAAGGACTACTTGAATAAAGCTTGCATTCTTACTATTCAATTTTGTATTAAGAGGGGCATGCCAACTGACAAACAGTCGGCTACTCTCCATGTTTAAGAGGGGCACGCCGTTTGTTTCACTCAACCGGCTACCCTCACATAATCTAGTTCACCAAGAACTATCAAAAAACATGATCAGACCAGGCATCAAGCCAACTGATCAAATTATAAAAATTCAATTCGACCTGTCCCAACATTATAGCAGGCGTCCGACGGCATCCATCCGGATGAAATTCGTCGCAGAGAGCAGCTCCCTTTTGGGTGGAACATTGTTCTATAAAACCATTACACGACACCTATACGACTGTCCCCAAGGGCAACCACGTAGCCGTTTTTGAGACAAGGATAACTTTTATCACTAACCAAACTAGTGGTAACAGTTGACATCTGAGTCGGATGACCGCCTGTATTACTTGGGATAAATGCAGGGGGTACCTCTTGAGTTAATAGCCAACAAACATTGGCGAATAAAGGGGAACAACCGGTACCCACCGCTTGATACCTCTACTACTCAATCACTAGGCGACTAAGTAAGAGCCATATTTACTTAGTCACCCCTTAAAATTTTAGTATGAAATTAAAAAGTTCATACAACACCTATTCACACTGATTATGATAGGAAACAGTCGTCCTAGACTGCCTATAGCAAAAAAAAAAAACAAGTAAGAAAACCTTTTCCTACTTGGTTAATTTTACAAATGACAGGACCGCCTGCCTAAGGGTAATCCAGTCATAGACTGCCTAAAGTCTAGCCTACAAAATACAAGTAAGAAAACCCTTTCCTACTTGGTTAATTTTACAAATGACAGGACCGCCTGCCTAAAGGTAATCCAGTCTTTTAAACGGGTCGAATACCGATTGAATAAATGGCCGACTGATCGCCTAGTTTGGAAACAGACAACCAGTCGTCCAGGGGCATAGGCGGCGTGACTAACCATCCGTACCTGTCTACAATCGGCCATGCAAAACAGTCGGTACAGGGTACAATTCATTACCAAATATGCAATACTTAGACAAATTTCAAGCAAAATAAAATTGCATTAAGGAGATTAAAATATTCAGAACCCCGGCCCCCTGGCCGGGTAAATACAAGCAAACGGCACGCAGGCCGTGAAAGAAGACATAAAAGCTTAAGAAGGGGGCAAATCTTCAACATTAGCAGCGTCCGCCTGGTCAGCATTCTTCTTGCTGGACTCGGCCTCAGCTGCATCCTTCTTCGATGCCTTGCCCCCAAGTGGCACAAGCGCCACTATCGGCTGCTCCCCCTCCAAGGCCTCCTCAAACGCCTCGTACTCAGCAGCCGCCAGGATCTCTTGATTATATGTATCAGAACACTGGCGGTACGTTTTTTCCCATGAGGCAAAGTCGGCACTAGGGAAGAGGCGGCTCCAGGTCATGCGCTGGATCTGGGAAGAGTCTTCCATCATCTCTCGGACGAGCTCTTTCTTCTCTTGCTCGGCCTTCTCCGAGAGCTCTTTAGTGAGACTCTTCTCCTGGGTCACCAGGCGTTCCTTTACGTTAGCCAAGGATTTCTCCATGGCTTCGTATGAGAGCATTTTTTGGCGGAGAGGTTTAAGCTCGGCCTTGAGATTGGAGACGGTCGCCTCCAGCTCGCTGTTCCTCTTCTGGGCCGCTTCTAACTGAGCCCGGACAGCGGCGGTAGCCTGCGCCTGATAATAAAGAATATCAATTGTCAGAACTTCATTTTGGGCAATTTGAAACATTGCCTTATCACAGTTAGAGGCGGCCATAGCTTTTGCAGCCTTTACCTCTTTATTCTTCCGATCAAGCGGCTTGCGAAGGCCGTTCACTCGGAGCAGGGCCTAAGTAAAGAGAAAACATGTGTCAATTTCCAAAAAAAAAAATAAATAACAGGCGTCCTGAAATTCAAATACTCAAAAAATGCAAAGTATACCTCAGCAAGGACCCCTGCAATCCCATCAAGGTCAAGGGTGCCGACACCCCTGACCGCCTCCCTTTCAGAGGGAGGAACTGCTTTGATCATAGACTTTGCTACCTCCACCAAGTCAGGCTCCTGGGGGCCGGCTGCATCAAGCATAAAAAAGCAGGTTAGACCTAGTCAAGAAGGAAACAAGTGTAAAAAATTTTTACAAGTAATTGTCCATACTTCTAGGCGGCCCCGCCGGAGTTTTTGAGGGAGTGGCCGGCTGCTTCTCAGCCGCCACCTGTTTCCTGGAAGACCCAGGAGAGCTTGCAACAGTCGTCCTCCGGGCCTTGGGGTCCGGCTGTTGCGAGGAAGAAGCTCTTGGAGTGCCCGACTAAAAAAAAAAAAAAAAAAAAGTTAGTATATGCACAAGACAACTACTTCAAAAAGAGGAAGAGTTTCGAAGCCCACCAAGGGTGCCCCCTTGTTGGGGGAGTCGGTACAAGACTGTTGCATGATAGAAGCCCGCAACATGGCCGCCGCAGTCTTGGAGGCTGTGATTTTGCTCATGGCGTCAGCTGCAAAAGAACAAACAGCAAAGTTAGCAAAAATCCCAAGTAAACAAAGCGTAAAAAAACAGAGTATTTGTCAGGCCGGCTACCTCTAGAGCACCGACTGCTGAGGCCACAGGCGGCCAAAAAGTACTCGTCATAGAGCCACTTGAAGCTCGGGACGCAGTTTAGGGGTACTTGCTCTCGTACCCCTGAAGTAGAGTTCACCCTAGTCTCTACTTTGAAGAGTCCTTTGTCTAGGATCTCTTTTTTAGCCTTTGGGGGAACAGGCGGCATGCTTCGGCCGCCTGCAAGGAGAGGCGGATTCCTATTCCACCTGTTAAAGCGTTTGTTCAGCTCTATGTCTGAACTCTCAATAATAAATAAGGAAGGTGTTCCGCCAATCCTTCCACTTGTTCGCCTTACCTCTCGTCATGAGGTAGCCCCTGTGGCTCGTCAATTGATACCAGCCGGTACCGCCCGACTTAGGGGTCCGGCTGAGGTAGTTCATGTGGGCGAAAGCCTCAAAGCTTGGCTCCACCCCGTACATTTCGCACCCGGCCACATAGCCGAGTACGTTGACCCAAGAGTTGGGGGCTAGCTGCCATAACCCCAAATCATACCCATCCAAAATCCGCTGAACAGCCGGATGTAATGGGAAGCGCAGTCCAGCCTTGATGGCCGCCACATAGCAGCCAAAACAGGCGCCATCGTAGCTGGTACCAGCCGGCCAGACGACAGTGTCTTCTGGATCCGGCACGAACAGTAAAAATCCGGGACCCATTCTGTGGTTAGCTATAAAGCTCTCCACTTTGTCTTGCATGGCTGCAATCCGGCCCCGGGGTACCGTGCAGTAGTAGGGGGTGTTTTCCTCTCGGTAAGAGGCGGACGGCTCCGCCCAATTATCCCCCTTCTCAACTGAATGAGAAAGCCTCGCCTCTTGTAGGCGGCTGTTTCTTTCTTCTGTGCCTGGAGAAGCGTGGCCAGAAGAGCTGGACTCGGACTCGTCCTCTGACGAGTCCGAAGAGGACGACTCCTCCCCTCTCCCAGAGGGGCCCGCCTCCTCTCCCTTAGAAGGAGCAGGAGAAAAGTTAGTCATGTCAACTGTGAAATGGGAAGGGACCACCTTGACCCCTCCCTCAGAACTGTCGGCTTGGCAGCCGCTTTGCTTTACTTCTACATCTGGCGTCTGGTCAGATGTTTCACTAATTGGCACCCTTTGGGAGGAGCCGTCTGAGTTTGAGATCCTAGCAGTCTTTTTTGTTCTGGCCATCACGTTCTGCATAGACACAGATACAGTCGGACTTTGTATAAAGGGCAAAGATGGGTCCAGAAAAGGGCAGGCGGCACTCCTAGTCCTAGATTCAGCCGTCCCCGGTGACCGGCTGATCACTAACTTAGGCCGTGTCGTGTGCTTCCATGGGGCCATTTCAAAAAATAATTTGGGCGGGATGATTGGTGAATTTATGAAAATCCTTTGCAGGCGGCTTGTCAGAGCAGGCGGTAGGCAGAAAAAGTCCCAAAATGTCAGAGCAAGTTCAGGGGTCCGAATGTTCTCTCGCAAAGTTCTCAAATGTGAAAATGACCGAAGTCAGCACTTCCTTATATAGGCAAAGTGAGAAGGCGAAGGGTCACTTCCAAATTCAAAATTTGGGCGGGAAAATCTCTCGGCCATTTGCAAGGTGACACCTGTAGCAGGCCGTCGCCTGTCACCATGCGACACCTGTCACAGGTGACACGTGACCAGTCACGTGCCACCTGTGAGGGGCAAATGATTAGGGGATTTTTATCCACCAATCACCGTCTGACAAGTGGACCAACCAGGTTCCGCCACGTGTCCTTCACGTAGGCCAATAGGAGCCTGCCACGTGTCAATCGCAGATACGTCCTTTACGGACCAACTGAGACACGACGCGTGTCTACCCATGCCAAATGGGAAAGCCGGCCAACAAGGCCCAATCCTGTTTAGAGGCCCTGTCAGCCCTAGGTTTACCCTAAACCTAGAGAGTGGCACGCTTCCCGAGGTTATAAATACCCCTCTTAATCCTCATTAAGAGGGGGGAACACGGAAAAACACACGGATTACGCTTTAAACACTCTCACCTAGAGAGACCAAACCACTTTAATTTTCGCATTAATTACTCCTTAATCAAGTACTAACTTGACCGTTGGAGGCGGAGCTCCCACCACCAGGAGTCTCCGTTGTTTTGCAGGTACAGGCGTCCGGTTCCAGTCTCGGTGTTGTAACTCTCCCGCAGGACATCAGAAAACCCCGAAATAGGAGGCATTGAAACCTGCATGCAAATCTTCGAGGACTTCTTTACCCCTCTCTAGGGTTACATACTCAACAGAAGTTTCAAAAAACCAGTCTTGAAGAGTTCTCCTTGGCTCAGCTCGAAGTTTGCCGATCGCTTCTTCAAAATAGCCGCCTCCTGGGGTGAATTAGGGAGCGTGCCGTCTTCAAGATAAGCCCGGATGCTGTCCATCCAGGTTGAGCTTCGGTCAAGAATTCCAATGGTGTCTTCATGAGATATACTTCTCTTTTCCATGACCTCCCAGAAAACTGACCGAGGCGTTTCACAAGAGGCGGATGATGCCAGTTTGGACAAAGCATCCGCCTGATTGTTTGAAGACCTGGGCACTTGACTTAGATGAAATTCCTCAAGTGTCCCAACTTCATTTTTGGCTGCCTTTAAATATTTTATCATGGCCGGGTGAGTGGCCTCGTACGTTCCATTGACTTGGAGAACGACTAGTTGTGAATCAAACCAGGCGTCAATTTGCTTTGCCCCTGCCGCCTTGCAATATCGGATGCCGGCTAGCAGGGCTTCATATTCGGCCTCATTGTTAGAGACCTGGAACTTGAACCATAATGCGTATTCATACTTATCTCCCTCAGGAGATTGACAGATAATCCCTACACCACAGCCGTTCGTAGTGGAGCTCCCGTCCACCACATACACTTTCCAAACCTGACTAGTATTGTCCGGTGCAACCGGCCTTGTCATTTCAACAATAAAGTCGGCAAATGCTTGCCCCTTTATTGCCTTCCTTGGTGTTTCGGGGGTTTTTGTCCCTCGGGAGAGTTACGACACTAAGACTGGATCCAGCAAGGGGCGCCTGTACCTGCAAAGCAAACGGACCGTCGGATGGTCGGTGGTCCGCCTCTGAAGATTAAGTTAGTAAGGTATTCGGAGTAAAACATGCGGAAATAAGGTTATTTGCTCGGATTCCAAGCTCGGGTAAGGTACTGTATGTTTCCTGAAAACGACAGCTCTATAATAAATGTAGATGTGACATGTTGTCTCGTGTTCTGTATATTCTGCCCTCAAATGAGGCAATTTTCCCTATTTATAGGGTCTTTTGGGAAAGTGTGCCCTCCCTTGGGTCTGGTGACCTGGGGATTAGGGCACCCCGCAAAACAGCGCCTCAAGGTTTGGGCCCTTAAAGGCCGCCATTTCAGAAGCGATATCTGTGTAACACGTGTCACCCTCCTAATGGTCCATTCTGGATCATCAAACATCCCAAATCAAAGGGATGTCTGCTTACCATGTGTCACCATCTCAAAGGTCCTGGTGGCACCTCTACCAGCGACACATAGCGGGCTCTGATTGGGCCACTTGGCCGGGTATAAAAATTCCCAAATCATTTGCCCCTCACAGGGGTCACGTGCATCGCACATGTTACCTGTGACAGGTGTTGGCCTCTGATTGGCCGAGTCATTACTTTTTACTGTTTGGGAGAATTTAGGGTTTTAGCCCAAGTTTTCACCCCCCTATAAATAGAAAGGTTTGAATTCATTTTAGATTCACATTTGCATGAATCTTCAAAGGAATCTTGAATCTTCTAACTTTCAAGGACTTTGACCTTCTAGAGCATCCGACAGTCGGTCCCCTTAGTTCGCCTGCTTCATCAAGCGCCCTAGACCGACGACTCTCGTTACCTTCTCCTAAGGTAACCGCCTAATCCCTTTTTACTCATTTTTTGCATTTTTCTTTATCAAATGGTTTCCCAAACGCACCCAGCACAACCTAGGTTGCGATCAGCCGGTCACCGGGGACGGCTGAATCTAGAACTAGGAGTGCCGATTTCTCGTTCGAGAACTTTGCTTTAAGTACATCTCCAAATTCGATGGTGTCTGTGTCTCTGCAGGACACGATGGCCAGAACAAAGCAAACGACAAGGAGATATAGAGCGGATGGTTCCTTTTACCATTCGGACAGTGAGACTGTCAACTTTGATGGCTCCATTAGGGTGCCTGTCTCTAAGGTTAGCAGAGACCCGCCTAGCACCGTAAGCACTCCAAATGCTCATTTATGGAGGAGTGCGACGAGGAATTTGAGAACCCCGGGCCGTGTGGATCAGTGCCGGATGATGAGCTGGGGGAGGACACTGCTGGCAACAGCAGGCAGTCCCCTAGCTCCGAAGAGAATTCTGATGAATCGGCGTCATCATCTTCCAACTGCATCCCCCTTGACTCAGAGGAGGCGCAATCAAACTTAAAAGTTGCCAGAGAGCCCCTCTCCGTTGATAAGGGAGAGGGCTAGGCAGAGCCATCTGCTTCCAAGCGGCATGAACGTGCGCCCTACTATCTGCACGTTTCAGAAGGCAGGCGGAAGATCATGACGGATGATCCTCCCAAATTTCTCTCTGCCCATGTCATGGGACATGGCTTGATGTGTAAACAAGATGAGAAACCTTGTTACAACAAAGATAAGTTAAAACGGGTCAAATGATTTTAAGTAACAGTTATCAAGTGATCAGTTTAGTTAGGGGAACTCTCACCCTAAGCTAAGGATATAGCAAAGAGGAAC
Source organism: Chenopodium berlandieri (assembly GCA_034703905.1). Classification (NCBI taxonomy): domain Eukaryota; kingdom Viridiplantae; phylum Streptophyta; class Magnoliopsida; order Caryophyllales; family Amaranthaceae; genus Chenopodium; species Chenopodium berlandieri. The sequence goes on from CM068284.1 coordinate 36,368,302, forward strand.
TCTCACTCGTTTGCTTGGAATAGTCTAGATAAGGGAACTCTCACCAAATCATAAACTATAAGTCTTAATCTTGGGAACTCTCACCAAAACTAACACTCTTCAAATTCGGATACTCAAATTTGGAAAACAAAGTGAACTAAACTCAAGTCACTTCAATTAACAAACACACGTTTTAGGCAAAAATCTTCGATCCTTTTCATTCATTCAAAGTATGCTATTTATAGCATCAATACAACCTTTTCACTTGCCTACTTTAATTAACAAAATGAAATAAACAAAAGGAAATTAACTAAGGGAATGAGTGGTTAATACACGTCCCACTTAACCCCATTACAAACATAATTAAACTAATTGAAAGAACTAAAGACTAGGCTTGAAACAAGGGAAAATGACCAGCCAAAATAGCATCCAAAGAGCATCTCCACACGCCCAAAACAGCTACTCTTCAAGTTTTGTAACTCCCATTTCAAGACCTTGTTCACGCCTTTTTATTCTAGCTTGATTCACGCCTCTTTACTCTACATAACCCCCAAATAATGAGGTGTAATGTTCAGCCAACAAACTCCTTAATTCACGCCCAACAAGTGCCATGAATCACGCCACTTTAATCAGCCCAAGTAACTTACAAACGGCCAGCAAGAAATACGCCCAAACCGCCTCCAATTCAGCTTGTAACCGACGCCCATTAAACGTGCATTTGGAGCTTGGAAAACCGCCACTTGCTAGATACTTTCTACAAGGTTAATTACACTAAGTGAAGTGCAACCCCTTGTAAAAACTTTCGGACCAAAACCGTGCAAAGGATTAAGGAATGATTTGGACAGAAATAATTCCTTTGTATTGCTTTGAACTTGGACCTCAAGGCCTTGACCACTCGGACCATCTTGAACATTAGAACTTTGACCATATTGGTCATCCTCCTCTTCTTCAAAAGGAATTGCCCTCAATTCGTCATCATCAAAGTAAGGAGCAAGGTCCCCAACGTTGAATGTGCTTGAGACACCAAATTGGCCCCCCAAATCAACCTTGTATGCATTGTCATTGATCTTTTCCACGATTTCAAATGGACCTTCGGCTCTTGGCATAAGTTTGTTCTTTCTTTTGCTAGGAAACCTCTCTTTTCTCATGTAAATCCACACTAAGTCACCAACTTCAAATTGCTTCACGTTTTTCACCCTCTTGTTGGCTTGCTTCTTGTAGACTTCATTTGCTTTCTCAATGTTCTTCCTTACTTCCTTGTGTACCTTCAACATGAACTCGGCTTGTTCCTTAGCTCCACCATGAACGAATTTGTCTTGTGGCAAAGCTATGAGATCAATAGGAACATAAGGATTGACACCATAGACAACTTCAAAAGGAGAGTACTTTGTAGTAGAACTAGGAGTCCGATTGTAAGCAAATTCGGCATGAGCTAGCTTGACATCCCAATCCTTAGCACTCTTACTAACCAAGGTTCTAAGCAAAGAACCAAGTATTCTATTCACTACTTCAGTTTGACCATCGGTTTGTGGATGGTGTGAAGTAGAAAACAGTAGCTTTGTTCCCATTAGGCGCCACATTGATTTCCAGAAATGACTAAGGAACTTTGTATCACGATCGGACACAATGGTGCGTGGCACCCCATGAAAACGAACCACTTCTTCAAAATACAACTTAGCCACCTTCATAGCATCGTCGGTCTGGTGACAAGGAATGAAATGAGCCATTTTCGAAAACCGATCAACAACCACCATGATTGAGTCTTTACCCCTTTGATTTCTAGGTAAAGCCACAATGAAATCCATGCTCACATCTTCCCAAGGTCTTTCCGGAACTGGCAAAGGCTTGTAGAGACCTTTGTGAAACACCATCTTGGCCCTTTGACAAGTAGAACAACGACTAACCACATGATGAACCGTGGCTAACATTTTCGGCCAATAAAAGTGAGCTTGAAGAAGCTCCATTGTTTTTTGAATCCCCACGTGACCAGCTAGACCTCCTCCATGAGCCTCATGAATCAACAAGCTTCTAATTCGACACTTAGGAATGCATAACCTATTTCCCTTAAAAAGAAAGCCATCATGTAAGGAAAATAAGTCATATACTCCATGAACACATTTCTGTATTATGCCATTGAAATCGCTATCCTCCTTGTAGTATGCTTTGATCAAATCAAACCCAAGAACCTTTGCTTCGACAACTCCAAGCAAATTATGCCTCCTAGATAAGGCATCCGCAACAACATTAGCCTTTCCACTCTTGTATTTAGAGGAAAAGTTAAATGTTTGTAAGAATTCAACCCATTTAGCATGTCTTGAATTCAACTTCTTTTGGCCATGGATGAACCTTAAAGATTCATGATCCGAATGCAATATGAACGGTGTGGTCTCAAGTAATGTGACCAATGATCTAGAGCTCGTACCATAGCATAGAACTCTTTATCATAGGTGGAATAATTCAACTTGCCTTGACTCAACTTTTCACTGAAATAAGCAATTGGACGCCCTTCTTGAATCAAAACTGCTCCAATCCCCTTCCCACTTGCGTCACATTCCACTTCAAATGGCTTGGAAAAATCAGGGAGTGCAAGAATAGGAGTGTTGCACATTTTCTCCTTGACTTCTTCAAAGGCCTTTTGAGCTTGTGTAGTCCATTCAAACGTCCCCTTTTTAGTACACTCAGTTATAGGAGCCATGAGTGTGCTAAAATTCTTGATAAATCTTCTATAGAAAGAAGCTAGGCCATGGAAAGAACGGACCTCCGTGAGTGTTTTCGGACTAGGCCATGATTGAATTGCTTCAACCTTGCAAGGATCCACCTTCACGCCATCACCTGAAACTATGTAACCAAGAAAAGTGACCTCATATAACATAAAATCACATTTTTCAAGTTTTCCATACAATTTTTGCGTTCTTAAAACAAAAAAAAACTTGAAACAAATGATCTAAATGCTCATCCTCATTTTTAGAGTAAATAAGGATATCATCAAGGTACACCACCACGAACTTGCCAAGAAATGGCCTCAACACCTCGTTCATCAATCTCATGAATGTGCTAGGTGCATTGGTCAATCCAAGCGACATCACGAGCCATTCATACAACCCATGCTTTGTCTTGAATGCAGTCTTCCATTCATCACCTTCCCTCATACGGATTTGATGGTAACCACTCCTCAAATCAACTTTTGAGAATACCTTGAACCACTCAATTCGTCCAACATATCATCAAGTCTTGGAATTGGAAATCTGTACTTGATAGTAATATTGTTAACAGCTCTACTATCAATACACATGCGCCAAGTACCATCCTTTTTAGGGACCAACAAAGCAGGAACCGCACATGGACTCATAGACTCACGCACATAACCCATACCCATCAACTCTTCAATTTGTCTTTGCAACTCCTTAGTTTCTAAAGGGTTACATCTATAGGCAGGTTTATTTGGTAGAGGTGCGCCTGGAATGAGATCAATTTGATGCTCAATTCCTCTCAAGGGTGGTAATCCCTTAGGTAACTCATCAGGAAAAACATCCTCAAACTCCTTAATCAATTTTGCAAGTCTAGGATTTTGACTCACAAATTTTTCATGGATTTCTTTAGAGTACAACATGAATATCTCTCCCTCACCTTCAAACTCCCTCTCAAATTCCTTACAAGACAATAAAGAAATTTGTGATTTTTGTGGTTGTGAAAACCGTGGGGGTGGTAAAGGGTACAATTTCTTTTGTTTCCCTTGGTGAGTGATAGTGTAAGTGTTATGGTACCCATCATGAATGGATTTTTTATCAGATTGCCAGGGTCTACCAAGAAGAATATGACAAGCATCCATTAAAACAACATCACACAATTGACTATCATGATATGAACCAATCGAAAAATTCACCATGCATTGCTTTCTAACCCCAGTACTAGCATTAGAATCTAACCAACTCAATTTGTAAGGATGTGGATGATTAGTGGTGGTAAGACCCAGTTTAGATACTAGAGTTTTCGACACAGTATTAGCCTCACTGCCCCCATCAATAATTAAGTCACATACCTCGTCACCAACTTTACATTTGGTGATGAAAATGTGTTGCCTTTGTGGCGCCAAAGGTTCCTCCACACGAGCTTGCAATGCTCTCCTAACCACCAAGTTTGTTTTGTCCTCCATCTCAGGATAGCAATGATCCTCTTCCTCATCCTTTTCATGCGGGGTCACGTCCTTCTCTTCTTCAGACTCAAATTCCTCCCAATTGATGCTTTGGGTGGCTATGAGTTTACCCTCTTGCATGGTTAAGGCTCTTGAATTAGGACAATCCTTTTTATAATGTCCTCTACCTCCACACTTGTAACATACAATGTCACTAAGCTTGAAGTCTTTCGTGTTCTTCTTAGGTGGCTCATTAGACTTGCTAAAAGAAGAACCCTCCTTCGAGGTGAAGGGTGGTTTACGTACCACTGGAGTAGTGGTAGGTGCTTTCTTCTTTTTCCTTTTAGCATCAAACTTTGTCACAAGTTTGCAAGCTTCCACAAACGTGAGGTTAGTGTAACCTTCAAGTTTGTCTTGTAACTCTTGATCCAACCCAGCTACAAAACGTCCCAACTTCAGCTCTTCATTTTCGGTCACCTCACACACAATGGCAAGCCTATCAAACTCTTTGATATAGTCTTCCACTGAGTCGCCATTTTGTTGCAGAGTACTCCACTTCACATACTGATCTTGCTTGTAATTGTGAGGAATGAAACGATCTCTCATTCTTTTCTTCAGCTTTTCCCAAGTGGAAATGTGAGCCTTACCCCTAAGGGTACGCCCCCTTTATTCTCCTTGCAACCAACTGTCACCATAGCCCTTCAGTTTGACTTTGGCTATCTTGTACTGTTGAACCGTCTCATGGATGTCCTTGTACTCAAAGTACCTTTCCAAGGATTTCTCCCACTCCAAGTACTTCTCCGGATCAAGTGTCCCATCAAAGGCAGGAACGTCCACTTTGAGACTCCTATCTTCCCTCCTAGGTGGAGGGTCTTCACCTTGATCTCTCCTATCTTGCTCGTTCATGAGCCTTGCCATCAAGGCAGCAAGGTTCCCTTGTAGATTGGCATTGGTTTCGGCCAACCTTTCCTGACTAGCAATGGATCGATTAAGAGCTTCCAAAGCTGTCCTCAAGTCTGGATTCTCTCCCTTGGTATGTAGGTATTCGACCCCTTTGGAAAAATTGAAGAAAACTTTTCCCCCTACCTGACGCGCCAAATGATGTGTAAACAAGATGAGAAACCTTGTTACAACAAAGATAAGTTAAAACGGGTCAAATGATTTTAAGTAACAGTTATCAAGTGATCAGTTTAGTTAGGGGAACTCTCACCCTAAGCTAAGGATATAGCAAAGAGGAACTCTCACTCGTTTGCTTGGAATAGTCTAGATAAGGGAACTCTCACCAAATCATAAACTATAAGTCTTAATCTTGGGAACTCTCACCAAAACTAACACTCTTCAAATTCGGATACTCAAATTTGGAAAACAAAGTGAACTAAACTCAAGTCACTTCAATTAACAAACACACGTTTTAGGCAAAAATCTTCGATCCTTTTCATTCATTCAAAGTATGCTATTTATAGCATCAATACAACCTTTTCACTTGCCTACTTTAATTAACAAAATGAAATAAACAAAAGGAAATTAACTAAGGGAATGAGTGGTTAATACACGTCCCACTTAACCCCATTACAAACATAATTAAACTAATTAAAAGAACTAAAGACTAGGCTTGAAACAAGGGAAAATGACCAGCCAAAATAGCATCCAAAGAGCATCTCCACACGCCCAAAACAGCTACTCTTCAAGTTTTGTAACTCCCATTTCAAGACCTTGATTCACGCCTTTTTATTCTAGCTTGATTCACGCCTCTTTACTCTACATAACCCCCAAATAATGAGGTGTAATGTTCAGCCAACAAACTCCTTAATTCACGCCCAACAAGTGCCATGAATCACGCCACTTTAATCAGCCCAAGTAACTTACAAACGGCCAGCAAGAAATACGCCCAAACCGCCTCCAATTCAGCTTGTAACCGACGCCCATTAAACGTGCATTTGGAGCTTGGAAAACCGCCACTTGCTAGATACTTTCTACAAGGTTAATTACACTAAGTGAAGTGCAACCCCTTGTAAAAACTTTCGGACCAAAACCGTGCAAAGGATTAAGGAATGATTTGGACAGAAATAATTCCTTTGTATTGCTTTGAACTTGGACCTCAAGGCCTTGACCACTCGGACCATCTTGAACATTAGAACTTTGACCATATTGGTCATCCTCCTCTTCTTCAAAAGGAATTGCCCTCAATTCGTCATCATCAAAGTAAGGAGCAAGGTCCCCAACGTTGAATGTGCTTGAGACACCAAATTGGCCCCCCAAATCAACCTTGTATGCATTGTCATTGATCTTTTCCACGATTTCAAATGGACCTTCGGCTCTTGGCATAAGTTTGTTCTTTCTTTTGCTAGGAAACCTCTCTTTTCTCATGTAAATCCACACTAAGTCACCAACTTCAAATTGCTTCACGTTTTTCACCCTCTTGTTGGCTTGCTTCTTGTAGACTTCATTTGCTTTCTCAATGTTCTTCCTTACTTCCTTGTGTACCTTCAACATGAACTCGGCTTGTTCCTTAGCTCCACCATGAACGAATTTGTCTTGTGGCAAAGCTATGAGATCAATAGGAACATAAGGATTGACACCATAGACAACTTCAAAAGGAGAGTACTTTGTAGTAGAACTAGGAGTCCGATTGTAAGCAAATTCGGCATGAGCTAGCTTGACATCCCAATCCTTAGCACTCTTACTAACCAAGGTTCTAAGCAAAGAACCAAGTATTCTATTCACTACTTCAGTTTGACCATCGGTTTGTGGATGGTGTGAAGTAGAAAACAGTAGCTTTGTTCCCATTAGGCGCCACATTGATTTCCAGAAATGACTAAGGAACTTTGTATCACGATCGGACACAATGGTGCGTGGCACCCCATGAAAACGAACCACTTCTTCAAAATACAACTTAGCCACCTTCATAGCATCGTCGGTCTGGTGACAAGGAATGAAATGAGCCATTTTCGAAAACCGATCAACAACCACCATGATTGAGTCTTTACCCCTTTGATTTCTAGGTAAAGCCACAATGAAATCCATGCTCACATCTTCCCAAGGTCTTTCCGGAACTGGCAAAGGCTTGTAGAGACCTTTGTGAAACACCATCTTGGCCCTTTGACAAGTAGAACAACGACTAACCACATGATGAACCGTGGCTAACATTTTCGGCCAATAAAAGTGAGCTTGAAGAAGCTCCATTGTTTTTTGAATCCCCACGTGACCAGCTAGACCTCCTCCATGAGCCTCATGAATCAACAAGCTTCTAATTCGACACTTAGGAATGCATAACCTATTTCCCTTAAAAAGAAAGCCATCATGTAAGGAAAATAAGTCATATACTCCATGAACACATTTCTGTATTATGCCATTGAAATCGCTATCCTCCTTGTAGTATGCTTTGATCAAATCAAACCCAAGAACCTTTGCTTCGACAACTCCAAGCAAATTATGCCTCCTAGATAAGGCATCCGCAACAACATTAGCCTTTCCACTCTTGTATTTAGAGGAAAAGTTAAATGTTTGTAAGAATTCAACCCATTTAGCATGTCTTGAATTCAACTTCTTTTGGCCATGGATGAACCTTAAAGATTCATGATCCGAATGCAATATGAACGGGTGTGGTCTCAAGTAATGTGACCAATGATCTAGAGCTCGTACCATAGCATAGAACTCTTTATCATAGGTGGAATAATTCAACTTGCCTTGACTCAACTTTTCACTGAAATAAGCAATTGGACGCCCTTCTTGAATCAAAACTGCTCCAATCCCCTTCCCACTTGCGTCACATTCCACTTCAAATGGCTTGGAAAAATCAGGGAGTGCAAGAATAGGAGTGTTGCACATTTTCTCCTTGACTTCTTCAAAGGCCTTTTGAGCTTGTGTAGTCCATTCAAACGTCCCCTTTTTAGTACACTCAGTTATAGGAGCCATGAGTGTGCTAAAATTCTTGATAAATCTTCTATAGAAAGAAGCTAGGCCATGGAAAGAACGGACCTCCGTGAGTGTTTTCGGACTAGGCCATGATTGAATTGCTTCAACCTTGCAAGGATCCACCTTCACGCCATCACCTGAAACTATGTAACCAAGAAAAGTGACCTCATATAACATAAAATCACATTTTTCAAGTTTTCCATACAATTTTTGCGTTCTTAAAACAAAAAAAAACTTGAAACAAATGATCTAAATGCTCATCCTCATTTTTAGAGTAAATAAGGATATCATCAAGGTACACCACCACGAACTTGCCAAGAAATGGCCTCAACACCTCGTTCATCAATCTCATGAATGTGCTAGGTGCATTGGTCAATCCAAGCGGCATCACGAGCCATTCATACAACCCATGCTTTGTCTTGAATGCAGTCTTCCATTCATCACCTTCCCTCATACGGATTTGATGGTAACCACTCCTCAAATCAACTTTTGAGAATACCCTTGAACCACTCAATTCGTCCAACATATCATCAAGTCTTGGAATTGGAAATCTGTACTTGATAGTAATATTGTTAACAGCTCTACTATCAATACACATGCGCCAAGTACCATCCTTTTTAGGGACCAACAAAGCAGGAACCGCACATGGACTCATAGACTCACGCACATAACCCATACCCATCAACTCTTCAATTTGTCTTTGCAACTCCTTAGTTTCTAAAGGGTTACATCTATAGGCAGGTTTATTTGGTAGAGGTGCGCCTGGAATGAGATCAATTTGATGCTCAATTCCTCTCAAGGGTGGTAATCCCTTAGGTAACTCATCAGGAAAAACATCCTCAAACTCCTTAATCAATTTTGCAAGTCTAGGATTTTGACTCACAAATTTTTCATGGATTTCTTTAGAGTACAACATGAATATCTCTCCCTCACCTTCAAACTCCCTCTCAAATTCCTTACAAGACAATAAAGAAATTTGTGATTTTTGTGGTTGTGAAAACCGTGGGGGTGGTAAAGGGTACAATTTCTTTTGTTTCCCTTGGTGAGTGATAGTGTAAGTGTTATGGTACCCATCATGAATGGATTTTTTATCAGATTGCCAGGGTCTACCAAGAAGAATATGACAAGCATCCATTAAAACAACATCACACAATTGACTATCATGATATGAACCAATCGAAAAATTCACCATGCATTGCTTTCTAACCCCAGTACTAGCATTAGAATCTAACCAACTCAATTTGTAAGGATGTGGATGATTAGTGGTGGTAAGACCCAGTTTAGATACTAGAGTTTTCGACACAGTATTAGCCTCACTGCCCCCATCAATAATTAAGTCACATACCTCGTCACCAACTTTACATTTGGTGATGAAAATGTGTTGCCTTTGTGGCGCCAAAGGTTCCTCCACACGAGCTTGCAATGCTCTCCTAACCACCAAGTTTGTTTTGTCCTCCATCTCAGGATAGCAATGATCCTCTTCCTCATCCTTTTCATGCGGGGTCACGTCCTTCTCTTCTTCAGACTCAAATTCCTCCCAATTGATGCTTTGGGTGGCTATGAGTTTACCCTCTTGCATGGTTAAGGCTCTTGAATTAGGACAATCCTTTTTATAATGTCCTCTACCTCCACACTTGTAACATACAATGTCACTAAGCTTGAAGTCTTTCGTGTTCTTCTTAGGTGGCTCATTAGACTTGCTAAAAGAAGAACCCTCCTTCGAGGTGAAGGGTGGTTTACGTACCACTGGAGTAGTGGTAGGTGCTTTCTTCTTTTTCCTTTTAGCATCAAACTTTGTCACAAGTTTGCAAGCTTCCACAAACGTGAGGTTAGTGTAACCTTCAAGTTTGTCTTGTAACTCTTGATCCAACCCAGCTACAAAACGTCCCAACTTCAGCTCTTCATTTTCGGTCACCTCACACACAATGGCAAGCCTATCAAACTCTTTGATATAGTCTTCCACTGAGTCGCCATTTTGTTGCAGAGTACTCCACTTCACATACTGATCTTGCTTGTAATTGTGAGGAATGAAACGATCTCTCATTCTTTTCTTCAGCTTTTCCCAAGTGGAAATGTGAGCCTTACCCCTAAGGGTACGCCCCCTTTATTCTCCTTGCAACCAACTGTCACCATAGCCCTTCAGTTTGACTTTGGCTATCTTGTACTGTTGAACCGTCTCATGGATGTCCTTGTACTCAAAGTACCTTTCCAAGGATTTCTCCCACTCCAAGTACTTCTCCGGATCAAGTGTCCCATCAAAGGCAGGAACGTCCACTTTGAGACTCCTATCTTCCCTCCTAGGTGGAGGGTCTTCACCTTGATCTCTCCTATCTTGCTCGTTCATGAGCCTTGCCATCAAGGCAGCAAGGTTCCCTTGTAGATTGGCATTGGTTTCGGCCAACCTTTCCTGACTAGCAATGGATCGATTAAGAGCTTCCAAAGCTGTCCTCAAGTCTGGATTCTCTCCCTTGGTATGTAGGTATTCGACCCCTTTGGAAAAATTGAAGAAAACTTTTCCCCCTACCTGACGCGCCAAATGATGTGTAAACAAGATGAGAAACCTTGTTACAACAAAGATAAGTTAAAACGGGTCAAATGATTTTAAGTAACAGTTATCAAGTGATCAGTTTAGTTAGGGGAACTCTCACCCTAAGCTAAGGATATAGCAAAGAGGAACTCTCACTCGTTTGCTTGGAATAGTCTAGATAAGGGAACTCTCACCAAATCATAAACTATAAGTCTTAATCTTGGGAACTCTCACCAAAACTAACACTCTTCAAATTCGGATACTCAAATTTGGAAAACAAAGTGAACTAAACTCAAGTCACTTCAATTAACAAACACACGTTTTAGGCAAAAATCTTCGATCCTTTTCATTCATTCAAAGTATGCTATTTATAGCATCAATACAACCTTTTCACTTGCCTACTTTAATTAACAAAATGAAATAAACAAAAGGAAATTAACTAAGGGAATGAGTGGTTAATACACGTCCCACTTAACCCCATTACAAACATAATTAAACTAATTAAAAGAACTAAAGACTAGGCTTGAAACAAGGGAAAATGACCAGCCAAAATAGCATCCAAAGAGCATCTCCACACGCCCAAAACAGCTACTCTTCAAGTTTTGTAACTCCCATTTCAAGACCTTGATTCACGCCTTTTTATTCTAGCTTGATTCACGCCTCTTTACTCTACATAACCCCCAAATAATGAGGTGTAATGTTCAGCCAACAAACTCCTTAATTCACGCCCAACAAGTGCCATGAATCACGCCACTTTAATCAGCCCAAGTAACTTACAAACGGCCAGCAAGAAATACGCCCAAACCGCCTCCAATTCAGCTTGTAACCGACGCCCATTAAACGTGCATTTGGAGCTTGGAAAACCGCCACTTGCTAGATACTTTCTACAAGGTTAATTACACTAAGTGAAGTGCAACCCCTTGTAAAAACTTTCGGACCAAAACCGTGCAAAGGATTAAGGAATGATTTGGACATAAATAATTCCTTTGTATTGCTTTGAACTTGGACCTCAAGGCCTTGACCACTCGGACCATCTTGAACATTAGAACTTTGACCATATTGGTCATCCTCCTCTTCTTCAAAAGGAATTGCCCTCAATTCGTCATCATCAAAGTAAGGAGCAAGGTCCCCAACGTTGAATGTGCTTGAGACACCAAATTGGCCCCCCAAATCAACCTTGTATGCATTGTCATTGATCTTTTCCACGATTTCAAATGGACCTTCGGCTCTTGGCATAAGTTTGTTCTTTCTTTTGCTAGGAAACCTCTCTTTTCTCATGTAAATCCACACTAAGTCACCAACTTCAAATTGCTTCACGTTTTTCACCCTCTTGTTGGCTTGCTTCTTGTAGACTTCATTTGCTTTCTCAATGTTCTTCCTTACTTCCTTGTGTACCTTCAACATGAACTCGGCTTGTTCCTTAGCTCCACCATGAACGAATTTGTCTTGTGGCAAAGCTATGAGATCAATAGGAACATAAGGATTGACACCATAGACAACTTCAAAAGGAGAGTACTTTGTAGTAGAACTAGGAGTCCGATTGTAAGCAAATTCGGCATGAGCTAGCTTGACATCCCAATCCTTAGCACTCTTACTAACCAAGGTTCTAAGCAAAGAACCAAGTATTCTATTCACTACTTCAGTTTGACCATCGGTTTGTGGATGGTGTGAAGTAGAAAACAGTAGCTTTGTTCCCATTAGGCGCCACATTGATTTCCAGAAATGACTAAGGAACTTTGTATCACGATCGGACACAATGGTGCGTGGCACCCCATGAAAACGAACCACTTCTTCAAAATACAACTTAGCCACCTTCATAGCATCGTCGGTCTGGTGACAAGGAATGAAATGAGCCATTTTCGAAAACCGATCAACAACCACCATGATTGAGTCTTTACCCCTTTGATTTCTAGGTAAAGCCACAATGAAATCCATGCTCACATCTTCCCAAGGTCTTTCCGGAACTGGCAAAGGCTTGTAGAGACCTTTGTGAAACACCATCTTGGCCCTTTGACAAGTAGAACAACGACTAACCACATGATGAACCGTGGCTAACATTTTCGGCCAATAAAAGTGAGCTTGAAGAAGCTCCATTGTTTTTTGAATCCCCACGTGACCAGCTAGACCTCCTCCATGAGCCTCATGAATCAACAAGCTTCTAATTCGACACTTAGGAATGCATAACCTATTTCCCTTAAAAAGAAAGCCATCATGTAAGGAAAATAAGTCATATACTCCATGAACACATTTCTGTATTATGCCATTGAAATCGCTATCCTCCTTGTAGTATGCTTTGATCAAATCAAACCCAAGAACCTTTGCTTCGACAACTCCAAGCAAATTATGCCTCCTAGATAAGGCATCCGCAACAACATTAGCCTTTCCACTCTTGTATTTAGAGGAAAAGTTAAATGTTTGTAAGAATTCAACCCATTTAGCATGTCTTGAATTCAACTTCTTTTGGCCATGGATGAACCTTAAAGATTCATGATCCGAATGCAATATGAACGGGTGTGGTCTCAAGTAATGTGACCAATGATCTAGAGCTCGTACCATAGCATAGAACTCTTTATCATAGGTGGAATAATTCAACTTGCCTTGACTCAACTTTTCACTGAAATAAGCAATTGGACGCCCTTCTTGAATCAAAACTGCTCCAATCCCCTTCCCACTTGCGTCACATTCCACTTCAAATGGCTTGGAAAAATCAGGGAGTGCAAGAATAGGAGTGTTGCACATTTTCTCCTTGACTTCTTCAAAGGCCTTTTGAGCTTGTGTAGTCCATTCAAACGTCCCCTTTTTAGTACACTCAGTTATAGGAGCCATGAGTGTGCTAAAATTCTTGATAAATCTTCTATAGAAAGAAGCTAGGCCATGGAAAGAACGGACCTCCGTGAGTGTTTTCGGACTAGGCCATGATTGAATTGCTTCAACCTTGCAAGGATCCACCTTCACGCCATCACCTGAAACTATGTAACCAAGAAAAGTGACCTCATATAACATAAAATCACATTTTTCAAGTTTTCCATACAATTTTTGCGTTCTTAAAACAAAAAAAAACTTGAAACAAATGATCTAAATGCTCATCCTCATTTTTAGAGTAAATAAGGATATCATCAAGGTACACCACCACGAACTTGCCAAGAAATGGCCTCAACACCTCGTTCATCAATCTCATGAATGTGCTAGGTGCATTGGTCAATCCAAGCGGCATCACGAGCCATTCATACAACCCATGCTTTGTCTTGAATGCAGTCTTCCATTCATCACCTTCCCTCATACGGATTTGATGGTAACCACTCCTCAAATCAACTTTTGAGAATACCCTTGAACCACTCAATTCGTCCAACATATCATCAAGTCTTGGAATTGGAAATCTGTACTTGATAGTAATATTGTTAACAGCTCTACTATCAATACACATGCGCCAAGTACCATCCTTTTTAGGGACCAACAAAGCAGGAACCGCACATGGACTCATAGACTCACGCACATAACCCATACCCATCAACTCTTCAATTTGTCTTTGCAACTCCTTAGTTTCTAAAGGGTTACATCTATAGGCAGGTTTATTTGGTAGAGGTGCGCCTGGAATGAGATCAATTTGATGCTCAATTCCTCTCAAGGGTGGTAATCCCTTAGGTAACTCATCAGGAAAAACATCCTCAAACTCCTTAATCAATTTTGCAAGTCTAGGATTTTGACTCACAAATTTTTCATGGATTTCTTTAGAGTACAACATGAATATCTCTCCCTCACCTTCAAACTCCCTCTCAAATTCCTTACAAGACAATAAAGAAATTTGTGATTTTTGTGGTTGTGAAAACCGTGGGGGTGGTAAAGGGTACAATTTCTTTTGTTTCCCTTGGTGAGTGATAGTGTAAGTGTTATGGTACCCATCATGAATGGATTTTTTATCAGATTGCCAGGGTCTACCAAGAAGAATATGACAAGCATCCATTAAAACAACATCACACAATTGACTATCATGATATGAACCAATCGAAAAATTCACCATGCATTGCTTTCTAACCCCAGTACTAGCATTAGAATCTAACCAACTCAATTTGTAAGGATGTGGATGATTAGTGGTGGTAAGACCCAGTTTAGATACTAGAGTTTTCGACACAGTATTAGCCTCACTGCCCCCATCAATAATTAAGTCACATACCTCGTCACCAACTTTACATTTGGTGATGAAAATGTGTTGCCTTTGTGGCGCCAAAGGTTCCTCCACACGAGCTTGCAATGCTCTCCTAACCACCAAGTTTGTTTTGTCCTCCATCTCAGGATAGCAATGATCCTCTTCCTCATCCTTTTCATGCGGGGTCACGTCCTTCTCTTCTTCAGACTCAAATTCCTCCCAATTGATGCTTTGGGTGGCTATGAGTTTACCCTCTTGCATGGTTAAGGCTCTTGAATTAGGACAATCCTTTTTATAATGTCCTCTACCTCCACACTTGTAACATACAATGTCACTAAGCTTGAAGTCTTTCGTGTTCTTCTTAGGTGGCTCATTAGACTTGCTAAAAGAAGAACCCTCCTTCGAGGTGAAGGGTGGTTTACGTACCACTGGAGTAGTGGTAGGTGCTTTCTTCTTTTTCCTTTTAGCATCAAACTTTGTCACAAGTTTGCAAGCTTCCACAAACGTGAGGTTAGTGTAACCTTCAAGTTTGTCTTGTAACTCTTGATCCAACCCAGCTACAAAACGTCCCAACTTCAGCTCTTCATTTTCGGTCACCTCACACACAATGGCAAGCCTATCAAACTCTTTGATATAGTCTTCCACTGAGTCGCCATTTTGTTGCAGAGTACTCCACTTCACATACTGATCTTGCTTGTAATTGTGAGGAATGAAACGATCTCTCATTCTTTTCTTCAGCTTTTCCCAAGTGGAAATGTGAGCCTTACCCCTAAGGGTACGCCCCCTTTATTCTCCTTGCAACCAACTGTCACCATAGCCCTTCAATTTGACTTTGGCTATCTTGTACTGTTGAACCGTCTCATGGATGTCCTTGTACTCAAAGTACCTTTCCAAGGATTTCTCCCACTCCAAGTACTTCTCCGGATCAAGTGTCCCATCAAAGGCAGGAACGTCCACTTTGAGACTCCTATCTTCCCTCCTAGGTGGAGGGTCTTCACCTTGATCTCTCCTATCTTGCTCGTTCATGAGCCTTGCCATCAAGGCAGCAAGGTTCCCTTGTAGATTGGCATTGGTTTCGGCCAACCTTTCCTGACTAGCAATGGATCGATTAAGAGCTTCCAAAGCTGTCCTCAAGTCTGGATTCTCTCCCTTGGTATGTAGGTATTCGACCCCTTTGGAAAAATTGAAGAAAACTTTTCCCCCTACCTGACGCGCCAAATGATGTGTAAACAAGATGAGAAACCTTGTTACAACAAAGATAAGTTAAAACGGGTCAAATGATTTTAAGTAACAGTTATCAAGTGATCAGTTTAGTTAGGGGAACTCTCACCCTAAGCTAAGGATATAGCAAAGAGGAACTCTCACTCGTTTGCTTGGAATAGTCTAGATAAGGGAACTCTCACCAAATCATAAACTATAAGTCTTAATCTTGGGAACTCTCACCAAAACTAACACTCTTCAAATTCGGATACTCAAATTTGGAAAACAAAGTGAACTAAACTCAAGTCACTTCAATTAACAAACACACGTTTTAGGCAAAAATCTTCGATCCTTTTCATTCATTCAAAGTATGCTATTTATAGCATCAATACAACCTTTTCACTTGCCTACTTTAATTAACAAAATGAAATAAACAAAAGGAAATTAACTAAGGGAATGAGTGGTTAATACACGTCCCACTTAACCCCATTACAAACATAATTAAACTAATTAAAAGAACTAAAGACTAGGCTTGAAACAAGGGAAAATGACCACCCAAAATAGCATCCAAAGAGCATCTCCACACGCCCAAAACAGCTACTCTTCAAGTTTTGTAACTCCCATTTCAAGACCTTGATTCACGCCTTTTTATTCTAGCTTGATTCACGCCTCTTTACTCTACATAACCCCCAAATAATGAGGTGTAATGTTCAGCCAACAAACTCCTTAATTCACGCCCAACAAGTGCCATGAATCACGCCACTTTAATCAGCCCAAGTAACTTACAAACGGCCAGCAAGAAATACGCCCAAACCGCCTCCAACTCAGCTTGTAACCGACGCCCATTAAACGTGCATTTGGAGCTTGGAAAACCACCACTTGCTAGATACTTTCTACAAGGTTAATTACACTAAGTGAAGTGCAACCCCTTGTAAAAACTTTCGGACCAAAACCGTGCAAAGGATTAAGGAATGATTTGGACAGAAATAATTCCTTTGTATTGCTTTGAACTTGGACCTCAAGGCCTTGACCACTCGGACCATCTTGAACATTAGAACTTTGACCATATTGGTCATTGCTTCTGTCCGTGCCGGGTGCTGTAGACACGGTCACCTGGCCTGAGATGGCTGTTTATGGTTACCAGTGCTTCGGCTGCTATGAGGCAGCCATCTAGGCAGGACTTCGCTTTCCTCTCCATCAGGCCGTGGAGAGGATTTTGGACGGATACCAACTTGGTATCTGGCAACTAGCCCCCAACTCTTGGGTAAATATCTTGGGCTACGTTGCCGCTTGCAAAATGCTGAAGGTGGATCCTAGCTTCGAGGCGTTTGCTCATATGCACTATATGAGTAGAACGCCCAATCCAAGTGGCATCGGCTGGTTTACTTTGACCAGCCATACCCAGTACATGATGACGCCGGGGAAAGAGAACAAGTGGAAGGACTGGCGAACTAATTTTTACATAGTCTCTTCCCCAGACGCCAGAAGGAACAGGTGGTACAACCGCTGGACTCAGTATCCTCGTCTCTTGGCTGGGAAAAAGGCTCTTCTGCCTGTTCCCAGGCGGGCCCAAGAGGAGATCATTGACCGGGGCCTCTTTACTATAGCCGTCCGGACAAACAAAGACATGGGGGTTAAGGAGATCACCCCCCAGAGCTATATTCCCCGATTCGAGTGGCTCTCGGACGGGATGTACTTAGCCGCTTGCGGGCTTAGTACTGAGATACCGAGATGTTGTATATTTGGAGTAACACTCGAAATACACAAGGGATAAACCAAGGGATAGTTAAGGCTGAAGAACCAAAGGCTTCTTAAATAAAGTCACACCACTAAGAAACTGTTTGGATTCCTAAGATCACAAGCCAACTAGTAGCCTAAACTAGCTAACTAAGCAAAGGAAATGAAATTCCAAATCCAAGAATTTCAAGGTTTTGTTTCTAATCCAAGAATTGAATGTAAGACAAGTTTTTTTGTTTGAATAATCTGATTTTTTCATTCACATTTGCTTGCTATTTATAGTAAACAAGCATCCTTAAGTACAAGCTAACTTAAGTGGCTGTTCAGCTCACTTGTTACACACATAAGCTAAAGCTAAGTACAAATCAGGTTTTTGTTGTCTAGATACATTAATAAAAGAAGCCTTATTTAACTAGATACATCAAAGAGAAAATGGTGGCTTATAACCTCCAAATTAAGGCTGAAATAAAATAAGAATTAAGAGAGTGTAACTCCCCTTAATTCACGCCCATCCAAGCAGCAAGTTGGAGATGTATTTCCTCCAATATTCACGCCCAAATTCAAACAGCAAAGAAGTGTAACTCCTCCTTGGTTCAAGCCTTGAAATTAGCTTGAATGTATGTGGACAAGGGTGTACTTGGACGCCCTTTAGTTGCTCCAAAAGCTGACTGAATTAAACAGCCAATTGAAGGCTGAAATTAAGGCTTAAGATGCTCCAATGTTGACTGATATCAACGGCCACTTGAAGGCTGAAGTTAAGGCTTGTAATGGCTTGTAATTCCTCTTTGAAAACTGATTGTATTTCCCAAGTCAAAGCTTTGAAATTCCTTGTAAAAGAATTTCGGATTCCAAGCTTAAATGGCTGCCATTTTGATGTATCTTTGCACTTGTACTTTTGTGTGAATGTGACAATATTTTTCGAACTAAAATAAGCTAAAAAGAACTAAGAAAAAATATAACTAATTTGCAAACTTAAAATGACTAAAGTTTACAATTTATTCAAAGCATAAAAAGATCTAGAATAAACTAGTTAATAAGAAAAACAAGAAATTCAAGGGATTGAATATCTTGCTGCCCATGGATAGAATGCATAGCACCAATACATGATGCTACGTCTTGAACCTATGAAATGTCCATAACCAAGTTGTTAGGCTTGGCTACAACATTCCCCCCTTCTTGAAAAGAGTTTGCCCTCAAACTCGGCAACTCTTCAAACTCATCCATAGTAAGGTGATAAATCAGCCACATTAAAGGTGCTAGAAACACCATAATCTCCGGGCAACTCAACTTTGTAAGCATTATCATTCACCTTTTCAACAATAGCAAATGGACCATCACTACGAGGACTAACCTTGGACCGCCTTTTGGAAGGAAATCTTTCCTTTCGAAGATGAATCCAAACTAAGTCATCGGGCTGAAAACGGACCTCCTTTCTTTTCTTGTCATAGTATGCCTTTGTCTTTGCATTAGCTTGTTCAATTTTGGAATGAACTTGCTCATGCATAGACTTGATTTCTTTTGCACGCACCTCGGCATCATTGCTGAACTTGTTTGGTGAGGGAATGGGAGTGAGATCAATAGGAGTGCACGGATTGAATCCATACACCACTTCAAAAGGACTCAAACCTGTTGTCTTGCTAGGCACACGATTGTAAGCAAACTCCGCATGAGGAAGCATCTCTTCCCATTGCTTGGGACGTTTAGTAGCCAAAGACCGCAGCAAGGATCCCAAAGTTCTATTAGTCACTTCGGTTTGACCATCTGTTTGAGGATGACTTGAAGTGCTAAAGTTCAATTTCGTGCCCATCTTCCTCCATAATGTAAACCAAAAATGACTTAGAAATTTTGGATCACGATCACTCACCATGGATTTAGGTACACCATGCAAACGAACAATCTCATTGAAAAACAAGTTAGCAACATGAGTAGAATCATAAGTTGAATGACAAGCAATAAAATGAGCCATTTTATAAAATCGATCCACAACAACAATTATAGAATCTTTCTTTCGTTGGGTGATAGGAAGTCCCACAACGAAATCAAGACTAATATCCTCCCATGGTGCTTGTGGAATAGGTAAGGGCAAAAGATAGCCTTGTGGTAGACTATGACTCTTGGCCTTTTGACATATAACACATCTCTTCACAATGAACTCCACATCACGGACCAACCTAGGCCAATGAAAGTATTCTTGGACAAGAAGAGTAGTCTTCTCTATGCCAAAGTGTCCCGCCATTCCTCCTTCATGAAACTCTTTGAAAAGAGATTCTCTTAGGCTTGATCTTGGAATGCACAACCTGTTTTCTTTGATCAAATAGCCATATAAAATGTAATAATCTTTGTAAGCATGATTAGAACATTTTAAAAATAAATCACCAAAGTCATGATCATTTTTGTAACTTGCTTTCACATCTTCAACACTAATCACCCTTGCTTTGAAAGAATTCAAGAGTGTGTATCTCCTTGAAAGCGCATCAGCTCCTTTGTTCATGGCGCCTCTCCTATGCTTGATCATCAGCTCCTTTGTTCATGGCGCCTCTCCTTTGTTCATCAGCTCCTTTGTTGTATATTTGGAGTAACACTTGAAATACACAAGGGATAAACCAAGGGATAGTTAAGGCTAAAGAACCAAAGGCTTCTTAGATAAAGTCACACCACTAAGAAACTGTTTAGATTCCTAAGATCACAAAATGAAAAGCTTGCAAATACTCCACCCATTTGGCATGGCGTGGTTGGAGTTTTTATTGGCTTTGAAGATATTTGAGGGCTTCATGATCTGAATGAAGGATGAACTCCTTGGAAATGAGGTAATGTCTTCAATGGTCCAAAGCACGAACAAGAGCAAAGAACTCCTTATCATAGGTGCTATACTTCCGTTGTGCTT
The DNA here is from genome assembly GCA_034703905.1 of Chenopodium berlandieri. Taxonomy (NCBI): domain Eukaryota; kingdom Viridiplantae; phylum Streptophyta; class Magnoliopsida; order Caryophyllales; family Amaranthaceae; genus Chenopodium; species Chenopodium berlandieri. Next base: position 36,388,820 of record CM068284.1, read on the forward strand.
CATTGAGTTTTTCACTAAAGTAGGCAAGGGGACGCCCAGCTTGTGACAAAACAGCACCAATACCAACTCCACTAGCATCACATTCAACTTCAAAAACTTCATCAAAGTTAAGAAAAGCAAGAATAGGTGCACTAGTAAGTTGATGTTTTACCTCATCAAAGGCCTTTTGAGCCTTATCATTCCAAACTAACTTCTGATTTTTAGTTAGCTCGGTGATAGGTGCCATGAGGGTACTAAAATTCCGCACAAATCTTCTATAGAAAGAAGCAAGTCCATGAAAGCTTCAAACTTGTTTAATGGTTTGTGGCGTGGGCCACTCACGAATTGCAGCAACTTTCTTTTCATCAACTTCAATGCCTTGTGATGAGACTTTAAAGCCAAGAAAAATAACTTGGGAAGTGAAGAAATGACACTTCTCTAAGTTACCATACAATTTCTCACGTTCAAGGGCTTCAAAAACCTGTTGCAAGTGCGTAGAATGCTCTTCTTCCTCCATACTATACACCAAAATATCATCAAAATAAACTACAACAAATTTACCCATGAAAGGTTGCATAACCTGATTCATAAGGCGCATAAATGTAGATGGTGCATTAGACAAACCAAATGGCATCACAAGCCACTCATAGAGGCCCTCCTTTTTCTTGAAAGCGGTCTTCCATTCATCTCCTTTGAAAATTCGAATTTGATGATAGCCACTTCTCAAATCAATTTTAGAGAACACTTTAGAACCATGCAAATCATCAAGTAAATCATTCAACCTTGGAATAGGAAACCGATACTTGATAGTGATTTTATTGATTGACCTACTATCAACACACATTCTCCATTCTCCATTCTTCTTAGGCACAATCAAAGTAGGACAAACACATGGACTAAGAGACTTACGAATAAGACCCTTGGACAGTAATTCTTCCACTTGCCTCCTAATCTCTTCGGTTTCTTTTGGAGTGGTTCTATAGGCTTGTTTGTTTGGGAGCATTGATCTCGGAACAAGATCAATTTTGTGTTGTATGTCACGTTTTGGGGGTAGGCCATGGGGAATGTCTTTGGGGAAAACATGGGAAAAGGTTTTGAGAAGAGGGGTGAGGAGTGGGTGTGGTTCTTTTTGTGTCGGTTGGGAAGGGGTATCAAGTTGGCTTAAAATGAATTGTTTGTGAGCTTTATACTCATGCAATTCTGATTTTATGAGAGTGGTAAGGGAAGTGGGGGTGTGGATATGGGGTGGCCGTTTTTGAGGTTTAGAGGGGTAAGGAGTATTTTCTGTCCATCCTTAGTGAAGGAATATGTGTTTTTATACCCATCATGCATCACACGCCTATCAAACAGCCAAGGTCTACCAAGTAAAATATGACATGCATCCATAGCTATAACATCACACCATAATTCTTCCTCATAAGTTTTACCAATGCTAAATGATAACAAGACTTGTTGTGTTACTTGAATCCCTTTACCATGATTTAGCCATTGAATCACATAAGGTTTAGGGTGAGGGACGGTTTTTATTTTCAGCTTGTCTATCATTACTTGTGAAGCTACATTGGTACAACTACCTCCATCAATAATCAAGGTACATACCTTACCACCAATGGTGCAACGAGTGTGAAAGATTGCCTCACTTTGCAAACTCCCTTCTTTGCCAATCATATTGCTTAGTGTACATCGAACCACCAAGCATTCTCCTTCATCCGGTCCAAGAAACGCATACTCATCATTCTCCTCAAGGTTGCTGTCCACTTCAATTTCTAATTCGTCCTCCTCTTCATGCTCAATCAAAGTGACAATCCTTTTATTTGGACAATCACTAGCCAAATGTCCAAGGCCTTGACACCTAAAACATCTTCTTGGGGCTGGTTTTGGGTTGGAGTTTTGGGTGTTTTGTGAAGGTGGTTTAGAAGTAGGCTGATTGGATGTGGGTTTGAAAGGTGGGAAATTGGATGTTTGCTTTTTTTGGGGAAATGAGGTTTGAGATGCAAAACGTGATGATTCACTTTTGCCTCTTGCTTTTTGTTGCTGCTCAATCTTATGTTCTAAGATAATGAGCTCTTCAAGGGTGGTGTAAGGGTGTAGCTCGGGCACATTGGCTATTTTTGGGTCAAGTCCACCCAAAAAGCGCACCAATGTTTGAGGTTCATCTTCCTCTACTCCACATTTCATTACAAATCCTTCAAATTCCCTAGCATATTCTTCTACTGATTTTGTACCTTGTTTGAGGTTGTGGAACTTGGAAAAGTTTTCTTGCACATAGTATGTGGGAAGAAACTTTTGTTTCAGCATCTTTTTTCATCTTGGTCCACGATCTCACTTTCTCTTTGTCTTGCCTTTCCCTTTTGGCACACACACTAGCCCACCAAGTTGAGGCATATTTTCTTAACTTTAAGGCTACAATCTTCACCTTTTTTTCTTCCGGTGTTTGCTTGTAATCAAACACTCTCTCCACCGTTCTAAGCCATTCTACAAACTCATCAGCATCGAGTTTGCCATCATACTCCGGGATGTCAGCCTTAATGTCATTATTAGGCCGTGACCTTTCTCTTTCATGAAAAGGTCTATCATTGTGATTGAAATTAGATTCACTCAATTCTTCATTACTATGTTTGGGTGAGCCCTCTTTTTGATGGCGCAACTTAGTAGAAAGACCTTTTAACTGATCTTGCAAATATTGCATTCGCTGCTCCATATCTTCTTTATCTTGTGCAACCTTATTGACATATTCTTGCCAATTAGGGGGTGGGATGTCGGACATGGTTTGTGTTTGGGGTATGTGTTTGGGGTATGTGTTTCGGTATTTGTTTTGCTAGATCCCCCTCCTTCTAGCGCCAAATGTTGTATATTTGGAGTAACACTCGAAATACACAAGGGATAAACCAAGGGATAGTTAAGGCTAAAGAACCAAAGGCTTCTTAGATAAAGTCACACCACTAAGAAACTGTTTGGATTCCTAAGATCACAAGCCAACTAGTAGCCTAAACTAGCTAACTAAGCAAAGGAAACGAAATTCCAAATCCAAGAATTTCAGGTTTTGTTTCTAATCCAAGAAACGAATGTAAGACAAGTTTTTTTGTTTGAATAATATGAATTTTTCATTCACATTTGCTTGCTATTTATAGTAAACAAACATCCTTAAGTACAAGCTAACTTAAGTGGCTGTTCAGCTCACTTGTTACACGCCTAAGCTAAAGCTAAGTACAAATCAGCTTTTTGTTGTCTAGATACATTAATAAAAGAAGCCTTATTTAACTAGATACATCAAAGAGAAAATGGTGGCTTATAACCTCCAAATTAAGGCTGAAATAAAATCAGAATTAAGAGAGTGTAACTCCCCTTAATTCACGCCCATCCAAGCAGCAAGTTGGAGATGTATTTCCTCCAATATTCACGCCCAAATTCAAACAGCAAAGAAGTGTAACTCCTCCTTGGTTCAATCCTTGAAATTAGCTTGAATGTATGTGGACAAGGGTGTACTTGGACGCCCTTTAGTTTCTCCAAAAGCTGACTTAATTAAACAGCCAATTGAAGGCTGAAATTAAGGCTTAAGATGCTCCAATGTTGACTGATATCAACGGCCACTTGAAGGCTGAAGTTAAGGCTTGTAATGGCTTGTAATTCCTCTTTGAAAACTGATTGTAACTCCCAAGTCAAAGCTTTGAAATTCCTTGTAAAAGAATTTTGGATTCCAAGCTTAAATGGCTGCCATTTTGATGTATCTTTGCACTTGTACTTTTGTGTGAATGTGACAATATTTTTCGAACTAAAATCAGCTAAAAAGAACTTAAAATGACTAAAGTTTACAATTTATTCAAAGCATAAAAAGAACTAGAATAAACTAGTTAATAAGAACAACAAGAAATTCAAGGGATTGAATATCTTGCTGCCCATGGATAGAATTCATAGCACCAATACATGATGCTACGTCTTGAACCAAAGAAATGTCCATAACCAAGTTATTAGGCTTGGCTACAACACGCCCGTTGAAGGCTGAAGCAGTCGTTGGTATCATGGCCAATTTCCTCATTATATTGGCAGAATTTATTTTTGTTCCTTGATTGAATGGAACTTTTCATTTGATTCGGCTTCTCTAGAGGCAGCGTGTCCTTGATCTCCATGAGGATGGAGTTGCAGTCCTTGTTAAACTCGTACTTAGGAACGTATGGTTTAAATTCTTTCTTCTTCTTCTTAGACGGCTGGTTAGAATCACTAACCGCCCAGACTTCTTTTCTTTTCTTACTCTCTTCTTTCTTCTTGGCTAGCTGAGCAGGCCGGCTGTCTTTCTGCTTGTCAGACTTCTTAGAGTCCGACTGGTTACCAGGCGAGCAGAGGTCGGTTGCTTGAATATAGCTTTCCGCCTCCCTTAGGGCTGCCTATAAGGTGAAAGCCCCTTTTCTAACTAGGTCCAACTTAAAAGTCGACCCGTCTCTCAGACCCTTGAAAAAGTCTGTAAAAGCTACCTTATCAGATAGTCCTTGAATCTGAATTCTGATCAGATTGAACCGCTTGACATAGGAGCACAATCCTTCTCTCCCCCCCTGCTTAATGGTGCTCAAGTCAAGACTTGTTTTCTTCGCAGGGATGTTCATCGAGAAGTTGGAAGCAAACAGGAAGGCAAGCTTCCTGAAACTATCAATGAACCCGGCTGGCAAGTTGCCAAACCATTGTTGGGCAATGCCCTTCAATGTAGCCGGGAAGCATCGACACCAAGTGGCATCATCCAACCCTTGTAAGTATATGAGGTTGGTGTAAGCCATGAGGTGATGCAAGTCTAAGCATGGAGAACTTCGAAGATTTGCTTATCATGCATCAAGATAGTTTATCCCTAAACATTGATTCAAGCCAAGCATTGCATGGACACTTTCTTGGATATCAAAGCAAAGCCACGGTTTGCTTAGTGGTTTTTCTTGGAGTCTAGTTCACTTTCTTGAATTTTCTTTACTTAGATTTTGCTTACAAGTTTTTACCTTTCACTTGAAAGGGTTTTTCTTGGTTCAAGCATTAGGAACTTTAATCTTTATTTAGTTCTTTAATTTTTATTTATTTATTTAGTTGCTTTAAAATTCAGTTAGTTAGCAAAATAAATCAGTTTAGGCGTGTGCTTGTTCTCCAAGGAGTTTGGTGTATGCTTGTGCGCCAAGGTGCTTGCTCTTCAAGCAAGTTAGAATTCTAGTTTAATTAGGATTAAATTAGGAACTTGTCCTAATCTTCCTAGGTAAATTAATCTTATAAATAGGGCTGTAAAACACACGAATAAACATAGAGAGATTAATATTCAGATTTATTTCTTAAGTTGCATACTTGAGTTTTTGTTGATTGCGATCAATTGTTGTTTTGCTTGTTTTAGTTAAAACATTCGTTTGGATTGATTAATTAGGTGTATTCTTAATTGATTAATCTTAGTTTTTTTTAATTCTTGGTGGATTTCCTGTATAGAATTAGACTTAAACATATCCCTTGTGTTTTGTTGATTTTCGGATCAATAATTCACATCATCTTTGGTATCAGAGCAGGTTTGCGCAACTTTGGTAAAAATTAAACTGGGAACAATTGGCTGGGAATTTTTACGTGATTCTTTTTGCATTGAACTCTAAAAACGTCCAGCTATCACCATATAAATTTCATAATTTTTAGTTGAGTAACGCGTTCTACACATCCTCAAACGTTTGGTGTTTGTGCACTGATTTGCGGTTGGGAGTCCGGTTTTTGTGTTGCCTAGTTTTCCTTCAAGATTCGATCTTTTAATCAAGATTTTTGCATGAACTGACTTTGTTTGTGTAGGAATCATTAGTGACAAGGAGGTTCCACAGGTTCCAAGGGGATTAACCTTAGAACAGGCTCAAAATCTTAGAAGAGATAGGCGAATTAACGAGTTGGCAGCAAGGATGGATGAGATATTAAAAAGGCTTGATACTCTTGCTGGAGATTCTTCAAGGAAAGGGAATTCTAAATCTAGTTCTGGTTCAAGTGAGGGAGAACAACCAAGGAGGAACCCAAAGAGGCCACGAAATAATTATTCCTCAAGTGATGAATCACCAAGGCTTGGGAGAAGAGATCGACCAAAGGATGATGATAGGAACCATAGATTAGATCTTCCCGAATTCAATGGGAGTATGAATGAACCTGAAAAGTACTTTGAGTGGATTAGAAGGGCCGAGACACTCTTTGATTACAAGGAGTATGATGATAGGAAAAGATGCAAATTGGCTGAATTAAAACTGACCGGTTATGCTAGTCTTTGGTACGATAATCTGAAGAAGAAGAGGCATAAGGAGGGGCGTGCAAGAATCTCAACTTGGGAACAACTCAAGAAGCACATGAAAAAAGGTTCGTACCTAGTGATTATATTCAAGATTTTTATCTTAAGATGCAACTTTTTAAACAAAATTCTATGACTGTTGAGAATTATATTGGTGAATTTGAAAAGTTATGCATGCTATGTGGCTTAGAAGAGATTGTTGAGCATAAGATTGCTAGATTTATTTCGGGGTTGAATGATAATATTGCTGAAAAAGTTGAATTGCAACAATATTGGTCCTTTGATGATGTTTGCAAGGTAGCTTTGAAAGTTAAAAAACAGATAAAGGGGAAGAAAGGGACGTACACTAAGCCCTTTGTAAAAGGTTTCACTAAACCTTTTGAGAAGAACAGCTTGGAGAAAAGTGGTTCTAGTTCGAACTACAAGGAGACTAAATCAAAATTTGAAGCTCCTAAAAATCTTGTTGAAGATAGGAAGTGCTTCAAGTGTGGTAGTGTTGGTCACATTGCAACTAATTGTCCATCAAAAAGAGTAATGACTGCTCAAGAGTGGGAACAAGAACAAACTAAGTGTGAGCAAGGTAGTGACTATGAAGAAAAGAACAAAGAGGAAAACTTTGAAGAAGAGGAGGGGCATATTGACGAAATTGATCCCGAGACTCATGGTCAAAATTTGGTTCTAAGAAGGGCACTACACTCTAAAACCGTACCTATGGAAAACAATCAAAGGGAGAAAATCTTTCTTACAAGGTGCAAGGTAGAAGATAGGTTGTGTGACATGATCATAGACACGGGGAGTTGCACTAATGTGGTATCTACTACTTTGGTAGACAAATTGAAGTGGCCAATTACTGAACATCCAAGCCCTTATAAGCTTCATTGGCTTAATAATTCGAGTGATGTTAAGGTAACTAAACAGGCCTTAATCTCCTTTTCAATTGGTAAATTTCATGATAAAGTTTTGTGTGATGTTTGTCCTATGGATGCTTGTCATATACTATTAGGCCTTCCTTGGCAATATGATAGATTTGTGAAGTTTGATGGAAGGACTAATGTGTATGTTGTGAGAAAAGGAGAAAAAGAGAGACCGGTTGCTTTAAAACCTTTGATAAGCAACAAGTCTTCTAATGTTACCTCTAATTCGAAGAGTTCTTATTTGATTAGTGAGAGGGAATTAGAAAAAGAGATTTACAGCAACAATGTGGTATATATACTTGTTTCTAATGAGATTCGAATTGATCAAGATAAACAAGCAAAGAGGCCGTATGAATTCGAATCTATTTTAGAAGAATTCAAGGATGTCTTTCCTAAGGAATTACCTCCGGGACTACCTCCTATTCGTGGGATAGAGCATCAAATTGACTTGATTCCGGGAGCACCATTACCTAATAAGGCAGCCTATAGAAGTAATCCGGAAGAAACAAAGGAGATGCAAAGGCAAATTGAAGAGCTTATGGCTAGAGGATACGTGAGGGAAAGTATGAGTCCTTGTGCCGTGCCTACTTTACTTGTCCCAAAGAAAGATGGGAGTTCGTGCATGTGTATTGATAGTAGGAGTGTGAATAACATCACTATCAAATACCGATTTCCTATTCCAAGGTTAGATGATCTACTTGATGAACTACATGGTTCAAAAATGTTTTCTAAGATTGATCTTATGAGTGGTTATCATCAAATTCGAATGAGAGAAGGAGATGAGTGGAAGACAGCATTCAAGACTAAGTTAGGGTTGTATGAATGGTTGGTGATGCCGTTTGGACTCACTAATGCACCTAGCACTTTCATGAGGTTGATGCATGAGGTACTTAAACCTTTCCTTGGCAAGTTTGTTGTTGTTTATTTAGATGATATTCTGATATACTCTAAAAATTTGCATGATCATCTAAATCATCTAACAAGTGTGTTTGAAGTGTTAAGAGAGAAGAAACTCTATGCTAAGCTTGAAAAATGCTACTTCTTAGTGCCTAGAGTTACTTTTCTTGGTTATGTTGTATCATAAGATGGAGTTTCAGTTGATCATTCGAAAGTAGAGGCTATTAAAACTTGGCCTATTCCTACTAATATGAGTGAAGTAAGGTCTTTTCATGGTCTAGCTTCGTTCTATAGAAGATTTGTCAAGAATTTCTCAAGTATTATGGAGCCTATGACCGAATGTTTGAAGAAGGACAAGGGTAAATTCGAATGGACTAAAGAAGCTCAAAGTGCGTTTGAGTTGGTTAAAAAGAAGCTATGTGAAGCACCTATACTTGCGTTACCGGATTTCTCAAGTCCTTTTGAAGTTGAAACCGATGCTAGTGGAGTTGGAATTGGAGCAGTTTTACTCCAAAAGAAGAGGCCTATTGCATATTTCAGTGAGAAATTGGGAGGAGCTCGATTGAACTATTCTACTTATGATAAAGAGTTCTATGCCATTGTTAGAGCTTTAGATCATTGGAGTCATTATCTCCGACCTAATCACTTTGTGCTGCATTCTGATCATGAAGCATTGAAGTACATACATGGACAACAAAAGCTCAATCCTAGACATGCTACGTGGGTTGAATTTTTACAATCATTTAATTTTTCTTCAAGGTACAAAGAAGGGAAATCGAATGTTGTGGCTGATGCATTATCTAGAAGATACACTTTGATTGGAATTCTAAATAGCAAGCTACTTGGTTTTGAATTGATCAAAGAATACTATAAAAGTGATGATGATTTTGCTACATTGATTGAAGAGTGTTCTAAAGGAGCCGCGGGTTCTTATTTGCTGCAAGATGGTTTTCTTTTCAAAGGAAATCGACTTTGTCTTCCTAAGTGTTCTATTAGAGAGCTAGTTGTTAGAGAAGCTCATAGGGGAGAAGCATTACAAAGACCTTGAGTATGTTACAAGAACACTTCTATTGGCCTAAGATGCTCACGGATGTGCAACTAGTTATTTCTAGGTGTGCAACTTGTCAAAAAACGAAGGCAACTTTTCATCAAGGCTTGTATACTCCTTTATCTGTTCCAGATTCACCTTGGGAAGATATTTCTATGGATTTTATTGTGGGATTGCCGAGAACACAACGGGGGAAAGACTCTATTATGGTTGTTGTGGATAGGTTCTCTAAGATGGCTCATTTTGTTCCTTGTCACAAAGTGGATGATGCTATGAAAGTGGCGGAATTATACTTCAAGGAGATTGTTAGATTGCATGGAATTCCGAAAACTATTGTGAGTGATCGAGATACAAAGTTCATGAGTTTCTTTTGGAAGTCTTTATGGAAGCTTGTGGGAACTAAATTGCTCTTTAGTACATCTTACCATCCACAAACTGATAGACAAACCGAGGTTACTAATCGTACTCTTGGTGCGCTTTTGCGTGGGTTAGTGAGTAAGACACAAAAGGATTGGGACATCAAGTTAGCTCATGCGGAGTTTGCTTATAATAGATCACCTACATATGCTACCAAACATAGTCCTTTTGAGGTAGTCTATGGAGTCAATCTGAAACTTCCAATTGATCTTGTTCCATTACCTAAGGGTGAGTTAATTCACAAAGATGCCGAGTCTAAGTTGAAGAGTGATGCAAGTCTAAGCATGGAGAACTTCGAAGATTTGCTTATCATGCATCAAGATAGTTTATCCCTAAACATTGATTCAAGCCAAGCATTGCATGGACACTTTCTTGGATATCAAAGAAAAGCCACGGTTTGCTTAGTGGTTTTTCTTGGAGTCTAGTTCACTTTCTTGAACTTTCTTGAATTTTCTTTACTTAGATTTTGCTTACAAGTTTTTACCTTTCACTTGAAAGGGTTTTTCTTGGTTCAAGCATTAGGATCTTTAACCTTTATTTAGTTCTTTAATTTTTATTTATTTAGTTGCTTTAAAAATCAGTTAGTTAGCAAAATAAATCAGTTTAGGCGTGTGCTTGTTCTCCAAGGAGTTTGGTGTATGCTTGTGCTCCAAGGTGCTTGCTCTTCAAGCAAGTTAGAATTCTAGTTTAATTAGGATTAAATTAGGAACTTGTCCTAATCTTCCTAGGTAAACTAAGTCTATAAATAGGGCTGTAAAACACACGAATTATATAGAGATTAATATACATTGTTTTAAGTTTAAACACTTAAGTTTTGTTGATTGTGATCAATTGCTGTTTTGCTTGTTTTAGTTAAAACATTTGTTTGGATTAATTAATTAGGTGGATTCTTAATTTATTAATCTTAGTTTTTGTTTAATTCTTGGTGGATTTCCTGTATAGAATTAGACTTAAACATATCCCTTGTGTTTTGTTGATTTTCGGATCAATAATTCACATCAAAGAGTATGCTGAAATTACATGCTCAAGTTCAAACAAGAATAGAGAAAGTAAATGACATGTACAAAGCTAGAGCAAACAAGCATAGAAAGCAACAAGGTTACAATGTTGGAGACTTGGTATGGTTACATTTGAGAAAGGAAAGATTTCCAGGAAAACGCAAGAATAAGTTGATGCCTAGAAGTGAAGGTCCTTTCAAGATTATTGAGAAGATCAATGACAATGCTTATAAGTTAGAACTTCCGGGAGAATAAGGAGTTAGTGCTACATTCAATGTTGGCGATTTGACCAAGTATATTCCTGATGAAGAACTTCGAGATTTGAGGACAAATTCTTTCGAAGAAGAGGAGGATGATGCAAGTCTAAGCATGGAGAACTTAGAAGATTTGCTTATCATGCATCAAGATAGTTTATCCCTAAACATTGATTCAAGCCAAGCATTGCATCAAGATAGTTTATCCCTAAACATTGATTTGCCGTATGAATTGGAATCTGTTTTAGAAGAATTCAAGGATGTCTTTCCTAAGGAATTACCTCCGGGACTACCTCCTATTCGTGGGATAGAGCATCAAATTAACTTGATTTCGGGAGCACCATTACCTAATAAGGCAACCTATAGAAGTAATCCGGAAGAAACAAAGGAGATGCAAAGGAAAATTGAAGAGCTTATGACTAGAGGATACGTGAGGGAAAGTATGAGCCCTTGTGCCGTGCCTACTTTACTTGTCCCAAAGAAAGATGGGAGTTGGCGTATGTGTATTGATAGTAGGAGTGTGAATAACTGATCCAAGATCGAGAAGCCCACTTAGAAGCTTCATGGATCAAGAACCAGTTGCTCTAGTCTTGGAGACTCTTGGGTTTTACCCATTTTCAAAGAAGGCCGAAATTCTATGTTGCATTTCATGGGTGGATTGAAGAATGGAAAACAGTTGACATAAATCACACTTTGGCTCATTTCTCTACTATTTTGGGCGTGTGATTCTTGTTCCATTTACTTCTTATTATTAGCTTAAGTTTTTAACTTTTCTTTGCTGAAAAATAATGCCAAGAGTTGAACTTTGGCTGGTTGTAATAGGAAGAGTTTAACTCTTCATCTTTAGGCTTAATTAGTGCATTTAAAGCTAGCTTGTATTAAGGAAAACCGTGGCTTTTGGCTCTCCATCTTTTGGACGGTTTTCCTTGCCTTTTGGTGTGCTTATTTGCTGCTCCTTTCCTCTATAAAAGGGAGAGCAAACCAGAAATAAAAGCAGAGTTGAAATATTAAACAAAAACCTTGTGCTTTTCTGATTTGAGTGTGTCTCAATCAAAGAGTCTCCTTATAACTTTGAGTGTGTTCTTGAGTTGTAAGATTAGGGGAAACTTTGAGTGTGTCTCGAGTTTCTAGCCTAAGATCCCAATACCTTGAGTTTGTTCTTGGGTTTTGGTTATTTTCGCAATTCCAAAACGTTTTAAAGGCGAGTTGTTTTCTTTCGAGTCTAATACCTTATCATTATGTTGGAAGGGTGTATTAGACTTACATCATCTGGTATCAGAGCCTAGGTTAGGGTTTTCTTCAAGAAAATCGAGTTTGAAGGCGTTGGAGCAAAACGGCAGAATTCGATCAGTTTGGAGTTACGGTTTGTAAAGGCCATATCTCCTTCATTTTCTGTCCAAATTGAGTGATTCTTTTTTTGAATCTGGATATATTTTTGTGTAGAATACTCAAAAAAAAGTTTAGATTTTTTGGATTTTTTCTGCTAATAAACTGGACAGGTTTTTTCGAAGCAGCGCAGAAAAGAAACAAATCTGGGAAGGCAGAATTCAATTGAAGATTTCTCCCTCATCCGAAAAGCTTTTGAGGAGTTTCTTTTTTTCAAATTGGTTGTTTTGATCTGAATTTTCTGAATTTGTAAGCCTTTGAGAGTCTCGAGGCAATTTTCGTTTTGCACTTTGTCTCGAATTTCGGCAGTTTTCACTCATTGTACTTGTAATAGCCTAGCAAAATAGTGGAAATCATGGCTAGTGAGGAGCTTGCTAGAATGTTGCAAGTAATCACTGAAAAATTGGAGAGTTTGGAGAAAAAAAACAGAAGAAAGTGAGGAGGAGAAGGCTAGGCAAAATTCTAGGATGAATACAATTGCCGATATGGTGTTGCAAACAACTAGAAAACTGAACGAGTTAGAAAATGAGGATGTGGGTAGTGGAAACAACCTTAGGCAATTTGATGAAGATAGGGGGCTTAAGATTGACCTACCAGAGTTTGATGGGGGACATGATAGTGAAGCCTTTCTAGATTGGGTGAGGCAAATTGAAACTGTTTTTGAGTATAAGGGGTTTAATGATAAAAAAAGGTTCAAATTGTCTGTTCTAAAACTCACTAAACTTGCTGCCCTATGGTATGAAAACCTCAAGGCAAATAGAAGAAGAGAGGGAAAAGAAAAAATTGACTCATGGGAGAAATTGAAAAGGAAGATGAGGGAAAAATGGGTAAATAGGGAGTATGAACAAGAGCAATACCTAAAATTAACCCATCTGTCCCAAGAAAACATGAGTGTAGAAGATTACATTAAGGAGTTTGAGAAGTTGTGCTTAATTTGCGATTTACAAGAAAAAGAAACTTTCAAGATAGCTCGTTTTGTTAAAGGGTTGTCTAAAGGGATTTGTAGAAAAGTGGAGGTGACTCACTATGCCACTTTTAGTGATGTTTGTAAACTCGCCTTGAAGTATGAGGCACAAGCTAAGGAGGAAAAGGAGAAAGAGAAGCCCAAAACTTCCTCTTTTAAGAGTACTTCGAAATTTACTCCTTTCAACTCTAATGAGAGTACTTTTCAAAGAGAAACTTCTCCAAATAGCTCATCAAGTTCTAAGTTTGATAAAGGGAAAGAAAAGCAAGTAGTTTCCCCTAGTGAGCTTGCAACTAGGAGAAAATGCTTCAAATGTCATGGTAGGGGTCATATCGCTAGTGAGTGTCCTAGTAAAACTGTTTTGACCGCCACACAATGCGCAATTATGGATGAAGAAGAACAAATGTATAACTTTGTGACTCAAGAAGAAGAGAGTAATGGGGAGGACGACTTTGAAGAAGAGATTTCTCCAGAAAGTGACCATAACTTATTGGTGGTTCGCAAAATCTTACTTGGTGAGCCCCAAGTTGATGGGAGGCAACGAAACAACTTGTTCCACACTAGATGCAAGATAGGTGAAAAAACTTGTAATGTGATTGTGGATAGTGGCGCTCAAATTGATGTGATTTCGTCTGAGGCTGTGAGTAAGTTGAAGCTACCTACTAGGATTCATGATGAGCCTTATAAGCTCAATTGGTTGAATGATGGTACCAACATGAGGGTGAAGAAACAAGCCTTGGTGACTTATTCCATTGGAGGGTTCAAAGATGAGCGTTGGTGTGATATTCTTCCTATGGATGCTTGCCATTTGTTGCTTGGAAGACCGTGGCAATTTGATCATGATTCGGTACACAAATGTAAATCTAATGTGTTTATTGTAACTACCAAAGATGGTAGAAAAGTTAGATTGTTGCCTTTACCTCCAAAAGTTGCTAAGAAAGAAAAAGAGAAAAGCAACTATCTTGTAATTTGTACTAAACTTGAAAATATAGTGGAAGAAATGGGGGAAGGGTATGCTTTGGTTGGGAAGGCCAAAGATGAGATTTGTACTTCTCATAATAACTCATCACCTTTAAATGAGTTGTTAGGAGAATACAAATATGTTTTTCCAGATGACTTGTCCAACAGTCTACCTTCAAATAGGTGTATTGACCATGCAATTCCAAGAGTCCCTTTGCCTCACAATGCTATCTGCCGGCAAATGACACTTAAAGGGGGGAATAAGTGGAAAACGACGTCCAAAACCAAGCAAGGGTTGTATGAGTGGTTGAAAAAGATGTTAAAAAGGGGGTGTGTGCAAGTGAATCATAAAATTGATTTAAAAAGTGCTACTTTCAACATACGAGATTTATCTCCTTATTTAAAAGATGCAAGTTTGGGGTCAAACTTTTTTCAAGAAGGGGAGAATGATCCAAGATCGAGAAGCCCACTTAGAAGCTTCATGGATCAAGAACCAGTTGCTCTAGTCTTGGAGACTCTTGGGTTTTACCCATTTTCAAAGAAGGCCGAAATTCTATGTTGCATTTCATGGGTGGATTGAAGAATGGAAAACAGTTGACATAAATCACACTTTGGCTCATTTCTCTACTATTTTGGGCGTGTGATTCTTGTTCCATTTACTTCTTATTATTAGCTTAAGTTTTTAACTTTTCTTTGCTGAAAAATAATGCCAAGAGTTGAACTTTGGCTGGTTGTAATAGGAAGAGTTTAACTCTTCATCTTTAGGCTTAATTAGTGCATTTAAAGCTAGCTTGTATTAAGGAAAACCGTGGCTTTTGGCTCTCCATCTTTTGGACGGTTTTCCTTGCCTTTTGGTGTGCTTATTTGCTGCTCCTTTCCTCTATAAAAGGGAGAGCAAACCAGAAATAAAAGCAGAGTTGAAATATTAAACAAAAACCTTGTGCTTTTCTGATTTGAGTGTGTCTCAATCAAAGAGTCTCCTTATAACTTTGAGTGTGTTCTTGAGTTGTAAGATTAGGGGAAACTTTGAGTGTGTCTCGAGTTTCTAGCCTAAGATCCCAATACCTTGAGTTTGTTCTTGGGTTTTGGTTATTTTCGCAATTCCAAAACGTTTTAAAGGCGAGTTGTTTTCTTTCGAGTCTAATACCTTATCATTATGTTGGAAGGGTGTATTAGACTTACATCAATAACATCACTATCAAATACCGATTTCCTATTCCAAGGTTAGATGATCTACTTGATGAACTACATGGTTCAAAGTCGTTTTCTAAGATTGATCAAATGAGTGGTTATCATCAAATTCGAATGAGAGAAGGAGATGAGTGGAAAACAGCATTCAAGACTAAGTTAGGGTTGTATGAATGGTTGGTGATGCCGTTTGGACTCACTAATGCACCTAGCACTTTCATGAGGTTAATGCATGAGGTACTTAAACCTTTCCTTTCATGAGGTTAATGAATGTGTTTGACTTTCATTCGTTTCAAAATGCTTTGTTTGAATGTCTTTGACTATCATTTGGTTCAATGAGCTTTGTTCTAATGTGTTTGTCTTTCATTTGATTCAAAAAGCTTAGTTTAAATATGTTTGATTTTCCTCTGTTTCAAAAAGCTTTATTTGAATGTGTTTGACTTTTAATTTATTCAAAACGCTTTGTTTGAAAGCTGTTTAAGTTTCATTTAATTCAAAAAGCTTTGTTTGAATGTGTTTGACTTTCCTTTGATTCAAAAAGCTGTATTTGAATGTGTTTAACTTTCATTTGATTCAATTAAGTTCTTTGAATGCATTTGACTTTCATTCGATTCAAAAAGCTTTGTTTTTAATGTGTTTGAGTTTCATTCTATTTAAAAAGCTTTGTTTTAATGTGTTTGGTTTCGTTTGATTCAAAAACCTTTGTTTTAATGTGTTTGACTTTCATTGGATTCAATTAGCTTTTTTGAATTTATTTGACTTTCATTCGATTTAAAAAGCTTTGTTTGAATGTGTTTGACTTTAATTTGATTCCACAAGCTTTGGTTGAATGTGTTTGACTTTCATTTGATTCAAAAATCTTTGTTTAAATGTGTTTGTCTTTCCTCTAATTCAAAAAGCTTTGTTTGAATGTGTTTGACTTTCATTTTATACATAAAGCTTTATTTGAATGTGTTTGACTTTCATTTGAATCAATTAGGTTTGTTTAAATGCATTTGACTTTCATTAGATTCAAAAAGCTTTTTTTGAATGTGTTTTACTTCCATTTGATTTTATTAGCTTCTTTAAATGCATTTGACTATCATTCTATTCAATTAGCTTTGTTTGAATGTGTTTAACTTTCATTCGGTTCTAAAAGCTTTGTTTGAATGTGTTTGACTTTCATTTGGATCAAAAAGGTTTGTTTGAATGTGTTTGACTTTCATTTGATTCAAAAATCTTTATTTGAACATGTTTGACTTTCATTTGATTCAAAAAGCTTTGTTTGAATGTGTTTGATTTATTTTTTATTTACTTTGCTTGGTTGAATGAATTTGACTTTCATTCGGTTCAAAAAACTTTGTTTTAATGTGTTTGATTTTTTTTTTGGTTTAAAAAGCTTTGTTTGAATGTGTTTAACTTTCATTTGATTAAAAAAGCTTTGTTTGAATATGTTTGACTTTCCTTTGATTTAAAAAGATTTGTTAAAATGTGTTTAACTTTCATTTGATTCTAAAAGTTTTGTTTGAATGTGTTTGACTTTGCTTTGCTTCAAAAAGCTTTGTTTGAATGTCTTCGTCTAATTCTATACAGGAAATCAACCAAGAATTAAACAAAACCTAAGATTAATCAATTAAGAATCCACCTAATTAATCAATCCAAACGAATGTTTTAACTAAAACAAGCAAAACAGCAATGGATCGCAATCAACAAAAACTCAAGTATACAACTTAAGAAATAAATCTGAATATTAATCTCTGTGTTTATTCGTGTGTTTTACAGCCCTATTTAAAAGACTTAGTTTACCTAGGAAGATTAGGACAAGTTCCTAATTCAATCCAAATTAAAATAGAATTCTAACTTGCTTGAAGAGCAAGCACCTTGGCACACAAGCATACACCAAACTCCTTGGAGAACAAGCACACGCCTAAACTGATTTATTTTGTTAACTAACTGATTTTTTAAAGCAACTAAATAAAGATTAAAGATCCTAATGCTTGAACCAAGAAAAACCCTTTCAAGTGAAAGGTAAAAACTTGTAAGCAAAATCTAAGTAAAGAAAATTCAAGAAAGTTCAAGAAAGTGAACTAGACTCCAAGAAAAACCACTAAGCAAACCGTGGCTTTGCTTTGATATCCAAGAAAGTGTCCATGCAATGCTTGGCTTGAATCAATGTTTAGGGACAAGCTATCTTGATGCACGATAAGCAAATCTTCGAAGTTCTCCATGCTTAAACTTGCATCATCCTCCTCTTCTTCGAAATAATTTGTCCTCAAATCTCGAAGTTCTTCATCAGGAATATACTTAGCCAAATCGCCAACATTGAATGTAGCACTAACTCCATATTCTCCCGGAAGTTCCAACTTATAAGCATTGTCATTGATCTTCTCAATAATCTTGAAAGGACCTTCACTTCTAGGCATCAACTTATTCTTGCGTTTTCCTGGAAATCTTTCCTTTCTCAAATGTAACCATACCAAGTCTCCAACATTGTAACTTTGTTGCTTTCTATGCTTGTTTGCTCTAGCTTTGTACATGTCATTTACTTTCTCTATTCTTGTTCGAACTTGAGCATGTAATTTCAGCATACTCTTCAACTTAGACTCGGCATCTTTGTGAATTAACTCACCCTTAGGCAATGGAACAAGATCAATTGGAAGTTTCGGATTGACTCCATAGACTACCTCAAAAGGACTATGTTTGGTAGCATATGTAGGTGATCTATTATAAGCAAACTCCGCATGAGCTAACTTGATGTCCCAATCCTTTTGTGTCTTACTCACTAACCCACGCAAAAGCGCACCCAAGAGTATGATTAGTAACCTCGGTTTGTCCATCAGTTTGTGGATGGTAAGATGTACTAAAGAGCAATTTAGTTCCCACAAGCTTCCATAAAGACTTCCAAAAGAAACTCATGAACTTTGTATCTCGATCACTCACAATAGTTTTCGGAATTCCATGCAATCTAACAATCTCCTTGAAGTATAATTCCGCCACTTTCATAGCATCATCCACTTTGTGACAAGGAACAAAATGAGCCATCTTAGAGAACCTATCCACAACAACCATAATAGAGTCTTTCCCCCGTTGTTTTCTCGGCAATCCCACAATAAAATCCATAGAAATATCTTCCCAAGGTGAATCTGGAACAGGTGAAGGAGTATACAAGCCTTGATGAAAAGTAGCCTTCGCTTTTTGACAAGTTGCACACCTAGAAATAACTAGTTGCACATCCGTGAGCATCTTAGGCCAATAGAAGTGTTCTTGTAACATACTCAAGGTCTTTGTAATGCCAAAGTGACCAGCAATTCCTCCCCCATAAGCTTCTCTAACAACTAGCTCTCTAATAGAACACTTAGGAAAACAAAGTCGATTTCCTTTGAAAAGAAAACTATCTTGCA
Source organism: Chenopodium berlandieri (assembly GCA_034703905.1). Taxonomy (NCBI): domain Eukaryota; kingdom Viridiplantae; phylum Streptophyta; class Magnoliopsida; order Caryophyllales; family Amaranthaceae; genus Chenopodium; species Chenopodium berlandieri. The sequence continues at coordinate 36,407,473 of CM068284.1, forward strand.
GCAAATAAGAACCCACGGCTCCTTTAGAACACTCTTCAATCAATGTAGCAAAATCATCATCACTTTTATAAAATTATTTGATCAATTCAAAACCAAGTATCTTTCTATTTAGAATTCCAATCAAAGTGTATCTTCTAGATAATGCATCAGCCACAACATTCAATTTCCCTTCTTTGTACTTTGAAGAAAAATTAAATGATTGTAAAAATTAAACCCACGTAGCATGTCTAGGATTGAGCTTTTGTTGTCCATGTATGTACTTCAATGCTTCATGATCAGAATGCAACACAAAGTGATTAGGTCGGAGATAATGACTCCAATGATCTAAAGCTCTAACAATGGCATAGAACTCTTTATCATAAGTAGAATAATTCAATCGAGCTCCTCCCAATTTCTCACTGAAATATGCAATAGGATTCTTCTTTTGGGGTAAAACTGCTCCAATTCCAACTCCACTAGCATCGGTTTCAACTTCAAAAGGACTTGAGAAATCTGGTAACGCAAGTATAGGTGCTTCACATAGCTTCTTTTTAACCAACTCAAACGCACTTTGAGCTTCTTTAGTCCATTCGAATTTACCCTTGTCCTTCTTCAAACATTCGGTCATAAGCGACACAATACTTGAGAAATTCTTGACAAATCTTCTATAGAACGAAGCTAAACCAAGAAAAGACCTTACTTCACTCACATTAGTAGGAACAGGCCAAGTTTTAATAGCCTCTACTTTCGAATGATCAACTGAAACTACATGTTTTGATACAACATAACCAAGAAAAGTAACACTAGGCACTAAGAAGTAGCATTTCTCAAGCTTAGCATAGAGTTTCTTCTCTCTTAACACTTCAAACACACTTGTTAGATGATTTAGATGATCATGCAAATTTTTTAGAGTATATCAGAATATCATCTAAATAAACAACAACAAACTTGCCAAGGAAAGGTTTAAGTACCTCATGCATCAACCTCATGAAAGTGCTAGGTGCATTAGTGAGTCCAAACGGCATCACCAACCATTCATACAACCCTAACTTAGTCTTAAATGTTGTCTTCCATTCATCTCCTTCTCTCATTCGAATTTGATGACAACCACTCATCAGATCAATCTTAGAAAACAACTTTGAACCATGTAGTTCATCAAATAGATCATCAAATCTTGGAATAGGAAATCAGTATTTGATAGTGATGTTATTCACACTCCTACTATCAATACACATGCGCCAACTCCCATCTTTCTTTGGGACAAGTAAAGTAGGCACGGCACAACGGCTCATACTTTCCCTCACGTATCCTCTAGCCATAAGCTCTTCAATTTGCCTTTGCATCTCCTTTGTTTCTTCCGGATTACTTCTATAGGCTGCCTTATTAGGTAATGGTGCTCCCGGAATCAAGTCAATTTGATGCTCTATCCCACGAGTAGGAGGTAGTCCCGGAGATAATTCCTTAGGAAAGACATCCTTGAATTCTTCTAAAACAGATTCCAATTCATACGGCCTCTTTGCTTGTTTATCTTGATCTTCGAATCTAATTAGAAACAAGTATATATACCACATTGTTGTTGCAAATCACTTTTTCTAATTCCCTCTCACTAACCAAATAAGAACTCTTCGAATTAGAGGTAACATTAGAAGACTTGTTGCTTATCAAAGGTTTTAAAGCAACCGGTCTCTCTTTTTCTCCTTTTCTCACAACATACACATTAGTCCTTCCATCAAACTTCACAAATCTATCATATTGCCAAGGACGGCCTAATAGTATATGACAAGCATCCATAGGACAAACATCACACAAAACTTTATCATGAAATTTACCAATTGAAAAGGAGATTAAGTCTTGTTTAGTTACCTTAACATCACTCGAATTATTAATCCAATGAAGCTTATAAGGGCTTGGATGTTCAGTAGTTGGCCACTTCAATTCGTCTACCAAAGTAGTAGATACCACATTAGTGCAACTCCCCGTGTCTATGATCATGTCACACAACCTATCTTCTACCTTGCACCTTGTAAGAAAGATTTTCTCCCTTTGATTGTTTTCCATAGGTACGGTTTTAGAGTGTAGAGCCCTTCTTAGAACCAAACTTTGACCGTGAGTCTCGGGATCAATTTCGTCAATATGCCCCTCCTCTTCTTCAAAGTTTTCCTCTTCGTTCTTTTCTTCATAGTCACTACCTTGCTCACACTTAGCTTGTTCTTGTTCCCACTCTTGAGCAGTCATTACTCTTTTTGATGGACAATTAGTTGCAATGTGACCAACACTACCACACTTGAAGCACTTCCTATCTTCAACAAGCTTTTTAGGAGCTTCAAATTTTGATTTAGTCTCCTTGTAGTTCGAACTAGAACCACTTTTCTCCAAGCTGTTCTTCTCAAAAGGTTTAATGAAACCTTTTACGAAGGGCTTAGTATACGACCCTTTCTTCCCCTTTATCTGTTTTTCAACTTTCAAAGCTACCTTGCAAACATCCTCAAAGGACCAATATTGTTGCAATTCAACTTTTTCAGCAATATTATCATCCAACCCCTAAATAAATCTAGCAATCTTATGCTCAACAACCTCTTCTAAGCCACATAGCATGCATAACTTTTCAAATTCACCAATATAATTCTCAACAGTCATAGTGTTTGGGGTAAAAATACCCTAAACACGTGGCCCAATGGCCTAGCGACACGTGGCACCCAGCCATTGGTCAGCAGGGCTCCAATCCTCTGCTGACACGTGTCCTCCAAACCCTAAAGGGGGAACCATCCCTTCTCCACTATAAATAGTGGAAGGACCCTCATTAATGGGCATCTGAAGATTATTGATAACATTCAATACTCCTCATAAATAAAAACACCAATCCCGAGCAATATTAATTGCGGAATTCTCCCATTACGCGAGAAGTAACTTCAACATTACGTGCATTCTACCTCCCGTATCTTTACTAACTTGATCGTCGGAGGCGAAGCTCCTACCCCCAGGAGTCTTCGTGATTTTGCAGGCATAGGCGTCGAAGGGCATTCTTGGAATTGTAACTCTCCCGCAGGACACATCAAAAAACCCCGAAACATTTGGCGCCGTGTGTGGGGAGAGTACTTCTAACATGACTTCTGATACTGTGTCACCGAATCAGGGCAAACGGCCTTTGGTCGAGCCTGAGGTCCAGACGGACCATGAAAGTGGAGACGAAATTGAAACATATGTGGCCCCGGATTGGTCCTTCAGAACGAAGCACACTCGTGCTAGAGATAAAAAGGAACGGGAAATCAGCCAAGCTGCTCCCGGCAACCCAGCCGGCCAACCGGTTGGAATTGCCCAGACGGTGGAGGGCTCAGCTCCCGTTACAAGAAACGAACTCATGTCATACATGAATAGTTTCAAGGGTGAGATCAAGAACCTCATCCGGTCAGCCACTCCAAAAAAGGGTCAGCCGGCCAAGAAGCCTTCTGGAAAGAAGGCGGTCAAAGAACGAGTTCCTACCCCTCACCCAAAGCCAAAGGAGGGGGAGGGCCTAAAGTTTGACCCCAGCAGACTCCGTTTTCCTCAAGGGGAGCTGCGAAAGGCCATCCGGCACGTACAGCCGGATGGCTCCAAGAAAACATTCTCAGACGCCCGCACGTTTCTCCAAGAGAAGCGAAGTCAGGCGTCTGCGTCGGCCTCAACGTCGACCTTCCCGGACAGTTTCCATGACGTCTCAAACAGGCGTACGGGAACGAAACCTGGGAGCCAGACGGGCGAAGCTTCTGCCCGGTCTGGACCCAAAGTGATCCAGCCTGGCCTATTCGGCCCACTGAATGGGTTGGGTGGATCCCCTTTTACGTCACCGGGTCTCTTCGGTGGGCAAGTGCAGTAGCCGTACCAACCCACGGACTGGCAGCTGCGCCTGCTAAATTTGGGGGAACAGCCAACGGCGTTCTCACCCGAGATAACCCAGGCGGCACAGCCGCCTAAGATCAAGAATGTTTTGGTGGGGGCCTATGACGGCACCACCAACCCAGAAGACCATCTAATGGCCTACTCTAACCTCATGTACCTTCAGGGGTTAGATGATGCCGTCTGGTGCCGATGCTTCCCGGCTACCCTCAAGGGCATAGCCCAGCGGTGGTTTGGTAACCTACCAGCCGGTTGCATCAACAGCTTTCGAACTTTGGCGTACTTGTTCAAGTCAAACTTCTCAATGAATATTCCTGCCAAAAAGACTAGCCTCGACCTAGGGGCAATACAGCAGGGCGACCGGGAGGGCCTCCGGTCATACGTCAGACGGTTCAATCTGATGAGAATTCAGATTCAAGGACTATTAGACGAAGTGGCCTATACAGACTTCTTTCGAGGTCTGAAGGATGGGTCGACCTTTAAGTTTGACCTCGTCCGGAAGAGGGTGGCTACCCTCCAAGAGGCGTTAATTGAAGCTGAAGCCTATATACAGGAGACGGAGCTTTGTGCTGTCAAGCAGCCGTCAGATTCTAAGAAGTCTGACAAAAAAGAGAGCCGGCAACAGCATCAGCCGGCAAGAAAGGAAGAAAAGAGAAAAGGGGTCTGGGCAGCTGACCGATCAGGACAGCCGGCCCAGAAGCTCAGGCGGAAGTCAGAACCGTATGCCCCCAAATACGAGTTCACAAAAGATTGCTCCACCATCCTCCTGGAAATCAAAGACCGGATGTCTCTCGACAAACCGGCTGAAATGAAAAGCCCTGTGAATAAACGGGACAAGAGCAAGTATTGCCAATACCATGAGGATGTCGGCCACGACACCAATGGCTGCTATAGCCTCAGGCGGCTATTGGACCGTCTGGCAGATGAAGGGGCCCTAAAATCCTACCTACCCAAGGTCAAGGGTAATACCCAGGCCAAGAAAGGGCAGGCGGCAAAAACCGGCCCAGTAAACTCTAAGACGGATGAAGAGACCATCAGGCGGTTTTGCCGGAGGGGGTCCCACCATCCGGGGCACCAAAGACAACATCAGGAAGCTGGTCAACTCAGTGGATGAGGGCCAGGCGTCGAAAGACATCTTTCCTGAGGTCCTTATTTTTGAAAAGGACCGGGGCAAGGTCAGGCGGCCTCATGATGACCCCATCGTCATCGAATGCAAGGTTGCCAACCAAAAAGTTGGCCGGATCCTAATAGACACCGGGAGCTCGTCTAACCTAATTAGTTATCAGTGCTTGACCAAGCTCAAGTACACATCCGGTAGCATGCACCAGGCTCCTCACCCACTAGTCGGTTTTGGGGGTGGAGTAGTGCATCCGGTCGGAAGCATAGATCTTCCGATCCGGCTGGGTGAAAAGGGGCAAGGACGCCACATGGTAGTCAAGTTTTTGGTTGAGGAGCTGTCCGCCTACAACATGATATTTGGCCGTCCTACCCTCAACGCATCTAAGGCTGTCATCATCCCGTCTCTCATGTTGGTCAAGTTTTAAAAGGATGATGGTACAGTCGGTGCCCTAAGCGGGGACCAGAAGACGGCAAGAGAGTGCTACCTCTCTGACGTCAAGCCAACTATGGGAGCAGCCGGCAAGGGTGAGCCCATAGATATTGATAACTGCGACCCAGCAGTCCCGGCTCCAAGGGCAGCCGGTAAGAAAAGAAAGGCGGACCAACTGGCACCCGTCAAAAAGGAGAAATAGCAATCACTAGCCGGGGAAAGGTCAGATGACCAACGACCCCAACCGGCTGGTGACTGCCTTGATGTCATCCTAGATGACAGCCGTCCCGAAAGAACAGTCAAGGTCGGGACGGTAGCCTTCGAACGGTTGGGGGAAGGCTTGCTCCAGCTGCTAAAGGAATTCAAAGACATCTTTGCCTTTGAAGTGGAAGAGATGCCAGGCGTCAGCCCGGATCTTGCTGTCCACAAACTCGCCGTAGATCCCAAAAAGCAGCCGGTTAGGCAGAAAAAGAGGGATCATGGTGGAGAAAGATCTCAGGCGGCAGCGGCTGAGGTCAAAAAGCTGTTGGATGCTGGGTTCATTCGGCAATGCTACTACCCGGATTGGGTGGCAAATGTCGTTTTAGTAAAGAAGCCGAACGGTACCTGGCGGATGTGTGTGGATTACACAGATCTGAACAAAGCATGCCCAAAATATAGCTACCCGCTTCCAAAGATCGACAGCTTGGTCGACTCAACAGCCGGCCATGCGCTAATGAGTTTTATGGATGCCTATTCCGGCTTCCATCAAATACCCCTCTGGAAGAAGGATCAGGAGAAGACGGCCTTCGTCACTGATCAGGGGTTATTCTGTTATACGGTGATGCCGTTTGGGTTGAAAAATGCAGCGGCTACATTCTAGCGCATGATAAACACCGTTTTTATCAACCAGATTGGCAGGAATGTAGAGGCGTATATCGATGACATGATAGTCAAATCCAAGCTACAGATGGATCACCTAGCAGACCTGCGAGAAACCTTCACCACACTCAGGCGGCACCGAGTCATGCTTAACCCAAAGAAATGTGTATTTAGTGTTGAGTCTGGGAAGTTTCTCGGATTCTTAATTGACCAAAGAGGCATTGAGGCTAATCCGGAAAAAATACAGGCGGTAATTGACATGAAGTCTCCCCGCACTATAAAAGAGGTCCAGAAGTTGACCGGTTGCCTGGCGGCATTGGGGAGGTTCCTCAGCCGGTCAGGTGACAAGTGCCTCTATTTCTTCCAGGCAATCAGGAAGAGGTCAAGGTTTGAATGGGGTAAAGAAGCAGAGGCGGCATTCCAGAGGCTTAAGCAGCACTTGCACTCTTTGCCAAGGCTAGTGAGCCCCCTACCCCGGGAGGTTCTGTACATGTACCTAGCCGTCTCTGATCACGCCCTTAGTGCCGTTCTCCTCGCTGAGAGAGACGGTATTCAGCTGCCGGTGTATTTCATCAGCCATGTCCTTAAAAATGCTGAGCTCCGGTACCCCATGATCGAAAAATTTGGGTTGGCCTTATTCGTAGCAGTCAAGCGGTTGAAGCCTTATTTTTTGGCACATCCGGTTGTGGTATACACAGATCAGCCGCTCAAGCGCACTATGACTGCCATAGAGTCATCCGGTAGAATGATCAAGTGGGCTGTTGAAATACAAAGCCTCGAGATAACTTTTGAACCCAGGCGGGCAGTGAAAGGTCAGGCGTTTGCCGACTTCATTGTCGAGATGACTAGGCCGGTGCAACCGGAAAATCCTGATCAGGTCTGGAAGTTATTTGTAGACGGCAGCTCTATGGTGAACGGCTGTGGTGCAGGTGTTATCTGTCATTCCCCGGAAGGGGATAAGTTCGAATATGCACTACGGTTTAAGTTCCAAGCCTCCAACAATGAGGCAGAGTATGAAGCCCTGCTAGCCGGTATACGCATGTGTAAGGCAGCTGGTGCAAGAAAGGTCGACGCCTACTCAGACTCACAGCTGATCGTTAGCCAATACCTCGGCGACTACGAAGCCACCCATCCGGCTATGATCAAATATTTGCAGGCGGTCAAAGAGGAGGCCGTGTCCTTCGATGAATTTCATCTGCGACAGGTGCCACGGTCTGAAAACAATCAGGCGGATGCCCTCTCAAAGTTGGCATCATCAGCCTCCTGTGATTCACCTAGGACGGTCTTTTGGGAAGTCATTGAAAAACGAAGCATTCAGAATCATCCCATTGGAGTCCTGGACAGAAGTGCTACCTGGATGGATCCCATCCGGTCTTTCTTGACGGATGGTACATTGCCGGATGTCCCTTCAGAAGCATCAGCGCTCAAGAAGCGTGCTTCAAGTTTTGTTATGCATCAAGGGGAACTCCTCCGGAAGGGTTACCTGCAGCCGTTTTTGAAATGTGTAACCCCGGATAGGGGGAGAGAAGTTTTGGAAGACCTGCATGCGGGGTTTTGTGCCTCGCATATTGGCGGCAGGTCCCTGGCAAGAAGAGCCAGGCGGCAAGGGTACTTCTGGCCCACCCTTGAAGCGGATGCCATGGATCTAGTAAAGAGGTGCGACAAGTGCCAAAAATTCGCTAAGTTGATACATCGACCGGCAACAGATCTCACGGTAATCCATAGTCCGGTTCCGTTTGCTAAATGGGCCATGGACATTTTGGGACCTTATACGCCTGCGACAGGCGGCCGCCGCTACATTCTTGTAGCAGTAGACTTACTTCACCAAATGGGTTGAGGCAGAGGCGGTAAAGGGGATTAAAACGAAAGACGTGATTTCCTTCATCTGGAGAAACGTCATCACCCAGTGATACGAGGACGAACTTGGAAGATTTGATAAATCAACATGAAGAAACATTAGCCCTCAATTTGGACTCAAATCACGCAATTCATGGTCACTTCATGGGTCATCAAAGTAAGGCTACGGTTTGCCTTGTAGCCTTCCTTGGTTTAGCTTGATGTTGAAGTCTTCTTTACTTAGGGTTTTGCTTACAAGTTTTTACCTTTCACTTGAAAGGGTTTTTCTTGTTTTAAGCACTTAGGATTTCTAATTGCATTAGGAATTGTTTTTAGTCTAGTAGGCGTCAATAATAGCTTGGAGTGCAAGCTTGAGTTAGGATAAAATAGGCAAGTTTTATCTTAAGAGTAGTTAGAGTTTAAGTAGGATTAAATAACTAAATCAAAGTTATCCAAACTTGATCAAGTTATGCAATCCGTGGGTTTTTGTTAGGAAATCAGAATTCTAATTCAAGTAGGATTAGGATAGTTGATTGAGTCTATAAATATAGGGTTGTAATCTTGAATAATATACAAGTTTAATCATACATTCATAATAATAATTCTTATTGCTTTTGTTTAAGTTGGATTACTTAAATTCTTGATTGGTGGATTCCAATTTGCTGTTTTGTTTGTTTTAGTTAAAACAATCATCTAGGTTGATTAATTAGGTGGATTCTTGATTAATTAATCTAAGTTTCTTGCTTAATTCTTGGTGAATTTTCTGTATAGAATTAGGTTAGATTCATATCTTTGTGAGGCTTAGTTTTCGGACTAAAAATCACATCATCTTGGTATCAGAGCACAGGTTCGGTAGAATTTAAACTGGTAACGTTTGGCTTGGAATTTTTGAGTGATTCTTTTTGCATTAGACTGGAAAAACGTCTAGCTATCTTCACCTAAAATTTCGTAACATTTGGTTGAGTAAAGAACTCTGTACAGCCTTAAACTTTTGGTGTTGTTTCACTGGAATACGGGTTGGGAGTCCGGTTGTTGTTTGCTTCAAGATTCCCTCAAGATTTTATCTTTTAATCAAGATTTTTTGCATAGACTAACTTGGTTTGTGTAGGAATCATGAGTGACGAAGAGGTTCCACAAGTTCCAAGGGGTTTAACCTTAGAACAAGCGCAAAATCTTAGAAGAGATAGGCAAATCACCGAATTGGCAGCAAGGTTGGAGAAGGTATTGAAGAGACTTGATACTCATGATGGATCTTCTTCAAAGAGGGGTGATTCTAACCCTAATTCTAGTTCAAGTGAGGAAGAACAACCAAGGAGAAACCCTAGGAGGTCACGAAAGAATTATTCATCAAGTGATGATTCACCTAGACCTAGGAGAAGGGATAGACCTAAAGATGATGATAGAAACCTTAGGTTAGACCTTCCCGAATTCAATGGGAGTATGAATGAACCAGAGAAATATTTTGAATGGATTAGAAGGGCCGAAACACTCTTTGATTACAAGGAGTATGATGAAAGAAAGAAGTGTAAACTTGCGGAGTTGAAGCTCACTGGTTATGCTAGTCTTTGGTATGATAATTTGAAAAAGAAGAGGCATAAAGAAGGGCGTAACAAAATCACAACTTGGGAGCAACTCAAGAAGCACATGAAAAAGAGGTTCGTTCCTAGTGATTATATTCAAGATATCTATCTAAAGATGCAAACTTTTAAACAAAATTCTATGACTGTTGAGAATTATATTGTTGAGTTTGAGAAGTTATGCATGCTATGTGGTTTAGAAGAGATTGTTGAACATAAGATTGCTAGATTTATTTCGGGATTGAATGATAATATTGCTGAAAAAGTTGAATTACAACAATATTGGTCTTTTGAGGATGTGTGTAAAGTGGCTATCAAAGTTGAAAAACAATTAAAAGGGAAGAAAAGCTCATTCTCTAAACCGTTTATAAAAGGATTCTCAAAACCTTTTGAGAAAGCTAATGTGGAAAAGGGTAGTTCAAGTTCGAATTACAAAGATTCTAAAACTAAATTCGAAACTAACAAGAAATTTGTGGAAGGAAGGAAGTGCTTTAAGTGTGGTAGTGTTGGTCACATTGCAAGTGATTGTCCTTCAAAAAGGGTCATGACTGCACAAGAATGGGAGCAAGAAAAGACTTTGTGTGAGCAAGGTAGTGACGTTGAAAAGGATCAAGAAAACCTTGAAGAAGAAGAGGAGGAGTTCTTGGAAGAAGTAGAGGCCGAACATCAAGGTCAAAGTTTGGTCCTAAGAAGAACACTGCATTCGAAACCTACACCTATGGAGGGCGATCAAAGAGAGAAGATTTTCCATACAAGGTGCAAGGTGAAGGATAGATTGTGTGATGTAATCATAGACACGGGAAGTTGCACTAATGTGGTGTCTACGATCTTGATTGATAAGTTGGAGTGGCCAATTACCGAGCATCCACAACCATACAAGCTTCATTGGCTTAACAACACAAGTGATGTCAAGGTCAACAAGCAAGCTCTAATATCCTTTTCAATTGGTAAATTTCATGATAAAGTTTTATGTGATGTTTGTCCTATGGATGCATGTCATATATTATTAGGCCGTCCTTGGCAATATGATAGGTTTGTGAAATTTGATGGAAGGACTAACGTGTATGTGGTGAGGAAAGAAAAGGAGACACCGGTTGCTTTAAAACCTTTGATAAGCAACACACCGGTTTTCAATTCATCTAATTCAAAGAGTTCTTACTTGATTAGTGAGAAAGAGATGGAGAAAGAGATTAGTAATAATAGCATGGTCTATGTACTTGTTGCTAATGAGTTCCTTATTGATCAAGACAAACAAGAAAGAGGTCGATTGAGCTAGAAGAAGTCTTGGCCGAATTCAAGGATGTATTCCCTAAAGAGTTACCTCCGGGTTTACCTCCAATTCGTGGGATAGAGCATCAAATTGATTTGATTCCGGGAGCACCATTGCCTAATAAAGCAGCCTATAGAAGCAATCCGGAAGAAACTAAGGAGATGCAAAGGCAAATTGAGGAGCTCATGTCTAGAGGTTACGTGAGGGAAAGCATGAGTCCATGCGCCGTTCCTACATTGCTTGTTCCAAAGAAGGATGGAAGTTGGCGAATGTGCATTGATAGTAGAAGCGTGAATAACATCACTATCAAATATCGTTTTCCTATTCCAAGATTAGATGATTTGCTAGATGAGTTACATGGCTCACAGATATTTTCGAAGATTGATCTTATGAGTGGCTACCATCAAATAAGAATGAGAGAAGGAGACGAGTGGAAGACCGCTTTCAAAACAAAGCTAGGCTTGTACGAATGGTTAGTGATGCCTTTCGGCCTTACTAATGCACCTAGCACGTTCATGAGATTGATGCATGAGGTACTCAAACCTTTTCTTGGAAAGTTTGTTGTTGTTTATTTAGATGATATCTTGATATATTCGAAAAACTTACATGATCATCTAATACATCTAAGAAGTGTGTTTGAAGTGTTAAGGGAAAAGAAACTTTTTGCTAAGCTTGAGAAGTGTTATTTCTTGGTGCCTAGTGTTACTTTTCTTGGCTATGTTGTGTCTAAGGAAGGAGTTTCGGTTGACAAGTCTAAGGTGGAGGCCATTAGAACTTGGCCTAGTCCTACTAATGCTAGTGAGGTTAGATCTTTTCACGGTTTAGCTTCTTTCTATAGAAGATTTGTGAAGAACTTTTCTAGTGTTGTAGCACCCATGACCGAATGCTTGAAGAAGGAAAGGGGAAAATTCGAGTGGACTAAAGAAGCCCAAGGAGCGTTTGAGCTAATCAAGAAGAAGCTATGTGAAGCGCCTATACTTGCTTTGCCAGATTTTTCACAACCTTTTGAGGTAGAGACCGACGCAAGTGGGGTTGGAATCGGGGCTGTTTTGTTACAAGGGAGAAAGCCTATAGCTTACTTTAGTGAGAAGTTGAATGGGGCTCGTTTGAATTATTCCACTTATGATAAAGAATTCTATGCAATTGTTAGGGCTTTGGATCATTGGAGTCATTACTTGAGACCTAACCACTTTGTTTTGCATTCCGATCATGAATCTTTGAAGTATATACATGGACAACAGAAGCTTAATCCAAGACATGCTAAATGGGTTGAGTTCTTACAATCATTCAATTTTTCTTCTAAGTACAAAGAAGGGAAAGCTAATGTAGTGGCGGATGCACTTTCAAGAAGGTATTCTTTGCTAGGTATTCTTGATAGCAAATTGCTGGGTTTTGAATTGATTAAAGAGTACTATAAAGGAGATGATGACTTTTCTACAATCGTTGTTGATTGTTCAAAGGGGGCCGTAGGTTCCTACTTGTTGCAAGATGGTTTTCTTTTCAAAGGAAATCGGCTTTGTCTTCCTAAGTGTTCCATCCGAGAGCTAGTTGTTAGAGAGGCTCATGGAGGAGGAATTGCTGGTCACTTTGGCATTACAAAGACCTTGAATTTGTTACAAGAGCACTTCTATTGGCCTAAGATGCTTGCGGACATACAATTAGTTATTGCTAGATGCGCAACTTGTCAAAAGGCGAAGGCTACTTTTCATCAAGGCTTGTATACACCCTTGCCTATTCCTAATGCACCATGGGAAGACATTTCTATGGATTTTATTGTAGGATTGCCGAGAACACAAAGAGGGAAAGATTCAATCATGGTGGTGGTGGATCGTTTTTCTAAGATGGCACACTTTGTTCCTTGTCACAAGGTGGATGATGCTATGAAAGTTGCGGAACTTTACTTCAAGGAGATTGTTAGATTGCATGGAGTTCCGAAAACCATTGTAAGTGATCGTGATACAAAGTTCATGAGTTTCTTTTGGAAGTCTTTATGGAAGCTCGTAGGTACTAAGCTACTCTTTAGTACATCTTATCACCCACAAACGGATGGACAAACCGAGGTAACTAATAGAACTCTTGGTGTACTTTTGCGTGGATTAGTAAGCAAGACACAAAAGGATTGGGATATTAAGTTAGCTCATGCGGAGTTTGCTTACAATAGGTCACCTACATATGCTACTAATCATAGTCCTTTTGAGGTTGTTTATGGGGTAAATCCAAAACTACCCATAGATTTTATTCCATTACCAAAAGGCGAGCTAGTACACAAGGATGCCGAATCTAAGCTTAAATCAATGCTCAAGTTACATGCTCAAATTCGTGCAAGAATAGAAAAGGTTAATGACATGTACAAAGCAAGGGTTAATAAGCATAGGAAGCAGCAAGTCTTCAAGGAAGGTGACTTGGTTTGGTTGCATCTACGAAAAGAAAGATTTCCGAGTAAACGCAAGAACAAGTTGATGCCTAGAAGTGAAGGACCTTTCAAGATTGTTGAGAAGATCAATGATAATGCATACAAGCTCGAACTTCCGGGAGAATATGGTGTAAGCGCCACTTTCAATGTTGGAGATTTGGCTAAATACATTCCGGATGAAGAACTTGAAGATTTGAGGACAAATTCTTTCGAAGAAGAAGAGGATGATACGAGGACGAACTTGGAAGATTTGATAAATCAACATGAAGAAACATTAGCCCTCAATTTGGACTCAAATCACGCAATTCATGGTCACTTCATGGGTCATCAAAGTAAGGCTACGGTTTGCCTTGTAGCCTTCCTTGGTTTAGCTTGATGTTGAAGTCTTCTTTACTTAGGGTTTTGCTTACAAGTTTTTACCTTTCACTTGAAAGGGTTTTTCTTGTTTTAAGCACTTAGGATTTCTTATTGCATTAGGAATTGTTTTTAGTCTAGTAGGCGTCAATAATAGCTTGGAGTGCAAGCTTGAGTTAGGATAAAATAGGCAAGTTTTATCTTAAGAGTAGTTAGAGTTTAAGTAGGATTAAATAACTAAATCAAAGTTATCCAAACTTGATCAAGTTATGCAATCCGTGGGTTTTTGTTAGGAAATCAGAATTCTAATTCAAGTAGGATTAGGATAGTTGATTGAGTCTATAAATATAGGGTTGTAATCTTGAATAATATACAAGTTTAATCATACATTCATAATAATAATTCTTATTGCTTTTGTTTAAGTTGGATTACTTAAATTCTTGATTGGTGGATTCCAATTTGCTGTTTTGTTTGTTTTAGTTAAAACAATCATCTAGGTTGATTAATTAGGTGGATTCTTGATTAATTAATCTAAGTTTCTTGCTTAATTCTTGGTGAATTTTCTGTATAGAATTAGGTTAGATTCATATCTTTGTGAGGCTTAGTTTTCGGACTAAAAATCACATCACCCAGTTCGGGGTTCCAATGTCCATGGTTTTTGACAACGGACCGCAGTTCGAAACGCCTGTCCTTAAGACCTGGTTGGGAGACCAAGGAATTTCCCATTGTTTTGCATCCGTTGGCCGTCCTCAGGCAAACGGTCAAGTTGAGGCTTTTAACAAGTTGATCTCAGACGGGATAAAGAAGAAAGTAGAAAGAGCCGGTGGATTATGGGCAGAGGAATTACCTCATGTCCTTTGGGCTATCCGGACAACCGAAAAGGGGGCAACCGGTGAGACCCCATTTCTCATGACATACGGCACTGAAGCAGTTCTTCCCATTGAACATTATGAGCCTACTCTACGCATTATGTTATATGACGAGGAGGCTAACTGGGAAGCCATGCGGTTGGCATTAGATGCTCTCCCAGAGCGAAGGGGGAATGCTGCCTTGCGTCATGAGATCTACCGTCTGCGTATGACTAGAGCCTACAACAAGCGGGTTCGTAAAAGACCTTTGAAAGAAGGAGATTTTGTGCTTCGCAAAATGGAGGCAACTGGTAGGGCCAATGAACAAGGAAAACTAACCCCAAATTGGGAGGGACCCTACCGGATCTTTGAAGAGGTACGAGATGGCACTTACCGCCCGGAAACTCCAGACGGGAGAAAGTTGCCTAGAACTTGGAATGTAGATAACCTCAAAAATACTACTTCTAAGCGTTGTACATCTTTTGTAAATTTTCAATGATTAATGAGAATTACATTCAATTTTGTATACAGTCGCCATGTCTTGTGCCTACCACAAGCGGCCCCAGAAACTAATTTTTGCATCCGGTGACACCCATACGGGTGAATTCATCGAAGAGAACATCTCCCATTTGGGTGGTAAATTGTTCTAAGCGATCACACAGGCGGACAAATCCGCCTGACGATCCCTCGCACCAAAAAAGGGCAGGCTAGCACCCCCAAACTTGCAGCCGGCCCGCTCTTTGGAAGAAGTACCACTAAAGGCTGATTCCAAAACTCAGCCGGTACTCAATATCGCCGCCTGACTCTCTAAGAGAAGGCAGGCCTCAAAACATTTGGTCTAGGCCATAATTCATTCAGAGGTATGCTTGCAAAAGCCCAACCGGTGAATGGACATCCTAATCTAGCGCGATTCTTTTGCGAAGTCCCAGCCGGTAAATCAGTATAAACCGGCTGGCAACCGAATCTAATGTTGGCACTTAGCTTAGTGTATATATTCGTGCTATATCATGTGGATAGCCGCCTGGCTTGCGAAGACCCAGACCGCTATCCAGGGGCAATTACCCAGACGCCATCCGGTTTGGTCTTGGGCCGGCATTTCTTCGCTTAGTTTGCGAAGACCCAGACGGCAATGTTACCGGTGGGGTCTTCTTGGCTACCCTTGCAAATTTCTTTGCTTAGTTTGCGAAGACCCAGACGGCAGTGTTACCGTGCAGAAATATAAAAAGCATTCAAAAGCCAAGTGTGAAAGGCAGATTGCATTCAAAAGCCGGCTCAGCCGGTGAAAAATGAAATGTATTATACAAACCGGCGCAGCCGGTGAAAATGTTAATATTCAAAATAAAAGACTACATCAGAGTAGCCCGACTCATCCAGCGCTATTACAAGATAATGCAAGGCGCGCAGGCCGGGAGGTCGTTGCTACTCGAGGCGAACAGTGACCCGGTCCTCTTCCGGTTGGTTCTGGGTCGGATTAGTGTGAGCGGCTGCGTCGGCTTCAGGAACAACTTCTTCCTCTTCAGCAGCCTCCGCCTGCCTTCGCGCAATCTCCTCCCTAACCCAAGTGTCATAGGGTCCGGGCCCCAGCTCATTCGTCTCTTCGGCCAGAATGGCAAGATCGGAATACTTGAAGGCGAGTTCCCAGGCGGTGAAGTCGGCCTCCGGGTGAATGAGGGAAAACGCCCGTCGCATCCGGTTTGCGCAATATTGCTCATTCTCCTCAATGAGCCTTTCTTGTTCCGCCTCCAAGGTGGCCTTGAAGTTCTTATTTGTAGTAGCCGCCTCTTTGGTCAGGCGCTCATTCTCTTTGGCAAGGCGGCCATTTTCAATCTCCGCCTTGTTCAGCCGTTGGAGGGGCTCATTTTGTTTCTCCAACTTATCATTGGCCTCATCCAGGGACGCCTGCAGTTGGTCAACTTGGTTTTTAAGTTGATCAATCTGCTATTGGAGGGCCTTGGTCTTGTCCGCCTGTTGCATGCGTATAGATTTAGTTTCTAAGTCATGCATGTACAAAGAGTATTCAGCAACACTATGGGCGTCATCAACAGCCCGTTTGCTTCTCCTTACCTCCTCAGACTTGCGTGTATAAGCTCGTTTGAGCCCCTCCACGCGCAGCATAGCCTGCAAAAATACAGCCGGTTAACACTGCATATTTAAAAACGCATGTCAAGATAGTTACCGAATGGTTGTTGGAGCATACGTCGGCCAGGTCGACCAGCACCCGGTCGGCATTAAAGGAGTTGATCCCAGGGATCGCCTCCTTCTCGTCCCTGGGGACGGCTTTCAGCATGGCCCGGGCGTATTGTGCACCGTCCGGCCAGCGGGGAGAATTATCTACACCAGAAACAGACGGTGAGAAAGTCGCATATGCTGCGCCTACTGATTGCCGGCTGATTGGAGAATCCCCCGGCTGAGACCGAGACTGTGAGTAAGACTTGACCCGCATGGGCAGGTCAAGCAGTGTAAGGTTGAAGTTACCTTGGTGGCCCGAACGGCCTTCAGAGGGACCGGTTGTGGTCCTCAATGGGATGGCAGTAAGCACATCCGCAGCCCCAGGCCCGCCTGGGACCTTTATTGATTTACCGCCGGTAGTTTGCCGGTCGACTGTCTTCTGCACCTTAGATGCAGATTCTTGTTTGGTCGGCGGTGGCCTGACCTGTTTTTGAAGGGACCGGGGCATCTGCTTCCCGTCCTGAAAACGAGAAAAATATAAGTTCTGGAATTATGATAAATTGAAGTCAATGAGAAGGACCAGACGGTTATACCTTCCACGCCGCCTGAGAAGCAAGTTTTTTCTCGAGATTGGCTTTCCGGATGTCGGAAGCCTTCCTAGCCGGGGTCATCTCGTTGGACAGCATTTTCTTGGCTTCCTCTGCAAAGGCAAGCACTCGGTTAAAATTATAAACAAGCAAGGGAATAAAAGCATCCGGTTCGAAAGAAACCGGCTGAGTTCCGAATACATACGTTTTTTAAACATGCTGCTTAGACCACAAGCGGACAAGAAGCACTCGTCCTTAAAAAATTCATGTTTGGGCACCCAGTTTCTGGGTACCCTTATTATCTCTCCGGATGAGAGGGTGCAGGAACTAATTCAAAAAAGCTGGAGTCAAGGATGGTCTCTCTATCATTCTCCGGGACAGGGGGCAGGCGGCATTTGGTTCCCAAGAGTTCTGGTTTCCGGTTGTAGATCCGGAATTCTCTGTTCTCTTCCTTAGTTGGGGCCTTAACCAAGTAGAACCAGTGCTTCCAGTCCGACCATTTGGATGGCTTGTCCAAGGTCATAAGGTATTTGGGCTGGGTGGTCAAGGTGTACCAGGCTCTCCAGCCGCCTGGGCTCCTACTCAAGTAATGCATGTGGGCAAACGCCTCCCAGCCGGGGTTGAGGCCCTGCATCTCGCAGGCGGCGATATACCCTAAAATATTTACCCATGAGTTGGGGGTTAATTGCCAGATACCCAGGCCATACCCCCTAAGTATGGCTTTTATTGCGTCGTGGAGAGGGAAGCGGACTCCGGCCAAGAAGGCCGCCTCGTAGCACCCGAACCAAGCGTTCGCGTTCGGTTGTTCATCCTCCCACCATATTGTTCTCAGCGCAGCCGGGATTTTTATTGTGTAGTCACCCCCCAGCGGCCGCCGTCTGATGAAATCTGGCAGCGCAGCCCGCATGAGGTCGCGGTCTTTAGAGGAGACGGCGATCATGAGTGGATCGTTCCTATTATCCCAAGAAGGCCTCTCCGCCTCCTCGCTATCCTCGGATTCGGTTAAGTAGCTACTACTGCTACTTTGAGCGGGACCGACATCAGAGCCGGCTGGGGAGTTGGAGACCTCCTTATCAGAGCCTGCCTGCTCTCTGGTCTCATTGAGGGGAGCAGTCTCCTCATTTAAAATGCTATCACCCGGGGTGCTAGGAGCGCCCCCGGGTGAGTCTCTCTTCTCCACCTCTCCCTACTCTACTTCTCCGCCTGAAGCTTGGACCTCAGGCGGCTGCTCATCTGAGCTCCCGCCTCTGTAGTTGGGATCTCTGGCAGTAGACCGGATTTTGGCCATTGTGTCCTGCACAGACACAGAGTCGGTCGATATGGGTGTTGAAAAAGGATTGTCCCAAAGAACAGAGGCGGCAGACCCAGTTCTAGACTCAGCCGTACTAATAAACCGGCTGAGTTCACAGCTAGGTTCCGGGTATGGGTATAAAGGGTCCATCTACTTACGGGACCAATGAATAATAGTGCGAGTAAAAGACTCAAACGGAAATACATGGAAAAGCTAGAAAGAATAGAGACGGTACCTAGAAGAAAATCTGGAGATATTCTTTGGGATGCTTGCGAAGACGCAGGCGGTTCAAAAGCCGGCTGGGTTCCTTTGAGTACCCTCGCGAAAACCTTTAGCTAGCTTGCAACGACCCAGACGGTCTGAAGACCGGTTGCTCTCAACAAATCTCAACTCCGAATGCTCTCAACTCTTAAATTGCCGGCTGCTCTCAAAAATCCAGAAATTTTGCAAAGTTTGTAAATGAGAGCTCGGGGGGCATCTTCTCCTATTTATAGGATTTGTCCCAGAAGGCGAAGAGTCGTGACCCTTCCCCTTCTGCTTTTCCATCCTTGTCCTTCAAAAAGGAATCTGAAGAGGTAAAAAAAAAAAAAAAAAAAAAAAAAAAACCTTTCATCGGCGCCACGTGGCACCCTGCCACGTCAGCACCAGTGAGGGGCAAATGTTTGGGGTAAAAATACCCTAAACACGTGGCCCAATGGCCTAGCGACACGTGGCACCCAGCCATTGGTCAGCAGGGCTCCAATCCTCTGCTGACACGTGTCCTCCAAACCCTAAAGGGGAACCATCCCTTCCCCACTATAAATAGTGGAAGGACCCTCATTAATGGGCATCTGAAGATTATTGATAACATTCAATACTCCTCATAAATAAAAACACCAATCCCGAGCAATATTAATTGCGGAATTCTCCCATTACGCGAGAAGTAACTTCAACATTACGTGCATTCTACCTCCCGTATCTTTACTAACTTGATCGTCGGAGGCGAAGCTCCTACCCCCAGGAGTCTTCGTGATTTTGCAGGCACAAGCGTCGAAGGGCATTCTTGGAATTGTAACTCTTCCGCAGGACACATCAAAAAACCCCGAAACACATAGAATTTTGTTTAAAAAGTTGCATCTTAAGATAAACATCTTGAATATAATCACTAGGTACGAACCTTTTTTTCATGTGCTTCTTGAGTTGTTCCCAAGTTGAGATTCTTGCATGCCCCTCCTTATGCCTCTTCTTCTTTAGATTATCGTACCAAAGACTAGCATAACCGGTCAGTTTTAATTCAGCCAATTTGCATCTTTTCCTTTCATCATACTCCTTGTAATCAAAGAGTGTCTCGGCCAAAAATCACCAAAACACAAGTATGCAACTTAAGAAATAAATCTGAATATTAATCTCAGTGTTTATTCGTGTGTTTTACAGCCCTATTTATAAGACTTAGTTTACCTAGGAAGATTAGGACAAGTTCCTAATTCAATCCTAATTAAACTAGAATTCTAACTTACTTGAAGAGCAAGCACCTTGGCGCACAAGCATACACCAAACTCCTTGGAGAACAAGCACACGCCTAAACTGATTTATTTTGTTAACTAACTGATTTTTTAAAGCAACTAAATAAAGATTAAAGATCCTAATGCTTGAACCAAGAAAAACCCTTTCAAGTGAAAGGTAAAAACTTGTAAGCAAAATCTAAGTAAAGAAAATTCAAGAAAGTTCATGAAAGTGAACTAGACTCCAAGAAAAACCACTAAGCAAACCGTGGCTTTGCTTTGATATCCAAGAAAGTGTCCATGCAATGCTTGGCTTGAATCAATGTTTAGGGACAAGCTATCTTGATGCATGATAAGCAAATCTTCGAAGTTCTCCATGCTTAGACTTGCATCAAATTCTTGACCGAAGCTCTACCTGGATGGATGACATCCGGGCCTATCTCTTAGACGGCACACTTCCTGATTCGCCATAGGAAGCAGCTATCCTGAAAAAGCGAGCTGCAAGATTCGAGTTGAAAAATGGAGAACTCTTAAAGGCGGGGTTTCTGAAGCCTTTGTTGAAGTGTGTCACCCCAGAAAAGGGGAAAGAAGTTCTCGAAGACTTGCACTCGGGATTCTGCGCCTCTCACATAGGCGGCAAGGCCCTAGCCGTCAGAGCCAAACGACACTACTTTTGTCCCACTCTTGAGACAGACGCCAAGGAGTTGGTAAAGAAATGTGACAAGTGCCAAAAATTTGGTAAACTCATTCACCGTCCGGCTACTGATCTGACGGCCATCCACAGCCCAATCCCGTTTGCAAAATGGGGTATGGAAATTCTAGGTCCTTACACGCCTGCTCCAGGCGGAAAGCGCTACATCTTAGTGGCTGTGGATTATTTCACCAAGTGGGTAGAAGCTGAGGCGGTTAAAAACATCAAAACCTCAGACGTGATTTCCTTCATCTGGAAAAACATTATCACCCGGTATGGGGTACCTATGTCTATGGTGTTTGATAATGGTCCTCAGTTTGAGACGCCTCAGCTAAAGAGAATGACTCGGGCATACAACAAAAGAGTACACAAGCGTCCTCTCAAAGTGGGGGACTTTGTGCTACGGAAAATGGAGGCAGTCGGTAGGGCGAACGAACAGGGAAAGCTAACCCCAAATTGGGAAGGCCCCTACCGAATCTATGAGGAAGTAAGAGACGGCACCTACCGCCTAGAAGACCCAGACGGCAGGCAGCTGCTCAGAACTTGGAATGTAGATAACTTGAAAAAGTACTACTTCTAAGTACGAATGTAAAAACCTCAATTTTGTAAATCTCACGTTTTGTTAATGAGAATATGCCTTCACTTCCCAACTTGTCTTTTTATTTAAGCTCTTAGCGTCGCCTGTATACAATACAGACGACCAATACGTTTGTAGAGCGTTTGTCTCAACATCAGACGCTCCAATCCTTCTGAAGGAACCGATTGTTCTAGAACAGTCGTTCCTACGAAATTCATCAAGTTTACACCAACACTTGACGAATATTTACTTAATCATTTAAGAGGCCTAAGGCCAGATAAAATCATGATGAGGTCCATGGCCGGATGTTAATAAACAAAAAGAGACCGAATGGTCACAGTCTGCTCCAACATGAGTATGACCGTCTGCTCCAACATGAGTCAGATAACCGGCGACGTCCATTTGGGCGAATTCGTCGAGGAGAAGCATCTCCCATTTGGGTGGCACATTACTCTACGAATATATCAAGCGGCCCTACCGAATGCTAAGGCACCATTCGCAGTCGTTTGTTTTAATCGAAAGTGAAATCTAAAAGACCTGAATTTTCTATCTAGCGCAGTGCAGAAATGGTCACTGTTTCATAAGTAGAGGCTAAGCGAAGCATAAAGACGGATGCGCCTGTTATTGCTCAGGGGCAAAACAGGTGGAATATTTGATTAATATACAAGCTAAGTTGACTACTTAGCACTTATTGAGGCTATTGGCCGGAACACAACGGGGGAAAGATTCTATTATGGTTGTTGTGGATAGGTTTTCTAAGATGGCTCACTTTGTTCCTTGTCACAAAGTGGATGATGCTATGAAAGTGGCGGAATTATACTTCAAAGAGATTGTTAGATTGCATGGAATTCCGAAAACTATTGTGAGTGACCGAGATACAAAGTTCATGAGTTTCTTTTGGAAGTCTCTATGGAAGCTTGTAGGAACTAAATTGCTCTTTAGTACATCGTACCATCCATAAACTGATGGACAAACCGAGGTTACTAATCGTACTCTTGGTGCGCTATTGCGTGGGTTAGTGAGTAAGACACAAAAGGATTGGGACATCAAGTTAGCTCATGCGGAGTTTGCTTATAATAGATCACCTACATATACTACCAAACATAGTCCTTTTGAGGTAGTTTATGGAGTCAATCTGAAACTTCCAATTGATCTTGTTCCATTGCCTAAGGGTGAGTTAATTCACAAAGATGCCGAGTCTAAGTTGAAGAGTATGCTGAAATTACATGCTCAAGTTCGAACAAGAATAGAGAAAGTAAATGACATGTACAAAGCTAGAGCAAACAAGCATAGAAAGAAACAAAGTTACAATGTTGGAGACTTGGTATGGTTACATTTGAGAAAGGAAAGATTTCCAGGAAAACACAAGAATAAGTTGATGCCTAGAAGTGAAGGTCCTTTCAAGATTATTGAGAAGATCAATGACAATGCTTATAAGTTAGAACTTCCGGGAGAATATGGAGTTAGTGCTACATTCAATGTTGGCGATTTGGCTAAGTATATTCCTGATGAAGAACTTCGAGATTTGAGGAAAAATTCTTTCGAAGAAGAGGAGGATGATGCAAGTCTAAGCATGGAGAACTTCGAAGATTTGCTTATCATGCATCAAGATAGCTTGTCCCTAAACATTGATTCAAGCCAAGCATTGCATGGACACTTTCTTGGACATCAAAGCACAGCCACGGTTTGCTTAGTGGTTTTTCTTGGAGTCTAGTTCACTTTCTTGAACTTTCTTGAATTTTCTTTACTTAGATTTTGCTTACAAGTTTTTACCTTTCACTTGAAAGGGTTTTTCTTGGTTCAAGCATTAGGATCTTTAATTTTTATTTAGTTGCTTTTAAAAATCAGTTAGTTAACAAAATAAATCAGTTTAGGCGTGTGCTTGTTCTCCAAGGTGCTTGCTCTTCAAGCAAGTTAGAATTCTAGTTTAATTAGGATTGAATTAGGAACTTGTCCTAATCTTCCTAGGAAAACTAAGTCTATAAATAGGGCTGTAAAACACACGAATTATAGACAGATCAATATACATTGTTTTAAGTTTAAACACTTAAGTTTTGTTGATTGTGATCAATTGCTGTTTTGCTTGTTTTAGATAAAACATTCGTTTGGATTGATTAATTAGGTGGATTCTTAATTGATTGGTCTTAGTTTTTTGTTTAATTCTTGGTGGATTTCTTGTATAGAATTAGACTTAAACATATCCCTTGTGTTTTGTTGATTTTCGGATCAATAATTCACATCAATCCGGGAACAAGATCAATCTTGTGTTATATATCACATTTTGGGGGTAGGCAATGGGGAATGTCTTCGGGGAAAACATGAGAATAGGTTTTGAGAAGAGGGGTGAGGAGTGGGTGTTGTTCTTTTTGTGACGGTTGGGAAGGTGTTGTATATTTGGAGTAACACTCGAAATACACAAGGGATAAACCAAGGGATAGATAAGGCTAAAGAACCAAAGGCTTCTTAGATAAAGTCACACCACTAAGAAACGTTTTGGATTCCTAAGATCACAAGCCAACTAGTAGCCTAAACTAGCTAACTAAGCAAAGGAAACGAAATTTCAAATCCAAGAATTTCAGGTTTTTTTTGTTTCTAATCCAAGAAACGAATGTAAGACAAGTTTTTTTTGTTTGAATCATCTGATTTTTCATTCACACTTGCTTGCTATTTATAGTTAACAAGCATCCTTAAGTACAAGCTAACTTTAAGTGGCTGTTCAGCTCACTTGTTACACGCCTAAGCTAAAGCTAAGTATAAATCAGCATTTTTGTTGTCTAGATACATTAATAAAAGAAGCCTTATTTAACTAGATACATCAAAGAGGAAATGGTGGTTTGTAACCTCCAAATAAAATCAGAAATAAGAGAGTATAACTCCTCCTTGATTCACGCCCAAATTCAAACAGCAAAAGAAGTGTAACTCCTTGTTTCAAGCCTTGAAATAAGCTTGAATGTATGTGGACAAGAATGTACTTGGACGCCTTTTAATTGCTCAATTGCTAACTGAAATAAACGGCCACTTGAAGGCTGAATTGAAGGTTTGTAACTCCTCTTTGAAGCTGATTGTAATACCCAAGTTAAAGCCTTTGAAATTCCTTTAAAAGAATTTCGGATTCCATGCTTCTTTCACAAGCTTAAATGGCTGCCTTCTTGATGTATCTTGCACTTGTACTTTGTGTGAATGTGACATCACAATTTCGGACTTAAATCAGCTAAAGACACTAAAGAAAATATAACTAATTTGCAAACTTAAAATAAGGCTAAAGTTTACAATTTATTCAAAGCATAAAAATAACTAGAATAAACTAGTTAATAAGAACAACAAGAAATTCAAGGGATTGAATATCTTGCTGCCCATGGATAGAATGCATAGCACCAATACATGATGCTACGTCTTTAACCAAAGAAATGTCCATAACCAAGTTGTTAGGCTTGGCTACAACAGAAGGTGTATCAAGTTGGCTCAAAATGAATTGTTTGTGAGCTTTATACTCATGCAATTATGATTTGACGAGAGTGGTAAGGGAAGTGGGGGGTGTGGATGTGGGGTGGCCGTTTTGAGGTTTAGAGGGGTAAGGATTATTTTCTGTCCATCCTTAGTAAAGGGATAAGTGTTTTTATACCCATCATGCATCACATGCCTATCAAATAGCCAAGGTCTACCAAGTAAAATATGACATGCATCCATAGGTATAACATCACACCATAATTCTTCCTCATAAGTTTTACCAATGCTAAATGATAACAAGACTTGCTATGTTACTTGATTCCCTTTACCATGATTTAGCCATTGAATCACATAAGGTTTAGGGTGAGGGACGATTTTTATTTTCAGCTTATCTATCATTACTTGTGAAGCTACATTGGTACAACTACCTCCATCAATAATCAAGGTGCATACCTTACCACCAATGGTGCAACGAGTGTGAAAGATTGCCTCAAATTGCAAGCTCCCTTCTTTGCCAATCATATTGCTTAGTGTACGTCGAACCACCAAGCATTCTCCTTCATCCGGTCCTAGACACGCATACTCATCATTCTCCTCAAGATTGTTGTCCTCTTCAACTTCTAATTTGTCCTCCTCTTCATGCTCAATCAAAGTAACAATCTTTTTATTTAGACAATCACTAGCCAAATGTCCAAGGCCTCGACACCTAAAACATGTTCTTGGGGCTAGTTTTGGGTTGGAATTTTGGGTGGTTTGTGAAGGTGGTTTAGAAGTAGGCTGATTGGATGTGGGTTTGAAAGGTGGGAAGTTGGTTATTTGCTTTTTTTGGGGAAATGAGGTTTGAGATGCAAAACGTGACGAATCACTTTTGCCTCTTGCTTTTTGTTGCTGCTCAATCTTATGTGCTAAGATAATGAGCTCTTCAAGGGTGGTGTAAGGGTGTAGCTCAGCCACATTGGCTATTTTTGGGTCAAGTCCGCTTAAAAAGCGCACCAATGTTTGAGGTTCATCTTCTCCTACTCCACATTTCATGACAAATCCTTCAAATTCCCTAGCATATTCTTCTACTGATTTTGTACCTTGTTTGAGGTTATGGAACTTGGAAAAGTTTTCTTGCACATAATATGTGGGAAGAAACTTTTGTTTCAACATCTTTTTCATCTTGGTCCACGATCTCACCTTCTCTTTGCCTTGCCTTTCCCTCTTGGCGCACACACTAGCCCACCAAGTTGAGGCATATTTTCTTAATTTCAAGGCCACAATCTTCACCTTTTTCTCTTCCGGTGTTTGCTTGTAATCAAACACTCTCTTCACTGTTCTAAGCAATTCCACAAACTCATCAGCATCGAGTTTGCCATCATACTCCGGAATGTCAGCTTTAATATCATTGTTAGGCCGTGACCTTTCTCTTTCATGAAAAGGTCTCTCATTGTGATTGAAATTAGATTCACTCATTTCTTCATCACTGTGATTAGGTGAACCCTCTCTTTGATGGCGCAACTTAGTAGAAAGATCTTTTAATTGATCTTGCAAATATTGCATTCATTACTCCATATCTTCTTTCTCTTGCTCAACCTTATTGACATATTCTTGCCAATTACGTGGTGGAACGCTGGCCATGGGTTTTGTTTGGGCTGTGTTTAGGTTGTGTTTGGGTTTGTGTTTGGGTTGTGTTTTGCTAGATCCCCCTCCTTCTAGCGCCAAATGTTGTATATTTGGAGTAGCACTCGAAATACACAAGGGATAAACCAAAGGATAGTTAAGGCTAAAGAACCAAAGGCTTCTTAGATATAGTCACACCACTAAGAAACGGTTTGGATTCCTAAGATCACAAGCCAACTAGTAGCCTAAACTAGCTACCTAAGCAAAGGAACGAAATTCCAAATCCAAGAATTTCAGATTTTGTTTCTAATCCAAGAAACGAATGTAAGACAAATTTGTTTGTTCCAATAATCAGATTTTTTTTTATTCACATTTGCTTGCTATTTATAGTAAACAAGCATCCTTAAGTACAAGCTAACTTAAGTGACTTTTCAGCTCACTTGTTACACGCCTAAGCTAAGTACAAATCAGCTTTTGTTGTCTAGATACATTAATAAAAGAAGCCTTATTTAACTAGATACATTAAAGAGAAAATGGTGGTTTGTAACCTCCAAATAAAATCACAAATAAGAGAGTATAACTCCCTCTTGATTCACGCCCAACAAAGCAGCAACTTGGAGGTGTAACACCCCATTATTCACGCCCAAATTCAAACAGCAAAAGAAGTGTAACTCCTCCTTGTTTCAAGCCTCGAAATAAGCTTGAATGTATGTGGACAAGAGTGTATTTGGACGCCTTTTGAATGCTCAATTGCTGACTGAAATAAACAGCCCCTTGAAGGCTGAATTGAAGGCTTGTAACTCCTCATTGAAGCTGATTGAAACACCCAAGTCAAAGCCTTGAAATTCCCTAGAAAGAATTTCGGATTCTATACTTCATTCACAAGCTTAAGTGGCTGCCTTCTTGATGTATCTTGTACTTGTACTTTATGTGAATGTGACATTACATTTTCGAACTTTAATCAGCTAAAAAGAACTAAAGAAAATATAACTAATTTGCAAACTTAAAATAAGACTAAAGTTTACAATTTATTCAAAGCATAAAATGAACTAGAATAAAATAGTTAATAAGAACAACAAGAAATTCAAGGGATTGAATATCTTGCTGCACATAGATATAACGCATGGCACCAATGCATGATGCTACATCTTGAACCAAAGAAACGTCCATAACCAAGTTGTTAGGCTTGGCTACAACACTTGGTTCGTAAGTGATTTCCAATCCTTGCATTTCAATCGCTCATTTAAGCATTTGTCCAGAAGACTACAAGGTTGTGAGTGGCCGCTTGATCGGTTGGTCAGTATAGACTTCTACCGCATGCGCCAAGAAGTAAGGTTTTAGCTTCTTGATGGCCATGTAAAGGGCAAGGCCAAATTTTTTAAACCATGGGGTACCGAAGCTCTGCGTTCCTAAGAACGTGGCTAATGAAATACATCGGGAGCTGGATGTCGTCTCTTTAGCTAAGAGAACGGCACTGAGGGCATGATCAGAGACGGCTAAATATATGAAGAGCTTCTCTTTGGGCAAAGGGCTAACAAGCCTCGGCAAAGAGTGCAGATGAGCTTTTAGCTTTTGAAAGGCCGCCTTTACATCATCCCCCCATTCAAAGTTGGTCTTCTTTTTGATTGCCTGGAAGAAGTAGAGACACTTGTCACCTGACCGACTGAGGAATCTCCCCAAGGCCGCCAGACAACCTGTTAACTTTTGCACTTCCTTCACAGTACGGGGCGACTACATGTCGATTAACGCCTGTATTTTCTCAGGGTTGGCCTTTATTCCCCTTTGGTCAATCAAAAATCCAAGAAACTTCCCAGACTCAACACCAAAGACACACTTTTTTGGGTTTAGCATGACCTTTTGCCGCCTGAGTGTGGCAAATGTTTCTCGGAGATCGGTAAGATGATCCGCCTGTTGTTTGGATTTGACTATCATGTCGTCAATGTACGCCTCTACATTCCTTCCGATTTGATTAATGAAGACCGTATTAATCATTCGTTGGAAAGTAGCAAGCGCATTCTTTAAACCAAACGGCATCACCGTATAACAGAACAACCCCTGATGAGTGACGAATGCCGTCTTTTCTTGATCTTTTTTCCACAGGGGGATCTGATGGAAACCTGAATAGACGTCCATAAAAATCATCAGGGCATGTCCGGCTGTTGAATCGACCAGACTGTCGATCTTAGGCAGTGCATAGCTGTCCTTTGGACATGCCTTGTTGAGGTCTGTGTAATCAACACACATGCGCTAAGTTCCATTCGGCTTCTTTACTAACACATTATTAGCTACCTACTCAGGGAAATTGCATGGCCGAATGAACTTAGCGTTCAGCAGCTTTTTTACTTCGGCAGCTGCCGCCTGACTTCTTTCCTCGCCGTGGTTTCTTTTCTTTTGCCGGACGGGCTTCTTTTCAGGATCCACGGCAAGTTTGTGGACAACGAGATTTGGGCTGATGCTTGGAATCTCTTCCACTTCAAAGGCAAAGATGTCTTTGAATTCTCTCAACAGCTCGTGCAGGCTCTCTCCCAGCTTAGCAAATGCGACCGTCCCAACCTTAACCGTCCGCTTTGGGCGATTGTCGTCCAGAGGGATATCAATGTCTTCGCCAACTGATGTGAATTATTGATCCGAAAATCAACAAAACACAAGGGATATGTTTAAGTCTAATTCTATACAGGAAATCCACCAAGAATTAAACAAAAACTAAGATTAATCAATTAAGAATCCACCTAATTAATCAATCCAAACGAATGTTTTAACTAAAACAAGCAAAACAGCAATTGATCGCAATCAACAAAAACTCAAGTATGCAACTTAAGAAATAAATCTGAATATTAATCTCTCTATTTATTCGTGTGTTTTACAGCCCTATTTATAAGACTTAGTTTACCTAGGAAGATTAGGACAAGTTCCTAATTCAATCCTAATTAAACTAGAATTCTAACTTGCTTGAAGAGCAAGCACCTTGGCGCACAAGCATACACCAAACTCCTTGGAGAACAAGCACACGCCTAAACTGATTATATTGCTAACTAACTGATTTTTAAAGCAACTAAATAAATAAATAAAAATTAAAGAACTAAATAAAGATTAAAGATCCTAATGCTTGAACCAAGAAAAACCCTTTCAAGTGAAAGGTAAAAACTTGTAAGCAAAATCTAAATAAAGAAAATTCAAGAAAGTTCAAGAAAGTGAACTAGACTCCAAGAAAAACCACTAAGCAAACCGTGGCTTTGCTTTGATATCCAAGAAAGTGTCCATTCCATGCTTGGCTTAAATCAATGTTTAGGGACAAGCTATCTTGATGCATGATAAGCAAATCTTCGAAGTTCTCCATGCTTAGACTTGCATCATCCTCCTCTTCTTCGAAAGAATTTGTCCTCAAATCTCGAAGTTCTTCATCGGGAATATACTTAGCCAAATCGCCAACATTGAATGTAGCACTAACTCCATATTCTCCCGGAAGTTCTAACTTATAAGCATTGTCATTGATCTTCTCAATAATCTTGAAAGGACCTTCACTTCTAGGCATCAACTTATTCTTGCGTTTTCTTGGAAATCTTTCCTTTCTCAAATGTAACCATACCAAGTCTTCAACATTGTAACCTTGTTTCTTTCTATGCTTGTTTGCTCTAGCTTTGTACATGTCATTTACTTTCTCTATTGTTGTTCGAACTTGAGCATGTAATTTCAGCATACTCTTCAACTTAGACTCGGCATCTTTGTGAATTAACTCACCCTTAGGCAATGGAACAAGATCAATTGGAAGTTTCTGATTGACTCCATAGACTACCTCAAAAGGACTATGTTTGGAAGCATATGTAGGTGATCTATTATAAGCAAACTCCGCATGAGCTAACTTGATGTCCCAATCCTTTTGTGTCTTACTAAATAACCCACGCAAAAGCGCACCAAGAGTACGATTAGTAACCTCTGTTTGTCCATCAGTTTGTGGATGGTAAGATGTACTAAAGAGCAATTTAGTTCCCAGAAGCTTCCATAGAGACTTCCAAAAGAAACTCATGAACTTTGTATCTCGATCACTCACAATAGTTTTCGGAATTCCATGCAATCTAACAATCTCTTTGAAGTATAATTCCGCCACTTTCATAGCATCATCCACTTTGTGACAAGGAACAAAATAAGCCATCTTAGAGAACCTATCCACAACAACCATAATAGAGTCTTTCCCCCGTTGTGTTCTCGGCAATCCCACAATAAAATCCATAGAAATATCTTCCCAAGGTGAATCTGCAACAGGTAAAGGAGTATACAAGCCTTGATGAAAAGTAGCCTTCGCTTTTTGACAAGTTGCACACCTAGAAATAACTAGTTGCACATCCGTGAGCATCTTAGGCCAATAGAAGTGTTCTTGTAACATACTCAAGGTCTTTGTAATGCCAAAGTGACCAGCAATTCCTCCCCCATGAGCTTCTCTAACAACTAGCTCTCTAATAGAACACTTAGGAAGACAAAGTCGATTTTCTTTGAAAAGAAAACCATCTTGCAGCAAATAAGAACCCACGGCTCCTTTAGAACACTCTTCAATCAATGTAGCAAAATCATCATCACTTTTATAGTATTCTTTGATCAATTCAAAACCAAGTAGCTTGCTATTTAGAATTCCAATCAAAGTGTATCTTCTAGATAATGCATCAGCCACAACATTCCATTTCCCTTCTTTGTACCTTGAAGAAAAATTAAATGATTGTAAAAATTCAACCCACGTAGCATGTCTAGGATTGAGCTTTTGTTGTCCATGTATGTACTTCAATGCTTCATGATCAGAATGCAACACAAAGTGAATAGGTCGGAGATAATAACTGCAATGATCTAAAGCTCTAACAATGGCATAGAACTCTTTATCATAAGTAGAATAGTTCAATCGAGCTCCTCCCAATTTCTCACTGAAATATGTAGTAGGCCTCTTCTTTTGGAGTAAAACTGCTCCAATTCCAACTCCACTAGCATCGGTTTCAACTTCAAAAGGACTTGAGAAATCTGGTAACGCAAGTATAGGAGCTTCACATAGCTTCTTTTTAACCAACTCAAATGCACTTTGAGCTTCTTTAGTCCATTCGAATTTACCCTTGTCCTTCTTCAAACATTCGGTCATAGGCGCCACCCGCTCAATGATAATGCTAGTTTAGAGCTCAATCAATTAATTCAAGTATTGCAATGGACAAACAATAGTAGCAATCAAGAGAGTTCAAATGCTATCTCTTATAGGCCAATCTAGGTGTCACTATGAAAGGCAAATCAAGAAGAATCACAAGCAAACCCAATCAATTAGAGCAACTTTCAAATCAATTGTTCATGTCATTAAGAGTTGCAATGCAATCTAGATTAATGATACGAGGACGAACTTGGAAGATTTGATAAATCAACATGAAGAAACATTAGCCCTCAATTTGGACTCAAATCACGCAATTCATGGTCACTTCATGGGTCATCAAAGTAAGGCTACGGTTTGCCTTGTAGCCTTCCTTGGTTTAGCTTGATGTTGAAGTCTTCTTTACTTAGGGTTTTGCTTACAAGTTTTTACCTTTCACTTGAAAGGGTTTTTCTTGTTTTAAGCACTTAGGATTTCTAATTGCATTAGGAATTGTTTTTAGTCTAGTAGGCGTCAATAAGGATTTCTAATTGCATTAGGAATTGTTTTTAGTCTAGTAGGCGTCAATAATAGCTTGGAGTGCAAGCTTGAGTTAGGATAAAATAGGCAAGTTTTATCTTAAGAGTAGTTAGAGTTTAAGTAGGATTAAATAACTAAATCAAAGTTATCCAAACTTGATCAAGTTATGCAATCCGTGGGTTTTTG
Source organism: Chenopodium berlandieri (assembly GCA_034703905.1). NCBI lineage: Eukaryota > Viridiplantae > Streptophyta > Magnoliopsida > Caryophyllales > Amaranthaceae > Chenopodium > Chenopodium berlandieri. The sequence goes on from CM068284.1 coordinate 36,439,696, forward strand.
TTAGGAAATCAGAATTCTAATTCAAGTAGGATTAGGATAGTTGATTGAGTCTATAAATATAGGGTTGTAATCTTGAATAATATACAAGTTTAATCATACATTCATAATAATAATTCTTATTGCTTTTGTTTAAGTTGGATTACTTAAATTCTTGATTGGTGGATTCCAATTTGCTGTTTTGTTTGTTTTAGTTAAAACAATCATCTAGGTTGATTAATTAGGTGGATTCTTGATTAATTAATCTAAGTTTCTTGCTTAATTCTTGGTGAATTTTCTGTATAGAATTAGGTTAGATTCATATCTTTGTGAGGCTTAGTTTTCGGACTAAAAATCACATCATCTAATCTTATAGGTTGATCACTCCTAGTCTAATCAATCACATGCAAAACTATGTCAACCAATTTAATTGCAACAAATCAATCAATCAAAGAGCATCAACTAGCAATTTCATTAATCAAACATGCTTCCCCCTTTCCCTAGCAACTAATCTAATCACTCATCATGGTGGAATTCAAGAACAAATAACTAGAAATTGCATTAATCATCATTCTATATCAAAATCTAAGAGAAATCAAAATATTCAACAATATCAAATTCAAATCAAAAGAAAAACAAGCAACAAGAATAAATCAAATAGCAAGTAAGTAAGAGATGAAAGAAGGAAGAGATTCTCACTAATATTGATGATTGAAAATGAAGAAATCCAAACTTGATTGATCAAATGTTGAGTTACAAATCCAAAACCAAGAACTTCTCTCTAAATTCTCTCTCTAAATTCTAAGCTAATGAAATATTATCAAAAAGTTCCTTTTAAAAAGGAATTACAATTCTATTTACAAGTAAAGAAGAAACCGGCAAATCTCGCGCCCGCTCCCGATGAACCCGCGGCCGCGGAGAAATGGGTACGGAACCCTCCGCAGGCTATTTGGGCAACACCCGCGCCCGCGGCAATATAAACCAGCGCCCGCGGAGAGATCGCGGGGCAACCGCGGCTAATCCCCTGCTCCCAAAACTCAATCAGGTGGTCACGGTCTCTTTGAGACGGAGCGCCCTCTCCAAGTTTCCCGCGCCCACAGAGAGACCGCGGGGCAACCGCGGGAAGTTCCTGCCAAAATCTGCCATTTGTGCTTCTTGAGCCCGCACCCGCGGCTTCACTGACCCGCGCCCGCGGCCTGCTGGCAATTCCTTGGAGACCTCTCCGAGGCCTCTCCAAGCCCTCTCTAGCCAAATGCTTCTTCCTTGCTTGGTCATTAAGGTCCCAACTTAATTCCTTTGCAAAGGTGATTCTCCAAGTACCTACATAAGCAAACAAAGAAAGGAAATAAAAAGGGAAAAAGAGCCAAATAAAAGGAAAACACGAGAAAAACACGAGAACCATAAAGAAAAGAGGAGAAAGAGAAACTAAAAGAAAAAGGACCAAAAATAAGAGAAGAAAGCATGAAAAAGGGAAAGAAATAACCCTAAAAGACTACCCTATGAGTGCCATAAATAACACTCATCAAATTCCCCCAAGCTAGACTTTTGCTCGTCCCAAGCAAAACAAAGGCTAAAAAGGAAAAAGAAGGGCTTATTCGAAGCAAAAGGAAAAAGAGGGGCGAGAATTTACACTAAGACTCACTGTCGTAGGAATCACGGTTGTTTTTAGCTACAACAAGCCATTTAAACCCCTAGATCGCCCTAGAGGACGAGTGATGCTCTCGTAAGGGTATCCTAAGAGTTTACCCATAACTCTCCACCAAAACCCCCAAGAGGCAAACCATAAAAAGGAAAAGAAAGAGGAAAAAGGAAACAAAATCTTTACGAAATGGACTTTACAAAGAGACTATAAATCAAATGAATAACAACCTTTCTAAAGTGAATTATGGTATGCACGTTATAAGATACCTAAGGTTGATTGAAACATAAATATGCTAAGCATAGGAACTAGTTATCACACTCCACTTTCATCCCAAGCGGTCTTACCGCGTTCCCCCTACTAATCTCATGTCTCCCCTTAGTGAGCATCTCATAGATTCAGCGAAGGAACCAGAAAAAGATCAATATTTTGGGCTACTCGACATCTTGATTTCGCATCCCCTTTCCTTAGTCTACAACCCATGATTCCCTCCACCGATGAAAGACTCAACTCCTAGGTCCAAAGGTCTTCCCAAAGGTTGTAACGTAAGGCAAGAAGGGTTAAGGTAGGCTAAAATTTAAAATTTGGTGGTTATCCTAAATTGTGAAGCAAAGACCGGCCAAATCTCAACACCAAACTTAAGTAATCACCAAACAAAAACGTATTAACACCCCCAAGCTTATTCAAAGCAACAATCTACAAACATAAGAACAAAAAGCGCAAACACTTTTCCCCCAAGCTAAAAGAAACATTGTCCTCAATGCATAGAGAGAAGAAAAACACTTGAATTTTTATGTTTTTTTTTTTTTTTTTTTTTTTTTTTTTTTTTTTGCATTTCTCATTTATAAATTTGTTTGTATTTTCTTGTACTCCTTAAAAGCATTAGTCCTTGCTTTTTTTCAATTCGGACGGCTTTTTTCAAATATGCATTTATTAACATCCTTGCCTCTTTTACTAAGGACGGCTTTTACATAAGCATTTGCCATTATTTACCAAATATAAACAACTCAATTATGTGTACCACTTCGAACCAAACTCCAACATCATAGACCACAATCACCAAACATTGACCCTTGCTTCACAAAAACCAAAAAGAAGGAGAACGAAACAAAAGGCTCAAGATATCTAATTATTGATGTGAATTATTGCTCCGAAAATCAACAAAACACAAGGGATATGTTTAAGTCTAATTCTATACAGGAAATCCACCAAGAATTAAACAAAAACTAAGATTAATCAATTAAGAAACACCTAATTAATCAATCCAAACGAATGTTTTAACTAAAACAAGCAAAACAACAATTGATCGCAATCAACAAAAACTCAAGTATGCAACTTAAGAAATAAATCTGAATATTAATCTCTATGTTTATTCGTGTGTTTTACAGCCCTATTTATAAGACTTAGTTTACCTAGGAAGATTAGGACAAGTTCCTAATTCAATCCTAATTAAACTAGAATTCTAACTTGCTTGAAGAGCAAGCACCTTGGCGCACAAGCATACACCAAACATTTTGGAGAACAAGCACACGCCTAAACTGATTTATTTTGCTAACTAACTGATTTTTAAAGCAACTAAATAAATAAATAAAAATTAAAGAACTAAATAAAGATTAAAGATCCTAATGCTTGAACCAAGAAAAACCCTTTCAAGTGAAAGGTAAAAACATGTAAGCAAAATCTAAGTAAAGAAAATTCAAGAAAGTTCAAGAAAGTGAACTAGACTCCAAGAAAAACCACTAAGCAAACCGTGGCTTTGCTTTGATATCCAAGAAAGTGTCCATGCAATGCTTTGCTTGAATCAATGTTTAGGGATAAACTATCTTGATGCATGATAAGCAAATCTTTGAAGTTCTCCATGCTTAGACTTGCATCAATTATGCGGCTTGAAAAGAGTGAAAAAGGTTCAAAGGGGGTAACAAGTAGGCAAATGTATCCCAAACCCAAAAAAAAAGTAAACATAAAGGGACTATCCTCGGAAAAGAAAATACCTCCCCGAAAAGTTGCCTTTGTCCTCCCTAGGTAGTTCGGTCACGGTCTTAGGAATCATACGCTAAGATTCTAGATTAGGTTTGCGAAAATCAAGGATCCATGCCGCTCATGCAAGAATTTGATGAAAGCTTGAACAAATATACATCTCACATGGTTGTAGCAAAAACTCAATAAGGTTGTAAAATCAAAGATAGGGAGCAACTACCAACATGCCACAAACGAGTAGAATCTGGTTTCATGATCCCCCTAGTTCTAGACAACTATCTTAGCATGCTTTATCCTAGAATCAACCAAACGTAATCTCAAACCGTGCATACCATTATTACCTAGGAAGACTATTATTCAAAAGCAAAAGTCCATTGCATACAAGTCCAATTTTCAAAAAGAGAAAGAGTGAAAATAAAGCCTCAAAAAGTTATGCACACAAACAAGAATAAAAGAAAGGGAAAGTAAAGAAAAGAAAAGATGGAAAACTTAGATAAGGACAAGAAAGGGAAAGAGGAAAAGGGCAAAGATGCAATCATAACACGTTTATCCCAATCGACATACAAGCGGTCTAATGGCCACATCGCCAAAGACCCCAAACACACTAGGTGTTAAATTCATACATCCTCGAACCGTTCAACTTCCCTTAAATCTAATCCTAATCTAAGCAACCAAGAAAATATAGAAGTGAAAATAAAGAGGTAAAATAAGAAAGGCCTCACCAAGCGTCCGTGCTAAACTAAAGTACCCAAGGAGTAGGAACGTGCTTCTCCAAAAGGCTCCGCAATCCAAAGCATAGGCTACGAGCACGGTGAGTTAAAGAAAAAGGCTATATATACAAAATGAAATTGTTAGTAACATCCAAACAAAAGAAAACGATAAAACAAATAGACACAAGCTATATACAAAAACCTAGAGAAACCCATCATCATCAAAAAAATAAATTTTATTTTTATTTATTTTTTTTCACAAAACAAACAAAAATCAAATAAAAGTAAAAATATACACAAAGACCTAGACTCAAGCAATAAAAAACACTCAAACAAAGACACCGTTCCCCGGCAACGGCGCCATTTTGACAAGGGGAACGAATAGGTCGTTATCTAATCTTCCCTCGGTCAAACTAAATTTATAAACACTTAACAAACCTAAATACGAGTCAAGGGTCAAACCCAAAGGAACGGTAATGTTCAAGCACTTTCAATTAGGCGCCAAAGCTAGGTCGAAGACGAAGGTAAGAGAGAATACTAACAACTAAAAAAACAAGTAACCAAGGAAATAAAACACTAGGAACGGGGATCAACAAGTAAACATGTGAATTGCAACCACTTGGGAAGAGCATGCCAATCAAAGGTTGTGAGGACTAAATGATAAGAGCAATCAATAGGAATCAAAGAGCTATCTCCTAATTAGTAAGCTAGGGTTCACTATGAATAACATACTAAGAGAATCACAATCAAAATCAATTGATAATTGCAATTCCTAAATCAATTGTTCATGTCATTAGCAATTACAATGCAATCTAGCATAATTCTCAAGGCCAAATTGAATTACACACATGCAAACCTTCACTAATCACTTTAATCTCAACAATCAATCAACACAATTCCCAAATTAAACACAATTAATCAATCATACAAGTTTCACCCAATTCCTAGCCAAACAACTATTCAAGATTCATCATCTATCAACTAACAACTATGGAAATCAAGAATCAACAAAATATCAAGAACAATTACACTAATCAAGCATCAAACATCAAAATTAAACCAAACAAACATCAAATTAAACAAAGCAATTGAATGAGATAGAGTTTAGTTTTGCTCATTGATAATTAAGAAGATCAACAACACAATTGTCACACTTGCATCTTCAATCTCTCAATCACCATTGAAATTCCTCACTTTCTCTCTCTAAAACTACTCCTAATCTAGCCTAATCTAGAGAGAGAAGCTCTCAACCTAAGAGAAAGAAAACTATTCTAAAACTAAAGAATTACATAAATGAAGAATAAAGGAAACCAAAAACTATATAAACAAAAGGAGAAAAGAAGCTTAAAATCGTAAAAGTCCTAGATTCCCGTGCCCGCGGAGGGGAACGGACACCTTGATAGCCGCGCCCGCGGCCCAAACCCGCGCCCTCGAGGAGCCCTCGGGACAACCGCGGGTGCTTACTGCCCAAATACGGCAGTTTTGGAGCTGCAGCAACCCCGCGCCCGCGGGTACTGTAGCCTGCGCCCGCGGCTGTTTTCCAGGGCCAACTTCAGAAGGCTGTAACTTCCGATCTCAAAATCGTATGAAGGCGTGCGACCTATCATTGCAAATCTCTTCAAGTCTAGTTCCCAAGCCAACTTGAATCACCCTAATCCGATTGTAGAACTTGAGATATGACTAAAACAATGCACAAAGGTCGTATTTGATACTTTGCAATCCTTCGTTTTCCTTTGTTTCAAACTCAAATTCAATTCCGAAAAGTGCATATTGATCCTAGTGGGTGCTATTTTCAATTCCTATGCATATAGCCCACGACGTACCTACAAAACAAGACAAAGAAACGGAGAAGCAAGAGAAATAGCCGAGAAATGAATAAAATGATAAGAAAGCCATTAAAAGCATGCATTTCTCAAAACTAACACAAAAACACGCGAATCGAGCATTATTCTCTAAAAACACGACATAAACGACTACAAAGGAGTATAGAAATATAAAGAAAACATAGCCTAAAGGTGCCATAAATGGCACGGATCAAATTTCATTTTGACAAGGGGAAAAACTAGGTCGTTATCTAATCTTCCCTCGGACAAACTAAATTTATAAACACTTAACAAACCTAAATACGAGTATAGAGGCAAGTCAAGGGTCGAACCCAAAGGAACGGTAATGTTCAAGCACTTTCAATTAGGCGCCTAAGCTAGGTCGAAGACGATGGTAAGAGAGAATACTAACAACTAACAAAACAAGTAACCAAGGAAATAAAACACTAGGAACGGGGATCAACAAGTAATCACATCAATTGCAACAACTTGGGAAGAGCATGCTAATCAAAGGTTGTGAGGACTAAATGATAAGAGAAATCAATAGGAATCAAAGAGCTATCTCCTAATTGTTAAGCTAGGGTTCACTATGAATAACAAACTAAGAGAATCACAATCAAAACCAATTGATAATTGCAATTACTAAATCAATTGTTCATGTCATTAGCAATTACAATGCAATCTAGCATAATTCTCAAAGCCAAATTGAATTACACACATGCAAACCTTCACTAATCACTTTAATCTCAACAATCAATCAACACAACTCCCAAATTAATCACAATTAATCAATCATACAAGTTTCACCCAATTCCTAGCCAAACAACTATTCAAGAATCATCATCTATCAACTAACAACTATGGAAATCAAGAGTCAACAAAATATCAAGAACAATTACACTAATCAAGCATCAAACATCAAAATTAAACCAAACAAACATCAAATTAAACAAAGCAATTGAATGAGATAGATTTTAGAAATGCTCATTGATAATTAAGAAGATCTCCAACACAATTGTCACACTTGCATCTTCAATCTCTCAATCACCATTGAAATTCCTCACTTTCTCTCTCTAAAACTACTCCTAATCTACCCTAATCTAGAGAGAGAAGCTCTCAACCTAAGAGAGAGAAAACTATTCTAAAACTAAAGAATTACATGAATGAAGAATAAAGGAAACAAAAAACTATATAAACAAAAGGAGAAAAGAAGCTTAAAATCGTAAAAGACCCAGAAACCCGCGCCCGCGGAGGGGAACGGACACCCCGATAGCCGCGCCCGCGGGGCCAAGGCCCGCGCCCTCGGGGAGCTCTCGGGACAACCGCGGGTGCTTACTGCCCAAATACGGCAGTTTTGGAGCTGCAGCAACCCCGCGCCCGCGGATACTGTAGCCCGCGCCCGCGGCTGTTTTCCAGGGCCAACTTCAGAAGGCTGTAACTTCCAATCTAAGAATCGTATGAAGGCGTGCAACCTATCATTGGAAAGCTCTTCAAGTCTAGTTTCAACCCAACTTGAATCACCCTAATCCGATCTGTAGAACTTGAGATATGACTAAAACAATGCACAAAGGTCCTATTTGATACTTTGCAATCCTTCGTTTTCCTTTGTTTCAAACTCAAATTCAATTCCGAAAAGTGCATATTGATCCTAGTTGGTGCTATTTTCAATTCCCTTGCATATAGCCCGAGACGTACCTACAAAACAAGACAAAGAAACGGAGAAGCAAGAGAAATAGCCGAGAAATGAATAAAATGATAAGAAAGCCATTAAAAGCATGCATTTCTCTAAACTAACACAAAAACACGCGAATTGAGCATTATTCTCTAAAAACACGACATAAACGACTACAAAGGAGTATAGAAATATAAAGAAAACATAGCCTAATAGTGCCATAAATGGCACGGATCAAATTCCCCCAAGCTAAACTTTTGCTCGTCCTCGAGCAAAACAAAATCCAACCCAAGGGAAAAATGATGACTTTATTCAAGCAAAGAAAGAAACGAGAAAACTAGAGAAGATGGGAATATACACTAACTCACTTTCGTAGGAATCACAATCAATTTTAGCAACTAAAGACAAGCCATTTAATCCCCTAGATCGCCCTAGAGGACGAGTGATGCTCTCGTAAGGGTTTTCTGAGAGTTTACCCATAACTCTCATAATAATACAAACAAGGCAAAGCATGAAAAAGAAAACAAAATACAAGAAAAGCAAACAAATGTTCATGAAAGGACTTTTGCAAATGTACAAGCACAATGAATGCAAATCTTTCTAAACAAGAAAGGGAGTGCACGCTATAAGATACCTAAGGTTGATTGAAACATAAAAATGCTAAGCATAGGAACTAGTTATTACACTCCACTTTCATCCCAAACGGTCTTACCGCGTTCCCCCTACTAATCTCATATCTCCCCATAGTGAGCATCTCATAGATTCCGCGAAGGAACCGAAAAAAAATCAAATTTTTGGGCTACTCGACATCTTGACTTTGCATCCCTTTCCTTAGGCAATGGACCCATGATTCCCTCCCCCGAATAGTGACTCAACTTTCTAGGTCGAAAGGTCTTTCCCCAAGGTTGTAACATAAGGCATAAAGGGTGAAGGTAGGCTAAAATTTAAAATTTGGAGGTTTTCCTAAAAAGTGAAGCAAAAGGGTGATCAATCCTTAACAACACGATCAAGAAATCACCAAGCAAAAGCAACACCCCCAAGCTTATTTGAAGCTATACTCACAAGAAATATATACAAAAAGCGTAAACGCTTCTCCCCTAAGCTTAAATGAAGCATTGTCCTCAATGCTTAGAAGGAGAAAAGAATACATCAAAATATTTTTGAATTTTCACTTTTTTCAAATTTTTTTTTCTTTTTTTTTTACTTAAACTTGCAGTGTCCTCGCCTTTTGCTATATTCGGACGACTGTTTCTATAATGCAATTTATTAGTCCATGCCTTTTATGATTAAGGACGACTTTTACTCAAACACTTGCCATTATTCACAAAGAAGACTTAATCACAAACTAGCACTCATAAAAACCAAATTTCCAACTTATCCACCACAAACTCCATCATACGTGATCAATTTGCTTCACAAAAAACCAAGAATAGAAAGAAAATGAAACAAAAGGCCAAAGAACTAAAGATGTGGCTTGAAAAGAAGGTATAAGGCTCAAATGGTTGCAAGAAGGCAAATGGAAACCCAAAAACAAATATGAATCAAACTAACCTAAAAATGAAAAATACCACCCCGAAAAAGGTGCCTTTGTCCTCCCTAGATAGCTCGGTCTTGGGTTTAAGAATCATACATCAAGCTTTATAGATTAGGCTTGCAAAGTCAAGGACCCCATGCCGCTCATGCAAGAATATGATGAAAGCTTGAACAAAGATAAATCTCACATGGTTGTAGGAAAAACTCACTAAGGTTGTCAAATCGAAGATAGGGAGCAACTACCAACATGCCACAAACAAGTAGAATCCGATTTCATGATCCCCATAGTTCTAGACAACTACCTTAGCATGCTTTATCCTAGAATCAACCAAACATATCTCAAACCGTGCACACCACTACCATTTAGGAAGAAGAGCATTCAAGTATACAAGTCCAAATGTTATTATGTCCAAGCAAGAACAAAACAAAACACATTGCAAATTTGCCTTGATAGAAACAAAAATCTTTTTGGAGTTTTTCAAAATATAAGAACATGGAAAAGCATATACAAAGGTGCATAGCATACATGAATCAACATCCCACCAAACATGATAGAATACCCTCCCTCAAGCTTGAATGAGACATTACACTCAAACATAAATCATATAATCCATGGGAGGGGAAAACAAGGAGATCAATCCAACAAACCAACATATGTCCAACAAGTCATCATCCACTAGAGAAAGAGCAAGGAAGGATATTACCGGATATTAGGTGTGTTGTAGCCAAGCCTAACAACTTGGTTATGGACATTTCTTTGGTTCAAGATGTAGCATCATGTATTGGTGATATGCATTCTATCCATGGGCAGCAAGATATTCAATCCCTTGAATTTCTTGTTGTTCTTATTAACTAGTTTATTCTAGTTCTTTTTATGCTTTGAATAAATTGTAAACTTTAGTCATTTTAAGTTTGCAAATTAGTTATATTTTTTCTTAGTTCTTTTTAGCTGATTTTAGTTCGAAAAATATTGTCACATTCACACAAAAGTACAAGTGCAAGGATACATCAAAATGGCAGCCATTTAAGCTTGGAATCCGAAATTCTTTTACAAGGAATTTCAAAGCTTTGACTTGAGAGTTACAATCAGTTTTCAAAGAGGAATTACAAGCCATTAAAAGCCTTAACTTCAGCCTTCAAGTGGTGATGTGAATTATTGATCCGAAAATCAACAAAACACAAGGGATATGTTTAAGTCTAATTCTATACAGGAAATCCAACAAGAATTAAACAAAAAAACTAAGACCAATCAATTAAGAATCCACCTAACTAATCAATCCAAACGAATGTTTTATCTAAAACAAGCAAAACAGCAATTGATCACAATCAACAAAACTTAAGTGTTTAAACTTAAAAACAATGTATATTAATCTGTCTATAATTCGTGTATTTTACAGCCCTATTTATAGACTTAGTTTTCCGAGGAAGATTAGGACAAGTTCCTAATTCAATCCTAATTAAATTAGAATTCTAACTTGCTTGAAGAGCAAGCACCTTGGAGAACAAGCACACGCCTAAACTGATTTATTTTGCTAACTAACTGATTTTTAAAGCAACTAAACAAAGATTAAAGATCCTAATGCTTGAACCAAGAAAAACCCTTTCAAGTGAAAGGTAAAAACTTGTAAGCAAAATCTAAGTAAAGAAAATTCAAGAAAGTGAACTAGACTCCAAGAAAAGCCACTAAGCAAACCGTGGCTTTGCTTTGATATCCAAGAAAGTGTCCATGCAATGCTTGGCTTGAATCAATGTTTAGGGACAAGCTATCTTGATGCACGATAAGCAAATCTTCGAAGTTCTCCATGCTTAGACTTGCATCACAAGGACTAACCTTGGACCACCTTTTGGAAGGAAATCTTTCCTTTCGAAGATGAATCCAAACTAAGTCACCGGGCTGAAAACGGACCTCCTTTCTTTTCTTGTCATAGTATGCCTTTGTCTTTGCATTAGCTTGTTCAATTTTGGAATGAACTTGCTCATGCATAGACTTGATTTCTTTTGCACGCACCTCGGCATCATTGCTGAACTTGTTTGGTGAGGGAATGGGAGTGAGATCAATAGGAGTGCACGGATTGAATCCATACACCACTTCAAAAGGACTCAAACCTGTTGTCTTGCTAGGCACACGATTGTAAGCAAACTCCGCATGAGGAATCATCTCTTCCCATTACTTGGGACGTTTAGTAGCCAAAGACCGCAGCAAGGATCCCAAAGTTCTATTAGTCACTTCGGTTTGACCATCTGTTTGAGGATGACTTTAAGTGCTAAAGTTCAATTTCGTGCCCATCTTCCTCCATAATGTAAGCCAAAAATGACTTAGAAATTTTGGATCACGATCACTCACCATGGATTTAGGTACACCATGCAAACGAACAATCTCATTGAAAAACAAGTTAGCAACATGAGTAGCATCATAAGTTGAATGACAAGCAATAAAATGAGCCATTTTAGAAAATCGATCCACAACAACCATTATAGAATCTTTCTTTCGTTGGGTGATAGGAAGTCCCACAATGAAATCAAGACTAATATCCTCCCATGGTGCTTGTGGAATAGGTAAGGGCAAAAGATAGCCTTGTGGTAGACTATGACTCTTGGCCTTTTGACATATCACACATCTCTTCACAATGAACTCCACATCACGGACCAATCTAGGCCAATGAAAGTATTCTTGGACAAGAAGAGTAGTCTTCTCTATGCCAAAGTGTCCCGCCATTCCTCCTTCATGAAACTCTTTGATAAGAGATTCTCTTAGGCTTGATCTTGGAATGCACAACCTGTTTCCTTTGAACAAATAGCCATCTAAAATGTAATAATCTTTGTAAGCATGATTAGAACATTTTAAAAATAAATCACCGAAATCATGATCATTTTTGTAACTTGCTTTCACATCTTCAACACTAATCACCCTTGCTTTTAAAGAATTCAAGAGTGTGTATCTCCTTGAAAGCGCATCAGCTCCTTTGTTCATGACGCCTCTCCTATGCTTGATCACAAAATGAAAAGCTTGCAAATACTCCACCCATTTGGCATGGCGTGGTTGGAGTTTTTGTTGGCTTTGAAGATATTTGAGAGCTTCATGATCTGAATGAAGGATGAACTCCTTGGAAATGAGGTAATGTCTCCAACGGTCTAAAGCACGAACTAGAGCAAAGAACTCCTTATCATAGGTGCTATACTTCCGTTGTGCTTCATTGAGTTTTTCACTAAAGTAGGCAAGGGGATGCCCAACTTGTGACAAAACAACACCAATACCAACTCCACTAGCATCACATTCAACTTCAAAAACTTCATCAAAGTTAGGCAAAGCAAGAATAGGTGCACTAGTAAGTTGATGTTTTACCTCATCAAAGGCCTTTTGAGCCTTATCATTCCAAACTAACTTCTGATTTTTAGTTAGCTCGGTGATAGGTGCCATGAGGGTACTAAAATTTCGCACAAATCTTCTATAGAAAGAAGCAAGTCCATAAAAGCTTCGAACTTGTTGAATGGTTTGTGGCGTGGGCCACTCACAAATTGCAGCAACTTTCTTTTCATCAACTTCAATGCCTTGTGATGAGACTTTAAACCCAAGAAAAATAACTTTAGAAGTGAAGAAATGACACTTCTCTAAGTTACCATACAATTTCTCACGTTCAAGGGCTTCAAAAACCTGTTGCAAGTGCATAGAATGCTCTTCTTCCTCCCTACTATACACCAAAATATCATCAAAATAAACTACAACAAATAAAGGTTGCATAACCTGATTCATAAGGCGCATAAATGTAGATGGTGCATTAGACAAACCAAATGGCATCACAAGCCACTCATAGAGGCCCTCCTTTGTCTTGAAAGCGGTCTTCCATTCATCTCCTTCGAAAATTCGAATTTGATGATAGCCACTTCTCAAATCAATTTTAGAGAACACTTTAGAACCATGCAAATCATCAAGTAAATCATTCAACCTTGGAATAGGAAACCGGTACTTGATAGTGATTTTATTGATTGACCTACTATCAACACACATTCTCCATTCTCCATTCTTCTTAGGCACAATCAAAGTAGGACAAGCACATGGACTAAGAGACTTACAAATAAGACCCTTGGACAGTAATTCTTCCACTTGCCTCCTAATCTCTTCGGTTTCTTTTGGAGTGGTTCTATAGGCTGGTTTGTTTGGGAGCATTGATCCGGGAACAAGATCAATTTTGTGTTGTATGTCACGTTTTGGGGGTAGGCCATGGGGAATGTCTTCGGGGAAAACATGGGAAAAGGTTTTGAGAAGAGGGGTGAGGAGAGGGTGTGGTTCTTTTTGTGTCGGTTGGGAAGGGGCATCAAGTTGGCTTAAAATGAACTGTTTGTGAGCTTTATACTCATGCAATTCTGATTTTATGAGAGTGGTAAGGGAAGTGGGGGGTGTGGATATGGGGTGGCCGTTTTTGAGGTTTAGAGGGGTAAGGAGTATTTTCTGTCCATCCATAGGTATAACATCACACTATAATTCTTCCTCATAAGTTTTACCAATGCTAAATGATAACAAGACTTTTTGTGTTACTTGAATCCCTTTACCATGATTTAGCCATTGAATCACATAAGGTTTAGGGTGAGGGACGGTTTTTATTTTCAGCTTGTCTATCATTACTTGTGAAGCTACATTGGTACACCTACCTCCATCAATAATCAAGGTACATACCTTACCACCAATGGTGCAACGAGTGTGAAAGATTGCCTCACGTTGCAAGCTCCCTTCTTTGCCAATCATATTGCTTAGTGTACGTCGAACCACCAAGCATTCTCCTTCATCCGGTCCAAGACACGCATACTCATCATTCTCCTCAAGGTTGCTGTCCACTTCAATTTCTAATTTGTCCTCCTCTTCATGCTCAATCAAAGTGACAATCTTTTTATTTGGACAATCACTGACCAAATGTCCAAGGCCTTGACACCTAAAACATCTTCTTGGGGCTGGTTTTGGGTTGGAATTTTGGGTGTTTTGTGAAGGTGGTTTAGAAGTAGGCTGATTGGATGTGGGTTTGAAAGGTGGGAAATTGGGTGTTTTCTTTTTTTGGGGAAATGAGGTTTGAGGTGCAATACGTGATGATTCACTTTTGCCTCTTGCTTTTTGTTGCTGCTCAATCTTATGTGCTAAGATAATGAGCTCTTCAAGGGTGGTGTAAGGGTGTAGTTCGACCACATTGGCTATTTTTGGGTCAAGTCCTCCCAAAAAGCGCACCAATGTTTGAGGTTCATCTTCCTCTACTCCACACTTCATGACAAATCTTTCAAATTCCCTAGCATATTCTTCTACTGATTTTGTACCTTGTTTGAGGTTGTGGAACTTGGAAAAGTTTTCTTGCACATAGTATGTGGGAAGAAACTTTTGTTTCAGCATCTTTTTCATCTTGGTCCACGATCTCACTTTCTCTTTGTCTTGCCTTTCCCTTTTGGCACACATACTAGCCCACCAAGTTGAGGCATATTTTCTTAACTTCAAGGCTACAATCTTCACCTTTTTTTCTTCCGGTGTTTGCTTGTAATCAAACACTCTCTCCACCGTTCTAAGCCATTCTACAAACTCATCAGCATCGAGTTTGCCATCATATTCTGGGATGTCAGCCTTAATGTCATTATTAGGCCGTGACCTTTCTCTTTCATGAAAAGGTCTATCATTGTGAATGAAATTAGATTCACTCAATTCTTCATCACTATGATTGGGTGAGCCCTCTTTTTGATGGCGCAACTTAGTAGAAAGATCTTTTAACTGATCTTGCAAATATTGCATTCGCTGCTCCATATCTTCTTTATCTTGTGCAACCTTATTGACATATTCTTGCCAATTAGGGGGTGGGATGTCGGACATGGTTTGTGATGTGTAAACAAGATGAGAAACCTTGTTACGACAATGATAAGTTTAACAGAAGGTCAAATGACTTTAAGTTTCAATTGTCAAGAGATCAGTTTAGTTAGGGGAACTCTCACCCTAAGCTAAGGATATAGCAAAGAGGAACTCTCACTCGTTTGCTTGGGATAGTTTAGATAAGGGAACTCTCACCAAATCGTAAACTACAAGTTTTAATCTTGGGAACTCTCACCAAAACTAACACTCTTCAAATTCGGATACTCAAATTTGGAAAACAAAGTGATCTAAACACAAGTCACTTCAATTATCAAAACACACGTTTTGGGCAAATAATCTTCGATTGTTTTTCATTCATTCAAAGTATGCTATTTATAGCATCAATACAACCTTTTCACTTGCCTACTTTAATTAACAAAATGAAATAAACAAACAGAAATTAACTAAGGAAATAAGTGGTTAATACACGTCCCACTTTACTCCATTACAAACATAATTAAACTAATTAAAAGAACTAAAAACTAGGCTTGAAACAAGGGAAAATGACCAGCCAAAATAGCATCCAAAGAGCATCTCACACACGCCCAAAACAGCTACTCTTCAAGCTTTTGTAACTCCCAATTCAAGGCCTTGATTCACGCCTTTTATTCAAGCTTTGTAACTCCTATTTTAATGCCTTTATTCCAGCAACAATTCCCACACATAACCCCCGAATAATGAGGTGCAATGTTCAGCCAACAAACCCCTTAATTCACGCCCAACAAGTGCCATGGAATACGCCAAACCGCCTCCAATTCAGCTTGTAACCGACGCCCATTAAAACGTGCATTTGGAGCTTGGAAAACCGTCACTTGCTAGATACTTTCTACAAGGTTAATTACACTAAGTGAAGTGCAACCCCTTGTAAAAACTTCCGGACTAAAACCGTGCAAAGGATTAAGGAATGACTTGGACAGAAATAACTCCTTTGCATTGCCTTGAACTTGGACCTCAAGGCCTTGACCACTTGAACGACCACTTGGACCATCTTGAGCTTTAGAGCTTTGACCATATTGGTCATCCTCCTCTTCTTCGAAAGGAATTGCCCTCAATTCGTCATCATCAAAGTAAGGAGCAAGGTCACCAACATTGAATGTGCTTGAGACACCAAATTGGTCCCCCAAATCAACCTTGTATGCATTGTCGTTGATCTTTTCCACGATTTCAAAGGGTCCTTCGGCTCTTGGCATAAGCTTGTTCTTTCTTTTGCTAGGAAACCTCTCTTTTCTCATGTAAATCCACACCAAGTCACCAATTTCAAATTGCTTCACGTTTTTCACCCTCTTGTTGGCTTGCTTTTTGTAGACTTCATTTGCTTTCTCAATGTTCTTCCTAACTTCTTTGTGTATCTTCAACATGAACTCGGCTTGTTCCTTAGCTCCACCATGAACGAATTTGTCTTGTGGCAAAGCTATGAGATCAATAGGAACATAAGGATTGACACCATAGACCACTTCAAAAGGAGAGTACTTTGTAGTAGAACTAGGAGTCCGATTGTAAGCAAACTCGGCATGAGCTAGCTTGACATCCCAATCCTTAGCACTCTTACTAACCAAGGTCCTAAGCAAAGAACCAAGTATTCTATTCACCACTTCAGTTTGACCATCGGTTTGTGGATGGTGTGAAGTAGAAAACAGTAGCTTTGTTCCCATTAGACGCCATATTGACTTCCAAAAATGACTTAGGAACTTTGTATCACGATCGGACACAATGGTGCGTGGCACCCCATGAAAACGAACCACTTCTTCAAAATACAACTTAGCCACATTCATAGCATCTTCGGTCTTGTGACAAGGAACGAAATGAGCCATTTTTGAAAACCGATCAACAACCACCATGATTGAGTCTTTACCCCTTTGAGTTCTAGGTAAAGCCACAATGAAATCCATGCTCACATCTTCCCAAGGTCTTTCCGGAACTTTCAAGGGCTTGTAGAGACCTTTGTGAAACACCATCTTGGCCCTTTGACAAGTAGAACAACGACTAACCACATGATGAACCGTGGCTAACATTTTCGGCCAATAAAAGTGAGCTTGAAGAAGCTCCATTGTTTTTTGAATCCCCACGTGACCAGCTAGACCTCCTCCATGAGCCTCATGAATCAACAAGCTTCTAATTGGACACTTAGGAATGCATAACCGATTTCCCTTAAAAAGAAAGCCATCATGTAAGGAAAATAAGTCATATACTCCATGAACACACTTCTGCATTACTCCATTGAAATCGCCATCTTCCTTGTAGTATTCCTTGATCAAATCAAACCCAAGGACCTTTGCTTCGACAACTCCAAGCAAATTATGCCTCCTAGATAAGGCATCCGCAACAACATTAGCCTTTCCACTCTTGTATTTAGAGGAAAAGTTAAATGTTTGTAAGAATTCAACCCATTTAGCATGTCTTGAATTCAACTTCTTTTGGCCATGGATGAACCTTAAAGATTCATGATCCGAATGCAATATGAACGGTTGTGGTCTCAAGTAATGTGACCAATGATCTAGAGCTCGTACCATAGCATAGAACTCTTTATCATAGGTGGAATAATTCAACTTGCCTTGACTCAACTTTTCACTGAAATAAGCAATTGGACGCCCTTCTTGAATCAAAACTGCTCCAATCCCCTTCCCACTTGCGTCACACTCCACTTCAAATGGCTTGGAAAAATCAGGGAGTGCAAGAATAGGAGTGTTGCACATTTTCTCCTTGACTTCTTCAAAGGCCTTTTGAGCTTGTGTAGTCCATTCAAACGTCCCCTTTTTAGTACACTCAGTTATAGGAGCCATGAGTGTGCTAAAATTCTTGATAAATCTTCTATAGAAAGAAGCTAGGCCATGGAAAGAACGGACCTCCGTGAGTGTTTTCGGACTAGGCCATGATTGAATTGCTTCAACCTTGCAAGGATCCACCTTCACGCCATCACCTGAAACTATGTAACCAAGAAAAGTGACCTCATATAACATAAAATCACATTTTTCAAGTTTTCCATACAATTTTTGCGTTCTTAAAACAAAAAAAACTTGAAGCAAATGATCTAAATGCTCATCCTCATTTTTAGAGTAAATAAGGATATCATCAAGGTACACCACCACGAACTTGCCAAGAAATGGCCTCAACACCTCGTTCATCAATCTCATGAATGTGCTAGGTGCATTGGTCAATCCAAACGGCATCACGAGCCATTCATACAACCCATGCTTTGTCTTGAATGCAGTCTTCCATTCATCACCTTCCCTCATACGGATTTGATGGTAACCACTCCTCAAATCAACTTTTGAGAATACCTTTGAACCACTCAATTCGTCCAACATATCATCCAGCCTTGGAATTGGAAATCTGTACTTGATAGTAATATTGTTAACAGCTCTACTATCAATACACATGCGCCAAGTACCATCTTTTTTAGGGACCAACAAAGCAGGAACCGCACATGGACTCATAGACTCACGCACATAACCCATACCCATCAACTCTTCAATTTGTCTTTGCAACTCCTTAGTTTCTAAAGGGTTACATCTATAGGCAGGTTTATTTGGTAGAGGTGCGCCTGGAATGAGATCAATTTGATGCTCAATTCCTCTCAAGGGTGGTAATCCCTTAGGTAACTCATCAAGAAAAACATCCTCAAACTCCTTAATCAATTTTGCAAGTCTAGGATTTTGACTCACAAATTTTTCATGAATTTCTTTGGAGTATAACATGAATATCTCTCCCTCACCTTCAAACTCCCTCTCAAATTCTTTACAAGATAATAAAGAAATTTGGGATTTTTGTGGTTGTGAAAACCGTGGGGGTGGTAAAGGGTGCAATTTCTTTTGTTTCCCTTGGTGAGTGATAGTGTAGGTGTTATGGTACCCATCATGAATAGATTTTTTATCAGATTGCCATGGTCTACCAAGAAGAATATGACAAGCATCCATTAAAACAACATCACACAATTGACTATCATGATATGAACCAATCGAAAAATTCACCATGCATTGCTTTCTAACCCCAGTACTAGCATTAGAATCTAACCAACTCAATTTGTAAGGATGTGGATGATTAGTGGTAGTAAGACTTAGTTTAGAGACTAAAGTCTTTGACACAGTATTAGCCTCACTGCCCCCATCAATAATTAAATCACATACCTCGTCACCAATTTTACATTTGGTGATGAAAATGTGTTGCCTTTGTGGCGCCAAAGGTTCCTCCACACGAGCTTGCAATGCTCTCCTAACCACCAAATTTGTTTTGTCCTCTATCTCAGGATAGCAATGGTCCTCCTCCTCATCTTTTTCATGCGGGGTCACATCCTTCTCTTCTTCAGACTCAAATTCCTCCCAATTGATGCTTTGGGTGGCTATGAGTTTAACCTCTTTCATGGTTAAGGCTCTTGAATTAGGACAATCTTTTTTATAATGTCCTCTACCTCCACACTTGTAACATACAATGTCACTAAGCTTGAAGTCTTTCGTGTTCTTCTTAGGTGGCTCATTAGACTTGCTAAAAGAAGAACCCTCCTTCGAGGTGAAGGGTGGTTTACGTATCACTGGAGTAGTGGTAGGTGCTTTCTTCTTTTTCCTTTTAGCATCAAACTTTGTCACAAGTTTGCAAGCTTCCACAAACGTGAGGTTAGTGTAACCTTCAAGTTTGTCTTGTAACTCTTGATCCAACCCAGCTACAAAACGTCCCAACTTCAGCTCTTCATTTTCGGTCACCTCACACACAATGGCAAGCCTATCAAACTCTTTGATATAGTCTTCCACTGAGTCGCCATTTTGTTGCAGAGTACTCCACTTCACATACTGATCTTGCTTGTAATTGTGAGGAATGAAACGATCCCTCATTCTTTTCTTCAGCTTTTCCCAAGTGGAAATGTGAGCCTTACCCCTAAGGGTACGCCCCCTTTGTTCTCCTTGCAACCAACTGTCACCATAGCCCTTCAGTTTGACTTTGGCTATCTTGTATTGTTGAACCGTCTCATGGATGTCCTTGTACTCAAAGTACCTTTCCAAGGATTTCTCCCACTCCAAGTACTTCTCCGGATCAAGTGTCCCATCAAAAGCAGGAACGTCCACTTTGAGACTCCTATCTTCCCTCCTAGGTGGAGGTTCTTCACCTTGATCTCTCCTGTCTTGCTCGTTCATGAGCCTTGCCATTAAGGCAGCAAGGTTCCCTTGTAGATTGGCATTGGTTTCGGCCAACCTTTCCTGACTAGCAATGGATCGATTAAGAGCTTCCAAAGCTGTCCTCAAGTCTGGATTCTCTCCCATGGTATGTAGGTATTCGACCCCTTTGGAAAAATTTAAGAAAATTTTTCCCCCTACCTGACGCGCCAAATGATGTGTAAACAAGATGAGAAACCTTGTTACGACAATGATAAGTTTAACAGAAGGTCAAATGACTTTAAGTTTCAATTGTCAAGAGATCAGTTTAGTTAGGGGAACTCTCACCCTAAGCTAAGGATATAGCAAAGAGGAACTCTCACTCGTTTGCTTGGGATAGTTTAGATAAGGGAACTCTCACCAAATCGTAAACTACAAGTTTTAATCTTGGGAACTCTCACCAAAACTAACACTCTTCAAATTCGGATACTCAAATTTGGAAAACAAAGTGATCTAAACACAAGTCACTTCAATTATCAAAACACACGTTTTGGGCAAATAATCTTCGATTGTTTTTCATTCATTCAAAGTATGCTATTTATAGCATCAATACAACCTTTTCACTTGCCTACTTTAATTAACAAAATGAAATAAACAAACAGAAATTAACTAAGGAAATAAGTGGTTAATACACGTCCCACTTTACTCCATTACAAACATAATTAAACTAATTAAAAGAACTAAAAACTAGGCTTGAAACAAGGGAAAATGACCAGCCAAAATAGCATCCAAAGAGCATCTCACACACGCCCAAAACAGCTACTCTTCAAGCTTTTGTAACTCCCAATTCAAGGCCTTGATTCACGCCTTTTATTCAAGCTTTGTAACTCCTATTTTAATGCCTTTATTCCAGCAACAATTCCCACACATAACCCCCGAATAATGAGGTGCAATGTTCAGCCAACAAACCCCTTAATTCACGCCCAACAAGTGCCATGGAATACGCCAAACCGCCTCCAATTCAGCTTGTAACCGACGCCCATTAAAACGTGCATTTGGAGCTTGGAAAACCGTCACTTGCTAGATACTTTCTACAAGGTTAATTACACTAAGTGAAGTGCAACCCCTTGTAAAAACTTCCGGACTAAAACCGTGCAAAGGATTAAGGAATGACTTGGACAGAAATAACTCCTTTGCATTGCCTTGAACTTGGACCTCAAGGCCTTGACCACTTGAACGACCACTTGGACCATCTTGAGCTTTAGAGCTTTGACCATATTGGTCAGTTTGTGTTTGGGGGGGTATGTGTTTGGGTATTTGTTTTGCTAGATCCCCCTCCTTCTAGCGCCAAATGTTGTATATTTGGAGTAACACTCGAAATACACAAGGGATAAACCAAGGGATAGTTAAGGCTAAAGAACCAAAGGCTTCTTAGATAAAGTCACACCACTAAGAAACTGTTTGGATTCCTAAGATCACAAGCCAACTAGTAGCCTAAACTAGCTAACTAAGCAAAGGAAATGAAATTCCAAATCCAAGAATTTCAAGGTTTTGTTTCTAATCCAAGAAACGAATGTAAGACAAGTTTTTTTGTTTGAATAATCTGATTTTTTCATTCACATTTGCTTGCTATTTATATAGTAAACAAGAATCCTTAAGTACAAGCTAACTTAAGTGGCTGTTCAGCTCACTTGTTACACGCCTAAGCTAAGTACAAATCAGCTTTTTGTTGTCTAGATACATTAATAAAAGAAGCCTTATTTAACTAGATACATCAAAGAGAAAATGGTGGCTTATAACCTCCAAATTAAGGCTGAAATAAAATCGGAATTAAGAGAGTGTAACTCCCCTTAATTCACGCCCATCCAAGCAGCAAGTTGGAGATGTATTTCCTCCAATATTCACGCCCAAATTCAAACAGCAAAGAAGTGTAACTCCTCCTTGGTTCAAGCCTTGAAATTAGCTTGAATGTATGTGGACAAGGGTGTACTTGGACGCCCTTTAGTTGCTCCAAAAGCTGATTGAATTAAACAGCCAATTGAAGGCTGAAATTAAGGCTTAAGATGCTCCAATGTTGACTGATATCAACGGCCACTTGAAGGATGAAGTTAAGGCTTGTAATGGCTTGTAATTCCTCTTTGAAAACTGATTGTAACTCCTAAGTCAAAGCTTTGAAATTCCTTGTAAAAGAATTTCGGATTCCAAGCTTAAATGGCTGCCATTTTGATGTATCTTTGCACTTGTACTTTTGTGTGAATGTGACAATATTTTTCGAACTAAAATTAGCTAAAAAGAACTAAGAAAAATATAACTAATATGCAAACTTAAAGTATGACTAAAGTTTACAATTTATTCAAAGCATAAAAAGAACTAGAATAAACTAGTTAATAAGAACAACAAGAAATCAAGGGGTTGAATATCTTGCTGCCCATGGATAGAATGCATAGCACCAATACATGATGCTACATCTTGAACCAAAGAAATGTCCATAACCAAGTTGTTAGGCTTGACTACAACAATTGGGATAATTTCATTCATCATTCATCTAGGAAGCTTCTATCAACTCGATTCTATGATGCATCGGCAACAACATCATTAAGAACTGATGAAGATGTGAGATTCTTGGATCGGAATTTGGGGTTGGAAGAATTCATTGGTCTTAATGCTCCGACCTATGCCCGCATCACCTTCGAGTTTCTTTCACCTTTGGAAGAACATGAGGAGAAGTTGGTACCTAGTGATTATATTCAAGATGTTTATCTCATGAAAAAAAGGTTCGTACCTAGTGATTATATTCAAGATGTTTATCTCATGAAAAAAAGGTTCGTACCTAGTGATTATATTCAAGATGTTTATCTTAAGATGCAACTTTTTAAACAAAATTCTATGACTGTTGAGAATTATATTGGTGAATTTGAAAAGTTATGCATGCTATGTGGCTTAGAAGAGATTGTTGAGCATAAGATTGCTAGATTTATTTCGGGGTTGAATGATAATATTGCTGAAAAAGTTGAATTACAACAATATTGGTCCTTTGAGGATGTTTGCAAGGTAGCTTTGAAAGTTGAAAAACAGATAAAGGGGAAGAAATGGACGTACACTAAGCCCTTTGTAAAAGGTTTCACTAAACCTTTTGAGAAGAACAGCTTGGAGAAAAGTGGTTCTAGTTCGAACTACAAGGAGACTATATCAAAATTTGAAGCTCCTGAAAAGCTTGTTGAAGATAGGAAGTGCTTCAAGTGTGGTAGTGTTGGTCACATTGCAACTAATTGTCCATCAAAAAGAGTAATGACTGCTCAAGAGTGGGAACAAGAACAAGCTAAGTGTGAGCAAGGTAGTGACTATGAAGAAAAGAACGAAGAGGAAAACTTTGAAGAAGAGGAGGGGCATATTGACGAAATTGATCCCGAGACTCATGGTCAAAGTTTGGTTCTGAGAAGGGCGCTACACTCTAAAACCGTACCTATGGAAAACAATCAAAGGAAGAAAATCTTTCTTACAAGGTGCAAGGTAGAAGATAGGTTGTGTGACATGATCATAGACACGGGGAGTTGCACTAATGTGGTATCTACTACTTTGGTAAACAAATTGAAGTGGCCAACTACTGAACTTCCAAGCCCTTATAAGCTTCATTGGCTTAATAATTCGAGTGATGTTAAGGTAACTAAACAGGCCTTAATCTCCTTTTCAATTGGTAAATTTCATGATAAAGTTTTGTGTGATGTTTGTCCTATGGATGCTTGTCCTATGGATGCTTGTCATATACTATTAGGCCATCCTTGGCAATATGATAGATTTGTGAAGTTTGATGGAAGGACTAATGTGTATGTTGTGAGAAAAGGAGAAAAAGAGAGACCGGTTGCTTTAAAACCTTTGATAAGCAACAAGTCTTCTAATGTTACCTCTAATTCGAAGAATTCTTATTTGATAAGTGAGAGGGAATTAGAAAAAAAGATTTGCAGCAACAATGTGGTATATATACTTGTTTCTAATGAGATTCGAATTGATCAAAATAAACAAGCAAAGAGGCCGTATGAATTGGAATCTGTTTTAGAAGAATTCAAGGATGTCTTTCCCAAGGAATTACCTCCGGGACTACCTCCTATTCGTGGGATAGAGCATCAAATTGACTTGATTCCGGGAGCACCATTACCCAATAAGGCAGTCTATAGAAGTAATCCGGAAGAAACAAAGGAGATGAAAAGGCAAATTGAAGAGCTTATGGCTAGAGGATACGTGAGGGAAAGTATGAGCCCTTGTGTCGTGCCTACTTTACTTGTCCCAAAGAAAGATGGGAGTTGGCGCATGTGTATTGATAGTAGGTGATTAGGGGATTTTGCTCCCACCAATCGGAATGCGCCACGTGGGCCAATCAGGTCCTGCCAAGTGTCCCCCAATTGGACCTCTCAAGGCCTGCCACGTGGCACACTCTTATTCGTCCACCGTGGACCTATAATGTCATGACACGTGGCATACTCCATGCCTAATGGAGAAGTCGGCCACCTAGGCCCAACTTCCGAGGGAAGCCCAATCAGCCCAAGGTTAACCTAAACCTAGGGTTGGCACGTTTCCCGAGGTTATAAATACCTCCCTTAATCCTCATTAAGGGAGATTACGCAGATTATACACATTAAACACTCTCGCCTAGAGAGACCCAATCATTTTAATTTCCGCATTAATTACTCCTTAATCAAGTACTAACTTGACCGTCGGAGGCGGATCTCCAATCATCCGGAGCATCCGTTTGTTTTGCAGGTACAGGCGTCAAGCTCCAGTCTTGGAATTGTAACTCTCCCGCAGGACATTAGAAAACCCCGAAACATTTTGGCGCCGTCTGTGGGGAGAGTACTTCTGAGATGGCATCCACGTTTGTACCGACTCCTGAAGAGAGGCGTCCCCTAGACGACCCTCAAGTCCAGTCGGACCATGATACTGAGAACGAATTTGAAGTTGAAGCTCACACAGCTTCAGACGGGACCCTAAGGGCTCGACTTACCCGTCATACCGAAAGGAGGGAACGGGAACATCTTCAAACTGAAAGCGAGCCAGCAGGCGCACCGCCTGTTCGGCAGTTGCCGACTGATGGGTCTGCTCCCATCACAAGGAATGAACTCATGACCTTCATGAGGGACTTCAAGGTAGAGATTCAAGAGTTGCTTAATAAGAAGCCTGCTCTGGCCAAGGAACAGTCGGTTAAGAAACCTTCCACTTCAGGCAAGAGGAAGCCAGTTCAAGGGCGAGAGGCGACTCCTCATCCTAAATCTAGGAAGTGGGAGCCGCCTGCCCTTGATTTTACAAAATACCGTTTCCCTACTCCAGGAAATAGGAAACCTGTTCGTCACATTCAGGCGGACGGGTCGAAGAAAACATACACAGACGCTCGGCTGCTGCTAGAGCAGAAGAAGAGTGACCGATTGTCAGAATCGGCCTCTACTTCAAATTTCCAAGACAGTCTGCGAAATACCTCGATGAGGCATACCCAGTCGTATCATGAGAGTCAGTCAGGCGGCACCTCCCGTCAGTCCGGCTTTCATAGCGACCAGGCGGTACCAAACTTACCGTTTGCACCACAACAGTATTTTTTGCAGCCACCTCCGTTTGGTGGACATGCAGCAAAAAATGTCCAACCTATGGACTGGCAGCTACGGTTGCTTAGGCTTGGCGAACAGCCGTCGGCCTTCTCCAAGGAAATTACTGAAGCCGCTCAGCCGGCCAAAGTGAAAAATGTGTTAGTAGGCGCCTATGACGGCACTACTAACCCAGAAGATCATCTGATGGCATTCACCAACCTGATGTATCTTCAAGGGTTGGATGATCCTACTTGGTGCAAGTGTTTCCCAGCGACTCTCAAAGGAATCGCACAACAATGGTTCGGCAACCTGCCGACTGGTTGTGTTAATAACTTCAGGACGCTTGCTTACTTATTCACCTCCAACTTCGCCATGAACATCCCTGCGAAGAAGACGACCCTTGATTTAGGAACAATTCAGCAGGGTGAGAAGGAGGGGCTTCGATCTTACATCAGGAGGTTTAACCTGATGAGAATACAGATTCAAGGGTTACCGGATGAGGTGGCCTATACTGACTTTTTCAGGGATCTCAAAGACGGGTCGACCTTCAAATTTGATCTGGTCCGAAAGAGGGTGGCGACTCTTCAAGAGGCCTTGATTGAAGCGGAAGCCTATATACAGGCGACTGATCTTTGTAGTACGGTAAAACAGTCGGACAGGAAGAAGTTCGACAAAAGAGAAGGACGACAGATACAGTCGTCAAACAAAGATAAGAAAAGAAAAGAGGTCTGGGCGGCTGATTCCTCTAAACAGCCGGCCCAGAAGAAGAAAAAAGAATACAAACCATACTCCCCAAAGTATGCGTTTAGCAAGGACAGCCAAGCTATCCTAAAGGAAATCAAGGGACGGATCTCAATTGAGAAGCCGGTCCCCATGAAGGGTTCTGCAAACAACCGGAACCAAGAAAAATTCTGTGATTATCATGAAGATGTTGGTCATCGCACCAACGAATGCATCAGTCTCATGCGGTATCTGGACCGCCTGGCTGAGCAAGGTGATCTTGACTCTTTTGTCAAGAAATCCACGGGAAACACTTCCTCGAAAAAGCAGTCGACCAAAAAGAATCAACAGGCCGACAGCTCCGATACAGATGATGCAGTCGTCTACACCATTGCAGGCGGCTTCTCAGGAGGCGGTCCCACTATTAGGGGCAACAAAGACAACATCAGACGGTTAGATGTAAATTCCGTTCACCAAGAACGACCCTCCAAATATTCATTTCCTGAGATTGTCATCACTGAAGAAGATCTAGGAGGGGTAAGAGGGCCGCATGACGACCCTATTGTTATTGAATGTAAAGTGGCCAACCAGAGAGTAGGCCGAATCCTCATAGATACCGGAAGCTCCTCAGATCTCATCAGTAGCAAATGTCTGTCGAAACTAAAATATCAGACTGATTGCATACATCCGGCATCCCACCCTCTAGTGGGGTTTGGAGGAGGAGTCGTTCACCCAGTGGGACGAGTGGATTTACCCATCCGCCTGGGCGAAAAAGGGGAAGGACGACACATGGTAGTCCGGTTCCTGGTAGTGGAAGAACTCTCGGCCTACAACATGATTCTGGGACGACCAACCCTGAATAATTCCAAGGCTGTAATAATCCCATCTCTTATGTTGCTCAAGTTTGAGAGGGATAATGGAACAGTCGAGTCCCTAAGGGGAGATCAGAGGATGGCCCGAGTGTTGTAGCCAAGCCTAACAACTTGGTTATGGACATTTCTTTGGTTCAAGATGTAGCATCATGTATTGGTGCTATGCATTCTATCCATGGGCAGCAAGATATTCAATCCCTTGAATTTCTTGTTGTTCTTATTAACTAGTTTATTCTAGTTATTTTTATGCTTTGAATAAATTGTAAACTTTAGCCTTATTCTAAGTTTGCAAATTAGTTATATTTTCTTTAGTTTCTTTAGCTGATTTAAGTCCGAAATTGTAAAGTACAAGCGCAAGATACATCAAGAAGGCAGCCATTTAAGCTTGTGAAAGAAGCATGGAATCCGAAATTCTTTTAAAGGAATTTCAAAGGCTTTAACTTGGGTGTTACAATCAGTTTCAAAGAGGAGTTACAAACCTTCAATTCAGCCTTCAAGTGGCCGTTTATTTCAGTTAGCAAATGAGCAATTGAAAGGCGTCCAAGTACATTCTTGTCCACATATATTCAAGCTTATTTCAAGGCTTGAAACAAGGAGGAGTTACACTTCTTTTGCTGTTTGAATTTGGGCGTGAATCAAGGGGAAGTTACACCTCCAAGTTGCTGCTTTGTTGGGCGTGAATCAAGGGGGAGTTATACTCTCTTATTTCTGATTTTATTTGGAGGTTACAAACCACCATTTCCTCTTTGATGTATCTAGTTAAATAAGGCTTCTTTTATTAATGTATCTAGACAACAAAAGCTGATTTGTACTTAGCTTAGGCGTGTAACAAGTAAGCTGAAAAGTCACTTAAGTTAGCTTGTACTTAAGGATGCTTGTTTACTATAAATAGCAAGCAAATGTGAATGAAAAAGAGAGCAGATTATTAAAAACAAAAAAAACTTGTCTTACATTCGTTTCTTGGATTAGAAACAAAAATCTGAAATTCTTGGATTTGGAATTTCGTTTCCTTTGCTTAGTTAGCTAGTTTAGGCTACTAGTTGGCTTGTGATCTTAGGAATCCAAAACGTTTCTTAGTGGTGTGACTTTATCTAAGAAGCCTTTGGTTCTTTAGCCTTATCTATCCTTTGGTTTATCCCTTGTGTATTTCGAGTGTTACTCCAAATATACAACATTTGGCGCTAGAAGGAGGGTCATCTAGTAAAACAAATACCCCAAACACATACCCAAACACAAACCATGTCCGACATCCCACCCCCTAATTGGCAAGAATATGTCAATAAGGTTGCACAAGAGAAAGAAGATATGGAGCAACGAATGCAATATTTGCAAGCTCAGTTAAAAGACCTTTCTACTAAGCTGCGCCATCAAAAAGAGGGTACACCCAATCCTAGTGATGAAGAAGCGAGTGAATCTAACTTCAATCACAATGATAGGCCTTTTCATGAAAGAGAAAGGACTCGGCCTAATAATGACATTAAGGCTGACATCCCGGAGTATGATGGCAAACTCGATGCTGATGAGTTTGTAGAATGGCTTAGAACGGTGGAGAGAGTGTTTGATTACAAGCAAACACCGGAAGAAAAAAAGGTGAAGATTGTAGCCTTGAAGTTAAGAAAATATGCCTCAACTTGGTGGGCTAGTGTGTGTGCCAAGAGGGAAAGGCAAGACAAAGAGAAAGTGAGATCGTGGACCAAGATGAAAAAGATGCTGAAACAAAAGTTTCTTCCCACATACTATGTGCAAGAAAACTTTTCTAAGTTCCACAACCTCAAACAAGGTACAAAATCAGTAGAAGAATATGCTAGGGAATTTGAAGGATTTGTCATGAAATGTGGAGTAGAGGAAGATGAACCTCAAACATTGGTGCGCTTTTTGGGAGGACTTGACCCAAAAATAGCCAATGTGGCTGAACTACACCCTTACACCACCCTTGAAGAGCTCATTATCTTAGCACATAAGATTGAGCAGCAACAAAAAGCAAGAGGCAAAAGTGAATCATCACGTTTTGCATCTCAAACCTCATTTCCCCAAAAAAAGCAAACATCCAATTTCCCATCTTTCAAACCCACATCCAATCAGCCTACTTCTAAACCACCTTCACAAAACACCCAAAATTCCAACCCAAAACCAGCCCCAAGAAGATGTTTTCGGTGTCAAGGCCTTGGACATTTGGCTAGTGATTGTCCAAATAAAAGGATTGTCACTTTGATTGAGCATGAAGAGGAGGACGAATTAGAAATTGAAGTGGACAGCAACCTTGAGGAGAAAGATGATTATGCGTGTCTTGGACCCGATGAAGGAGAATGCTTGGTGGTTCGACGTACACTAAGCAATATGATTGGCAAAGAAGAGAGTTTGCAACGTGAGGCAATCTTTCACACTCGTTGCACCATTGGTGGTAAGGTATGTACCTTGATTATTGATGGAGGTAGTTGTACCAACGTAGCTTCACAAGTAATGATAGACAAGCTGAAAATAAAAACCGTCCCTCATCCCAAACCTTATGTGATTCAATGGCTAAATCATGGTAAAGGGATTCAAGTAACACAACAAGCTTTGTTATCATTTAGCATTGGTAAAACTTATGAGGAAGAATTATGGTGTGATGTTATACCTATGGATGCATGTCATATTTTACTTGGTAGACCTTGGCTATTTGATAGACGTGTGATGCATGATGGGTATAAAAATATATATTCCTTCACTAAGGATGGACAAAAAATACTCCTTACCCCTCTAAACCTAAAGAATGGCCACCCCATGTCCACACCCCCCACTTCCCTTACCACTCTCATAAAATCAGAATTGCATGAGTATAAAGCTCACAAACAATTCATTTTAAGCCAACTTGATACCCCTTCCCAACCGACACAAAAAGAACCACACCCACTCCTCACCCCTCTTCTCAAAATCTTTTCCCATGTTTTCCCCGAAGACATTCCCCATGGCCTACCCCCAAAACGTGACATACAACACAAAATTGATCTTGTTCCCGGATCAATGCTCCCAAACAAACCAGCCTATAGAACCACTCCCAAAGAAACCGAAGAGATTAGGAGGCAAGTGGAAGAATTACTGTCCAAGGGTCTTATTCGTAAGTCTCTTAGTCCATGTGCTTGTCCTACTTTGATTGTGCCTAAGAAGAATGGAGAATGGAGAATGTGTGTTGATAGTAGGTCAATCAATAAAATCACTATCAAGTACCGGTTTCCTATTCCAAGGTTGAATGATTTACTTGATGATTTACATGGTTCTAAAGTGTTCTCTAAAATTGATTTGAGAAGTGGCTATCATCAAATTCGAATTTTCGAAGGAGATGAATGGAAGACCGCTTTCAAGACAAAGGAGGGCCTCTATGAGTGGCTTGTGATGCCATTTGGTTTGTCTAATGCACCATCTACATTTATGCGCCTTATGAATCAGGTTATGCAACCTTTCATGGGTAAATTTGTTGTAGTTTATTTTGATGATATTTGGTGTATAGTAGGGAGGAAGAAGAGCATTCTATGCACTTGCAACAGGTTTTTGAAGCCCTTGAACGTGAGAAATTGTATGGTAACTTAGAGAAGTGTCATTTCTTCACTTCCCAAGTTATTTTTCTTGGCTTTAAAGTCTCATCACAAGGCATTGAAGTCGATGAAAAGAAAGTTGCTGCAATTCGTGAGTGGCCCACGCCACAAACCATTCAACAAGTTCGAAGCTTTCATGGACTTGCTTCTTTCTATAGAAGATTTGTGCGGAATTTTAGTACCCTCATGGCACCTATCACGGAGCTAACTAAAAACCAAAAGTTAGTTTGGAATGATAAGGCTCAAAAGGCCTTTGATGAGGTAAAACATCAACTTACTAGTGCACCTATTCTTGCTTTGCCTAACTTTGATGAAGTTTTTGAAGTTGAATGTGATGCTAGTGGAGTTGGTATTGGTGCTGTTTTGCCACAAGTTGGGCGTCCCCTTGCCTACTTTAGTGAAAAACTCAATGAAGCACAACGGAAGTATAGCACCTATGATAAGGAGTTCTTTGCTCTTGTTCGTGC
Source organism: Chenopodium berlandieri (assembly GCA_034703905.1). Taxonomy (NCBI): domain Eukaryota; kingdom Viridiplantae; phylum Streptophyta; class Magnoliopsida; order Caryophyllales; family Amaranthaceae; genus Chenopodium; species Chenopodium berlandieri. The sequence continues at coordinate 36,471,183 of CM068284.1, forward strand.
TTTGGACCATTGGAGACATTACCTCATTTCCAAGGAGTTCATCCTTCATTCAGATCATGAAGCCCTCAAATATCTTCAAAGCCAACAAAAACTCCAACCTCGCCATGCCAAATGGGTGGAGTATTTGCAAGCTTTTCATTTTGTGATCAAGCATAGGAGAGGCGCCATGAACAAAGGAGCTGATGCGCTTTCAGGAGATACACACTCTTGAATTCTTTCAAAGCAAGGGTGATTAGTGTTGAAGATGTGAAAGCAAGTTACAAAAATGATCATGACTTTGGTGATTTATTTTTAAAATGTTCTAATCATTCTTACAAAGATTATTACATTTTAGATGGCTATTTGTTCAAAGGAAACAGGTTGTGCATTCCAAGATAAAGCCTAAGAGAATCTCTTATCAAAGAGTTTCATGAAGGAGGAATGGCGGGACACTTTGGCATAGAGAAGACTACTCTTCTTGTCCAAGAATACTTTCATTGGCCTAGGTTGGTCCGTGATGTGGAGTTCATTGTGAAGAGATGTGTGATATGTCAAAAGGCCAAGAGTCATAGTCTACCACAAGGCTATCTTTTGCCCTTACCTATTCCACAAGCACCATGGGAGGATATTAGTCTTGATTTCGTTGTGGGACTTCCTATCACCCAACGAAAGAAAGATTCTATAATGGTTGTTGTGGATCGATTTTCTAAAATGGCTCATTTTATTGCTTGTCATTCAACTTATGATGCTACTCGTGTTGCTAACTTGTTTTTCAATGAGATTGTTCGATTGCATGGTGTACCTAAATCCATGGTGAGTGATCGTGATCCAAAATTTCTAAGTCATTTTTTGCTTACATTATGGAGGAAGATGGGCACGAAATTGAACTTTAGCACTTCAAGTCATCCTCAAACAGATGGTCAAACCGAAGTGACTAATAGAACTTTGGGATCCTTGTTGCGGTCTTTGGCTACTAAACGTCCCAAGCAATGGGAAGAGATGATTCCTCATGCGGAGTTTGCTTACAATCGTGTGCCTAGCAAGACAACAGGTTTGAGTTCTTTTGAAGTGGTGTATGGATTCAATCCGTGCACTCCTATTGATCTCACTCCCATTCCCTCACCAAACAAGTTCAGCAATGATGCCGAGGTGCGCGCAAAAGAAATTAAGTCTATACATGAGCAAGTTCGTTCCAAAATTGAACAAGCTAATGCAAAGACAAAGGCATACTATGACAAGAAAAGAAAGGAGGTCCGTTTTCAGCCCGGTGACTTAGTTTGGATTCATCTTCGAAAGGAAAGATTTCCTTCCAAAAGGCGGTCCAAGGTTAGTCCTCGTAGTGATGGTCCATTTGCTATTGTTGAAAAGGTGAATGATAATGCTTACAAAGTTGAGTTGCCCGGAGATTATGGTGTTTCTAGCACCTTTAATGTGGCTGATTTATCACCTTACTATGATGAGTTTGGAGAGTTGCCGAGTTTGAGGGCAAACTCTTTTCAAGAAGGGGGGAATGTTGTAGCCAAGCCTAACAACTTGGTTATGGACATTTCTTTGGTTCAAGATGTAGCATCATGTATTGGTGCTATGCATTCTATCCATGGGCAGCAAGATATTCAATCCCTTAAATTTCTTGTTGTTCTTATTAACTAGTTTATTCTAGTTATTTTTATGCTTTGAATAAATTGTAAACTTTAGCCTTATTCTAAGTTTGCAAATTAGTTATATTTTCTTTAGTTTCTTTAGCTGATTTAAGTCCGAAATTGTAAAGTACAAGCGCAAGATACATCAAGAAGGCAGCCATTTAAGCTTGTGAAAGAAGCATGGAATCCGAAATTCTTTTAAAGGAATTTCAAAGGCTTTAACTTGGGTGTTACAATCAGTTTCAAAGAGGAGTTACAAACCTTCAATTCAGCCTTCAAGTGGCCGTTTATTTCAGTTAGCAAATGAGCAATTGAAAGGCGTCCAAGTACATTCTTGTCCACATATATTCAAGCTTATTTCAAGGCTTGAAACAAGGAGGAGTTACACTTCTTTTGCTGTTTGAATTTGGGCGTGAATCAAGGGGAAGTTACACCTCCAAGTTGCTGCTTTGTTGGGCGTGAATCAAGGGGGAGTTATACTCTCTTATTTCTGATTTTATTTGGAGGTTACAAACCACCATTTCCTCTTTGATGTATCTAGTTAAATAAGGCTTCTTTTATTAATGTATCTAGACAACAAAAGCTGATTTGTACTTAGCTTAGGCGTGTAACAAGTAAGCTGAAAAGTCACTTAAGTTAGCTTGTACTTAAGGATGCTTGTTTACTATAAATAGCAAGCAAATGTGAATGAAAAAGAGAGCAGATTATTAAAAACAAAAAAAACTTGTCTTACATTCGTTTCTTGGATTAGAAACAAAAATCTGAAATTCTTGGATTTGGAATTTCGTTTCCTTTGCTTAGTTAGCTAGTTTAGGCTACTAGTTGGCTTGTGATCTTAGGAATCCAAAACGTTTCTTAGTGGTGTGACTTTATCTAAGAAGCCTTTGGTTCTTTAGCCTTATCTATCCTTTGGTTTATCCCTTGTGTATTTCGAGTGTTACTCCAAATATACAACACCGAGAGTGCTATCTCTCGGATGTCAAGCCCACTGTTATGGCCGCTGGGTCCAGTGGGGGAAAAATAGACCTTGACAATGTCAAGGAGAGTGTGCCTGTTCAAGAAGCAGGCGGCAAGAAGAGAAAGGCATCCCAGACAGGGGCCGCAAGAAAAGACAGAAAATAGCAATCATTGGCAGAGGAGCGGTCGGATGAATTCCGCCCTCAGCCGGCTGGTGAGCATACGGACCTGATCTTAGATGACTCGCGTCCTGACAGAACAGTTAAAGTTGGGACGACTGCTCTAAAGGTCCTGGGTGACGACTTTCACAAACTATTGAAAGAATATGATGTAAGTCTAATACACCCTTCCAATGGAATGATAAGGTATTAGACTCGAAAGAAAACAACTCGCCTTTGAAACGTTTTGGAATTGCGAAAATAACCAAAACCCAAGAACAAACTCAAGGTATTGGGATCTTAGGCTAGAAACTCGAGACACACTCAAAGTTTCCCCTAATCTTACAACTCAAGAACACACTCAAAGTTATAAGGAGACTCTTTGATTGAGACACACTCAAATCAGAAAAGCACAAGGTTTTTGTTTAATATTTCAACTCTGCCTTTATTTCTGGTTTGCTCTCCCTTTTATAGAGGAAAGGAGCAGCAAATAAGCACACCAAAAGGCAAGGAAAACCGTCCAAAAGATGGAGAGCCAAAAGCCACGGTTTTCCTTAATACAAGCTAGCTTTAAATGCACTAATTAAGCCTAAAGATGAAGAGTTAAACTCTTCCTATTACAACCAGCCAAAGTTCAACTCTTGGCATTATTTTTCAGCAAAGAAAAGTTAAAAACTTAAGCTAATAATAAGAAGTAAATGGAACAAGAATCACACGCCCAAAATAGTAGTGAAATGAGCCAAAGTGTGATTTATGTCAACTGTTTTCCAATCTTCAATCCACCCATGAAATGCAACATAGAATTTCGGCCTTCTTTGAAAATGGGTAAAACCCAAGAGTCTCCAAGACTAGAGCAACTGGTTCTTGATCCATGAAGCTTCTAAGTGGGCTTCTCGATCTTGGATCATTCTCCCCTTCTTGAAAAAAGTTTGACCCCAAACTTGCATCTTTTAAATAAGGAGATAAATCTCGTATGTTGAAAGTAGCACTTTTTAAATCAATTTTATGATTCACTTGCACACACCCCCTTTTTAGCATCTTTTTCAACCACTCATACAACCCTTGCTTGGTTTTGGACGTCGTTTTCCACTTATTCCCCCCTTTAAGTGTCATTTGCCGGCAGATAGCATTGTGAGGCAAAGGGACTCTTGGAATTGCATGGTCAATACACCTATTTGAAGGTAGACTGTTGGACAAGTCATCTGGAAAAACATATTTGTATTCTCCTAAAAACTCATTTAAAGGTGATGAGTTATTATGAGAAGTACAAATCTCATCTTTGGCCTTCCCAACCAAAGCATACCCTTCCTCCATTTCTTCCACTATATTTTCAAGTTTAGTACAAATTACAAGATAGTTGCTTTTCTCTTTTTCTTTCTTAGCAACTTTTGGAGGTAAAGGCAACAATCTAACTTTTCTACCATCTTTGGTAGTTACAATAAACACATTAGATTTACATTTGTGTACCGAATCATGATCAAATTGCCACGGTCTTCCAAGCAACAAATGGCAAGCATCCATAGGAAGAATATCACACCAACGCTCATCTTTGAACCCTCCAATGGAATAAGTCACCAAGGCTTGTTTCTTCACCCTCATGTTGGTACCATCATTCAACCAATTGAGCTTATAAGGCTCATCATGAATCCTAGTAGGTAGCTTCAACTTACTCACAGCCTCAGGCGAAATCACATCAATTTGAGCGCCACTATCCACAATCACATTACAAGTTTTTTCACCTATCTTGCATCTAGTGTGGAACAAGTTGTTTCGTTGCCTCCCATCAACTTGGGGCTCACCAAGTAAGATTTTGCGAACCACCAATAAGTTATGGTCACTTTCTGGAGAAATCTCTTCTTCAAAGTCGTCCTCCCCATTACTCTCTTTTTCTTGAGTCACAAAGTTATACATTTGTTCTTCTTCATCCATAATTGCGCATTGTGTGGCGGTCAAAACAGTTTTACTAGGACACTCACTAGCGATATGACCCCTACCATGACACTTGAAGCATTTTCTCCTAGTTGCAAGCTCACTAGGGGAAACTACTTGCTTTTCTTTCCTTTATCAAACTTAGAACTTGATGAGCTATTTGGAGAAGTTTCTCTTTGAAAAGTACTCTCATTAGAGTTGAAAGGAGTAAATTTCGAAGTACTCTTAAAAGAGGAAGTTTTGGGCTTCTCTTTCTCCTTTTCCTCCTTAGCTTGTGCCTCATACTTCAAGGCGAGTTTACAAACATCACTAAAAGTGGCATAGTGAGTCACCTCCACTTTTCTACAAATCCCTTTAGACAACCCTTTAACAAAACGAGCTATCTTGAAAGTTTCTTTTTCTTGTAAATCGCAAATTAAGCACAACTTCTCAAACTCTTTCATGTACTCTTCCACACTCATGCCATTGTCTTGTGAAAGGTGGGTTAACTTAAGGTATTGCTCTTGTTCATACTCCTTACTAACCCATTTATCCCTCATTCTTTTTTTTAACTTCTCCCATGAGTCAATTTTTTCTTTTCCCTCTCTTCTTCTATTTGCCTTGAGGTTTTCATACCATAGGGCAGCAAGTTTAGTGAGTTTTAGAACAGACAATTTGAACCTTTTTTTATCATTAAACCCCTTATACTCAAAAACAGTTTCAATTTGCCTCACCCAATCTAGAAAGGCTTCACTATCATGTCCCCCATCAAACTCTGGTAGGTCAATCTTAAGCCCCCTATCTTCATCAAATTGCCTAAGGTTGTTTCCACTACCCACATCCTCATTTTCTAACTCGTTCAGTTTTCTAGTTGTTTGCAACACCATATCGGCAATTGTATCCATCCTAAAATTTTGCCTAGCCTTCACCTCCTCACTTTCTTCTGTTTTTTTCTCCAAACTCTCCAATTTTTCAGTGATTACTTGCAACATTCTAGCAAGCTCCTCATTAGCCATGATTTCCACTATTCTGCTAGGCTATTACAAGTACAATGAGTGAAAACTGCCGAAATTAGAGACAAAGTGCAAAACGAAAATTGCCTCGAGACTCTCAAAGGCTTACAAATTCAGAAAATTCAGATCAAAACAACCAATTTGAAAAAAAGAAACTCCTCAAAAGCTTTTCGGATGAGGGAGAAATCTTCAATTGAATTCTGCCTTCCCGGTTTTGCCACTTTTCTGCGCTGCTGCGAAAAACCTGCCCAGTTTATTAGCAGAAAAATTCCAAAAAATCTGAAATTTTTTGTGAGTAATCTAAACAACAAAATATCCAGATTCAAAAAAAGAATCACTCAATTTGGACAGAAAACGAAGGAGATATAGCCTTCTCAAACCGTAACTCCAAACTGATCGAATTCTGCCGTTTTGCTCCAAACGCCTTCAAACTCGATTTTCTTCAAGAAAACCCTAACCTAGGCTCTGATACCAGATGATGTAAGTCTAATACACCCTTCCAATGGAATGATAAGGTATTAGACTCGAAAGAAAACAACTCGCCTTTGAAACGTTTTGGAATTGCGAAAATAACCAAAACCCAAGAACAAACTCAAGGTATTGGGATCTTAGGCTAGAAACTCGAGACACACTCAAAGTTTCCCCTAATCTTACAACTCAAGAACACACTCAAAGTTATAAGGAGACTCTTTGATTGAGACACACTCAAATCAGAAAAGCACAAGGTTTTTGTTTAATATTTCAACTCTGCCTTTATTTCTGGTTTGCTCTCCCTTTTATAGAGGAAAGGAGCAGCAAATAAGCACACCAAAAGGCAAGGAAAACCGTCCAAAAGATGGAGAGCCAAAAGCCACGGTTTTCCTTAATACAAGCTAGCTTTAAATGCACTAATTAAGCCTAAAGATGAAGAGTTAAACTCTTCCTATTACAACCAGCCAAAGTTCAACTCTTGGCATTATTTTTCAGCAAAGAAAAGTTAAAAACTTAAGCTAATAATAAGAAGTAAATGGAACAAGAATCACACGCCCAAAATAGTAGTGAAATGAGCCAAAGTGTGATTTATGTCAACTGTTTTCCAATCTTCAATCCACCCATGAAATGCAACATAGAATTTCGGCCTTCTTTGAAAATGGGTAAAACCCAAGAGTCTCCAAGACTAGAGCAACTGGTTCTTGATCCATGAAGCTTCTAAGTGGGCTTCTCGATCTTGGATCAGAATATAAGGACATCTTTGCATTCGACGTCCACGAAATGCCAGGCATTAGTCCTGACCTGGCGGTACATAAACTGGCTGTGGATCCGAAAAAGAAGCCGGTAAGGCAGAAGAAGTGGAACCATGGCGAAGAAAGAAGTCAGGCGGCAGCCGCCGAAGTTAAAAAATTACTTGATGCAGGATTCATTCGGCAATGTTACTTCCCAGACTGGGTTGCAAATGTGGTGCTTGTTAAAAAGCCGAATGGCACCTGGCGAATGTGTGTAGACTACACAGACTTAAACAAGGCGTGCCCTAAAGACAGTTACCCTCTGCCTAAAATTGATAACCTGGTCGACTCAACAGCCGGCCATTCTTTGATGAGCTTTATGGACGCCTACTCTGGTTTCCATCAAATTCCTTTATGGAAGAAAGATCAGGAGAAGACGGCCTTCGTCACTGATCAAGGGTTATACTGTTACACGGTCATGCCGTTTGGTCTTAAGAATGCCCCGGCCACTTTCCAGCGAATGATAAACACTGTGTTCTTTGATCAGATTGGGAGAAATGTCGAGGCATATATTGATGATATGATTGTCAAGTCTAAACTTCAGAAAGATCATCTGTCGGACCTCCGAGAAACTTTCGCCACACTCAGGCGGCACCATGTCATGCTCAATCCCAAGAAATGTGTCTTTGGAGTTGAGTCTGGGAAATTTCTCGGATTCCTTATCAATCAGAGAGGAATAGAGGTGAACCCTGAGAAGGTGCAGGCGGTCATCGACATGCAGTCGCCTCGTACCGTCCGAGAGGTTCAGAAGTTAACAGGTTGTCTGGCGGCCTTGGGAAGATTTCTAAGCCGATCAGGCGACAAATGCCTATACTTTTTCCAGGCAATTAAGAAAAAGGCAAGGTTTGAATGGGGGCCGGATGCCGAGGCGGCCTTCCAGAAATTGAAAGTTCACTTGCATTCCTTGCCGAGGCTGGTCAGCCCTTTGCCCAAAGAAGTACTTTACATGTACCTGGCCGTCTCTGATCATGCGTTAAGCGCTGTTCTCCTTGCTGAAAGAGACGGCTGTCAACTCCCGGTCTACTTTGTCAGTCATGTACTGAAAAATGCCGAGTTGAGGTATCCCTTAGTGGAGAAATTTGGTCTTGCACTCTTCATGGCTGTTAAAAAATTGAAGCCCTACTTTTTGGCACATGCAGTCGTTGTGTATACAGACCAACCTATCAAGCGGCCACTGACCATCATGGAATCGTCAGGCCGAATGATCAAATGGGCCATAGAAATACAGAGTCTCGAAGTTACTTTCGAGCCTAGAAAAGCAGTGAAGGGGCAAGCCTTTGCTGACTTTATTGTTGAGATGACTCGTCCTCCAGACTCTCAAGTTCCAGACCAAGTCTGGAAGGTATATGTGGATGGAAGCTCTACTTCAAATGGTTGTGGAGCAGGCGTCATATGTCAGTCGCCAGAGGGCGACAGGTACGAGTATGCTTTACGCTTCAGTTTTCAAGCCTCAAACAATGAAGCAGAATATGAAGCTTTACTAGCCGGAATCCGCATGTGCAAGGCGGCAGGGGCACGAAAGATAAACGCCTTTTCTGATTCACAATTGATAGTGAGTCAGTATAATGGCGAATACGAAGCAACCCATCCGGCCATGATCAAGTATTTAAGGCGGTCCGACAAGCAGTCGGCTCCCTTGAGGATTTCCATCTGACCCAAGTGCCGAGATCCGAAAACAACCAGGCAGATGCACTTTCAAAATTAGCATCATCCGCCTCCTGTGATACTCCTCGAACCGTTTTTTGGGAAGTAATGGAGAGGAGAAGCATTGAGGAAGACCCTATTGGAATCTTAGACAGAAGCTCAACCTGGATGGATCCAATCAGGGCATATCTGACAAATGGTACCCTGCCGGATGATCATCAACAGGCGGCAGCACTGAAAAAACGAGCAACCAGTTTTGAAATAATAAAGGGAGAACTTCACAAAAGGGGTACCTTCAACCCTTCTTAAAGTGTGTTACTCCAGAAAAGGGGCGAGAGATACTAGACGATCTTCACTCCGGTTACTGTGCTTCCCATATAGGCGGTAGGACGCTTGCTCAACGGGCAAGGCGGCAGGGCTACTTTTGGCCTACTTTAGAAGCAAATGCGATGGAGATGGTGAAAAAATGTGACAAGTGTCAAAGGTTTGGCAAACTAATTCACCGTCCGGCTACTGACCTCACTACCATTCATAGCCCACTACCGTTTGCTAAGTGGGGCATGGATATTCTGGGTCCATATACGCCTGCTACAGGCGGAAGGAGATACATACTTGTTGCCGTCGACTACTTCACTAAATGGGTAGAGGCGGAGGCTATAAAGGGAATCAAGACGAAGGATGTAATTTCATTCATTTGGAAAAATGTCATCACTCGGTTCGGGGTTCCCATGTCTATGGTTTTTGATAATGGTCCCCAATTTGAGACGCCTGTTCTCAAAAGCTGGTTGGGTGACCAAGGAATCGCACACTACTTTGCATCTGTCGGCCGTCCACAAGCAAACGGCCAGGTAGAAGCCTTTAATAAAATCATCTCAGACGGTCTCAAGAAAAAGATTGAACGAGCAGGCGGCCTATGGGCGGATGAATTACCACATGTTCTCTGGGCCATTAGTCTGACTGAAAAAGGGGCGACTGGAGAAACTCCATTCCTCCTAACTTATGGTGCGGAAGCTGTTCTTCCAATAGAACACTACGAGCCGACTCTTCGAGTAATGCTATATGACGAAGAGGCAAACTGGGAAGCCATGCGCCTGGCATTAGACTCACTTCCTGAAAGGAGGGGCAATGCTGTCTTGCGCCATGAAATTTACCGCCTGAGAATGACTCGATCATACAACAGAAAAGTACACAGGCGTCCCCTCAAAGTGGGGGACTTTGTACTTAGAAAAATGGAAGCCATTGGTAGGGCTAATGAGTCTGGCAAGCTAACTCCCAATTGGGAAGGTCCCTACCGAATTTGTGAAGAGGTTAGAGACGGTACCTACCGTCTGGAAACACCAGACGGCCAACCGTTGCCTCGAACTTAGAATGTAGATAATCTTAAGAAATATTTCTTTTGAATGATGTAAATAGTCAAGGGCTACTTGAATAAAGTTTGCATAATATTCAATTTTGTATTAAGAGGGGCATGCCAACTGACAAACAGTCGGCTACTCTCCATGTTTAATTTTCATTTTTACTTAAGAGGGGCATGCCAACTGACAAACAGTCGGCTACTCTCTATGTTTAATTTTTATACTTCAGAGGGGCATGCCAACTAACAAACAGTCGGCTACTCTCCATGTTTAATTATTTTTACTTGAGGGGCATGCCAACTGACAAACAGTCGGCTACTCTCTATGTTTAATTTTTATACTTAAGAAGGGCACGCCGCTTGTTTCACTCAACCGGCTACCCTCCCATAATACAGTTCACCGAACTATCAAAAACACATGACTAAAATGATCAGACCAGGCGCCACGCCAACTGATCAAAATATAAAAATTCAATTCGACCTGTCCCAACATTATAGCAGGCGTCCGACGGCATCCATCTGGATGAAATTCGTCGCAGAGAGCAGCTCCCTTTTGGGTGGAACATTGTTCTATAAAAACATTACACGGCACCTATACGACTGTCTAAACACGACAACCACGTAGCCGTTTCCCGGACAAGGATATCTCACTTAAACTGACTAATCACGTCAAGCAAGTGTTCGCAATAACCATCCGAGTCAACCGACCGACTGAACTACTTGGGATAAGAACAATTGGTATTTTGTGAGTTAATAGCCAACAAACATTGGCGAATAAAGGGGAACAACCGGTACCCACCGCTTGATACCTCTACTACTCAATCACTTGGCGACTAGGTAACAGTCATATTTACTTGGTCACTCAAAAATTTAGTATGAAACTAAAAAGGTGTTCATACAGCACCTGTTCAAACTGATTAAATGTGGCGGGGAACAGTCGTCCTAGACTGCCTAAAGTCTCTAGCCTAAAAAACATGACAAGTAGGAAACCAGTTTCCTACTTGGTTAATTTTACAAATGACAGGACCGCCTGCCTAAAGGTGATCCAGTCTTTAAAATGGGTCGAATACCGATTGGATAAATGGCCGACTGATCGCCTAGCCTGGAAACAGACAACCAGTCGTCCAGGGGCATAGGCGGCGTGACTAACTATCCGTACCTGTCTGCAACAATCGGCCATGTAAAACAGTCGGTATAGTGTACAATTGGATATCAGAATATTCAATACTTAAACAAATTTGAAGCAAAACAAAAAAAAAAACTCATTAAAAGGAAGCCGGTCATTAAAGACCGGCAAAATATTCAGAGCCCCGGCCCCCTGGCCGGGTAAATACAAACAAACGGCACGCAGGCCGTGGAAAGAAGACATTAAGCTTAAGAAGGGGGCAGATCTTCAATACTAGCAGCTGTCGCCTGGTCAGCACTCTTCTTGCTGGACTCGGCTTTAGCTGCATCCTTCTTCGATGCATTACCCCCAAGTGGCACAAGCGCCACTACCGGCTGCTCCTCCACCTCCAACGCTTCCTCCAACGCCTCGTCCTCAGCAGCCGCCAGGATCTCTTGATTATATCTATCAGAACACTGGCGGTATGTTTTTTCCCATGAGGCAAAGTCGGCATTGGGGAAGAGGCGGCCCCATGCCATGCGCTGGATCTGAGCAGAGTCTTCCATCATCTCTCGGACCAGCTCTTTCTTCTCTTGCTCGGCCTTTTCCGAGAGCTCCTGAGTAAGACTCTTCTCCTAGGTCACCAGGCGTTCCTTTACGTTCGCCAAGGATTTCTCCAAGGTTTCGTATGAGGACATCTTTTGGCGAAGAGGTCTCAGCTCGGCCTTGAGGTTGTTGATGGTCGCCTCCAGCTCGCTATTCCTCTTCTGGGCCGCCTCTAACTGAGCCCGGATAGCGGCGGTAGCCTGCGCCTGATAATAAAGAATATCAATTGTCAGAACTTCATTTTGGGCAATTTGAAACATTGCCTTATCACAGTTAGAGGCGGCCATAGCTTTTGCAGCCTTTACCTCTTTGTTCTTCCGGTCAAGCGACTTGCGAAGGCCGTTCACTCGGAGCAGGGCCTAAGTAAAAAAAAATAAATAAATAAAAAAAAACAACAGGCGTCAGTTTCCAAACAAAAAAGAAAACAGGCGTCCTGGAATCCAAATACTAAAAAATATGCTAAGTATACCTCAGCAAGGACCCCTGCAATCCCATCTAGGTCAAGGGAGCCGACGCCCCTGACCGCCTCCCTTTCAGATGGAGGAACGGCCTTGATCATAGACTTGGCCACCTCGACCAAGTCAGGCTCCTGAGGGCCGGCTGCATCAAGCATAAACAAGCGGATTAGACCTAGTAAAGAAGGAAACAAGTCTAAAAATTTCCAAGGACAAGTTCATACTTCTAGGCGGCCCCGCTGGAGTTTTAGAAGGAGTGGCCGGCTGCTTCTCAGCCACCGCCTGTTTCCTGGCAAAACCAGGAGAGCTCGCAACAGTCGTCCTCCGGGCTTTGGAGTCCGGTTATTGGGAAGAAGAAGCTCTTGGAGTGCCCGTCTAAAAAAAAAAAAAAAAAAAAAAAAAAAAAAAAAAAAAAGAAGAAGAAAAGGGTCAGTATATGCATAAAACACAACTCCAAAAAGAGTGAAAGTTTCGAAGCCAACCAAGGGCGCCCCTTTGTTGGGGGAGTCGGTTGAAGACTGTTGCATGATGGAGGCCCACAACATGGCCGCCGCAGTCTTGGAGGCGGTAATTTTGCTCATGGCGTCCGCTGCAAAAACAAATAGCAAAGTTAATAAAAAGAAAATAATAATGCATGGAAAAACAGAGTATTTGACAGGCCGGCTACCTCTTGAGCACCGACTGCTGAGGCCACAGGCGGCCAAAAAGTACTCGTCATAGAGCCATTTGAAGCTCGGGACGCAGTGCAGGGGTACTTGCTCTCGTACCCCTGAAGTAGAGTTCACCCTAGACTCTACTCTGAAGAGTCCTTTGTCTAGGATCTCCTTTTTAGCCTTGGGGGGAACAGGCGGCATGCTGCGGCCGCCTGCAAGAAGAGGCGGATTCCTATTCCACCTGTTGAAGCGCTTGTTCAGCTCTGTGTCTGAACTCTCAATAAAAAGGAAGGTGTTCCGCCAATCCTTCCACTTGTTTGCTTTGCCTCTCGTCATGAGGTAGCCCCTGTGGCTCGTCAATTGATACCAGCCGGTACCGCCTGACTTAGGGGTCCGGCTGAGATAGTTCATGTGGGCGAAAGCCTCAAAGTTTGGCTCCACCCCGTGCAGTTCGCACCCGGCCACATAGCCGAGTACGTTGACCCAGGAGTTTGGGGCTAACTGCCATAACCCCAACTCATACCCATCCAATATCCGCTGAACAGCCGGATGTAGTGGGAAGCGCAGCCCAGCCTTAATGGCCGCCTCGTAGCAGCCAAAGCAGGCGCCATCATAGCTAGTACCAGCCGGCCAGACGACTGTGTCTTCTGGATCCGGCACGAACACTAAAAAGCCGGGGCCCATTGTGTGGTTTGCGATAAAGCTCCCCACTTTCTCTTGCATGGCCGTGATCCGGCCCCGAGGTACCGTGCAGTAGTAGGGGGTATTTTGCTCTCGGTGAGAGGCGGATGGCTCCGCCCAATTGTCCCCCTTCTCAACTGCGTGAGAAAGCCTCGCCTCTTGTAGGCGACTGTTTTTCTCTTCTGTGTCCAGAGAAGCATGGCCAGAAGAGCTAGACTCGGATTCGTCCTCTGACGAGTCCGAAGAGGACGACTCCTCCCCTCTCCCAGAGGGGCCCGCCTCCTCTCCCTTAAAGGGAGTAGGAGAGAATGTAGAGTTACTGTAAAATGGGAAGGGGTCACTTTGACTCCTCCCTCAGAACTGCCGGCTTTCAAGCCGCTTTGTTTCATTTCCACATCTGGCGCTTGGTCAGATGTTTCACTAATCGGCACCCTGTGGGAGGAGCCGTCTGAGTTTGAGATCCTGGCAGTCTTTTTTGTTCTGGCCATCATGTTCTGCATAGACACAGATACAGTCGGACTTTGTATAAAGGGCAAAGATGGGTCCAGAAAAGGGCAGGCGGCACTCCTAGTCCTAGATTCAGCCGTCCCCGGTGACCGGCTGATCACTAACTTAGGTCGTGTCGTGTGCTTCCGTGGTGCCATTTCAAAAAAATAATAATAAAGAAAAAATTAAGAGTAAGAGAACCGACGGTTACCTGAACGAGTGACGTTGATGGAGTTCTGAAAATCCTTTGCAGTCGGCTTGTCAGAGCAGGCGGTAGGCAGAAAGGGTCCAAAGTGTCAGAGCAAGTTCAGGGGTCCGAATGTTCTCTCACAAAGTTCTCAAGTGTGAAAATGACCGAAGTCAACACTCCCTTATATAGGCGAAGTGAGAAGGCGAAGGGTCACTTCCAAAATTCAAAGTTTGGGCGGGAGAATCTCTCGGCCTTTCGCCAAGTGACACCTGTAGCAGGCCGTCGCCTGTCACCGTGCGACACCTGTCACAGGTAACACGTGACCCGTCACGTGCCACCTGTGAGGGGCAAATGATTAGGGGATTTTGCTCCCACCAATCGGAATGCGCCACGTGGGCCAATCAGGTCCTGCCAAGTGTCCCCCAGTTGGACCGCTCAGGGCCTGCCACGTGGCACACTCTTATTCGTCCACCGTGGACCTATTATGTCATGACACGTGGCATACTCCATGCCTAATGGAGAAGTCGGCCACCTAGGCCCAACTTCCGAGGGAAGCCCAATCAACCCAAGGTTAACCTAAACCTAGGGTTGGCACGTTTCCCGAGGTTATAAATACCTCCCTTAATCCTCATTAAGGGAGATTACGCAGATTACGCAGATTACACACATTAAACACTCTCGCCTAGAGAGACCCAATCACTTTAATTTCCGCATTAATTACTCCTTAATCAAGTACTAACTTGACCGTCGGAGGCGGATCTCCAATCATCCGGAGCATCCCTTTGTTTTGCAGGTACAGGCGTCCGGCTCCAGTCTTGGAATTGTAACTCTCCCGCAGGACATCAGAAAACCCCGAAACAGTAGGAGTGTGAATAACATCACTATCAAATACCGATTTCCTATTCCAAGGTTAGATGATCTACTTGATGAACTACATGGTTCAAAGTTGTTTTCTAAGATTGATCTTATGAGTGGTTATCATCAAATTCGAATGAGAGAAGGAGATGAGTGGAAGACAGCATTCAAGACTAAGTTAGGGTTGTATGAATGGTTGGTGATGCCGTTTGGACTCACTAATGCACCTAGCACTTTCATGAGGTTGATGTATGAGGTACTTAAACCTTTCCTTGGCAAGTTTGTTGTTGTTTATTTAGATGATATTCTGATATACTCTAAAAATTTGCATGATCATCTAAATCATCTAACAATTGTGTTTGAAGTGTTAAGAGAGAAGAAACTCTATGCTAAGCTTGAAAAATGCTACTTCTTAGTGCCTAGTGTTACTTTTCTTGGTTATGTTGTATCAAAAGATGGAGTTTCAGTTGATCATTCGAAAGTAGAGGCTATTAAAACTTGGCCTATTCCTACTAATGTGAGTGAAGTAAGGTCTTTTCATGGTTTAGCTTCGTTCTATAGAAGATTTGTCAAGAATTTCTCAAGTATTGTGGTGCCTATGACCGAATGTTTGAAGAAGGACAAGGGTAAATTCGAATGGACTAAAGAAGCTCAAAGTGCGTTTGAGTTGGTTAAAAAGAAGCTATGTGAAGCACCTATACTTGCGTTACTGGATTTCTCAAGTCCTTTTGAAGTTGAAACCGATGCTAGTGGAGTTGGAATTGGAGCATTTTTACTCCAAAAGAAGAGGCCTATTGCATATTTCAGTGAGAAATTGGGAGGAGCTCGATTGAACTATTCTACTTATGATAAAGAGTTCTATGCCATTGTTAGAGCTTTAGATCATTGGAGTAATTATCTCCGACCTAATCACTTTGTGTTGCATTCTGATCATGAAGCATTGAAGTACATACATGGACAACAAAAGCTCAATCCTAGACATGTTACGTGGGTTGAATTTTTACAATCATTTAATTTTTCTTTTAGGTACAAAGAAGGGAAATCGAATGTTGTGGCTGATGCGTTATCTAGAAGAGATACACTTTGATTGGAATTCTAAATAGCAAGCTACTTGATTTTGAATTGATCAAAGAATACTATAAAAGCGATGATGATTTTACTACATTGATTGAAGAGTGTTATAAAGGAGCCGTGGGTTCTTATTTGCTGCAAGATGGTTTTCTTTTCAAAGGAAATCGACTTTGTCTTCCTAAGTGCTCTATTAGAGAGCTAGTTGTTAGAGACGCTCATGGGGGAGGAATTGCTGGTCACTTTGGCATTACAAAGACCTTGAGTATGTTACAAGAACACTTCTATTGGCCTAAGATGCTCACGGATGTGCAACTAGTTATTTCTAGGTGTGCAACTTGTCAAAAAGCGAAGGCTACTTTTCATCAAGACTTGTATACTCCTTTAACTGTTCCAGATTCACCTTGGGAAGATATTTCTATGGATTTTATTGTGGGATTGCCGAGAACACAACGGGGGAAAGACTCTATTATGGTTGTTGTGGATAGGTTCCCTAAGATGGCTCATTTTGTTCCTTGTCACAAAGTGGATGATGCTATGAAAGTGGCGGAATTATACTTCAAAGAGATTGTTAGATTGCATGGAATTCCGAAAACTATTGTGAGTGATCGACATACAAAGTTCATGAGTATTTTTTTGAAGTCTCTATGGAAGCTTGTGGGAACTAAATTGATCTTTAGTACATCTTACCATCCACAAACTGATGGACAAACCGAGGTTACTAATCGTACTCTTGGTGTGCTTTTCCGTGTGTTAGTGAGTAAGACACAAAAGGATTGGGACATCAAATTTGCTCATGCGGAGTTTGCTTATAACAGATCACCTACATATGCTACCAAACATAGTCCTTTGGAGGTGGTCTATGGAGTCAATCAGAAACTTCCAATTGATCTTGTTCCATTGCCTAAGGGTGAGTTAATTCATAAAGATGCCGAGTCTAAGTTGAAGAGTATGCTGAAATTACATGCTCAAGTTCAAACAAGAATAGAGAAAGTAAATGACATGTACAAAGCTAGAGCAAACAAGCATAGAAAGAAACAAGGTTACAATGTTAGAGACTTGGTATGGTTACATTTGAGAAAGGAAATATTTCCACGAAAACGCAAGAATAAGTTGATGCCTAGAAGTGAAGGTCCTTTCAAGATTATTGAGAAAATCAATGACAATGCTTATAAGTTAGAACTTCCGAGAGAATATGGAGTTAGTGCTACATTCAATGTTGGCGATTTGGCCAAGTATATTCGTGATGAAGAACTTCAAGATTTGAGGACAAATTCTTTCGAAGAAGAGGAGATGATGCAAGTCTAAGCATGGAGAACTTCGAAGATTTGCTTATCATGCATCAAGATAGTTTATCCCTAAACATTGATTCAAGCCAAACATTGCATGGACACTTTCTTGGATATCAAAGCAAAGCCACGGTTTGTTTAGTGGTTTTTCTTGGAGTCTAGTTCACTTTCTTGAACTTTCTTGAATTTTCTTTACTTAGATTTTGCTTACAAGTTTTTACCTTTCACTTGAAAGGGTTTTTCTTGGTTCAAGCATTAGGATCTTTAATCCTTATTTAGTTCTTAATTTTTATTTATTTATTTAGTTGCTTTAAAAATCATTTAGTTAGCAAAATAAATCAGTTTAGGCGTGTGCTTGTTCTCCAAGGAGTTTGGTGTATGCTTGTGCGCCAAGGTGCTTGCTCTTCAAGCAAGTTAGAATTCTAGTTTAATTAGGATTGAATTAGGAACTTGTCCTAATCTTCCTAGGTAAACTAAGTCTTATAAATAGGGCTGTAAAACACACGAATAAACATAGAGATTAATATTAAGATTTATTTCTTAAGTTGCATACTTGAGTTTTTGTTGATTGTGATCAATTGCTTTTTTGCTTGTTTTAGTTAAAACATTCGTTTGGATTGATTAATTAGGTGGATTCTTAATTGATTAATCTTAGTTTTTGTTTAATTCTTGGTGGATTTCCTGTATAGAATTAGACTTAAACATATCCCTTGTGTTTTGTTGATTTTCGGATCAATAATTCACATCACAAAGCAAACGGACCGCCGGATGGTCGGTGGTTCGCCTCCGAAGATTAAGTTAGTAAAGTATTCGGAGTAAAACGTGCGGAATGAAGGTTTCCTGAAAACGACAGCTCTGTAATAAATGTAGATGTGACGTGTTGTCTCGTGTTCTGTATATCCTTCCCTCAAATGAGAGAATTTTCCCTAATTACAGGGTCTTTTGGGAAATTGTGCCCTCCCTAGGGTCTGGTGACCTAGGGATTAGGGCACGCCGCAAAACGGCGCCTCAAGGTTTGGGCCCTTGAAGGCCGCCATTTCAGAAGCGATATCTGAGTGACATGTGTCAATGATTCTAAAAGGCTATTTGGGCGCCTCTTAAGGTGACACGTGTATAAAAACCAAATCAGCATTGTTTGAATATGTTTGACTTTCATTTGATTCAAAAAGCCTTGATACAATGAGTTTGACTTTCATTTGATTCAATTAGCTTCGCTGAATACATTTGAATTTAGTTCGATTTAAAAAGCTTTGTTTGAATGTGTTTGATTTTCATTTGGTGTAAAAAGCTTTGTTTTAATGTGTTTAACTTTCATTTGATTCAAAAAGCTTTTATAAAAGTTATTGACTTTCCTTTCATTCAATAAGATTTGTTTAAATGTGTTTGACTTTTATTAGATTCTAAAAGCTTTGTATGAATGTGTTTGACTTTCCTTTTATTCTAAAAGCTTTGATTAAAGGTGTTCGTCTTTCATTTGATTCAATTAGCTTCTTTGAATGCATTTGACTTTCATTCGGTTCAAAAAACTTTGATTTAATGTGTTTGATTTTCTTTTGGTTTAAAAAGCTTTGTTTGAATGTGTTTGACTTTCATTCGATTCAAAAAGCTTTGTTTGAATTTGTTTGACTTTCCTTTGATTTAAAAAGATTTGTTAGAATGTGTTTAACTTTCATTTGATTCTAAAAGCTTTGTTTGAATGTGTTTGACTTTCATTTGATTCAAAAAGCTTTGTTAGAATGAGTTTGACTTTCATTTGATTCAATTAGCTTCGTTGAATGCATTTGAATTTTGTTCGATTTCAAAAGCTTTGTTTGAATGTGTTTGATTTTCATTTGGTTTAAAAAGCTTTGTTTTAATGTGTTAGACTTTCATTTGATTCAAAAAGCTTTGTTTGAATGTGTTTGACTTTCATTTGATTCTAAAAGTTTTGTCAGAATGAGTTTGACTTTCATTTGATTTAATTAGCTTCGTTTAATACATTTGAATTTAGTTCGATTTAAAAAGCTTTGTTTGAATGTGTTTGATTTTCATTTGGTTCAAAAAGCTTTGTTTTAATGTGTTTAACTTTCATTTGATTCAAAAAGCTTTTTTAAAAGTTATTGACTTTCCTTTCTTTCAAAAAGAGTTGTTTAAATGTGTTTGACTTTTATTAGATTCTAAAAGCTTTGTATGAATGTGTTTGACTTTCCTTTGATTCTAAAAGATTTGATTAAAGGTCTTCGACTTTTGTTTGATTCAATTAGCTTCTTTGAATGCATTTGACTTTCATTTGATTCAAAAAGCTTTGTTTTTTAATGTGTTAGAGTTTCATTCTATTAAAAAAGCATTGTTTGAATGTGTTTGACTTTCATTTAATTTATAAAACTTTGTTTGAATGTGTTTGACTCTCCTTTGATTCAAAAAAGATTTGTTTGAATGTGTTAGACTTTCATTTGATTCAAAAAGCTTTGTTTCAATGTGTTTGACTTACTGTTGATTCAAAAAGCTTTTTGAGAATGAGTTTGACTTTCATTTGATTCAATTAGCTTCGTTGAATGCATTTGAATTTCGTTCGATTTAAAAAGCTTTGGTTGAATGTGTTTGATTTTCATTTGGTTTTAAAAGCTTTGTTTTAATGTGTTTAACTTTAATAATATTCAAAAAGCTTTGTTGAATGTGTTTGACTTTCCTTTGATTCAAAAAGATTTGTTTAAATGTGTTTGGCTTTCATTCAATTCTAAAAGCTTTGTTTGAATGTGTTTGAGTTTCATTCAATTCTAAAAGCTTTGTTTGAAAGTGTTTGAATTTCAGTTGATTCAATTAGCTTCTTTGAATGCATTTGACTTTCATTCGATTCAAAAAGTTTTGTTTTTTTTATTGTGTTATGATGTGAATTATTGATCCGAAAATCAACAAAATACAAGGGATATGTTTAAGTATAAATCTATACAGGAAATCCACCAAGAATTAAACAAAAACTAAGATTAATCAATTAAGAATCCACCTAATTAATCAATCCAAACGAATGTTTTAACTAAAACAAGCAAAACAGCAATTGATCACAATCAACAAAAACTCAAGTATGAAACTTAAGAAATAAATCTGAATATTAATCTCTCTCTGTCATTCATGTGTTTTACAGCCCTATTTATAGACTTAGTTTACCTAGGAAGATTAGGAAAAGTTCCTAATTCAATTCTAATTAAACTAGAATTCTAACTTGCTTGAAGAGCAAGCACCTTGGAGCACAAGCACACGCCTAAACTGATTTATTTTGCTAACTAACTGATTTTAAAAGCAACTAAATAAAGATTAAAGATCCTAATGCTTGAACCAAGAAAAACCCTTTCAAGTGAAAGGTAAAAACTTGTAAGCAAAATCTAAGTAAAGAAAATTCAAGAAAGTTCAAGAAAGTGAACTAGACTCCAAGAAAAACCACTAAGAAAACCGTGGCTTTGCTTTGATATCCAAGAAAGTGTCCATGCAATGCTTGGCTTGAATCAATGTTTAGGGACAAGCTATCTTGATGCATGATAAGCAAATCTTCGAAGTTCTCCATGCTTAGACTTGCATCATCCTCCTATTCTTCTGATGCGTTTCTTGATTCGTTTGGTCTTAGGTTTAAACAAGCTTCACTCGTTTGTTTTCACCTAAGGGTTCTAAATCTGATTTCAAGGCTTCACTCACCTTAATCTCGTGATTCAGGGGTTTTTTTGAGGATAGTTTGAATTAGCTTCACTCACTAATTAATCTAACCTCTCTTAAATCAGGTTTCACTCGCCTAATCTAAGGGTTTTTATGTTTAACTTCACTCGTCAAACACAAAGAAAACTTGGAAAGAAACGTTCCAAATTAATAAGCAATAAAGCTTT
Source organism: Chenopodium berlandieri (assembly GCA_034703905.1). NCBI lineage: Eukaryota > Viridiplantae > Streptophyta > Magnoliopsida > Caryophyllales > Amaranthaceae > Chenopodium > Chenopodium berlandieri. Next base: position 36,492,337 of record CM068284.1, read on the forward strand.
AATCAACAAAACAAAACTTGTATAATTCGAAGTTTACAACCTTTATTTATAGACTCAAAACTAAACCTAAACCAAATCAAATTAGAAGACTAATCCTAATTGAATTAGAATCCCATTTGACCTAGAAAACCTAAACACCAAAGTCAAGTCCTAATCCACTTAGGAACTTACTTTGCTAAAAACAAGTCCTAATTCAAATAGGAACTCTCTTTTGCTAAAGACAAGTCCTAATTCAAATAGGAACTCTCTTTTGCTAAAGACAAGTCCTAATTCAAATAGGAAATCACTAGACCAAAACAATTCCTAATCAAAATAGAAATCCTAACGCTTAAAACAAGAAAAACCCTTTCAAGTGAAAGGTAAAAACTTGTAAGCCAAAATCTAATCTAAGGAACATTAAAGAAACGGACCAAGAAAGGAAACCTTGAATGCTCCCGCATCATACTCCCCCTCTTGAAAATGAACTTGTCCTCAAGTTACATCATAACAAGGAACGAGATCTTTTGCACTAAGAGAAGCACAAACGCCTTCACCAAGTAGCACTTGAAATGTATCATACTTCTCCCCTTCAAGACCTTTCATATGATTCATAAAAGTAATGTTTTGTTCCATCAAAGCAGCCATCTGTTCAAGCAAGTGAGTTTCCGTTGATTTGCTCACCATATTTGCGCACAATCAATAATCTTCCCTCGAATGCTTGTTGCTTTAGATTTTTCGTCACTTATCCAATGACCACGAAATTTTACAGGCTATAATTTTAGTCCAATAGGAATCCAACCCAAAAAGAATCACCAAAAAATACGAGGTAGATAGTTCGCAGTAACGTAAAACTTCCAACTGGTCCAGATCTGCGCCGAGAAGAACAAGAACCAAGAAACTAGTACGAATTGATTCTTGATTGCTCAAGAACAAGGATATAACGACTCAATAATCACACCAACAGCTCTGATACCATATGATGCGTTTCTTGATTCGTTTGGTCTTAGGTTTAAACAAGCTTCACTCGTTTGTTTTCACCTAAGGGTTCTAAATCTGATTTCAAGGCTTCACTCACCTTAATCTCGTGATTCAGGGGTTTTTTTGAGGATAGTTTGAATTAGCTTCACTCACTAATTAATCTAACCTCTCTTAAATCAGGTTTCACTCGCCTAATCTAAGGGTTTTTATGTTTAACTTCACTCGTCAAACACAAAGAAAACTTGGAAAGAAACGTTCCAAATTAATAAGCAATAAAGCTTTAATCAACAAAACAAAACTTGTATAATTCGAAGTTTACAACCTTTATTTATAGACTCAAAACTAAACCTAAACCAAATCAAATTAGAAGACTAATCCTAATTGAATTAGAATCCCATTTGACCTAGAAAACCTAAACACCAAAGTCAAGTCCTAATCCACTTAGGAACTTACTTTGCTAAAAACAAGTCCTAATTCAAATAGGAACTCTCTTTTGCTAAAGACAAGTCCTAATTCAAATAGGAACTCTCTTTTGCTAAAGACAAGTCCTAATTCAAATAGGAAATCACTAGACCAAAACAATTCCTAATCAAAATAGAAATCCTAACGCTTAAAACAAGAAAAACCCTTTCAAGTGAAAGGTAAAAACTTGTAAGCCAAAATCTAATCTAAGAAACATTAAAGAAACGGACCAAGAAAGGAAACCTTGAATGCTCCCGCATCATCTTCGAAAGAATTTCTCCTCAAATCTCGAAGTTCTTCATCAGTAATATACTTAGCCAAATCGCCAACATTGAATGTAGCACTAACTCCATATTCTCCCGGAAGTTCTAACTTATAAGCATTGTCATTGATCTTCTCAATAATCTTGAAAGGACCTTCACTTCTAGGCATCAACTTATTCTTGGGTTTTCCTGGAAATCTTTCCTTTCTCAAATGTAACCATACCAAGTCTCCAACATTGTAACCTTGTTGCTTTCTATGCTTGTTTGCTCTAGCTTTGTACATGTCATTTACTTTCTCTATTCTTGTTCGAACTTGAGCATGTAATTTCAGCATACTCTTCAACTTAGACTCGGCATCTTTGTGAATTAACTCACCCTTAGGCAATGGAACAAGATCAATTGGAAGTTTCGGATTGACTCCATAGACTACCTCAAAAGGACTATGTTTGGTAGCATATGTAGGTGATCTATTATAAGCAAACTCCGCATGAGCTAACTTGATGTCCCAATCCTTTTGTGTCTTACTCACTAACCCACGCAAAAGCGCACCAAGAGTACGATTAGTAACCTCGGTTTGTCCATCAGTTTGTGGATGGTAAGATGTACTAAAGAGCAATTTAGTTCCCACAAGCTTCCATAAAGACTTCCAAAAGAAACTCATGAACTTTGTATCTCGATCACACACAATAGTTTTCGGAATTCCATGCAATCTAACAATCTCCTTGAAGTATAATTCCGCCACTTTCATAGCATCATCCACTTTGTGACAAGTAACAAAATGAGCCATCTTAGAGAACCTATCCACAACAACTATAATAGAGTCTTTCCCCCGTTGTGTTCTCGGCAATCCCACAATAAAATCCATAGAAATATCTTCCCAAGGTGAATCTGGAACAGGTAAAGGAGTATACAAGCCTTGATGAAAAGTAGCCTTCGCTTTTTGACAAGTTGCACAACTAGAAATAACTAGTTGCACATCCGTGAGCATCTTAGGCCAATAGAAGTGTTCTTGTAACATACTCAAGGTCTTTGTAATGCCAAAGTGACCAGCAATTCCTCCCCCATGAGCTTCTCTAACAACTAGCTCTCTAATAGAACACTTAGGAAGACAAAGTCGATTTCCTTTGAAAAGAAAACCATCTTGCAGCAAATAAGAACCCACGGCTCCTTTAGAACACTCTTCAATCAATGTAGCAAAATCATCATCACCTTTGTAGTATTCTTTGATCAATTCAAAACCAAGTAGCTTGCTATTTAGAATTCCAATCAAAGTGTATCTTCTAGATAATGCATCAGCCACAACATTCCATTTCCCTTCTTTGTACCTTGAAGAAAAATTAAATGATTGTAAAAATTCAACCCACGTAGCATGTCTAGGATTGAGCTTTTGTTGTCCATGTATGAACTTCAATGCTTCATGATCAGAATGCAACACAAAGTGATTAGGTCGGAGATAATGACTCCAATGATCTAAAGCTCTAACAATGGCATAGAACTCTTTATCATAAGTAGAATAGTTCAATTGAGCTCCTCCCAATTTCTCACTGAAATATGCAATAGGCCTCTTCTTTTGGAGTAAAACTGCTCCAATTCCAACTCCACTAGCCCCGGTTTCAACTTCAAAAGGACTTGAGAAATCTGATAACGCAAGTATAGGTGCTTCACATAGATTCTTTTTAACCAACTCAAACGCACTTTGAGCTTCTTTAGTCCATTCGAATTTACCCTTGTCCTTCTTCAAACATTCGGTCATAGGCGCCACAATACTTGAGAAATTCTTGACAAATCTTCTATAGAACGAAGCTAGACCATGAAAAGACCTTACTTCACTCATATTAGTAGGAATAGGCCAAGTTTTAATAGCCTCTACTTTCGAATGATCAACTGAAACTCCATCTTTTGATACAACATAACCAAGAAAAGTAACACTAGGCACTAAGAAGTAGCATTTTTCAAGCTTAGCATAGAGTTTCTTCTCTCTTAACACATCAAACACACTTGTTAGATGATTTAGATGATCATGCAAATTTTTAGAGTATATCAGAATATCATCTAAATAAACAACAACAAACTTGCCAAGGAAAGGTTTAAGTACCTCATGCATCAAACTCATGAAAGTGCTAGGTGCATTAGTGAGTCTAAACGGCATCACCAACCATTCATACAACCCTAACTTAGTCTTGAATGCTGTCTTCCACTCATCTCCTTCTCTCATTCGAATTTGATGATAACCACTCATAAGATCAATCTTAGAAAACAACTTTGAACCATGTAGTTCATCAAGTAGATCATCTAACCTTGGAATAGGAAATCGGTATTTGATAGTGATGTTATTCACACTCCTACTATCAATACACATGCGCCAACTCCCATCTTTCTTTGGGACAAGTAAAGTAGGCACGGCACAAGGGCTCATACTTTCCCTCACATATCCTCTAGCCATAAGCTCTTCAATTTGCCTTTGCATCTCCTTTGTTTCTTCCGGATTACTTCTATAGGCTGACTTATTAGGTAATGGTGCTCCCGGAATCAAGTCAACTTGATGCTCTATCCCACGAATAGGAGGTAGTCCCGGAGGTAATTCCTTAGGAAAGACATCCTTGAATTCTTCTAAAACAGATTCCAATTCATACGGCCTCTTTGCTTGTTTATTTTGATCAATTCGAATCTCATTAGAAACAAGTATATAAACCACATTGTTGCTACAAATCTCTTTTTCTAATTCCCTCTCACTAATCAAATAAGAACTCTTCGAATTAGAGGTAACATTAGAAGACTTGTTGCTTATCAAAGGTTTTAAAGCAACCGGTCTCTCTTTTTCTCCTTTTCTCACAACATACACATTAGTCCTTCCATCAAACTTCACAAATCTATCATATTGCCAAGGACGGCCTAATAGTATATGACAAGCATCCATAGGACAAACATCACACAAAACTTTATCATGAAATTTACTAATTGAAAAGGAGATTAAGGCTTGTTTAGTTACCTTAACATCACTCGAATTATTAAGCCAATGAAGCTTATAAGGGCTTGGATGTTCAGTAGTTGGCCACTTCAATTTGTCTACCAAAGTAGTAGATACCACATTAGTGCAACTCCCTGTGTCTATGATCATGTCACACAACCTATCTTCTACCTTGCACCTTGTAAGAAAGATTTTCTCCCTTTGATTGATTTCCATAGGTACGGTTTTAGATTGTAGCGCCCTTCTTAGAACCAAACTTTGACCATGAGTCTCGGGATCAATTTCGTCAATATGCCCCTCCTCTTCTTCAAAGTTTTCCTCTTCGTTCTTTTCTACATAGTCACTACCTTGCTCACACTTAGCTTGTTCTTGCTCCCACTCTTGAGCAGTCATTACTCTTTTTGATGGACAATTAGTTGCAATGTGACCATCACTACCACACTTGAAGCACTTCCTATCTTCAACAAGCTTTTTAGGAGCTTCAAATTTTGATTTAGTCTCCTTGTAGTTCGAACTAGAACTGTTTAGGGTAATTTTACCCCACCACGTGGTCCAATCAGAGGATGACACGTGTCAGCCTCAAGATGGCCCAAAGTGGACCAATCCTTGCTTGACACGTGTCACTCCAGAAAATAAGGGAAAAAGGCGGCCTTCAGGTCCAAATACCGAGAAAGCCGCAAAGCGGCGCAGCCCACCAATGATTAGGGTTCAGTGACCTAATCAGGGGCACAATTCCGAAAGACCCTATAAATAGGGAGATGTCCCTCATTTTGAGGACACGTTTTACCATTTATTACACATTTCACTCTTTGATAGAGACATCCTGAGCTTGGAATCCAAGCGGATCCCCACTTTAATTTCCGCACCTTTTTTCTCCTTTCAAGTTTCTAACTTGTGCGTCGGAGGCGGAGCACCACCCAACTGGTGTCTCCGTTTGTTTTGCAGGTACAGCTCACCCCGGATCAGTCTTCGTGTTGTAACTCTCCCGAGGGACAAAAATACCCAAAACATTTGGCGCCGTCTGTGGGGAGAGTACCTCGAAGATGGTTTAAGAGTCTATACCACCCCCTAACCGTCTGGGCGAAGACCCAGAAGTCTTTACAGACCATGAGGAGGATGAGGATCCTCAGGTCGAAACCTCTACAGCCGAGGACGGCTCCCTCAAATTCAAGCGCATCCGGCCCAGAGAGACTCTGGAGCGGGGCGCCTCCCAGGCGGGTCCGAGCAGACCTACTGGGCAGCCGGAAGGGGCAACCCAAACGGCAGCTAGATTGGCCCCTGTCACCCGAGACGAACTCATAAGGTTCATGACGAGTTTCAAGGGTGAAATTACAAAGCTGATCACCAAAAGCCAGGCTGGCCCAAGTAAAGGTCAGTCGGCGAAGAAGACTCCTCCAGAGAAGGGGAAGTTAGTCAGAAACCGGCAGCCCACTCCTCACCCAAAGGAGAAGGCAGCCGGGACCATCGATTAGTCGAAAATTCTCCTTCCTTGGGGAAACACCAATAACCCTCGCCGGCCTCATCAGCCGGTAAAAAGTAAAAAATCAACTCTCGATGCCCGGGAGATCATCAACCGGAAGAGAAATCAATCGCTGTCTGAGTCGGCTTCAACGTCAAACTTTCCAGACAGCTTCAACAATATTTCTGCAGGGAGTGCACCCTCCTTGCATGAGAGTCAGACAGGCGGTAATACCGTTTATTCTGGCCCTCATATGATTGGAAATGTACCGTATGTGCCTACTCATGCTTACGGACAATATCCTCCTCACTTCATGCAGCTGGCCTTCTTTGGGGGTCAGGCGGCATATCAAAATGTCCAGCCATTGGACTGGCAGCTTGGCCTGCTGCGCCTGGGTGAACAACCTTCTGCGTTCACTCGGGAGATAACCGAGGCGGCTCAGCCGACCAAGGTTAAGAATGTGTTGGTTGGTACCTATGATGGTACCACCAATCCGGAAGACCACCTCATGGCTTACACCAACCTCATGTATCTGCAGGGGTTGGATGATGCCACTTGGTGTCGATGCTTTCCGGCTACATTGAAGGGCATTGCCCAACAATGGTTTGGCAACCTGCTAGCCGGGTCTATAGACAGCTTCAGGAAGCTTGCCTTCATGTTTGCTTCCAACTTCTCAATGAACATCCCTGCTAAGAAAACAAGCCTTGATTTGAGCACTGTTAAGCAGGGAGAGAGAGAAGGGCTGCGCTCATATGTTAGGCGGTTCAACCTGATTAGAATTCAGATTCAGGGACTGTCGGATGAGGTAGCTTTTACAGACTTTTTTAAAGGTCTGAGAGACGGGTCGACCTTTAAGTTCGACCTAGTCAGAAAAGGGGCTTTCACCCTACAGGCAGCCCTGAGGGAGGCGGAAAGCTACATTCAAGCTACCGACCTCTGCTCGCCTGGTAGCCAGTCAGACTCCAAGAAGTCTGACAAACAGAAAGACAGCCAGTCAGCTCAGCCGGCTAAAAACAAAGAAGAGAGCAAGAAAAGAAAAGAAGTCTGGGCGGTTACTGACTCTGACCAGCCGTCCCAGAAGAAAAAGAAAGAATTTAAACCGTACGTCCCCAAGTACGAGTTGGATAAAGACTGCAACTCCATCTTCATGGAGGTAAAGGACCGGCTGTCCATTGAGAAGCCGAATCCTATAAAGAGTTCTGTCCAGTCACGGAACAAGAATAAATTTTGTCAGTTCCATGAGGAGGTCGGCCATGACACCAACGACTGCTTCAGTCTTCAGCATGCGTTGGACCGTCTGGCTGACAAAGGGCTGTTGAAGTCCTACATTTCTAAGTCCCCAGCCGGGGCAAAAAAGAAAAACAAGGGTCAGTCCTCCAAGACTACCCCCCAGCCTACTAGTAGCTCGGATACCGATAAGGAGCTGGTCTACACTATAGCAGGCGGGTTCTCATGTGGTGGCCCTACCATCCGGGGGACCAAGAGCCATCTTCGAAAGATGGACAAAGATGATGATGAGCAGGCGGAAGCCAGCTCCTCCTTCCCCGACGTCTTGATCACTGAGAAGGATAGGGGAGCGTTCGCCGCCCGCATGATTACCCGGTGGTCATTGAATGTAAGGTTGCCAATCAGCTGGTTGGACGGATCCTTATAGACACCGGCAGCTCATCAGACATCATCAGTCTCTAGTGCTTGCAAAAGCTGAAATACAACGTCAGCAGCATGCATCCGGTCACCCACCCCTTGGTTGGTTTTGGGGGTGGGATGGTCTACCCAGCCGGGAGAATTGGTTTACCTATCCGACTGGGTGAGAAAGGCCAGGGACGACATATTGTCGTCAGATTCTTGGTCGTTGAGGAGTTGACCGCCTATAACATCATTCTTGGCAGGCCAACCCTCAACGTAGTCAAGGCAGTAATCATCCCTTCCCTCATGCTCATCAAGTATGAGAGGGATGACGGCTCTGTTGGTTCCTTGAATGGGGATCAGAAGACGGCCCGAGAATGTTATCTCTCAGCCGTCCGAGATACCGTGGTCCCAGGTGGTCAGGAACCAATAGACCTTGACAACGTCAAGGAGGCCGACCCAGCTCTTGCCCCATTAGCAGCCGGAAAGAAAAGAAAGGCTCCTCTGCTGGTGGAGGTGAAAAAAGAGAAAAAAAAACAATCACTCATCGGTGAACGGTCAGATGAGCTCCGTCCCCAACCGGTTGGCGAAAGCATTGATCTCGTACTGGACGACAGCCGTCCAGAACGCAATGTTAAGGTTGGGACGGTTGCTCATGCTACCTTGGGTGCAAGCTTGCACCTTCTGCTGAATTCAAAGACATTTTTGCCTTTGAAGTGGAAGAGATGCCAGGCGTCAGCCCGGATCTTGCTGTCCACAAACTCGCCGTGGACCACAAAAAGAAGCCCATCCGGCAAAAGAAAAGAAACCACGGCGAGGAAAGAAGTCAGGCGGCAGCTGCCGAAGTCAAAAAGCTGCTAGACGCCAGGTTCATTCGGCCTTGTAATTTCCCCGACTGGGTGGCCAATGTGGTCCTTGTGAAGAAACCGAATGGGACCTGGCGCATGTGTGTTGATTACACAGACCTCAACAAGGCGTGTCCAAAGGACAGTTATCCGCTTCCAAAGATCGACAGTCTGGTCGATTCTACAGCCAGTCACGCCTTGATGAGCTTTATGGATGCGTACTCCGGCTTCCATCAGATACCCCTATGGAAGAAAGATCAAGAGAAGACGGCCTTCGTCACTGATCAGGGGCTATTCTGTTATATTGTGATGCCGTTTGGCTTGAAAAATGCGCCTGCCACTTTCCAACGGATGATTAATACGGTCTTCATTAATCATATTGGGAGGAATGTGGAGGCGTACATTGATGACATGATAGTCAAATCCATGCTACAGACGGATCACCTTGCTGATCTCCGAGAAACATTCACCACCCTCAAGCGGCATAAGGTTATATTAAATCCTTAGAAATGCGTCTTTGGTGTTGAGTCTGGGAAGTTTCTCGGATTCCTAATTGATCAAAGGGGGATAGAGGCTAACACCGAAAAGATACAGGCGGTGATTGACATGAAGTCACCCAGCTCTGTTAAGGAAGTTCAGAGACTCATCGGTTGTCTGGCCGCCCTAGGGAGGTTCCTCAGCCGGTCAGGTGACAAATGCCTCTACTTCTTCCAAGCAATCAGGAAGAAGACCAGATTTGAAGTGGGGGATGATGCTGAGGCGGCGTTCCAGAGGTTGAAGGAGCATTTACATTCTCTGCCTAGTTTGGTCAGTCCTTTGCCTAGGGAGACGTTGTACATCTATTTAGCCGTCTCAGACAATGCCCTCAGTGCCGTTCTCCTTGCTGAGCGAGACGGCGTGCAGGTCCCGGTTTACTTCATTAGCCACGTTCTTAAAAATGCTGAACTCCGGTACCCCATGGTTGAAAAATTTGGCCTCGCTTTGTATATGGCATTCAAAAAATTGAAGCCTTACTTTTTGGCACATCCGGTGGTGATTTACATGGACCAGCCACTCAAGCGGCCAATGTCTACCTTGGACTCATCCGGGAGAATGTTGAAATGGGCTATTGAAATGCAGAGCCTTGAAATCACTTACGAACCAAGAAAGGCAGTGAAAGGTCAGGCGTTTGCCGACTTCATTGTGGAAATGACTCGTCTGGTGGCTCCGGATAATCTTGATTAGGTTTGGAAAGTGTACATAGACGGGAGCTCTACAAAGAACGGCTGTGGTGCAGGTGTAATTTATGAGTCTCCTGAAGGAGACAGATTTGAGTATGCACTACGCTTCAAATTTCAGGCCTCTAACAATGAGGCGGAATATAAAGCCCTGCTAGCCGGCATTCGCATGTGTAAGGCGGCAGGGGCCATGAAAATTGACGCCTACTCTGATTCTCAATTGGTTGTTAGCTAGTATGAGGGAAGCTACGAGGCTACTCATCCGGCTATGATTAAATATCTTCAGGCAGTCAAAGAAGAGACCAAGGCACTTAAGGAATTCCGGCTGAATCAGGTGCCTAGGTCGGAAAACAACCAGGCGGATGCATTGTCAAAGCTGGCATCTTCCGCCAGCCATGATACGCCTCGGTCAGTCTTCTGAGAAGTTCTTGAAAAAAGAAGCATCTATGAAGATCCCGTTGGAATTCTGGACCGAAGCTCTACCTGGATGGATGGCATCCGGGCCTATCTCTCAGACGGCACACTTCCTGATTCGCCACAGGAAGCAGCCGTCCAGAAAAAGCGAGCTGCAAGATTCGAGTTGAAAACTGGAGAACTCTTCAAGGCGGGGTTTCTAAAGCCTTTGTTGAAGTGTGTCACCCCAGAAAAGGGGAAAGAAATTCTCGAAGACTTGCACTCTAGATTCTGCGCCTCTCACATAGGCGGCAGGTCCCTAGCCGTTAGAGCCAGACGACATTACTTTTGGCCCACTCTTGAGGCGGACGCCAAGGAGTTGGTGAAGAAATGTGACAAGTGCCAAAAATTTGGCAAACTCATTCACCGTCCGGCTACTGATCTGACGGCCATCCACAGCCCAATCCCGTTTACAAAATGGGGAATGGACATTCTAGGTCCTTACACGCCTGCTCCAGGCGGAAAGCGCTCCATCTTGGTGGGTGTGGATTACTTCACCAAGTGGGTGGAGGCTGAGGCGGTCAAAAACATCAAGACCTCAGACGTAATTTCCTTCATTTAGAAGAACATTATCACCCGGTACGGGATACCTATGTCTATGGTGTTTGATAATGGTCCTCAGTTTGAGACGCCTCAGCTAAAAACTTTGTTAGGAGATCAGGGGATCTCAAGCTATTTCGCATCTGTTGGCCGGCCCCAAGCAAACGGCCAAGTTGAAGCTTTCAACAAACTCATCTCAAACGGCATTAAAAAGAAAATAGAAAGAGCTAGTGGCTTATGGGCAGAAGAATTAATCCATGTCCTGTGGGCCATCCGGACAACAGCAAAAGGGGCAACCGGTGAAACCCCATTTCTCATGGTTTACGGTGCTGAAGCCGTCTTGCCCATCGAACATTACGAGCCGACTCTCAGAGCCATGTTGTATGATAAAGAGGCAAACTGGGAAGCAATGCGTCTGGCATTGGATTCACTCCCAGAACGCAGGGGCAATGCCGCCTTGCATCATGAGATTTACCGTTTGAGAATGACGAGAGCCTACAACAAAAAAAGTACACAAGTGTCCCTTGAAAGTTGACGACTTAGTGTTACGAAAAATGGAGGCAACTGGTAGGGCCAAAGAGTTGGGAAAGCTAACCCCAAATTGGGAAGGCCCCTACCGGATCTATGAAGAAGTAAGGGACGGCACCTACCGCCTGGAAACTCCAGACGTAAGGCGCCTGCCTAGAACTTGGAATGTAGACAATCTAAAAAAGTACTACTTCTGAGAATGTAAACTTTTTGTAAACAGTGTCAGTTAATGAAGATTCAGACTTTGTTTGCAAAATTATCGTTTGATTATCCATCCGGGTAATATCCAGGCGGATTCCTCATTTACCTAACTAAGTTCGATACTTAGTGAAGGTTTCATTTGTTAGTCCGCCTGGGTAATACTCGGATCTCTTGTTTATTTAAGTTTGATTTTGTTTATTCAACTACTTGACTATCCGCCTGGGTAATACTCGGACGGATTCTCCATTTATCTAACTAAGTTTGATACTTAGTATGATACTATCTGCCTGGGTAATACTCAGACGAATTCTCCATTTATCCAACTAAGTTTGATACTTAGTATGATACTATCCGCCTTGGTAATACTCAGACGGATTCTCCATTTATCTAACTAAGTTTGATACATAGTATGATCAAATATTTGTCTGACCGTCTGGATATTACCCAGACAGACTCGTATGCTTAAAAAACTAAGTTCGATACTTAGCGTAAATTCAACACTGATTAAGAAACTAAGCACAAAAACGTTTAGTGGCTACACAACCGGTCTCAAAAAGGACCAGAGGCTAAAATGGCAGGATGGTTGCTATTTTTATAAAATTGCCTGTCCCAACATGGACAAAGGCGTCCGGCGACACCCCTCCGGGTGCAATCGTCGCAGAGAACAGATTCTGTCGGTTCTACGTATCCATGCAAACGGCAAAAGTTGAACGACCAAATTGGTCAACTCATAGCCGTATGACTAAAATAACCTACGAAGAAAGAATAAGTTCTTAAATACCGGATGCCCACAGGTATCAGTCGGTAACCGGTGAAGTTCTCACAGGTTATTTATTTTAAAATTGCACCTCACCCCAATTGGGGCAAGAGTTCAATGGCTATGAAATCTCTACCAAGACGGGCATAAGCCATCTGTGTAGTGACTGAAAGCCTGTTGGTGTACGGCTGTGCACTTGGTTTGGGGCAATCACTACTGTGATTGATTGGCTTACAAACATATCATGCTCTTTGCAGCATCAGACGTTTTCAAGTCAATCAACCAGCTCCAATTGAAACCAATCTCACAGCCGTCCAGGGGCAAGGACAGCCGGACTACTGATTAGTTAGGCAAGAAATCGCCGCATGCTTTCGAAAAGTTAGGCAAAAATTAAAATTTGCAAAAACCAAAAATTCAAATGCTAAATGATCAAAACCGACCTAGTCAGTGCAATTCATAAAAGTCCATCCAACCAAACGATTGTAATGGATCAAATGTTAACCGGACCCTGTCCGGGAGAAAGAAATTGTTAATTAACCCGGCTCCATAGCCGGTAAAAACACAAATACTCGGCACGCAGGCCGGAAAAAGCAAGTTTTGGCATACAGTCACTGAATAAAAAGGAATTGAAAAAGCAAAGACTGGCATACTGCCGCTGAGGGGTCACTTCTGGCTTGCAGACGGAGCCTCCTGGTTCCCCTTCTCCTCATCATCTGAGGGAATTTGGTGCGCTTCGCCGGGACCAGGAAGCTTAGGCGCGGTTGGCTCACTGTTGCTGAGCCAGGCTTCAAAGGAGGCAGGCTCTGGCTCACCTTGCTCTCTCAAGTACACCACGTACTCGGCATAGCTGTGTGCCATTGCCCAGATGCTATAATCAGCTTCTGGGTACAAGGCAGCCCAAGCAATCTTCATACGGGCGTCGTTGTCAGCATCACTCTCAGCAACAAGGCGGTTTTGCTCCGCCTCCAGGGTTGTTGCAAAGTTTTTCTGAGCTTGAGCAGCATCCTTCTCCAGCCTCTCAACCTTGGCTTTCAGTTTGCCAAGGTCCGCCTGGGCCTTCTTGAGCGCCTCATCAGCCTGCTTGGCGCTCTTGTCTGCCTTCTTTTGGGCCTCCTCCGCCCCCTTCTTGGCCGTCTCAGCATCCGTTGCCCGCTGGTCGGCCGCCTTCAGATCTAGCTCCAGCTGCTGGATTTTAGACGCCTGTGTCATAATTATTGCTTTAGTTTCAAGTTCATTTACGATAGTCGAGTGTAAAGCAATATTATCAGCGTCTATGGCGGACTTCTTGGCCCTTTTTACCTCTTCCTGTTTGCGTGAATAAGGACGTTTGAGCCCGTCCACTCGCAGCATGGCCTGCAAAAGCAGGCGGTATAAGAATTACAGGCGGGGTAATTACTTGGAAAAAATAACATTGAATTGACAAGTTTCTTACCTCAGCCAGAAGGGATAGAATGCGTTCAAGATTGAACGTCTCTATCCCAGGGATATTGTCCTTATCCCTCTTCCAGACGGCATCCAGCATGGCCTTGGCGTGCTTCTGGACGTCTGGCCAGCGGGGAGATTGATTTGCACCACAATCAACACGTGATGAGTGCGAAACTAAGGCAGCACCTATCTGTTGCCGACCGTCTGAGGATGACGTTTGTTGGGAGTGGGATTTCACCCGTAAAGGCCACCCCAGCTCAAGCGGGGATTCAAAAGGGTTCTTACCTTGAGAGCCGGCCAAGCGGGAAACGCTTGCAGGCGTGGTGAACCCCGCGGCTGCTGATAAGGGGTTGACAAGATCAAGGCCCACGCTGCCGCCTACCTTCTCGAGTCGCCCCGCAACCCGCATCGTCTTAGCCCCGGCTGAGGCGCCAGGAGTTGACGCAGAGGCTGACTTTTTTATTTTATTGAGAACGGCTGGGGCCTCCTCTCTAGCCCGTTTGAGATTCTTCTCAAACGATTTCCCAACTTCTCCCCCCTGTGAAAATACACAAGTAAAGGTTAGTATCCGAGCAAGAAAGTTTATAAAATAAACTTAAGAAAGGGTCAGGCGCTCAATACCTTGGCCCTGAGCTCGGCCGTAGCTTTCTCCGCAAGATCTTTGCGGATGGTCGCAGAAGACCGCTTGGGAGTTTTCTCTGACTGCAACATGTTTAGCGCTTCTTCTGCAAAAAAGAAAGAAATTGATCAGAATCATAAATCAATTCCGATAGAAAAATACTACAGACGGTGTGAACCCAGGTGCATACGTTTATTAAACATGTGCCCTAGCCCGCAGGCGGCTAGGAAACATTCATCCCTGAACCGGGCGCTCTTGGGAATCCAATTCTTGGGGACTTTTATTGTTTCCCCGGTTGACAGAGTTGCGTCTGTGAGGTCAAAAAAGTCTGCCTCGATTATTTTGTCAGTCTTCCTCTGGGATCCGGGAAGAGCGCACTTCCTGCCCAACAAGTCGGGCTTCTTATTATACAGACAGAATACATAATTTTCCCGTCTGGTTGGGGCTGACATCAGGTAGAACCTGTGCTTCCAGCCATCGAACTAGGAGACCTTGTCCAAGGTCATCATGTATTGCGGCTGTGTGGTTAGAGTATACCACGCCCTCCAGCCGCCTGGGCTTCTGCTGAGAGAATGCATACTTGCAAAGGCCTCCCAGCCGGGGTTAAGCCCTTGGAACTCGCAGGCGGCAACATACCCCAGAATGTTGGTCCAGGAGTTGGGGGTAAGTTGCCAAACCCCAAGGCCGTAGCCTCTCAAAATTGCCTTCACCGCCTGGTGAAGGGGGAAGCGAAGGCCGGCTTTGAACGCCGCCTCATAACAGCCAAAATAGTTGTTGGCGTTCTCTTGATCATCCCCCCAAGCGATGGTGCCCAGCTCAGGCGGCACCCGGATCTTATACCCGTCTCCAAGCGGGTGCATTTTCTTAAAGTTCTCTAAGCTCTCCCCCATCTAGATTCGGTCCTTGGAGGAGACGTGGATGCTGAAGGGATCGTCCTTCTCATTCCACTTTTTCCTTTCTTCCTCCTCGCTATCCGGAAGAGGGGGCAAGTCATCGCTGCTCTCGGAGGTAGAGGCGGAGCTGTCGCTCTTCGTCTCCCCCTCGCTTTGGTCCATGGGGGCAGAGGCGGCCTCGTCGTCGCCTTGGTCACACTCTTCCAAGAAAGAGTCAACAAGGGTTGAAGGGGCGCGCGGAGGGGATCTCTCCAGAGCCGTCTGGTCTCCCTGACTAGACGATTCTCCCTCAGGCGTTTGGCCGCCTGAGCCTTCGCTTCTATAATTCGGATCAGTGGCCGTCTGCATTGTCCGAGCCATGGTGTCCTGCACAGACACATAACTGGTTGGAATCCATGGCAAAGGGTGGTGCCAACACACCGAGCCGGCACTCCTAGTCCTAGACTCAGCCGTCCCTGGTGACCGGCTGGACTCTAACCTAGGCTGTGCCGTGTGTGTTGGTGATGCATCCATTTATTGCAAGAAATATGTACAAACGGTAAAAAAAGAAAAGAGCTGAGAGAGACAGAGACGGTACCTTTGGATTTGATATCTGAAGGAAGGCGGGTCCGGCTGGGTTGCGAAAGAACAAAGTTTCTTGCTCGCGCTTGACTAAAACGGATGTCTTCTGCTCTCTCGAAGTTTCTCTCTAGAAAATTTTTGTAAACGTGCAAAATTATGAGGGTAAAACGGCTATACATAGAGGGTAAATTTGGGGGCATATCCGTAATTTACCCGGAAGATGAACGGTTACTCTTTAATGGTAAAATTACCACTAATCGGAGCGTGACGCATGTCACCGATGCCACGTGGCGTGCCACGTCACATCTGTGAGGGGCAAATGTTTAGGGTAATTTTACCCCACCACGTGGTCCAATCAGAGGATGACACGTGTCAGCCTCAGGATGGCCCAAAGTGGACCAATCCCTGCTTGACACGTGTCACTCCAGAAAATAAGGGAAAAAGGCGGCCTATAGGCCCAAATCCCGAGAAAGCCGCAAAGCGGCGCAGCCCACCAATGATTAGGGTTCAGTGACCTAATCAGGGGCACAATTCCCAAAGATCCTATAAATAGGGAGATGTCCCTCATTTTGAGGACACGTTTTACCATTTATTACACATTTCACTCTTTGATAGAGACATCCTGAGCTTGGAATCCGAGCGGATCCCCACTTAAATTTCCGCACCTTTTTTCTCCTTTCAAGTTTCTAACTTGTGCGTCGGAGGCGGAGCACCACCCAACTGGTGTCTCCGTTTGTTTTGCAGGTACAGCTCACCCCGGATCAGTCTTCGTGTTGTAACTCTCCCAAGGGACAAAACCACCTAAAACAAGAACCACTTTTCTCCAAGCTGTTCCTCTCAAAAGGTTTAGTGAAACCTTTTACAAAGGGCTTAGTGTACGTCCCTTTCTTCCCCTTTATCTGTTTTTCAACTTTCAAAGCTACCTTGCAAACATCATCAAAGGACCAATATTGTTGCAATTCAACTTTTTCAGCAATATTATCATTCAACCCCGAAATAAATCTAGCAATCTTATGCTCAACAATCTCCACTCAAAGTATTTTTCAGGTTCATTCATACTCCCATTGAATTCGGGAAGATCTAATCTAAGGTTCCTATCATCATCCT